>VDFB02373365.1:42420910-42515014 GCA_007258455.2 Sequoia sempervirens
TTATTGGCCTACAATGGAAAGAGAAGCACATGAATACGTCAAAAGGTTCCTACAATGTCAATAGCATGGAAACCTCATCCATGCTCCAACTCAAGAACTTCATCCCATCATCACACCATGGCCCTTTTCATAGTGGGGACTCGATCTCATTGGAAAGATAACTCCCACCTCATATAATGACCCCAAGTTCATCATAACCACCACTTAGTATTTTACCAAGTGGGTAGAGGCCATACCCATGACATACATAACTAGAACTTGCAAATATTAAAGTTCATCCTGAACTATCTAATATGTCAATATGGCATTCCCCAAGCCATTATCTCAAATAATGGGACACCATTCAAGAATCAGGAGGTTCATGACATTTGCGACAAATTCAAAATCCAACATCGCTTTTCCACCCCATACTATCCCCAAGGCAATGGCCAAGCAGAAGCCACAAATAAAACCATTTTAAAGATCCTAAAGAAAATAGTCAATGGCATAGATCATGACTCACATCTGTAGCTAAATCCCTTCCTCTAGGCCTATCGAACTAGCATCCGCACACCCACCGGTGCCACCCCATTCTCCCTAGTCTACGGATAAGAGGCCATATTTCCCATTGAGATCGAGCTCCCATCATTGTGAATATCACTTCAAAACCTCATAATAGATGAGGAATACCAAGTATCAAGACTAAATAAGTTGAAGCTACTGGATGAGTAGCGTATAGATGTTTTAAATCATTTGCAAGTCTATCATAATAGACTCAAGAGGAGCTATAACAAGAAAACTAGAAGCGGGACTTTCCAAGTTGGAGAACTGGTACTAAAGGAGAATCAGAAGAACATCCCAAATCCAAATAGCAAAGGAAAATTTGAAGCCAATTGGTTGGGACCATTTGTTATCACAACAAGCTATAAGTCAGGGGCATATTAGTTATCAATACCCAAAGGGGAACCTCTGCAAGAGCCCATGAATAGCTCCCATCTCAAAAAGTTTTATGCCTAATCTTTCAAAGTATAGAACCAAAAAATCCAAAAAATTATAAAATTCCTCTAAAAATGGTCACCTTGATGGAAACTTGGCAAACAAGTGTCTTGGTGACAACAAAAAAATCCAAAAAAATTAGAAAACGGATTAAAAATAGTAAAGAGAAAAATTGTCCTCTAGTGAAAACCACTTTGGTGGCACTTTGGGCAAGTACCTTGGTGAAAACCTAGAAAACCCACACCTTGTGTAAATAAGCACTATCCATCCACCAAGATCTTCATGGCTTGTTTTGTAGCATCCATCCATTACACATCCATCTTCCATCGCATTCCATATCTCCATCCATCAACCATTTGTTCCGCATCCACATCATAGGTTTTCCTTGTGTTCATGTCATGATCCCTCCTAGTACTACTCGATCCATCCTAAAGGTTAGTTTGTCTTGCCTTTATCGAAGTAGTCTATTGCATCACGCTGGGGGCATGTTCTCATCGGATCAGATTCGTATATACTCTCAAAGTCCTAAAATCAAAAAATCCAAAAACATCAGAAAATCCAAAAATCCAAAAACATTCAAAACATATCAAAACCTCAAAAATAGGTCAAAAAGTTAGTCAAAAAATCAAAAACAGAGTTGTCTTATCAAACTACGGGTCTCTGAGCCTTGAATGTAAGAAAGTTTGATCTTTGATCATCCCTCGAGACACTTAGGTCAGTCCTTTAAGAGTCCGTCATAATAAACTAACAATCCATTTGTATATCTTCATTTGTAAATCGGTCAAGTCATCAATCGAACTATGTGGTCTCTACGTATATAACGTAGGCAAGGCTAATCTATTGATCAGCCCCCAAGGCCCCTAGGATAGGTCCTTAGGCTAGTCTCTTGGTCAAAATCTTAGAAAACTCCAAAACATTTGTAAAATCTCAAAAATACCAAAAACAACTTCAAAACATTTCAAAAAGATCAAAAATTAAATAAATAAACCCATCCATCTCATCTCGCTTTCACCCACAATAAATACAGCTCATAATAAATCAAAAATCATCCCCAACCTTTGGTGAAACAATCAAAAATAAGTCTAGCAGGTTAAAAGTGAAAACTCAAAACGTCAAGGTCTCAATTCTAGGTCAGTACGTAAGCAAGTTGGTCAACTCTTTGTGTCAATAGCCTATCATCCAATCAGTCCCATACCAAATCATTTGATATCATCATGTCCTAGGATGCATCCTTCCTACAATGGACATCAATATTAGGCATCATCATAGTTTGGTCTTGGCTAGCGGTATTGAAGAACATCAGCTTGTTTGTTTATTGTATCTTTGTCTTTTGATTTATCTTATTGTGCTCATTCCAAGGACCTCTCAATGATGTCCCCAATGAAGGGATTTAGAGAGATAGGAATGGGGCAACGATCATTATCTTTGTTTGTTGCACTTGTTGGATGTTCTTGTAATATAACTTGGCGAATACTTGCTTTATTAGGTATGTATGGAGGGTGTTTTGGATATCTTGTTGACCACATAGGAAGGCTTTCCTTTCTATGTTTTGGTCTGAGATGTGTAAAATACCTAAAGTGCATCCTAGTAATGTTTTCATATGTTAGGTCTGAACAAGATACTCATATCTGATTTTTATGTCAAAATCCATCACACTAAATACCACACCAGCTTGGTTCTTAATACCTTGATGCATTGTATTTATGTGTGTTATCAAAAATAAGATAATTAGCCCTTTGAAAATCCCAACTCCACAACGAATATTCATTATCATCATCATCTCACGACTTGTCAGGAATATCTTCTTTCTTTCATCCCTTCTCGCTTCTCACACTAACAAGGTACTATAACAGTCAATCATTATCATCATTAATCCTACATCCACAAATTGTCAACATATTGCATAGGAAACATAAATCATATCATATGCATCCCATCATCATATAATATAGATTTGTTATTCTAAGCATCTCATAAATCATCACATTACATTCATTTTGCATAAACATTTCATAAATCATCCCATGTCATTATAAGCATCCAGTGCATAATTAAACGAAGCATAACAGGTACGTAAGCATTAGAAACAATCCATCACATTAGGTGCATACATATCATCCATAATCATATAGAACATCTCATAAAAGCATTCATTATTTCATCACATATACATCATAAGGTCATTAATCATCATCTCCATACCATTTTTCATAACATATCATTTTATATATAACATCACATCACATCATATAACATCATCATAAGTTCATATCATACATGGAAAATCACATACATTCATCATTGCATAGCCGCATATCATGATCATTGCATTTGTATCATCATCACCATCATAACAGAAAAAGATATCAAAAAAAAAATTATTTCATAGCACAAATCATCACATTTGCATCAACATACATAAATCGTCATATAGATTACATCATACACCATCATAAAAGCATACATAAAAAGGTACTGCAAGAGAAATACACCATCACAAACATACATATCATCATCCATAACACAAATGCATATCATATGTCATCATTAATTAGAGGCATAATATAGATCTATTAGTCACATAATCATTGCATAACGCATACATCATCAGAAGGAAATGCATCCACACATAGTATATCCATCACATACATCATAATACCATAACATTATTGCAATGCATATAGAAATAGAACCATCCACAAATGCATAATAAATAAATGTTACACGGCATATCACATCAACATCATCATCTCATATATATCATCAAAGGACTATCATAGTACAAAATAATAATCGGATCACTGTACATGTGTGTATGAGTACAAAAGGCCCAATGGGCTATCAAAGACGAGCCCATATGGCACAAAGGAATAATGTTTCAATCAAAAAGGAGGTCTAACCCTCCTTCCTACTACCCTTGCCTCTATTACCATGACCCTCTATCAGTATGTGGCTGGTCCGCTGTGAAAAATCTGGGGCTCGGGCTGCTCTAGGTACGGCCTGATGATAATGCATCTAATAATAATTTGCCTCCTGGATAGCCTCCCTTATGATTGAAGAGACACTATGCTACGAGAGGAGGAGGTTGCTATACTCTCTAGTTGTTTTCTATGGTCCATCTCTGCCACTACCTGTAACTTTGTGGCTTGCCTCTATAAAATCATTTGATCTCTCTCTACACAGGCATGGTCCCTCTATGCTGTCAAGGCCTGGACCTAGGCCTGTAACTGTAATATTTGGATGTCCCTCATATCCAACTAACCTGCAAGTTGTACAGGCAGAGGCTGCACGTGAGGCTGTCCCTCACCTCTGTCTCGTGGTGGTGTGGCAACCTGATCCTAGTGCATGTCATTTCCACCGTTTGGCCCCTAATCCTAATACTGCATGTGTACATCGGCATGAGGTTGATCCATCTAAACCTGTACTAGCTGGTCCTATGTTGGTTGTCCTGTAAGAAGACCACCACCTCCTCATCCTCAGCTTGCCCCTCTCCCCCTTGCTCTTCGTCGAGCAGAGGCTACACCTAGAACTGCTAGTCATAGAGGTGGTCGAAACCAATCTGTGTAGGCTTGAGTCACTCCTGGATCCACAACCCCCTGATCATATGCCCATGGTCAGGCAACTAGCTGTCTAAAGTTGTCCACTTCCTTGAAGGAAGGAATGTATCTCCCCCAGGCACCTTGCAATATTGTGCGAGCAAAAATGGCCATGTAGTCATCGTCTAGCCTATCCTGAATCTCGCCAAACTGGTGTTGAACTTGTCCCACCAAGTATCTCTCAATCATAGTATGCTCCCACCCCTACATAAGCCAGTCCTGGTGGGAAAAGAATAGTTGTTGAACATCATCATCCCATCTGGGTCGACCAAGGTATGGGCACCATGTGAACACTGCCATCTCATCAATGACCTTCCTCCAGTGAGGGATCTTGTGCTCCCTTGTGTGTGTGAAGGACACACCACCCCTATAATGCCAAACCACTAGATCATCAGGCCTGACTGGCACTAGAACAACTTGCAGTCGAAGAATGGAGATATGCTCCCACACCCACACATGAAGGAGCATGACACCTATACCAAGTGCCCTGCCATCCAAGTATGCGTACTCATGTAAATCCTTATAAAGGGAGGCAAGAAGAATGATACCCCATGCAAAACATATTGGCTTGTCATGAACCATCTGCTCCCAGTAGAGCCCCCAGCCAGGATTGAAGTACCATCCTTGTTGATCCAAAGTGACAAGACCTGAGATGATGGCAGCAATCACTAATTGGAAGGGTGTTGTGAGCGTTCTATGGTGCTCTAGCTCTATCTCACCCTCACAATATATCATGTCCTTTGTAGCCAAGACTGCATGGCAAGCATCCCATTTGGCATCAATATCTTGAATAACTCGTCGACCATGTATCGGCAATCTAAGGATGCACCACACGTCCTCCAAGGTGATGATGGCCTTGCCAGTGGGAAGATGAAAGGATGACATCTCACTGTACCATCTCTCGACAATCGCAGACATCATGTCGAGATGCGTCCGCATAGGTGTTGCATAGGTAATGTACCATAGCCACATCTCATGAAGTCAGTCCTACTCCTTGTCAGTCAAATCTTGCAAGTACCCAAATATCTCCTGCGATCTGTGCTCATGAGAATAGAGATCCCTCGATGCCTCCTACATCAAGAAAAGTCACCGTGTTAAAATCATCAGGAAAATTTTATCCTAAGTGTTCAAGAAACCAACCCAATGTTGGAAATTGTGAAGGCGTCGCAATTTTAAATTTACAAACTATGATGCTAGCACCTTCAAGTCTCAAACTGCACCGTAGCAGTGCACTTTGCTTAAGCAACCCAAACCCTAATTCTAAATTTTTCCATGGCGTCAGAGTTTAGAATTCAGTGCTACATTTCACATATGCATCAGAGTTTGAAGTTTGTTCCCAAAACTCCAAACTCCACCACGGCGATCCACCTTGCGATGGCGGCTTACTTTGAGTACTGAGCAATGCAATTTAAAATTTTAAGCAGTGCTATATAGCACCGTGCCTAGAAAACTAAGTTTGGAAGCAATAAATGTGTGCAAAAAATGAAAAAAAAAGCTCAAGTAAGGATTACTTACCGTTGCCCTAGGGCCAAGAGGTCGCTGGTATGTCCAGACTCAGTCGAAAATGTGCATTAGGAGTTGTCGGTGTGCCATCTCATCAAGGTATCAGGGCTCAAATCTCAAGGAATTCTAAAGGTTGTGTGCAAATGAACTGAAAGTGGCCTCCTCAAGCCTATTTAAGCATGTTTTGACCATATTTGGCCATCCAGGAGAGGTCTAGGTTCCCCAAACCCGTTTTCATCTATCTAAAGGTCATTTCACTCCATTTTTTTGGCATTTTACCTCATTTTTTGACCTCGTGGACCCATTTTGGACCTGTCGGCCACCTTGTCCTCTTTTTTCATGAGGTCATCCAAAAAATTAGAATTTTAGTCTGATCTCTCGAGGGGGCAATATGCTAGCATGTTTTCCCTCGCAAGGGCAACAATGGGGCAAATTTTAAAATCAAATTTTTTTTGAATTTTGATCGAGACAGTTTATTCTTTGAAACAACAAAACAATTGCACTCCTTAAAAGAGGGGAAAAATGTAGACATGGAAAATGTACTGATTAACACTACACATCTGATCCTGACTACTAACACCATTTCATCCTAAATCATCCCTTAGTCTAACCATTTAATCAAATATCTTTATTTGATTAAATTCATCAATTCTCATCTCTAAATTAAATAAATTATCTTATCTAATTAAGTCATTCTTTCTTGTTAATTAAATCAATTTACCTGATCTAATTAACCCACTGTCCATATTTAATTAAATAATTCATTTTATTTGATTAAATCTCTAAAGTCTATCTATTGAATTGAGTAAATTAAAACCTTATTTAGTTTAATCTAGCATCATCCCTTTTAATTAAATAAATCAAAATTCATTATTTAATTAAGCCTTTTATCATATTCCTCTCATATTTGATTTAAATCAATCCATAAATCTAAATCAATATGTCACATCATTTTAATCCTCATTAAATTAATTAACCTTGATTAATTTAATCTCCATCCATGTCCCATCCTCTAGCTTGTGCAACTTGCACATGAAAATAGATTTAATTCATTTATTAAATCTCTATTTTCTCTCAAAAGGAATAATAAAGGAATATTCATCAAATTTGAATTCAAAATCCAAGTGGACTTTTTCCTTCCAACAAGGCATTTACTCCACCTAATAAGTCCTTTTTCCTTGAGCCAAGTGGCATTCAATGCATTTTCTTTCCCTCTTACATGTCATTTCAACAATTTCAAATTCCACCTAATTGCATTTATTCACACATTCTTCAATACTTGCACATCCCTCATCCATTCACATGTTGACAAGTGTCATCTTGCCATTTTTTGATTCTTAGTCCCACATTGCTCTCTTTTGGGCATTCTTCCAACTTGACATTCTATAAATAAGAGGTCTTATTCCTCATTTCATCATCCACAATCCAAGTAGAATTATTATAGTCATTTTTAGTTCATCCACAACTTGAGTAAACTTACTATACTCAAATTCATAGCAATATTCGTCCATTTCATCCAAGCATAGTTAGGTTTTTTGCAGATTTTCAACATGGAGCTACATTGAAGTCATCACTATAAGCATTTATCCTTCATCAATCATCTTCATCACATCATTGGAGTTTGGAAAGGGCCAATTTTCACATCAAATTGGCACCAATTCCCCCATGGGATCAAGATTTTGCATTCCTTTCAATAGGATTTAACTTACTTTCTTGTTCTTTCATTCTATTTTTGTTTTCTTTCCTATTTTGAGCTTTGCTAATGGATTCCATGGGGAACCTTGGTCTTACTTGCATATGATCTTCTAATGTGTTCCTTTGTTGTGTTTTGCAAGTTTTTGGATTGGGGTTCTACAATGACTATGGATTCATCGCTTGGTGATGGATGATCTTCTTTAGTGTTGCAAATGTTACTAGGAGGAGCTCTTAAATCCTGTTGTTGTAGAAGGGTTCTTTTGCATTTTCATAGACACTATTTTGAGATGGTCATCTTCGTGACATTGGTTATGAGTGACATATTTTAGCCATGGAGGACACTTGGAGTCTTTGTTTGGGTTGTTGGTAATGCTTGGATAGGTGATGTTGGTTTAGAGTATGTTGTTGGTATGTCATGGTAGACTCTTGATGGTGCACTAGAGTTTTGGTATATTACATTGCTCTTAAGACCATGGTTTGTTCACTTGGAGCATGTGATCTCCTTGGAGGAGATGGTGATCCTCTAATGAGAGGATGGGTTCTAGTGTTGTGCCATGATGGATTATGGATTACACATTAGAGTGTTGGCATGATTTTTTTAGATCATGATGTTATAATAGGTTATTTACTGTAGTTGGAACTTTGACAATGACCTGGAAAGTTCTCTATGTTTTGACTACATTGATCATGTGCTTGAGAGCTTCATGAGAGTTTAGTATTTTCATTTGGAGCTTAGCATAGGTTGATTGGTTTTTAGTGCTCATGGATGCATGGAGAAATAAGTGAGGTTGTATTTCTCTTGAGATGAGAGAATATGTTGAGATGAGTACTCTTGATGAGATCACATCAGGAAGTTCAGTCAGATTTTCACCTAGACATGGATGTGATTTCATGATAGACCTATGAGGAGATTGCTCTCACATGAGTCATGATGACTTGGATATCTTAGAAGAGCATTCCCATTCCCCACTCTTGGTCTACTCAGCAATTTATCACCTGAGAGGCATAGCCCATTGGTTCTCTCATTTGTTATACTTAGTTGTCACAGATATGGATCTTGAACTATGGTTAGATGGTTCTGGAGGATTCATATGAGAGATGTTCAACATGGTTATCTCCTTGAGCATATGATTTGACATTGTGATGTCATTTATGAGGAGTTTAGGAGATGGCAGTGGGTTGATTTCCTGATATGGGAAATGGACTTAATTTGGTATTATCTTGAGAAGCTTACATCCTTGTGATTACATGATGCATATATTGTGTTTGATCTTGGAGATTGAATAGGATGGGTGTTGTTGATGCTTTTCTTTTGGGGTTTTGGAGGATATCACAGTTGACATAGTTCAACATTTAGAGGTGTATGTAGAAGGACATTCTACATGTGTATGATGTGTAGTGTTTCTCTCTTTAAAGTATTGGTTTTCTTCTTGGATGTTTGAATTCACATAATGTTGAAGTTTAGATCATGTGTGGAGCTATGGTGATCATTGGTTTGTGATCATGTGTTGTCACTTGGTTTTGGGTGATGACATGAAGGTCCCTTTATCAATTAGGGGAAATTTACATAAAAAATGGACCTCCTAAGGAACTCTAAAAATGTAAAAATTATCTCAAATAATACTGTAAGAATTGGCTATGAAGGTAGCCACCCAAGATCTAGAGGCCTAATAGAAAGCACAAGCATAAGAGAGATAGAATCAATATGACAAGAATAAATTGCATTATGCCAATGATGCAAATAGAATACAATGTGCTATGCTATGCAAAAGTACATAGGAGACCCCTTGGTTATATAGCCAAGGTGAGAACATAGAATGGCATAAGATTATGGAAAGTGTCGTAATCTTATGACATGAGAGAACTATGAAAAGATATCACTCCACCTAAAGTGGAAAAGTGATAATGTGATAATCACTACAAAAGGTGGAGAGATAATCATATGATGTGTCCACAAAAGGTGGAAGTGATAAAGTAATGACATGTCAAGTCCACCAAAAGTGGAAACTCTCCAACTACCTCCTATGTGGTCCCTAAGTAAACTTAACTAAGGTTTAATTATGACCTAGGACAAGGTACAACACTTTTAATTACACCAACCCCCCTTAAGTGCAACTTAGGAAGAATGTACACAAAACCAAACAATGAAAGATGGGTCCCGACTACTAGGACATGTTAGGTACCCATGTACAAACAATGCAATCTCTCATAAAGTGGAGAAAAGGAGAAAATCACTTGGGAAAAAACTCCCCCTGAAAAGAGAGATGAAACAAAACAAGAACTGAACTCAAAAAAATATGAGAAGGAAAAACCTCAAGTGAGGAAAAATCCCTCCCCAAAAGAGAGAATGAAGAAGTCAAGTGACCTCCTCAGAAGAGACATCCCACACCCCCAAGAAAGCTCACAAATGATGATAGATACTCTCAGTGAAGGGTTTGGTGAAGATATCTGCAACCTACTTTGTTGTAGGACAATACTGCAAATCAATGACCTGCTCCTGTATCAGCTCCTGAATGTAATGCATATGAATCTCAATGTGTTTGGTCCTCTGATGGTGAACCGGATTCTTTGAGATTTGAATGGCACTCTAATTGTCACAATGAATGACTGTAGGACATGGAATAATGAAGCCAAACTCAGTGAAAATATTCTGAAGCCATATAGCCTTAGTAGCAACATTAATAGCCCCTCGATAGTCAGCCTCAGTCGAAGAAAGAGCAATAGCATGCTGCTTCTTACTCTACCAACAAATGGGGCAAAAACCAAGATGAAAGTTGTAGCCAGAAGTGGACTTACAATCATCAAGATCACCAACCCAATCAAAATTTGTATATTCCACCAAGGTAAGTTTTGTACCTGTTGCATAGTGAATCCCATGATGATGTGTACCCTGTATGTAGTGCAAGATGCATTTGGCTGCTTTCCAATGAAGCTCATGTGGTTCCTGAATAAAGCATGAAACCATGCCAATTGCAAAGGAGATATCAGGGCATGTGTGAATCAAGTAGATGAGACTCCCAACAAGCTAACGATACAAAGTGGCATCAACAAGTGGAGTAGAACACTTAGCCTCAAGCTTGACTCCTAAAAGAAAGGGAGTCAGAGAAGGCTTACAATCAGCCATGTGAAATCGAGCTAGAAGATCAAGAGCATACTTGGGCTGAGAAAGAGATATCCCAGAAGTTGACTGAGTGATCTCAATCCTGAGAAAATAGTGCAAAAGGCCCAAGTCAGTCATAGAAAATATGTCCTACAAAGCAGATTTGACACTGCCAATGATGGATGAGGTACTCCCTGTAATGATCAAATCATCAACATAGAGCACAAGTAGCAAATGAGAATCATCCTATCACAAAATGTAGACATTCGGATCTGAATGACACTTGATGAATTCTGCTGAGAGAAGAAAGGAATCCATCTTGGCATACCAAGCCCTAGGGACCTGTTTGAGGCCATAGATAGACTTCCTCAATCTGCAAACTAGAGAAGAATCATGTATGAATCCTTGTGGATGCTCCATGTAAATCTCCTCATGAAGATCCCTGTGATGAAATGTACTCTTCACATCCATCGAATGTACAACCCAACCATGAGTTGCAGCAATAGCAAGTGTCAAGGAAATGGAGTTCATCTTAACAACGAGTGCAAAGGTCTACGTATAATCAACACCTAGAACCTATAAGAAACCTTTTGCCACAAGTTGAGCCTTGTATTTATCCACACTACCATCCACTGCATACTTAGTCTAATAGATCCACTTACATCGAACCATCTTTCTCCCCTTAGGAAGAGGAACTAGATCCCATGTGTGGTTCCTAATTAAGGAACTATACTCTTCCTCCATTGTTGAATCCCATTCAGGAATTCCTGAAGCCTCCTTAAAGGATTGTGGATCTGAAGCACTAGCAATATAAGCATGTGGAAGATCCTAATGTTGTGACTAAGTCCTTCGAGTATCTGAAGGATCCCCAACAAGAGAACCTACTAACTCAAGAGTTTATCGAGCCCAACAAGGTCTAGTAGGAGACGGAGGATGAGGTGCCTCAACTACAAGTGGACCCTACGAAGGTGTGATCCTGTGAGTCAAAGTTAAGGAAGAATCATCATCTGAGTCACTATCATCACTTTCCACTATGGAGGAAGGAAGAGGAGGATTAGAGGACAAGCTAGGAGAGCTTTCCTCAAAATGAACACTCCTCTTAATGAACAACTCATGTGTCTCTGAATCCAAAAGTCTATATGCCTTAACACCTTCAGGATATCCAATAAAGATGCAATGCCTACTCTAAGGTTCCAATGCCTTGCACTTCTTTGGAGGTATGCATGCCCAAGCTAGACAACCAAAAACTATGAAGTGTCTCATGATCTATTTTCTACCACACCAAGCCTCAAAAGGAGTCATACCCTTCAAAGCTTTATGGGGAACCCAATTTTGGATGTGAGTTGCATAACTGATAGCTTCTACCCAAAATTCTGGACCAAGAGAATGACCATGAATCATGCAGCTAGCCATCTCCTTAAGGGTTCTATTCTTTCTTTTAGCTACACCATTATGTTGTGCAGTGTATGCAACTGAATGTTGAAGATCAATCCCCTCAAGAGTACAAAATTCCCCAAGTCTATTGTTCACATATTCCATTCCATTGTCTATGCGAAGAATCTTGACTTGCTTCCTTGATTGCTTCTCAACATGAGCCTTGAAGGCAAGAAATCTGTCAAACACTTCACTCTTGTGAACAAGAAAGTAGACCCATGTGAAGCGGGAGTAGTCATCAATGAAGGTGAGGACATAGCAAGCCTTGCTAAATGATGGTACTGGAAATGGACCTGCTACATCACTATGAACCAACTGAAGAACTTCCAAAGCTCTCCAAGACTTCCCTTTGTCAAACTTCTCTTTTGGATGCTTACCCATGGAACAAACTGAACATACACCTTTAGAAAAGCTTATTTGAGGGAGTCCTATTACCATAGCCTTGGAGCTAAGCTGCTGAAGATAGCGGTAATTGAGATGTCCAAACCGCTCATGCCATAGCTTACTTTCTGAATTTGAATGAGTGAGCAAGGTTGTAGAAGGAGACTTAGGTACAAAGTGGGAGAATGAGTAAAGTCATGTGTTGTGATTGGCTTGTCCCACTACAACCAAGGCATCATCCTTAAGTTCTTTAACCACAACTGAATCTAGTAGAAACTCAACTTTCTTGCCATCTCCAAAGTGAGTGATTTGGTAGACTGAAAGAAGATTGGCACTCAAGTTAGGAACATAGAGAACATTCTTAAATGTTCCATTATCCATGGCAACCGAACCTTCGCCTTCAACTTCCACTTGAGTATCATCTCCTATGAAGATGTGAGGTACCTTAGATAGCTCCAAAGAAGAAAACTATTCCCTTGAAGAACCCATATGATGAGTGGCACCTAAGTCAAGCATCCATTGTTGTGAAGAACTTGAAGTAAACACAACTGCTTTCCCTTTTCCTTTTGATTGTGAGGAAGTGGAAGGAAATGAATCCTTCTTGTAGGTGGATAGCAAATTGATGTTGTTCTTCTTGATGATGTTGGTCAACTCATCAATTTGCTTAGTGTGGCAATGATGCTCATCATGACCAAACTTCTTGCAATATGAACAAGTTGGTCTCTCCTTCTTGCTTGAATTTCCCTTCTTGGGAGAAGATGAAGAATTCCCTTGTGATGAAGAGGTGATTGTGCTTTATCTTGTTGTTTCTTTGGATTAGATTGCTTCTGCTTCTTGTTGGAACCCTTTCCTTGAGTCCCTTGATTCCCTTGATTAGCCACCAAAGCTTTGGACTTTGAAGACTTGAGAACCCCCATGCTTATCAACTTTGCTTGCTCTAACATCAACATTTATGTGAATGCATCAAATGATGGCATAGTGAAAGAACGACCTATTGCCAAGCGATGGGTTTCGAAGCTAGAAACAAATGTTGCATATTCTGATGGAAGCTTTCCCAACAAATTGTAGACCAGCTATGCATCCTTCTTATCAATGCCACAATCCTTAAGCTATGCTCTTAACTCATTTTCCTTAGTGACATAGTCTTGGATTGTATCAAAATTCTTGGGATCTAACATTGTGAGATCATTGACAAGCTGATAACCTCTAATCTCATCAACTTTTCCATACAATTGACCAAACTTTTCCCAAGCCTCTTTGAGTGTTTTACACTTTTCAATTTGAAAGATGAGATCTGTTGATATATATTTCCTTAATGTTCCAAGAGCCATAGAATTTTTAGTGAGCCAATCCATATGATCATTAGGATCAGCTTTAGAATCAGATGGTACAACAATAGTTCCATCAATATAATGAGTTAATCTTTTTTCCATTAACTTACTCGATGCATCAATTTTCCAAGAAGAATAGTTATGTGGAGCTAATGAAGGAAACTTAAGATAACCCATAGCAGCAAAATGAAAGAGAACAAGATAGAGAGAGGAAAAATCACACAAAACACCCCCAAATTCACTCAATTAAAGAACTCCCCCAAAAAAGATGATTTGGCACTTTATACTTAGTGTGTGTATAATGGCCACTTGCAAGCCAAGAAAAGTGGGCTTCTAATTTTCAATGTTTTACAACAGCCTTAAGTAGGCTACAACAGACTCAAATGACTGATACAAAATACCAAACTAATATCTTATCTTTGTAAATGCCAAAATAGGCCAAAAATGACCAAGTGTTGAAAGTACAATTTATGATCACAATCACTACAAACTAATAGCACCAATGTGAAGTTCAGAAAAAATTATGCACTTTAAAAAAAAATGGCACTTGAGAAGGAGTTCATATGAGCCTCAACGGAGCCCTGGAAGTTGCAAAAATGGTGACAATTCAGCTACACCTGAGAGAAATAGAATTTTCTAGAAAATTCATTCACCAAAATCAGAAAATAATTACACCACTATGAAGTACATGAAAAATTAGCCCAAATCAAAAAAAAATTCACCAAAAAAGGCCTCAAAATGGCCAAGATATAAGCCTCTGAAGATGAACTACAAAATCAAAAGCTTCAATGGAGAGGGGTCTACAAATTTTCAAAAAGTGGCTGACGCAATGCTAACATCAATAGTTTAGGACATTAAATTTGATGTTCATATGACTATCACATGCTGCACAAGCTTAAATTTGACAGTCGAATGCCTGTCACAGCTGTCGTCATGCCTCAAACAAAAATACTTTTGGCAAAACCAGAATATTCCCTTGAAATGCCAGAATCTAGGATTCACTAGATCTTTTATGTGACCGTCAGGTATTTTTTGGTTTCCGGTTTTAGATTCCCAGTTTCCGCCAATGGTGGGTATGTGTGGGGCAAGCGGGCCAATGGCCTCCTTCCATGTGGTTGATCTATCGACTATGGGTACTACGTGTACCTTGCGGTACTCTGCTGGTAGGTACCTGCAGTCCCAAGTACCTGCAGTTGTAGGTACTTGCGGATAATGATGGCTAGGCCGTACGGCTTGGCCAACAAAATATTTTTGCCTCGACAGACAACTTTCTCCAATTTGGACAATTTGACATTCAATTTATGGGTTTTTGGCCCTTTTGAGCATAATGGTGATGTCCTTTTTGGTTGAAAATGCTCTGAAGTGGTAGCTAATTCTTAGATTTGGCAACCACCTCCAATCTTCAACCCTTTGTAGATTTGGCCTCCAATGTCCAACTAAGACGAAACAAAAAGAAAATCTAACTATCTTGGACACTTTGGATGCAATGGTGAGCTCAGATCTGATGCAACAAGCTCCCAAAATGCACCTACAATACAAGGCCAAAAATGGAACCCTCCAAGAATCTCTCCAAAATGACAATCCAAAGACACTCCAAACGCTCTTATACCATGTAAGAATTGGCTATGAAGGTAGCCACCCAAGATCTAGACGCCTAATAGAAAACACAAGCATAAGAGAGATAGAAGCAATATGACAAGAATAAACTGTATTCTACCAATGATACAAATAGAATACAATGTGCTATGCTATGCAAAAGTACATAGGAGACCCCTTGGTTATATAGCCAAGGTGAGAACATAGAAGGGCATAAGATTATGACAAGTGTCTTAATCTTATGACATGAGACAACTATGAAAAGCTATCACTCCACCTAAAGTGGAAAAGTGATAATGTAATAATCACCACAAAAGGTGGATCACCGACAAAAGGTGGAGAGATAAACACATTGATGTGTTCACAAAAGGTGGAAGTGATAAAGTAATGACATGTCAAGTCCACCAAAAGTGAAAATTCTCCAACTACCTCCTATGTGGTCCCTAAGTAAACTTAACTAAGGTGTAATTATAACCTAGGACAAGGTACAACACTTTTAATTACACCAACAAATACAAATTATTTAATTATAAACAATATAAATTACTTAACTGCATGAGTTAAGTGGGGACATGTTTTTATTATAATTCCTTAAAAAACTCAAGTTAATTATTTTTTTAAAAGTGGTAGCATATATTTTTATTGACAAACTCAAGTTCACTTATCATTTTAGTTTATTTATTTTTTTGATTTTTATTTTTTATTTAAAAAATCTTAAACTCAAGTTCATTTTTTTTTAAAAGTGGTAACATAGGGGAGAGGGGCCCATAGTGGAGCGGGATCCAATAGTGGGGATAGAAGTAGTCCTCAATAGATTCCATAGTGAAGCACCTTAATATCCAATTGCAAAACACTTTTTATCCATAAAATACACAAACTGAAAAATCATGTGATGCCACATCAGTGCACCAATAAAACATGATTTAGTACACCACAATTGGTCTCACTTATTTTTTGGGCCTTTTTTGGATACCTAAACAAAAAACATGTTGATGTGGCATCATATTGATGATGTGGCCCTAAAACGAAATATAGAAGCACATGAGTTGTCAAATAAACTATTGTAAAAATTTGGGAGTGATTTGAAATTTCCACATAGGATTTTGAGAAAGGCGAAGTTAGGGTGCTCCACTATGGGCCCCTCTCCCCTATATTTCTATTATAATTTATTAAAAAACTCAAGTACACTTTCTTTTCTTGATTATTTGTTTTTATTTAAAAAATGGTAAAGTAAAAGTAAATTTAGATATTTTATTTTATATAAAATTTATATACTAGTATATTTATATTTAAAAATATATATCTAAAGTAGTCAAGAGATATCTCTTTTCTATAGTTTATTTGATTTTCTCACTTTTTTTTTTTCTTCCATCATTTTTATTTTTTAATTTTTCCATTCTTTTTGGTTTGATTTTTTGGTGATTTTCTCCAACTTTTTCTCCTTCCGATTGTTTCCAATTTTTTCCAATTTCTTTTGGGTTTTTTTTTTTTTTTTTCTAATTGGTTTTAATTTTTATTTTTCAAATTTTTTTTTTGGTTCATGTGATTTTCTCAACTTTGCTCCTTCAACAATTTTTATTTCTTTTTGGTTTTATTTTTGTTTTTCAAATTTCTTTTTGGTTTTATTTTTTTTATTTCTTAAGTTTTATTTTTTATTTCCTTTTTGGTATTTTAATTTTTTTCTTATAAATTTACATAGAAAAAATGAGTGCTTTATATATATATATTATGAATAGGCAGGTATCTATATTAATTTAAATATAAACATACACATTCACAAAAAAAGGTGGGTGGTAGAGAGGCACACCCCAAGAGTCACATGGGCAATACCCAGAAAATTAACAGATAACGTGGGCTAAGCCCAGAAGTCCAAAATAACAAAGATAAAAAGGGCCATTAAGCAGTTAGAGTAGTGCCAGCAGAGCCAGAGGGTCTCTGTCATCCAAATTTCTCCCCCATACATCAGCAAGGTCTGGAGTGACATTAGGAGGAGGACCCCAACCATCATCAACATCTTTTTTTTCTTTATCTTCTTCCTCACGCCAGGGCGAGATAGCAAGCGCCATACATAGGAATGCTTTATCAAAACCTAGCCACCCAAAGCCAGAAGCAGGAGGATCAACAGAGGGCCACACACTACCACCACCACTCCTCGAAGCATCACTAGAAGGCCACCCCTGAGTAGCCCACGGCGGAGGAGGATGGTTTCGCCGAGGAGTATGAGAATCCCACCGAGGTGGAGGATGGCAATGGGGACACGCAGAGCCACTCCGCTGTTGGCCCCTGGAGGGTGACCAGCTATAGGAAGAGGTGGGCAAGGTAGGGACATGAGCAACAGTACAAGGGGCAGTGCTCTAGTGATCCAGAAGAACCTGGAGGTGAGCAACCTCAAGTGCAACTTTGTTAGCTTGCACTTGAACCTGTAAAAGCACATTAGAGAAAATCATAGCTTTAGCATATAGAGAAACTTGAATATCCATTTGAGAATGTGAAAAAATTCAAGTATTTCTATCCTTCCAAATATTGAAAAGAATTTCCACTCTGAAAGTGTGTCAGAGCTGGATGAATTTTGCAAGAATTCTGGGAGAATCTCCAAGCAACACCATATGCCAGGAGAAAGGTTCTGGCCGAAAGGGCTGAAAAAAGTCATGAATCTAAGTCCAAAGCTACTGAGCTCTAGGACAAAACTAGAAAAGATGATTAAAATTCTCAGCTTGCCCACAAAAAGGGCAGTGAGGGTCCCGAAACCCTAGGTGAACCAGCCGAGAGCCCACAGGAAAGCCTTGGAAAAGAATACACCAGGAAAAGTGGGTGAGCTTTGGCTCAACACTAGCAGACCAAGTGGTAGCAAATCTTGTATGCCAGACATGACCAGGTGATTGAAAAAGCCACCTTTGGTTCAAACTCTGAATCATAGGAAAATGTGGTGAGAGTCACCTATAACCAAGCCAAGGCTTGTAGTTCCTGAAAGGGGTGTTTAGAAACCACTTCCAGTCTTTCCACCAAGGTTTTGTCCCACAAATTCCAACCTTACAAAGCATCTTAGCAGGAATGGCATTCACCAAACCATCATAAGTAGCACGGTCCTGGTTTTGAAGCCTATACTAGGCACGAAAAACATCCCATGACATGATAGGCATGGTGGGTCTGGAAAAATCTGATGCAGGGTCTGAATACCCTTCTTGTGAAATCAGAGCGCCTTAATCCCTGGTGACTTAGCCAGTGGTTGACCATTGCTAGCAAAAAGAGGTGACCACCAAACATTGTGCTGGTTGAGAGAAAGCCCATCTTGAAAACCAGAGCCAACCCAGTGGAGACAAGGTTTGACAGTTTCCCAATCCCACTAGATGCTTCTGGCTATAAAAGTCCCAACAATCTGGATTGGTTCATTCATGACTAGAAGGGTTTGAAAGTCAATCCCCTTCTAGGAAGGTCTATGAACAAAGAAGCCGGATTGAATACTATGCCTGAGAAGAATTTTTCAGGCCTCGTTCCTAGTAAGGGCATGAATAATCCATTTAACACATAGAACAGTCCCTTGTCGTTGAGTAGAAAGAAGCCCAAGGCCTCCCAAACCTCTAGGAAGACAACAGAATTCCCAAGCCACCCAATGAAACCCTCTGTGAGTTTCAAAGGAAGCCCAGAGAAAATCATGAAGCAGCTTCTTAAGCTTGCCATAGGCAGCTTTGGAGGGGGCCCAGCAAGAGGAATAATAAACATGGGTGGCCGCTAGGATTTTGGAACACACCTGAAATTTCCCTACTAAAGAAAAGGGCTTAGTAACCCAATAAGTAAGCTTCTGCTCAACTCTGGAGAGCACAGCTTGCCAAAGCTCAGCCAGAGACACCTAAAAAGAAAAGGGAATGCCCAGAAAACTGAAAAATTTCACTAGGCTCAATCCACTTCCAACCATACTATTGTAGCCACGGTAGGGAGGGCAAGATAGATTATCGGTAACACAAAGTTTTATGCCACTGGATGGCAGAGCCGAAGGAAAGACAGAAAGTATTAAGACACTCAAGATCCGCCGCAACAGAGTCTTCGTCTTCTAGAAGGGTGAGAAATGAGTCATTAGCAAAATGGCCATTAACAAGTTGAGCCTAAGAGTTGGGCAGAGAAATGCCCTTGACTCGCCGCTAGGAAACTGTATTAGCCAAAAGATAACCAAAACTCTCGACTACAAGCACATAAATAAAGAGAGGGCCAGCGGGCACCCTTGCCTAATGGAATGAAAGAGTCCAAAGGTAGAGGATTGACGACCATTGATGGTGATACAAGCTGAGGCATCCACAAAGAGAATTCGAACAAATTGAATGAAATTGGGCCCAAAACCCAGGGCTTGCAGCATAACTAGAATAAACGGCCATTCAATGTGATCATAAGCCTTGGCAAAGTCAATCTTAATGAACACAACTTTCTGGTTTGAGTGTCTGGCCCATTCCATGCCTTCCTAGACGGCAATGATATTATCCAAAATAAATCTGGATTTGATGAACCCAGTTTGTTCTGGGCACACAATCTGAGGCAGAAGATGGAAGATTTTGAGAGACAAGGCCTTGGCGATAATCTTGTAGGAGACATTAAGAAGTGTGATAGGTCGCTAGTTACAAATGTCTTCTGGGTCACCTAGTTTAGGTATGAATTTTATCTTACCTTTATTTATTAAATTACCTAGGGAATTAGAGTGAAACGCTTCTAAGTAAAATTGATGCAAATCATGCCCAATATCATCCCACATGGCTTTGTAGAATTCACAAGGGAATCCATCAATTCCTGGGGCTTTGTCATCAGCCATGGAATACACAGCCTCTTTGAGAGCATCAACTGATAAAAGTTGATCGCAAAAAAAATTTATGAGCTGAAGAAAGCTTATTTGGCACAACAGCAAGGCAATCCTAAAGGGCTTGTAGTCACACAGGCGTGACCTCCTGTGCAGTGAAAACTTGCTCATAATGACGCACAAAGTCTTGGAGAATGTCAAGTAGCTCAAAGAGCACTTGAGCACCATCTTTAATTTTTTTAGTGCCCAGGGATGTGTGCCTGGAACGCAGAGCCAAGAAAAACTCTTTGGAGGCACAATCACCAACTTTTAACCAGTGCAGCCGGGCTTTGATTTGTGCTCCTCGAGCAGCATAACTGTCAACAATTTGCTTTTTGTGCCTTAGCTCTGCCACCCTGACTTGTAAAGAGGGGGAAAAGGGGCTGGCCACCAAAGCCTCAAAGGCAGCACAGAGGTCAGTGGTGGTAGCCTCATAAGATCACTCGTGAAAAATAGCCAGCTGGCGCCCATAAATGTGCAAAAATCTAGCCATACGAATGATAGCCTCATTCCACCAAGAAATCCAGCCTGTATGATGAGCTGGCCTGCACTCCAAATTCCAAACTCTGTGAACGTGGGCCAAGGTAGGCTTGTGGCAGAGTAAAGATGTGTTTAAAAAAAACTGAGTTTTACACATACTAGGTTGTCGAGTCTCCCATTTAATGCAGAAGGAAATGGGGAAATGATCTGACAAGGTCACATCCACTAACGGTTTAACCGAGAGAGAGGAGTTATCAAAGGAGAAAAAATATTGTGCCAAGATCATGGCACGATCAAGACACTTAAATATTCTATCAGAACCTGCTCAAAAATTGCACCAAGTGTGCCAGAGAGAATGAGAATAGCGGTGACCAATATTGGGATCAAAAAACCCCAATTTATTGTGCATGTAAAACCATGCCTCCCTTTCCCCAACTATCCATCTGAATGGCAGAGTGCCATCTTTGTCAGACGCCATTTCTACCATATTCAAATCCCCACAGAGTAACCAGGTAGCAACTGGTAAGGAATCAACAATCCAATGCCAAAACAAAGAGTGTTCCATAGCATCATTAGAAGCATAGACATTAATAATCCCAAAGGAATGATTACCAATGTTAAGATGGATCCATACGAGCCGATGAGTGGGATCAGACCCGTGGTTGACCACAGAAGAGTTCCATCGTGAGGCCAAACGGGTGACAACTCCACCACGCCTAGCATCATGGGTAGTACAAAACATTTTACTGGCTGACCAAATAGAGCGACAAGCCATAGCAAGCAAAAAACCAGAGATTTTGACTTCCTAGAGACAAAGCACTTCAACACCAGAGTACTTACACAAGGTATCCCTGACAGAATACTTTCTAGAGAGGTCTGTCAAACCTCAAACATTCTATGAAAGGAACTTCATGAGTGAAACTCCTCCATATTGTTGAAATCCGATTCCTCTTCATTGAGAGAAGAGAAACAATTCTGTAAAAATTCTGACGAAACTAATCCAATCTGAATGGATGGGGAGGACATCCTCCATTTTTCATGGACATATTCCCCTTCTTCCCTAGGAGGAGAAGGGCTGCGAGAACACCTATGAGCTCCTATTATAGGAGAAGCCACATTCGGCTATCAAACCACATTTGGTTATGTTAACATGACAGCAGCCGACCGAGGCGTAGCCTTTGGCCTAGGCTGCT
This sequence comes from Sequoia sempervirens, assembly GCA_007258455.2. Classification (NCBI taxonomy): domain Eukaryota; kingdom Viridiplantae; phylum Streptophyta; class Pinopsida; order Cupressales; family Cupressaceae; genus Sequoia; species Sequoia sempervirens. Next base: position 42,443,014 of record VDFB02373365.1, read on the forward strand.
GTGAAACATAATCAGCTCTAACTGAAGCTTCTTTCCCCTTCATAGAAGGGTTTGAAACATCTTTCACTAGCTCAAAGGTCATTGGACCCAACCCGGAACAAGTGGACTTATTCTTTCAGTTCGTAACCGTAGTCCATTTCGCCTTAGGTTTGGTAGCAGATGCAACCACCGAACGAGGCTTTTCAGCATCTCATGGTAGAGAAGGTGTACGAGGCACTGCTAAAGGGTAGTCCTTTATCTTGTGGTCCGCAGAATGACACCTATAACATGTGTTAGGAAAATTAAAATAGGTGACCTTCTGGGTGTGGCAGAAAGCTCCAATTTGGATATCAATGGAGTCTTTTAAATATTTTGAAAGGTCAACTTCCACACAAACCCTCTTTTGGGAGCGGGCCTAAAAGAACCTATCTGGCTCAATGCAAATAACCCTCCCCAATGAGAAGACTATACTATTCAAGAAAGGCACACAAGGCAAGGGAAGATCGGCAAATTCAATCCAAACTAGGACCCACAACTTGGTGTCATCCGAGACAGCAAAGTCACGAGTCCATGCTTGAAAAACTAATAGAGAGGAATAGACATACCAGGGCCCATGGCTTAAGATGGCCTGCACATGATCGACCTCTGCAAAGCGGAATAAAAAGAAACACTTGGTTAAGTTTTGGACCATATCAAGGCGGACACCATGAGGGACCCAAGCCTTGTTAACCCAATCTTTAAGCACACTTTAAGGGGGAGTTCTCCCAAAAAAATACCCAACTAGGGTATACTGCTCAAGCCATTGACAGGCAGAAACAAAATATAGTAAAGGAAAAACCACATCAGCTAGTGAATCAAAACACTTACCTCATGAAAGACTTTCTGAACAAATTTTTGGGGACGTTTGTTTGAAGGAGGAGCCATTGATTATCGTCATCGGACCACTAACACTAGCAAGAACTGCTAGGTTAGAGCCAGTTGAAAGCATATTAAAACAAGAAACTGGAGCAATGAGGTCGTACACACAATAAAGGAGGGTTTTACTGCGCAGGAGGTGTAGTATGACACAAGGGTGACCGCAGAAAACACAAAGCAAAAAGAATATTTTATATTTAGAAAGATGAATGAGATAGAATAGGATACATAGAGTTAAATTAACCATCATGAGTTAATTCATAGGATTTTAGAAAGTTTTATTTTATAAAATAAATAATTTTATTTTTAATTTGGATGATGTCACCATAACAGTTGATGTCATCTTTTAATTTATTTTTGATAGCTCAAAAAGTTGATGATGTCATCCTTAGGAGGCTCATTTTTTATGTAAATTTCACCTAATGTCTATCCTTTTTCAGATGTGGAGAACATGGGAGACCTTTAGAGACTTAATATGGAAGAGCTTGGGAGACTTGTGGTGAGACATGTGCTTGCAACGATGTTTGGTTACAAGTTGTGAATGTCATTATGGATGGTTCTTAATACTACATGGATACATCCTCTTTGTGGTGCTATTGGTAGATTCGGTATGTCTTGTCCTTTTAGACTAGACATTACCCATGCATTGGGAGTTCCTAGATGTGTTTATCTTCGTTGACTATTTTGACACAAGGAGCTTGTGATTGTAGTTGATGGGTTGGATATGTTGTTGGCATGAGTTTCTTGATGTTAAGGATACCTTTTGAGTGTCATTTCTAAAGATGAATGAGATAGAATAGGATATGTAGAGTTAAATTAACCATTATGAGTTAGTTTATAGGATGTTAAGAATATTTTATATTTAGAAAGATGAATGAGATAGAATAGGATATGTAGAGTTAAATTAACCATCATGAGTTAATTCATAGGATTTTAGAAAGTTTTATTTTATAAAATAAATAATTTTATTTTTATTTTGGATGATGTCACCGTAATAGTTGATTTCATCTTTTCATTTATTTTTGATAGCTCAAAAATTTGATGATGTCATCCTTAGGAGGCTCATTTTTTATGTAAATTTCACCTAATGTCGATCCTTTTTCAGATGTGAAGAACATGGGATCTAGCTTTAGAGACTTAAAATGGAAGAGCTTGGGAGACTTGTGGTGAGACATGTGCTTGTAACGATGTTTGGTTACAAGTTGTGCATGTCATTATGGATGGTCCTTAATACTACATGGATACATCCTCTTTGTGGTGCTATTGGTAGATTCGGTATGCCTTGATGTCCTTTTAGACTAGAGATTACCCATGCATTGGGAGTTCCTAGATGTGTTTATCTTCATTGACTATTTCGACACAAGGAGCTTGTGATTGTAGTTGATGGGTTGGATATGTTGTTGGCATGAGTTTCTTGATGTTAAGGATACCTTTTGAGTGTCATTTCTAAAGATGAATGAGATAGAATAGGATATGTAGAGTTAAATTAACCATCATGAGTTAATTCATAGGATTTTAGAAAGTTTTATTTTATAAAATAAATAATTTTATTTTTATTTTGGATGATGTCACCGTAATAGTTGATGTCATCTTTTAATTTATTTTTGATAGCTCAAAAAGTTGATGATGTCATCCTTAGGAGGCTCATTTTTTATGTAAATTTTCCCTAATGTCTATCCTTTTTCAGATGTGGAGAACTTGGGAGAGCTTTAGAGACTTAATATGGAAGAGCTTGGGAGACTTGTGGTGAGACATGTACTTGCAACGATGTTTGGTTACAAGTTGTGCATGTCATTATGGATGGTTCTTAATACTACATGGATACATCCTCTTTGTGGTGCTATTGGAAGATTCTGAATGCCTTGATGTCCTTTCAGAATAGACATTACCCATGCATTAGGAGTTCCTAGATGTGTTTATCTTCGTTGACTGTTTTGATACAGGGAGCTTGTGATTGTAGTTGATGGGTTGGATATGTTGTTGGCATGAGTTTCTTGATGTTAAGGATACCTTTTGAGTGTCATTTCTAAAGATGAATGAGATAGAATAGGATATGTAGAGTTAAATTAACCATCACGAGTTAATTCATAGGATGTTAAGAATATTTTATATTTAGAAAGATGAATGAGATAGAATAGGATATGTAGAGTTAAATTAACCATCATGAGTTAATTCATTGGATTTTAGAAAGTTTTATTTTATAAAATAAATAATTTTATTTTTATTTTGGATGATGTCACCGTAATAGTTGATGTCATCTTTTAATTTAGTTTTGATAGCTCAAAAAGTTGATGATATCATCCTTAGGAGGCTCCTTTTTTATGTAAATTTCCCCTAATGTCTAACCTTTTTCAGATGTGGAGAACATGGGAGAGCTTTAGAACTTAATATGGAAGAGTTTGGGAGACTTGTGGTGAGACATGTGCTTGCAACGATGTTTGGTTACAAGTTGTGCATGTCATTATGGATGGTTCTTAATACTACATGGATACATCCTCTCTGTGGTGCTATTGGTAGATTCGGTATGCCTTGATGTCCTTTCAGACTAGACATTACCCATGCATTGGGAGTTCCTAGATGTGTTTATCTTCGTTGACTATTTTGACACATGGAGCTTGTGATTGTAGTTGATGGGTTGGATATGTTGTTGGCATGAGTTTCTTGATCTTAAGGATACCTTTTGAGTGTCATTTCTAATCTTGTGGGTTTATTAGTTGGATGAGGGAAACCTGTTTTAGTTGTCGTTCTAGCTAATGGTTTATCTTGTTCTCTAGAGGATTCTTCGACTTCAAAGTTGTGTTCTAGTTATGGGGTTGGAGTTGGTTATGCTTCTACAGGTTTATCTTGTGATCATAGTGGAGTTATGGTAGTATCATGTAGCCTTTTTCTATTGGTTGGATCTAATGCTTGTGTTCTTTGGTCTGGTGCATATACACCATGGCTTGTTCATTTCCTTTGGAGAATGGAAACAACAGTTGTCTGAGATGGTGGACATCTTGGATGATGTTGCAGGTGTCTTGATTAGAGCATGAGAGCATTGTTTAACATTCATGTGATTGCATGTATGGTTGTGATGATTTGTTTTCATCGGTTGACTCTTAATAGTTAAATCCTATTATTTCCATGGACTCTTGGCAAGTCTTCAACAAGTGGGAAACTTGTGGTGAGAGATGTGCTTGCACAGCGGTGTTTGGTTGCAAGTTGTGCATGTCATTGTGGGTGGTTCTTAATAATACATGGATACATCCTCTTTATGGTGCTATTGGTAGACTCGATATGCCTTGATGTCTTTTCAGACTAGACATTACCCATGTAGTGGGAGTTCCTAGATGTGTTTATCTTCATCTACAGTTTCAACACAGGGAGCTTATGATTGTAATTAATGGGTTGTATATGTTGTTGGCATGAGTTTCCTGATGTTAAGGATACCTTTTGAGATATGGTAGATTGGATGGATCAGCATTTGTTGTGGGTACTATTTTTGATCTCATGGGTTTATTAGTTGGATGAGGGAAACTTGTTTTGGTTTTTTTTCTAGCTAATGGTTTATCTTGTTCTCTAGAGGATTCTTCAACTTCATAGTTGTGTTATGGTTATGGGCTTGGAGTTGGTTGAGCTTCTATTTATCTTGTGAGAACAGTGGATGGGGTAGTATCATGTATCCTTTTGCTATCGGTTGGATCTAATGCTTGTGTTCTTTGGACTGGTGCATATACACCATGGCTTGCTCATTTCCTTTGGAGGATGGAAACAATAATTTCCTGAGATGGTGGACATCTTGGATGATGTTGCAAGTGTCTTGATTGGAGCACGAGAGAATTGTTTGAGATTCATGTGATTACATGTATGGTTGTGATGACATCTGTTTTCATCAGCTGACTATTAGTAGTTAATCTTGTTGTTTCCATGAACTCTTGGTAGGTCTTTGACAAGTGGGAGAAAGTTGGGATTAAGGTGTCTCAACCTTTGAGTCCTAGCATTATTTATATTGGACAAAGAATCTCAGACTAACAATTACCTCAAAATCAAAATATTTTGTTGACACTATCCAAGGATGAGTTTGAGGATTGGGGATAAATTGATGATTGTAGATATATCTTGTACTCATGAACTTGTACTATGTAGTATGTAATAGTCTATTCTTCACTTCGCCTAATGTATGTCGACTTCTTATGTGTTTCTTGATATTCATGGATTGATAAAATTTATAAAAAAATTTAAGAGATATCAATATGTCACAAGGGGACACATGTGTTCTCAAGTCAACCTATGAAAATATGGACAAATGATTAAAAATGACACTTTATAGTCATGTAAATGCTAGTGGGTCGATCATGCAAATCTAGATTCCTTTTAATGCACCAAATGAAGTTTTTCTATAGAATTAGATAAGACTCATGAATATTCAATGATGAAAATAAATGCATCGAATACCTTTAAATATAATGACATGGCAATAATTCCACAAAATTGTACTTAGTGGGCTCTTGGAGCGAAAGGTTCAAATGTGAGTTGTTAATCTTGAAATTAAAAATATGTGCATTAATAAATCTAATTAAGATATGGATTGGGAGAATATATAGGGGTGTACAAATATAGGGTTTGAAATATGGTTTTAAATTATATATGAATGTGTGAATTATAAGAATGGGATAAAAGATAAATTCATAAGAATATATATATATATATATATATATATATTTATTTATATATATATATATATATATAGCATAAGACTTGACTTTGCAAAAAAAATACCATTTGTCAGTATGTATTGAGGCACTCCACAAAGTAGATACAAAACTAACTAGGAAATTATATGAGTATGCAAATTTGTCATTACAATACTTAACCCATTAAACTTGTAAACCAAACAATAAAAAATCAAAAGATACCTCTTAGAATACCACCTAAATTAACTTTTAAAAAAAATTAATTAAACCTCCACAATAAAACCCCTCAAACACTTTAATAATATGATTTAAAATCTTTAAATAAATAAAGTATCTATACTAATTTTCAACTTCACATAAAAATAAAATATAAGTCATTTGGATGACAAGATCAAACACTATTTCAAATAAAGAGAACGAAACATTTTTTAAAACATCTCTACCAATAATCACATTTAAAAGTTAATCTCTACTAGTAATCACACTTGGATAAGATGCAAAGAATCTTTAAACTTTATTGGAGAGTATAATATCATATTTATAAAATTTTGAAATCAAAATTTCACCAATGAAAGTGCTACACTTTAATGGACAAACATTATGACCTAAAAACATATATTTAAGTGCTCATGATTGATATAAAAGTCGAATAATTGTCCACTTTCCTTCAACCTATTAAAAAATTACAAGTGGAACAAAGGCTTCATTATAGTTGACAAACATTATGGCTTACAAAATATTATTTCCAACCGGTAATCATTAATTAAGAGGTCGAATAATTCCCTTAGTTGTCCAACCTTGTTATTATAAAATTAACCAAAAACGTGTATTGCTCCTTTGACAAACATTATCACTTTGAAAAATAAGTCTCAACTCATAAACACGGCTTTTTTATTTTAATGTTTTTTCGAAAGAGGTCTTATGAGATGAGAGAAAAAAAATTATTTAAAAAATAAAAGTGTCTATTTTTAATCTTGAGATTTTAAGCGGTTATCTTTGGGGTGATTTAGTGGTAGAAGTAGAATTTTTTTCAATTATTTTACTGTTTTTTTTTTGTCATGTTATGTGATTGAAAGGTATATGCATTTTTTTAGCTTTAATTTGTACTTAAAAAATCTACAAGATCACTAATGTCTTAAAAAATCTACATTAAAGTTTGTACTATTATATACTATTATAAAAGTTATAGGACCACCAAGTGGCAAAGGTTCCTAATTTTTTTTTAGCTATTGACAAATTCGAGGTAGTCCCTGAATTTGACAATTAATATTTAAATTGATATAAACAATAACACAATGATTATCTGTAATGGACAATTAACATTATTTAAATCAATCTAATTGTACTCTTAAATTTTTTTAAAATGATTAAATATAAAAAAATTATAAATAAACTAAAAATAATCAAAACTAAAAACTAAATAATGAAGTATAATCTAATTCATTAGGTGGCAGCGTAATGATAATCAAATACTTTTAAAATTAACAACCAAAATTCAAATCCCACTTTGTATCGAGATGGTTTTAAACATTGAATTATATTAGCATTCCCTAATTACCCTCTACTCTATATATGTAGGAGAGGATTTAGTCATCTTACATTATAATATTTCAAACTCTTGAATAATACATTGAATTTTAAAATATGTGTGTGCATGTGTGAGCTAACAAGTTAAAGTTATTGTTTTATCTTTATTAAATTGTCTAAAAGTACGCCCCAAAAAAGAGATCAAAATATGTGCATTAAAACATGATCACTTTAATGTCTCCATGTGATTAGTTGTTTCTTTGATGTGACTTGTATTTTTTTTAAATAATAAAATACAAAAGTATATATAAAGAAACTAAAAGTAACCCAAGAAAACTAAATAATAAAATATAATCTAATTCATTAGATGGTGGTGTAATGATCATAAAAGACTTTTAAAATGAACAATCAAAATTCAAATCTTACTTTGTATTGAGATGGTTTGTCAGTTAAACATCGTGATATTACAATTTCTTAATTACCTTCAATTATATATATATGAGAGGATTTAGTAGTCTTACATCATAATATCTCAAGTTCTTAAATAGTGTATTGAATTTTAGTAAAAAGGTCAACATATTTTCATTTGTGAGTCAAGAACTTAAAGTTATTGTTTGGGATTCTAGTCATTAAAGACGTTGATAAATAGGAGGTATTTTCCACAACGTGTCAAATTGTGATATTGCTATCATGATTCAAACTCATTGACCCATGTTTCATTAGTAGTGGTTTACAAGAACCCATCTCTCCACCCCATGCCTACATATTCCCCCAATCCATAAATTCATACTAAATTTGAAAGATTGGTAATTTTTTTATTTATTTTAATAGAAATAATTGAATTATGTAAGTGTCGGCATCTTCTTTTTAACAAGTCAATTATAACATGATGAGTAAGTATCCAATTAAATTAAAAGTAATCTTTTAGTTAAACAATCATTAGGTAAGCGGTAGTCAAAATCATCAAGGTTGATCCCAATCCAATCATGCTTTGTGTTTGAACCTTAGTGGATGGTGTAATCAAGGAACATACCATCATCCTCATCAATTGTACTCAACCAGTTGTATTGAACCACAATGATTTTTTCAAAACAATTGTAATCATATATTTTAGTTAGTTATGTATAGAAAAGGTTTAGTAGATGTGCATGCTCTAATAAGTGGTTATGGTGGGGCACAATAATGACCTTTTGTTTTAAATTCTTTTACTCATTACTTATAATGTTTAAGTATGAGTAACTATTATGTTTGTACTTTAAAAATGGACACAAGGTATCTATTTTCACAACTCACGTCAAAGAAATAATCAATCACATAATAACACATAAGGCAATCAATAAAACATGCTTGGATACTCCACTATAACTCTTTCTTTTGGGGTGTTTTGGAAAACTTGATGAAGACATAGCTAATAGATATTTTGATCAAGTTGTCCAAAACATCCCAAAAGAAAGAGTTATAGTGGAGTATCCAAGCATGTATTATTGATTGCCTTATGTCTTACTATGTGATTGATTATTTCTTTGATGTGAGTTGTGAAAATAGATACTCTATGTCCATTTTCAAAGTACAAACATAATAATTACTCATACTTAAACATTATAAGTAAAAGTATTTAAAACAAAGAGTCATTATTGTGTTCCACCATAACATTTACTAGAACATGCTCATTTACTAAATCTTTTCTTTACATAACTAACTAAAATATATGATTACAATTGTTGTGAAAAAATCATCGTGGTCCAATTCAATTGGCTGAGTATGTTCCTTAATTACACCATCCACTAAGATTCAAAGACAACATGTGATTAGATTAGGATCAACCTCTATCGATTTTGATTGATGGAATCCCTACCTACCTAATGATCGGTTAAAGATAACTTTTAATTTAATTGTATTTTTACACATCATGTTATAACTGACTTGTTAAAAAGTAGATGCCCGCATTTACATAATCCAAATATTTCTATTAAAATAGATTTTAAAAAATTACCAATCTTTCAAATTTACTATGAATTTACGGATTGGGGGAATATGCAGGCATGGGGACGGAACTTTTTTTCGATAAGCAACTTGCTCAATGACCTCCACGTGTCGTGTTGCTTTACAAGTCGGGCCAGGTAAACACGTGAGTTTGTCTGTAAATCTCATTTCTTTTTGAACTCCCTAATCGATTAGGTTTACGAGGCGGCTTTTCCAATTCGATTTTTTAATTTTTCTGTGGTTGTGGAGTAACAAACAGATGAGTCCAGATTGTCCCAAGAAAAAAGCACATTTTGTGCGCTCCCATGTCATGAGGAACCAGGGCCCAGGGACCACAGCTTTTAGGGATATGTACGTAAGCACCATCAAGGATCGGGGATTTTTTTTGGGATGAAATAAGAGACCTCAGAGATATATATTCATGGTAGCTGGCATTGATGAGATCAAGAATGGGTTTGAGCACGATCTACTGCGGCCCTAAGAAGAAGGAGAAGGTTCAGGTGATCCAGCCCAATGGTCAGCCCCGCCATTTCTGTGCTCCCATCACAACACGTGCCCTTCTCCTGCAGTATTCAGAGCAGTATTGTGTCAGGCATGTCTCGGGTTCGATTCTCTCCATGGACGACGAGCTGGAAGGTGGCAATACCTACCTGCTTTCGCCCCTGCCTCGGCTCTTTCCTTCCCCTGCAGGCGATGGAAATAATGCAAATCTAAAGCGCGCAAAGTCATGGAAGCCCTCGCTTCAGGTCATTGCGGAGAACAATGCGCCCATTTACCGCTCCGTCAGTAAACAGAACAAAGTTCTCGTCAAGCCGGCTTCTTCAAAACCTGATTACCGGGTAAATCAGAGCGCATGGTAAGCTTTACATGATTTTTAATGTTCAAGCTGTTTTGATTTTCTGTGAATTCTGAAATTGTGTTGCAATTCTTTCCAGGCATATGGAAACCGCGATGTGTATGCCGTATGTGGGACCTACTGGCTTTATGTTCTGATCTGCGAAGAAAATTTGTGGATTTCTGTGAAGCTTTTCAGATGTAAATATGTATATATGTATATATTCCCTCTTTTGGGGAGGTTCTGTGCAGATGGTTCCTGTTACATCTTTTTAATTTGTATCTATGCAAACGGGAATCTCAAGTACAGGAAACCCCCATGCTTGTTGAGTTTTTTGTTTCTTCCTGTAACTTAATGATTTGTGTAATGTGAATTAACAAAGCACACTGGTTTCAATTGAAGTTGATTTGTTTGCTGTCAATTTGTCTGTGCTGTTCTGTAGTTTGGTGTTTTTTGCTGTTATTTATTGCCAACTGGACTTTCTCCCAGTGCTACCATGGATGGACAGTCTGGATTTTTCTGGCACTTTCCACCCAAGATAATAACCGTGAGTAAGATCTCTTTAACTTTACAATTGGAGAATCAGTCAAGAGATCCTCCAACTACCAGATCTTATTATTTATTATAGAATTCTTTGGTTGGTATGCCTACCTAAAATTAAGAGAGGGAAAGTAAAATCACATATTTTTAATTTTAAACCACTGCAATGACACAGCCTGGACGAAAATAAATTCACAGATCATTAAGGCCACAATAATCATAAGGAACTGAAAATCTCCGATGCAAAATCCATGAAAACCACATAACAAAGAAAAATCTTTATGCAAGGAAACATATTCTTCTGGAATTTTAGGAGGATTAACCCCACACGTCTTGCATATCTAGGATATCAGTACATCTTAACCTAAACATTGACAACTGCTACTCGTCTGGTTTAAGTGATCTCTGTTGGCTCAAACTCTATCCAAAGTAGAAGCCTTATCTAAAACATAAACTTTGCGCGATAGTGAAGCTAAGACCCTGATCTTTGGTGAAAAGGGTTGTTCTTGACCTTCACAATGGTATTTCTTTTTCATTTTCAAAAATTGGATAAATGTTTTCACTTTTGTGTATGGATAAGGTGATTGGTGGATTGGATGAGATGATAGGATAGGAAGATTGATTTTTCACCATTGAAATAGATGAAAATTAAATTGATGTACTAAAAGGAAGTTGTGAGATGTGATACGCAACTAATTAATTAATGTAGTGAAGGAAGCTCTGAGATACGATGAATAACTAGTCAATTAGTGTAGTAAAGGAAATTATGAGATATATCGAGATATGATGAATAACTAGTCAATTTGTGTAGTAAAGGAAGTTATGAGATATATTGCACAATCAATGAAGTTAATTTACCACTTCTAAAATTGTCAATGATCCTTTGAATATTGAAGTGCATAAAATTAATTGATGTGGCAAAGGAAGTTGTGACTTTTGTTGCAAAATTAAAAATGTTACGTGGGGAGTTAATTGCTTATGTCCCATGAATTATTTGACTTTGTTTGATTATGACTTGGTATTGATGTAATTTGGACACAAAGTTAAAATTGTTGTGATTACTAATCAAATCTTAACAAATTTATGTCTAGATATGTGTCTACAAATAGAATCACAATTTATGACTAATTGTGGATTGTATAATTATAATCTAGATGACTATTGTTTATGTCATCATGTTTTTTTTTAATTTTATTACGATGTTACGACTAACTTCTTATTGATGTGTTGGCTTGTGAGTACATAGATCCAATATGTGAGAACATAGAAATTTGGAATTGTATAATGTAGTAAAAAGATAAGATTGTGTCAAGACTCATATTATGTTATTATCTTCATTATGATCATTACAACCGTGATATCATAAATTTTAATTCTTTAATTGCTACTTCATTAATGAGTTGAAGTTTGAAACAAATAATGATAAAATTAGTTATTATGTGAAAGATAAAAATCTACCTCCTAATGTTTTAAGTAGAAATTTAGTATTATATTAAATGAACCAAAATTCAGATGATTCTATAAAAGTGTAAGCATTCAAATATAATCTATATGGAGTAAATCAAAGGATCTAGAAATAGAAATTAAAATTTAACTATGTTATAAAGAAAATTAAGAAGGGATAGGAAAAATGTGTAAATTGAAAATAGATGTTACTGGATAGGGGATTTACACATGACGCCTGTTTACCAGGTTTTCATCATGGTACTTATCCAAGGAATTTGTTTGCCAAGTTTTCACCATTGGGTTAATGATTTCTCTTAACTATTTTATTATTTTCTTTTTCTTTTTTTTAACTTTTTCTGTTTTTTTTTGTATTTTTTGGATAATATGCGGACAAAGATGGCTAAGGATAAGGAGGTGGATAAATGGAGTTGGAAGATATGAGATAAATATATGGATGAAGGCCTCAAGCATCAAATTCCATATAAGGTATTAAGAGCCCGTGGATGTTGGTACACCCTTAGGTATGAAGATGGATGGATTATGCAAGGGAATGGATCAAAGTGATTGGATGAGGGAGATATGTGGGATATTGGATGGGATGTTGGAAAGTGTATGGATGGAATGATGGAGTAAACGTATGATGGGGAGGCGTGTCCAGGACCAACATTGGCACATGTTGGGGTGGATGTGAAGGGATAGGAGAATTAATGGATGGAGAACGTGGGGATAATGGAGAAGATGGGATAGTGAATTTTGGGACATAAGGACCCAAAATAGATTTAGGAGATGGGGGATTTGCAGGATTAGCTTTTGGAGTAGCAACTTTGGATGTTGTTATGGATGCTTCATTTGAAGGCATTGCATCCTTTTTCTTTAGGATTCACATGGTTTTGATTTTTGCTTTGGTGGGCCTTTGTGACCTACGGATTTGATTTGGATTTTGGATTTTATTTTTCTTTTCTTCAACATGTCTTTTAGAGGGGACATGAGGAGCTTTTGATTCATGTGGATGTTTAGATTTATGAATTTTTACTTTGGCATCCAAAGTGCTTTTAGTAGCAATGGGATGGGTGCGAACGCATGGATGATGTGGAGGGAATATGAATGGAGGGACAGAGGTAGGATTTTGAGGATAACATGTGGATGGATGATGTACAGGTACGTGCCTTTGTTGATCCTGGTTAGGGAACATGAGAGTGGGATAGTTATGATGGGTGACATGGATAGGTGATAGATGGATAAAAGGATTAATAGGACGAGATGGAGGAGGTGATTTTGGGATATAAGGGCCCAAAATAGACGTAGTAGGTGGAGGTACATAAGGACCCAAAATGGATGGAGTAGATGAAGGATGGGAGATGGTGGATGGAGGGATGTAAGGACCCAAAATGGATGGAGCAGATGAAGGAGGAATATGAACGGTTATTTTGAGGTGATACGATGGAGGAGGGATGGCAGCATATGATCTGGTGGAGCGATGGGAGGAGCCTCTTATCTTTTTAGAAGAGGATCGGGGAAGATGTGTGGAGGTTGTACCAACATTCGTGTATTGCGAGTTGTGAGTAGTACATCCAAGACCCTACGTATACAAATGTTCTTTAGCTTGGATGGGCTCTATAATACCTTGCTCATGAAGGCCTAAACCTTTTCCTTGATAGTTCATTCTCTTGAGCATTCAATCTAGGACAGGATTTTTGTTATTCTGGAAGAACGATACGAGTCCATTATTACGTGGAAGAGGAGGGTTGGTGTATATGCTTTGTTTTTCTTCTACGAGGAGACCACCATAGAGGAATGAGAGGGGACCAAGGGGATATGGAATAGGCGGTGATGGATCATGAGATGGAGATGATGGGGTAGCATCATCCTGATCGGGTGGAGTAAGCGGTAAGGGATCGGGATTCAGGGCAGCAGGTGATAAGGGCTCGTGTGATGGAGTGATTGGATCTAGAGTGTCAAGGGGATCATGGGTCGGAATGGATGAAGGCCTATGAGCTTGAGATGGACTGTATGGGATTGTGGGATCTTGATGCGGAGGAGGGGATATGGTTGTATGCTTTGGATCAAACTCTTGGCATGACTCTTCTAGTGGGGATGGCATGATAGCAAAGTGTTGGAGGGACTCTTCAAGTGGGGGAAACAGAAGTATGGAGGATTCATGAGGTTCATGGAAATGGGTTTCGGTGCTACTAGGAGTGGGAGGAGTGGATTGGATTTGGGTGACTTTGATGGATTGGGTGGATCTAGGAGTAGAGGGAGTGGATTGGACTTGGGTGTCTTCGATGGATTGGGTGGATCTAGGAGTAGGAGATTGGGGTTCAATGGATTCGGTAAGGGTGATGGTTTCAATTGTTTGAGCAGTGCTAGGGGTGGTAACAACAATGATAGGTGTGGTATGGAGAAGGGTCTCATCACTAGTGACTGTGGATGATGGATTGGGATGGCATGGTTTCACGACTTCACAATGTGGAGTTGGGGATGGCTTCTTTGTTATAAGTCCTTGGAGAACTTTTGGAGTGAGAAACTTGCATATGGTTGGCTTGGCTGGGGTGGTAGAAATGGATGAGGGATTATGGATTGGTGGACTAGGGTTAGATGGAGGAATGGGATTAGATGTAGAACTGGGAGTAGATGGAGGACTAGGATTGGATGTAGAACTGAGAGTAGATTGAAGACCAAGATTGGATGGAGGGTTAAGGTAAGGATATTGGAATGGTGAATTAGAATAGGGGGACATGGATTGTGGATTAGGACATGAGGATACAGGTGGTGTAGTGGGACAAGAGGATGTGGGTGATGGATTATAATAAAGGTATTGGGATGGTGGATTAGGATGAGGAGACATGGATGTAGGATTAGTATGGGCAGACTGGGAAAGAGGATTAGGATAGGGGACATGGATGGGAGATGGTAATAAGGGTATTGGGACGACAGATTAGGATAAGAAGATGCGGGTATCGAATAGAAGGATGATGTAGATGGGGAAGGGGAAGATACTGGATATCCCTTGTCAAATGTAGCATAAGGAGCATGATTAGGCATGGATGAAGACATAACAAGACAGTTCGGAGGAGTAATTGGATTTTGGAAAGCGGGTGGAGAAAGCTTACTAGCGATGACAGTTTCAAGGGGATCTATGTCGTATATCTCTTGATCGATAAGACTTTCATTATCATCGTCAACATAATTAGGGTTTCCCTTGACTACTATTGATGGAGGATAAGGATTCATGATGATGAAAGGATAAATAGAATGGATCAAAGATTTTGGATGGAGACGGACTAAAGCTCAAATTGGGATTTAGGTCAAGCTCAGATCAGGATTGGATTAAAGCTCAGATTAGGATGATTGGGTGATGCGATGGGATTGATTTTGATTATTAAAGGATGACTACGACACTAAATCTGCTTTGAGATGGAAGCAGATTGATAAGGTCGAAGGTGATTGGATAGGGATTGGATTGGATTGGATAAGATTAATCGATGATTGATAAGATCAAATGATGGATCAGATAGGATGACAAGAGGGATTGGAAAACCCCATTCAAATATTACCCTAGGTGACATAGGATACTGATTGATCGGATTAAAGGATAAATGAATGATGTTGCACCAAATCCACCTTGAGATTGAAAGTGCATTGATAGGGCTGACAATGATGATTAGCTTAGGAAAGATGACAATCCTAAGCCAATGTTAATGATGATGATCAAATTCAAACACCTAGGTCAATTCAGATAATATTTTCTAAAACAATGTTCAAGGGAGGTGGATGGGGAAAACGATTGATTGGATCGGGTAAGTGGATGATTGGATCGGGTAGACAGATGATAGGAGCGGGTGATTAGATCGAGGAAACAGATGATTGGATTGGGGAAACAGATGATTGGATTGATGAACAAGCACCTAGAATTGGAAAATGATTGAGTAAACGACTACTAAGAATGGATGAAGGCTTGGAATGGGTGAACGTTAACCAAGAACGAGTGAACGAGTGCTCAAAATGGATGAATGGCTCTCAAAACGGAGAGACCAAGGCTCGAAAAGGGTGAACATTTACTTGGAATGAGTGAACGGGTCAACGAGATGGGTGAACATTTACTTGAAACGTGTGAATGGATGAACGGGATGGGTGAACATTTACTCAGAACGAGTGAATTGGTGAACGACTCTTGGAACAAAGAGAACGGGTAAACGAGATGGATGAACGACTCTCGGAACAGAGAGAATGGGTGAATGGGATGGATGAACAGATACTTGGAACTATTAAACGAAGGTTCAGAATGACCAAACGAAGGTTCAAAATGACTAAACGAAGGTTCGAAATGACTAAATGAAGGTTTAGAATGGTCAAACGAAGGTTTGGGATGGCTAAATGAAGGTTTGGAGGTTTGGAATGACCAAACGAAGGCTTAGAATGATTAAACAAAAGTTTGGAATGATTAGACGGAGGTTTGGAATGACTAAACGGAGGTTTAGAATGATTAAACAGAAGTTTGGAATGATTAAACGGAGGTTTGGAATGACTAAATGGAGGTTTAGAATGATTAAACGAAGGTTTGGAATGATTAAACGGAGGTTTGGAATGACTAAACAGAGGTTTAGAATGATTAAACGGAGGTTTGGAATGATTAATCAGAGGTTTGGAGGCTAAACAGAGCTAAATGGGGCAAATTTGACTATTCAAGAGGGAAAATTCACCCCACTGCAGTAAAAAAGAGGGAAAATTTTCCCCACTGCAACAAACAGGAGAGAAAACCTCACTGCAGTAAATAGAAGGGAAAATTCGCCCCACAGCAATAAACAGAAGGAAAAATTCACCCCACTGCAGCAAACAGGATGGAAAATTTGCCCCACTACAGTGAACAGGGACTTGGTTTAGATGGAAATGACTATGGCAAGGACTTAAAATGACAACAATAAGGCCAATTTGTCAAAAAGTTTACTGGTTTCTCACAAGAAAACACTTTCAAACAAGCACAATCCTACGATTAGTGTTAAGGGTGTGGCCAATAAAGGTCTTAATCTAGGATGCACAAGGTGTCTATGGAGTCCTCTATATACTCTGGGTACATGCGGCACAATTGTGAACACCAGCCTGTCACAAGTGTGAGTCGGGAACCCCAGCGGGATACTGAAGGGCTCGGACCAACTCTTCACGTCTATTTAGGTATCACCCTAGTTTCAATGCTCTGCCAATTATGACGTGATTGGATTGAGGTACAACTTTCTCTTTCCCCCCTTTATATACCTCGCTGGTATGCATGGTTGGAATCATCCCTTGGGGTGATGAAATCCCCAAGCAGGTTCCACTAGAAAGAAGGCACTAATCATTTCCAACTACTCCCCAGGCTCACATGAAATGCAAGGGGAAAGTGAAAACAAACTAATGCCCCCTTTGGGTAACACAAAAAGATAGACATAGCAAACAACAAATATTACTTCCCCTAATTAAACTATGTTCCTAGATTAACGACAAACAATAAGGATAGCTTAGGAAATCTATGCAAACAGAAGGCCCTGCAAGCAAACGTTAATTGTTTTATCCTTCTTTCTTCACCAATTACACAAGAATATGCTGCAAAATTTTAGCAAAAACACCAATATCCTTGCAACAAATAATGTTAGAGGGTTAGAACCGAAAAACAACAAAAAACGGGAGCAAAAATAAGCTAAAACAGTTGTTTTACCTCCCAAAATGTGTTGTTTTGGGGCGTATTTGCCCCACTGCAGTAACTAGGAGGGAAAATCCACCCCACTGCAGTAACCAGGTAGGAAAATCCGCCCCACTACAATAATTAGGAAGGAAAATTCGCCCCACGGCAACAAAATGTCAGAAACAGTTTTTAGATTAGGGCAAATCTGCCCCGCTGCAGTAAAATGTCAAAAACAATTCTTAGATTAGGGCGTATCCGCCCCTCTGTAGCAAACTAGTTAGAAACAAAATATAGATAAGGGTGTATCCACCCCTTTCAGCAAACTTGTTAGAAATAGAATATGGGTTGGGGCGTATCTGCCCCTCTATAGCAAACTTGTTAGAAACAGAATATGGGTTGGGGTGTATTCGCCCTTCTACAACAAACTAGTTAGAAACAGAATGTAGACAAGGGTGTATCCGCCCCTCTGCAGCAAACTTGTTAGAAATAGAATATGGGTTAGAGTGTATCTACCCCTCTGCAGCAAACTAGTTAGAAACAAAATATAGATAAGGGTGTATCCGCTCCTCTACAACAAACTTGTTAGAAACAAAATATGGGTTAGGGCGTATCTGCCCCCTGCAACAAACTAGTTAGAAATAGAATATAGATAAGGGTGTATCCACCCCTCTACAACAAACTGTTAGAAACAATATTAAACTGGGGTGTAGTCACCCTTCTACAGTCAAATGGAGGGCGCAGTTGCACTTCTGCAATGAACCAGAGGGCGCAGTCACCCCTCTATAGTGAACCAGAGGGTACAGTCGCCCCTCTACAGTGTATAAGAGGGTGTAGTCACCCCTCTACAGTGACTAGGAGGGCGTAGTCGCCCCTTTGCGACCTTTACTTGTAAACAATCTCAACAACAACAAATGTAAAATAGAGGAACCCATTTGTGGGTCCCACCGGGCGTGCCAAAAATGTGATCCCAAATGTTTATCCTATTCTAAGTATGCAAGAACAACTATAATGCAATGAGAGAAAAACACAAAGCGACACCTCAAGATTAGCCTAAGGAATTGGTAATACAAAGAAAATAAGATAAAATGAAGATTGTAAATTGATATACCTTTCTTTGCTGTTGAAATTCCTTGGTTGGCCCTTGTGAATGTAAACTTGTATGCTCCTTGGATGGCTATAGATATGACTAAATGCAAGATTGACAATATGATGGGATGCAAATGAAAATGACTTGGCTAAATGAGTGAAAATACTTCTGAATTGAGTGCTCAAAATGACAACATAAGGATGCTAAAATGACTAAGTCTTGAAAATTCCTTAGAAGAGGGGGTATTTATAGAGAAATTTGAATTCTCTAGAGAATTCAATGGTTGAGATTGAGCCACCAAGGTCAAGATGTAGGGCTATGGTGATTTGAGGACTCACAAGCCCTCACATCTTAACATGTGGAATGTGAGATGGCCTAGGATAAGATGGTGTGTAAGTGAAGTGGAATAAGGACAAGAATGTGTAAGGACATGTACCTTGGAGGAATAAATTTGAATTAAAAATTCACATGCTTGGGAGAATCTAGTGGATAAGAGAGGGTCTCCAAAAAGGTGGGAGTTTGTTACATGTGACTTGATGTGACAAGTCAGATTCTAGAAGATGCATGGGAAAAGGGGATTCTAGGAGGAATAAAATGTGAATTAAAAATTCCCATGGGGAAGAGAAGAACCTAGGGTGAATAAATGTGAATTAAAAATTCACATGGAAAAGAGCATCAATGCTAAGAAAGGTAAATGAAAAGGCTGACTAAAAAAGGCATGCTAAATATGGCTAATGACTTTGATTAAGGTTGTGCAAACACTTGATTAAGAAAATTAATAAAGGATTAGAGGCAAATGGAAAATGTAGGAGGATGTGACATTAATCTTTGATTAAGAGGATGCACATTCTAATCATGAATTAATTAGATTAATCCAGATTAGAAATGGATTATGGAGGATGTGACAAGCAGAGAGAAAATGAAGAATTTAAAATTGATTTTATTCAAAAAGGTTAGATGACCAAATTAAATAAATTGATGTATTTATTTAATTTAGAGAGGAAAAAGGTGTAAGGTAAAGCATTTAATTATTAAATTAAATACTTTAAGGACTTTAGGCAGAAAGTGAAATATTAATTAAATGAGCGATTTAATTAAATACTGACCAAGAGGATGAGGTGTATGAGTTAAAGGGATGAATAAGGAGACGAATTTGACCATATGGAAATGGTCAAATTTGGATGTCTACAGTTACAACTAAACTCAAAAAGGCTACAAAATTGAAATTAAAGAAAATAGGATCTAGGGGAATTTCCCAAAATGGAAAAGTGGATCCAAAGAGGGAAAAGGGGTCCTATTCTTCTACTTTCATTAGGAAATGAGATCCACACCAAGAATTGAGCAACAACCCTTAGGTGAGTCAACCCAAGATGTGAATCTACTGATTTCCCTTTTTATTCTAGGACAGGGGGTATTAATCAAATAGAACTTTCACAAAAAGTGTTTTTTCAAGGCTCACTGAGGACTCATTTACCTTATCGAAAATTGGTCCTGGCTAGGGCTCCAAAACATCTATTTGTTCTCCTATGTCTGCGCTCCCAAATTCCCGAATCACACAGCCGGAAAGTCAGAAATAAATTTTGTAGATCAATCTCTGTGATTTTGCAAGAATGGTGACAACTTTGACAACTTTCCAATTTTTGTTCTTCAAGAGTGTAAACAATGATTTTTGTTTTCTCCTCACAATGCTTTGCTCCTCCTAGGGGTTTTCACCTAAAATGAGAAAGGGGATTGGATTGGGACCAAAATGCAAGGGTTTACATTCAAGACTAATGTTTTTTATTAGAGATAAATAACGGGTTTTGAAGGGGCTCGGAACCCTTTACAAGACTAATGTTAATGAGATGTATTATGCCTAATTAAAATGTCCTAATGTTCTAATTTGAAATTGAAATGATTTAATGATGCAAAACTAAGAAAATGTAAAATGCTGGAAAACATAGTGTGATATGCAAAAATGCCTAATAATGCAACTAAATGATGAAATAATAGAATAGAATGAAAGAGGTGCACCTAGAATCTGAAGTTTGATGTTGGAAGATTCTGGAATCTTGAAAAATTGACTAAAAATGTTGACCGGGACACTTGTGCCAAGCTGGGCGACTTAGTCCCAGTTTCGGGAAAATTTTCCATAATGGGAATCTGCCAAATGGGTATCCAGAAATGTCAAAATCAGTTTTCAGACCTGGAAGCGAGACTTATTCGCCACTAGTGGTGACTTAGTCCTCCTATGGATTTCAGGAAATTCGAGACAGAATCTTGTAGCCTGAGGTCTGCACTTTCTTTTCTTACAGGTGTCCACACTTGATTCTGCAGAAAATGGGGTAGAAAGCCTCTCCAAGCTTGAATTAGGGTTGTGTTGACTTGATTGACTTTGTGAACTTTTTTTTCACTTTTCAGCACCTATTGCTTGAAAAATCTACATACAAAAGTCACATGCAAACGGGGAAAAATGGTTGAGGGTTAGAGAATAGGGGTTTGCCTTGGTCAAACCCCACTTTGGTAATCAAACCCTAAACAATGAAAGAGAATGAAAAGAGAGTGATAAATAGATAAAATGAAAAATGGCATAAACTTACCACACCATTGATGCTCAAAATCTGAATATGTGCAATGAAGAGCTCCAATAGATTGACTTGATAATGCTTGATTTGCTTGAATGCTTGTGAGATTGAATGCTTAATGAGTGCAAGAGATTGTATGAGATTGGGAGATATAAAATGAGGTGAAAACCCCTTATTTATACTTGATTTTACAAAAAATTCTTGAAAGTAATACATCACAGGCCGACCTCAAGGGTTAGAGGACAAAATCCCGCTAGAAATTTAAAATTATTTTGAGTTTTGTGCCAAAAAGGACTAAGTCACCCCTATTGGCGACTTAGTCCCACTTAAGAAAATTAAGTGGGTGTCAGGAATTTTGGGGCATTAAAAGTTGTCCAATAGGAATATCTTCAAAAACACACTTGAAAACAGTTGGAAAGTGCATTAAGGGGTCATTTAGACATGAGAAAGGGTTGAATTAGTGAAATTAAGCCTAGAAAAGCATGAAATCTTGTTACAAGACTTTACAACACTTCAAAATAGGACTTAATAAGTGATGAAAATGTGATTTTTAGGTGAATTGTAATGAATAGAGTCTAGAAAAGTGTAGAAATTTTTTACAACACTTCACAACACCTTCACAAGACATCATAATTTGAATGTTTAGGACCTAATGTGAATGTTTTGACCACATTACAACATTATACCTAGGAAAAATCAAACCAAAGTCCATTAGAAAGACTCAAGTGAGCATAAAAATGTCAACTATACATTTTTTTGTGACACAAAGAGATCTTCCACCTAAAATCTGCAAACGCACATGAAGAGAGAAAAATGTTGTTTTGTTAGGGAATGGGGGTTTGCCTTGTTCAAACCCCATTTTGGTAATTAAACCTTGAAATGAGATATAAAAGCATGAATGAATGATGAATGAACAACAATATCTAACAGCTCACCAAACCTTATTTGAACCTTGGAATACAAATCTACAAACTACCATGAAGTGGCTTCAATGAATGTAAATCTTGATCATGAAACTTGATTAGAGACAATTTCCTTGAATGCTTGAATAAATCTTGAACACTGCATCACCATATTAGCTCAAACAACATGCATGATGCAACACATCTTTGACATGATGATAGGAATCTTGATTGTTGCAATAATCTTCTATAAATCTGCCCTTGAAATGCCTTTAAATTGCTTTTGAATTGCTCTCTTGATCATAAAATTGCTATTAGGACTTGAACACTTGAAAATCTAGTTGAAAATATGTTCAAAATAACCCTATATTTATACATATCTTAGTATTAATTCCTAAAATTCAAATATCACAAGCCGACATTAAATTGTGGATTTGAAATCATTAAAATACTACCAAAAACATATTTTAAAGAGGGGTCCTAGGTCTAAGTGAGGATCCATTCGCCATAGGGTGAATGGGTCCTAGGCCACTTACCTAGGACACACATTGATTAGTGTTAAACATTATGTTAAATTAGGGTCCTAGATCTAAGTGAGGACCCATTCGCCATAGGTCACCTACCTAGGACACACATCTTCCAAGGTTAAGTGTTGTGAATTTATGAATTTCGGGTTTTATCCCTCAGAAATTGCATTTAATTAGGCTTGGATTTGAATTAAAGGGGCCAATTAAGGAAAATTAACCTCAATTAATTAATAAAGCCCTAGATTAATGCGAAAGTGTAAAGGTACACCTTACAACATAAAAAAATAAGGCACAATTAAGTCCATTTTATTTAAAAGGGCCATAAACTTAATGTGAATATGTAAAACATATATTACAACACTAAATCAAGGCAACATTAAGCTCATTTATTATTAATTATTCCCAAATTAAGTGTGAAAAAGGGATACTTTTTCCTACACTTCATTTTTCCCCACTTTAGTGCAAGGATGAGCACAAGTGTGAACTCACACTAAAGTAGACATCCAAGACACTTATGTATGCAAGGATGACAAAGATACACAATCAGGCAACATCAAATAGCTGGAAGATCAAGCCTAGATGGTCCGATCGGCATAGAACACATCTAAGTTATTGATTTTTATGTGTGCTCACTATGGGGTAGTGGAACCTTAGGCTTTCCACTAGGTGAGTATCCCAAAAGGGTGGAAAATGAGATAATCATATTAGGCTCCCATACCATATCAAGTCTATCCTCCTGAAAACTTCAATAAGGCACCACACGGCAAGGCTCAACAGGCAAGCAAGGTGTGTTATTCTAGGTGGCCTTGAATTTATAGCTTGAGCTTCATAGGGATTAACAAGTTGTGTTATGCTTGGTGGCCTTGAATTAGAGTTCGAGATTCATAAGGCTAACAAGTTGCATTATGCTAACACTTATGAACAATAATGCTAGTGATTTTTTTTTGTTCAAAGGGATTTTGCTTAGTTCATGTAAGGTCTTCATGGGAACATCGTGCCTAATGTCTCCAAGAGAGGACAAATCAAGAGTTAAAGATCCACAGTTTAGGGAATGCAGTGCATCGCATCACCACTAAAAGGAAAGTCATATGTTAAGAATTATCGCACTCTTGGAGGACATCAAACCCAATGACGCCACCAAGCAAAGGTCACATCGTAAGAAAAAATAAAATCACACCATGAAACATGAGAACTATTAAAATATATTATCGATGTATGCCCCCACTTTAAATCAGTTACTAACACCATTATTGTGAGCAATTGCTTTAAAGTAGCCAATGTTCAATCCTAAGACATGAGAGCTTACTCAAAAAGCCCTATGCCAAGACATATGTTCCCAAATGAAGGTGCATCATGAACAAGGGGTTACCCCCAAAATGAAATGCTAAACATAGAAAGAAAATTACGTCACATGTGAGCCAACTTAAGGCATGTCATCCACATCCCATGCTTGCTCTTATATATACATGGAAGGTTGTCAACTAGACAGAAGAGACAATCAACAACTGTCATACGAGGACAAGGCTACCTAACCCCTTGCCCCCACTTAGTGTAATACAAGGATGAGCCGAGATGATTGATGAGAAACATAATAGAATGAAAATCAATAGTAATTAGATGAACTAGGTTCTCCAACACAAGGAAGAGCACCACAATCCTTAAGATGTTGAATTTTATTACCCATAGCCTTACATTTATTAGTAGAATGACCATGAACTCTATGATATGCATAAAATGAACTCTTGTTGTAAAATTCCTTTCATGTTCTTAGAGAGAGAGATATCAAAGGATCTTGGAGGAGTCTTGATAGGATACATGATACTCTCTTGATCAACAGTAAGGGGTATTTCTTTCTTAGCACAAGATGTCATACACACACTAGATGATAAGACCTTAGATGAAAATGGAGATAAAGGTGGTAAACCTAGATCTTTCTTGAAAGAGTATGTTATAGACTTCACTTGTTCTCTATCATTTTGCTTCGTGTTTTCATTGTATCCATGTTTAGGAGGGATTTTGTATCCAATACCATAACGATCTTCCAACTTAGATGAGGATATTTTATGCTTCTAAGAAGGATTGGCTTCTTCACGAGAACACAAATCCTTTTTAGGTTTCTTAAATTTATGCATTGTACTCTCATGAGGGATGGGAGTTAAATAGTCCCCATCACTACCATGGGGTAATATTGTTGGCATAGAACCAAGTTGAGCAAATAAAACACAAGGTTGTTTTGGTTTAGATTGTGAGATTTTGTAATCTCTCATAAAGGAGCGTGTAAAATCTAGTGAACCCCAATTGTCACTAGAGCTTGTGTCTGAAAATGGATCGTTGGTATACAAATCTTTGTACTTTGAGGGTGAGATTTTGGACTCTTCACTCAGACGAGGCATAAAATCTAACGACCCCCAATTGTCACCAAAGAGTTTTTTTGTAGGTGAAAGATAATTAGCATTAACATCAACTTGTATAGGTTCTACTTTTGAGGTTGGAATGAAAGTATTAGGGGATTTGGAAGTGTTATGATCATATGATTTATATTTTTGTTCATCTGCTTCAACCATGAATATCTGGTTGTTGTATTCAAATTTCATTTCACGGTGAAGAGTGGACAAGACTCCTTTCATAGCATGAATCCATGGTCTCACTAGGAGAAGATTGTATGAAAGAGGTCCTGACATGATATGGATAGGGGTAGGAAACACTATAGGTTTGACCTCTATAAGTAATGTGATCATTCCTAATGGTTTCCTATTAACATTGTCAAAGCCCTAAATATTAACATCATTGAGTTGAATAATCTTCTTGTTCACACCAATTTTATCTAGGAGATCAATGCGGAAAACATTAAGACCTGCTCCATTATCTATGAGAGTGTGCCTAACTGGGATTTCATTTTAATGATCACCTTTATCATCAAGGCTTCATTTTTATTTTAGATTTTGATTAGGGGTAATTCATGTTTATGGAATGTGATTTCTAAAAGTGTGACTTGCATACAATCAAAGGAGGATGCTACATCATTCAATTTCACAGAAGATTAGATCTCCTCCTTCTTTATATGTATCATTTCTCAGAGTACCCAATTGTATGTAGGCAGTGTTTGAACAAGATCCCATAAGGAAATGTTATTAGGAGTATTTTAAATCCTTGAACAACTAAATTATGTAAATTTGAATGAGGAGCACTAGGTAAAGTATGTTCAGGCAATGGTAATGAAGTGGGAGTGGTTTGTGGTTGCCTACATGTTTGAGAAATGGTATTATAACTTGATCGCTACGAAACATTGTTACCATCAAGTTGCATTATATATTTCAAGAGATCTATTAGTTTCTTTCTATGTGGTTAGATGATGGCAGATTTCTTAGGAGGCTCACTAATTAAAGGGGATCCAATTTGTGTCGCCATAACCTCAACAAACTTATCTCTATTTTCATGATCTCTTAGTGAAGAGTATTCTAATGTCACTTCATCATCTTCATCAAGCAAGCTACATCACTATTGTTTGAAATACATGTTTCAATGTTCTCATTTTCTTGCACTATGAAATCTTCCCTACTAGGAGAGTTTTTAGGAGAGCAACAAACTAGATGTTCATGACATTCAATGGTTGGTTCTTCTAAAATTATTTCATCACAAGGGAGTTATCAACGATTGGATTTTCTTTCTTATCAATGATGACATTCTCTTGTTCAATAATGTTTTCCTTACTAGGGGAAGAGAAGCAAATAGGGTTCTCATCACTCTCATAGATTGGATATTCTAACACCAAAACATCTTCGTCACAAATAGGAGAGATGTTGGGAGAATACCAAGTTTGATTGTCATGATTATCCACTATTGTATTCTCTTTCACTAAACCATTTGTAGAAGTGGGAGGGTGTTGGCTCTCAGTTGTTTTCAATTTGTCCTTGATGTCAAAAGTGGTTCACTAATATGAGAATATATGTGATGGTATGCTTGATGGATGTTGGCATGATGCATTCTCAGATTTGTTGATATCTGATATGTAGATTGGTTTATTCACATTATTTGATATTTGATATGGAGTTACATTGGTTGGTGCTTTGATATGCAGTTGCGGGTTTTTGGATTTATATATGACGAGGTTACAAGTCACAACTTGGTTGCATTGGGATCATTGGCATTACGATGTTCTTTGTATTTGAAGCATTTCAGATTGGTCAAAAAGAGAAAATGATTCAGGTATATGTGTGGCTTGGTCGATACACTCTTCCATGACTTTGCTAAGGTAATTGGCATTTTGTTTTTATTGGCAAGTTTGATCACATTTAAAAGGAATATGCAATATTAGGTCTCATTGAAATTCATATTTTTTGGCTTGATTAGAAGACACTTTGAAACTTTCCATTGAAATTGACTTTATAGAAGTCACTTGGACAATCATTCAAGAAAGTGTTTATATTGGTAGTCATGGTGACTAGATGATATCGACATTTTTTTATTGAAATCATTTTTAATAAGGTTTCAGGATTTTAAAAAAATCACATTAATCATGTGATGGTTGGAGAATACATGAGGTATCGGGCTAGTTAATATGGTTAGCATCTTGTTTGGCATTTTGTTTGATCACAATAAAAGCATGTGACATCAGGTATTGACTTTGCTTAGAGTCACATGGTGGTGACAACATTTTTCTGTTTGATGTGGTATCGAGTTTATTGATTAATAACAATCACATTTTACTTTGGTTTCGACAGCCACTTGTGACTGGGTATTTTAAATGAAAAGTGACATCAGCAGCCATCATGGACAGTGTATACACATGTGGCATTGACAGCTCATTGGGTTAAAAATTTAATACCATTATGATATTGATATAAAAGTATTTGGCAACAGATTCTAAGCAATTATGATGTTTCATACTGGATCTCAAATGATTATTTTGTTTTTGCAAAGTCTTCTAAAGCTCTTATAGCTCGATTAGGGAAAATGAATTATTGTTGTTTCACTTTTGAAGCCCTAGCTGCCATGGTTATTCTAGTGTCTGCAATGTCTTTTAGTTTTTCAGCCAATCTACTATGGATATGTAAATTTATCTCATTATATGATCTAGGGTGAGAATGGCCAGGCATATGGAATGACATGAGTTTAAATGGATATGAATGTTGGTCAAGAAAATGACAATGAAAGAATGCAGACTATCAGCTAGACGGTTATGAAACCATTTGATAGTTTTTTTTAGGTATTATTTGAGTTGGTTTTTCACCGAATCAGGTATTTGGAAAAAAAATTGATTACAGGTCACATTTTGTTAAGGAAAGGATTAGTTTAAAAAAAAAGGCATGAAAGAGTTGTTTTGCATATCATCTTTCAGTTATAGCAGGATTATTGCAACTAGTTTTATAAACAAATTATTTGTGTTCGAAATGGTGTTGTTAAGGATCTTTAAGGGCTTAAGTATTGTTGATTATGATTAAAATCCTTTAGGGTTTCTAGATGATTCTTCTCAGGCTATAATAGAAATCCCCTAACCCGAGTTGGTTTACAGTTATTGAAACTGCATTCTGAAAAGACAATTCAGTGATTATAAAATGACAACTTTTTTTCTAGTGACTTGGTTGCTTGAAGAGGGAAATTTCAGACATACATTTTTGTGAGAAATTTTTGAGATGTATTGATACATTGTTCAGTCTTGAAAATCTTGAAAAGTGATTTTGTAACAGTGTTTACATTGAGAAATATTTTGTAATCTATTACAGTAATATCAGTTGATGTATCAATTGGAGATGTTATTAGTCTTATATAACATCCTCCTATGTGCTTATTGAAAATTATTTTTCACCATCTTCTATTGAGGCACTAGGAATGCTAATCTACATTACTAGGGTATTGATGGAACACTGTTTGGTTATATACATTGGATTTTGTGGAGTTGGTGCTCTTGTAAATTTGGAGTTGGTGCTCCTGTAACTTTGGAGTTGGTGCTCTTGTAACTTTGGAGTTGGTGCTCTTGTAACTTTGGAAGTTGGTGCTTCTGAATTGTGGGAAGTTGGTTCTCCTGAACTTTGTAGAGTTCGTGCTCTATCTAAATGAAGTGATATATTTTTCAAGTGGTTTTTATTCCCCTAGAGGGTTTTCCACTCGGGACATATAATATGTTATGTGATGAGTCTTTGTGTGATTGTCTTTCATGTATATCTGATTTTCATAAGTTATCAAATGCACTAATGTCTATTATCAGTACTTATTTCTGCAATGTTAATGTATTTTGTTGTTACAAGTATTTTCACAGTCATATGTTGCAAACTGGTTTAAAAGCTCATGTTTTTCATGTTGTGATGAAAAGAATTTAGTCTATCACTTCACATGTTCTTTCATTGTTTCATAGTTCAAGATTGTTATATTTCAATTTGTCATAATGTACTAAAGCTCTCTGTTGTTTCAATGCTTATCATATGTCATTCAATTGCACAGTTGTTATAGTGTCTCATAAATCCACATTGAAATCTAATGGTCTTAAAGTGATTCAATGATGTTGGTCTTCATGTACACAGTATTATGAGTTACACCTATATTGTCACCATGCTCTAATTGTTAAACAATGTTAGTCACATCTTTTGCAAGTGCAAGATATCTCACACAAGTTATATTGGCATAAGTTGTCTAAAAGAACTTAGTTAATGTTGTCATATCTTTGTTTACCTCTTTTGATGAATGATCTCAAAGTAACTACTCTGCTCTATTATCAATTGAAAGGACATTTGAACTAAAATTCTTTGTTAAAATTTAAAAGGTTTAAATTTTAGGTCTATCTATCAGACACCGATTCACCCTCCCCCCTCTCAATGTTTATCCATACTCCAACAAGTGGTATCGGAACCATACCCGTGCATAATTCTAACCAACTTAGGGTTTCTTGGTTGTGGAGTATTTATGGCTAAGTGCCTAAGAAGCAAAGGTCAAAATAAAACCACTAGTGTCAAGGAAAAAGTTGATCAACCAACCCCTGTCAAGTCTAGTGATTTTTTGTCTGAAGAAATACCCCTGCTAGTTGATACTAAAAGTGATCCTATAGTTGGAGAAAAAGGAGATCACTTAGTAAGTGACTTTGAATAAGAATTTGGTGAAAAGAAATGTGAAGGTGATGGATTTGAGGTTGATTTGGAAGGAGAACTACTTGTTGCCTTAGATGAACTTAAAATGCTTAAACAGGAAAATTAGGATCTCAAGGTACGCTTACAACAAAGTGTTGATGTCAATAAAATTGTAATACAAAATCATAATGATGATAAAAAGATTATTGAATTTCTGAAAGCTCAAATGGTTGATAGAAAAAGGACTGGAGAGGGATTGGAAATCAAGTTAAAAAACAAAGATGAATTGTGTAATAAACTAGAAAATGAGGTTGCTTCATTGAAGAAAAGTTCAGATAATGATTCCTTGTTAAAAGAACTAACTCTTAAAGACGACATGATTATAAGTCAGAAAATTGAAATTGAAGAATGCAAGAGGATAGTAGATGTTGTAAGGTTTGATTTGGAGGTTAAAAAGATTGAGTGTCTAAAACTTGAAGGAGAATTTGTTGCATTAAGGAAAGAGCTTGAAAGTGTCAAGGGTCAATCAGGTTAAAATCAAAATTTTGATCGTAGTACTAATCTATTAAATGAGATGTTGGACAAGCAAAAGCATTATAAGGATCCTACAGGATTGGGATATGAGGTTGGACAAAGCTCTGTAGAAGAATCTAAACATGAGACAGTGTTTTCTATTGTAGATGGAAAGAGGCTTACAATCAAGCAAACACCAGGAATGAAGGTTGATCTTGGTCACCATATTGTTGCACCGAAGGATAACACTGTTGCTAGAAGACAATTTAAAGGTATTCACAGAGAAAGGGCAAATGTTTTCAGATCTTCACATCCTTGGCATAATCAGTCATTCAGGTACAATCATTCTTTTCAAGGATATTGTTATGTTTGTAATGACTTTGGTCATAAGGAAATTGATTGCATGAGATGGTCAAATAAGAATCATTCTAATGTCTCTAGAAATGAGAATGTGGTGTGTTACAATTGTAACAATTTTGGTCATTTAAGAAGAGATTGTAGAATGAATACAACTGATAATTATGTAGGGAACAAAGTTGGAAATGTCTATAGGAAGTCTTTTGTTCCTCAGATCAATCATAAGATCATTTTTTTAGATGTAATAATGTTGGGCATAAAGTACAACAATGCAGATTTAATAGAAAGATAAGTCCTTTAAACAAACAAATGAAAAAGTTTACATTGGTGTGGAGAAGAAAGAGCAATCAAGATGACAAAAAGAGCAATAAAGATGAATTTGTGAAAACTCCCTGTGCACTTCTTGCACATGTGATGCCATCCAGGTCCTGAGAAGAAGCAAAGACTCAGGGGGACTGTATTATGGTAACATAGTTTACCCCTATGAAGTCAAGAATGAGGTATGACAACATGCATCTGCTATTGGTGGTATAATAAGTAAAGAAAAGATTTGTAAATGTCAATTTTTCATTCTATTTTATTCTGATTAAATTGATTATGAAGGTCTGCATATGATATTAGAAGTATATGTTGCTAACAAATTCAAAAGAAGTAAATAGCCAAATTGTTAAATAAAGGGTCTCAAATAGTGATAGTTTTGGATATAACAGAGATCATCATGATTATTGTGTTATGCATAACAGATTTGTTGTTATAGATTGTTAAGGTTTATGTGTTGATTTGATGGAGCCTTTCATTTCCTATCATTCAGGCAACAGGAAGGATTACACTAATGAATATTCTTGTATCATGATCTTCTAAAGTTGTTCTCACCATCTTTTATGTGTTTCCACTGACACATTCATTGCAGGAATTCAAGTTTGAAAGTACAATGCCAGTTCTTTGGTGAGTTTGATGCTTTGATGGCTCAATTCATAAGGTGCAAGTATGAGTTTGACAGGAGTACACAATTTTGTAAACTACAACAAGTGGTAACTATTGTAGTAATGGTCAAGAGTAGCATCATAGTGTTGTCAAAACAAGTCGCTATTATGGACAGTAATGAGATCAAGATCAGTAATTAAAAATGACTAGTTCATTGGGTAGCAAGCAACCAACAAGATAAAGAGCAGTACAAATATTGTACAAAGAAATAAATCTATCATGGATAGGATAAAGATAATGATCATAGAATTTATAACAAAAAGGTGAAGAGTAGAGATGTTATTATATTTGTCTTTTACACAAGAGTATTCTTGAGTATGCAGATGATCATGAGATAGAAGTACTAGACATGTGCATATTAGTGTTTGGTTAAGAAGGTTGACATGAAGCTCTTTTTTTGCAGTCCTTTGTCTACATACAAGAGATGTTTGAGTTGCTTATCTTTGATGACTCGAAATCATTCATTAATATCAGTATTGGTGTATTTTGGTTTAACTATTCAAAAGTTGCAAATGTCATATGTAGTTTGGGGTCGTGCATAGTTGACATCTATATATCAGGTTAAATATGCCTTTGTTCCTGACATACTAGTGCATCTTATGAAAAACTTGATGATAGGCAGTATGAATTTCTCCTTGACTGCATTTTAAGGCTACTATTTTTATGTTAGGATTGTTATTGATCAAACTTTGAATACATCTTGATAATTTATTTTCACTAAGAAGAATTGGTTGAGTATTAGAGATAAATTTTTGTCATTGGTTTGCACTCTTGCTCTTGGAAGATTGTAGATCCATGATTGAAGTTAATTGTTCTCATTCAAAGAGAGCATTATAGAGGTGTTATGAATCAAGGTTATTTTTGAGGATTTGAATGTGAGATTGGTGTTAGGAATCTATCTACTTTATTTATGCAGAGTAAAATCAGATAGAGATAGATTGATATCATGCTTTGAATTTCTTCAATCCATTGTTCTTTTCCACATATGCTTTCAATGTTGATTGTCTCTTGAAAGGGGGGGCTTGTTTCTATATCTTTTCATTCACAACTCTCTTGCATATTTAGTTTGTTGCTATATTTCTCTACTTGCAGCAGGTTATTGTGTTGAATTGTTGGTTGGCTTCTCAGTTGTTTATCTTCATGGCATCTCACATTTTCTTCTTTCATCCTTTGTCATTGAGGCAAAAGGGGGGAGAGAAAGTATGTGTTTTGTCATCAAGGAAAAAGGGGGAGTTTGTCGGCTCTCAGTTGTTTTCGGTTTGTCCTTGATGTCAAAAGTGGTTCACTAATATGAGAATATATGTGATGGTATGCTTGATGGATGTTGGTAGGATGCATTCTTAGATTTGTTGATATACGATATGTAGATTGGTTTATTCACATTAGTTGATATTTGATATGCAATTACATTGGTTGGTGTTCTAATATGCAATTGTAGGTTTTTGGATTTATATATGATGTGGTTACAAGTCACAACTTGGTTGCATTGGGATCATTGGAATTACTATGGTCTTTGCATTTGAAGCATTTCAGATTGGTCAAAAAGAGAAAATGATTCAGGTATATGTGTGGCTCAGTCAATACACTCTTCCATGACTTTGCTAAGGTAATTGGCATTTTGTTTTTATTAGCAAGTTTGATCACATTTAAAAGGAATATGCAATATCAGGTCTCAGTGCAATTCATATTTTTTGGCTTGACTAGAAGACACTTTGAAAGTTGTCATTGAAATTGACTTTATAGATGTCACTTGGACAATCATTCAAGAAAGTGTTTATATTGGTAGTAATGGTGACTAGGTGATATCATAATTTTTTTATTGAACTCATTTTTAATAAGGTTTCAGGCTTTAAACAAAATCACATTAATCATGTGATGGTTGGAGAATACATGAGGTATCGAGCTGGTTAATATGGTTAGCATCTTGTTTGGCATTTTGTTTGATCACAATAAAAACATGTGACATTGGGTATTGACTTTGCTTAGAGTCACATGGTGGTGACAACATTTTTCTGTTTAGTGTGGTATCGGGTTTATTGATTAATAAAAATCATATTTTACATTGGTTTCAACAACCACTTTTGACTGGGTATTTTAAATGAAAAGTGACATCGACGACCATCATGGATAGTGTAAGCACATGTGGCATTGACAGCTCATTGGGTTCATGATTTAATACCATTATGATGTCGATATAAAAGTCTTTGGCAGTGGATTCTAAGGAATTATGATGTTTTATATAGGATCTCAAATGATTATTTTGTTTTTTCAAAGTCTTCTAAAGCTCTTGTAGCTTGATTAAGGAAAATGCATTATTGTTGTTTCACTTTTGAAGCCCTAGCCACCATGGTTATTCTGGTGTCTGCAATGTCTTTTAGTTTTTCAGCCAGTCTGCTATGGATATGTAAATTTAGCTCATTGTATGGGCTAGGATGAGAATGGTTAGGTGTATGGAATGACATGAGTTTAAATGACTATGGATGTTGGTCAAGAAAATGACAGTGTAAGACTAGAGACTATCAGCTGGACGATTATGAAACCATTTGACAATTTTTTTTGAGGTATTCTTTGAGTTGGTTTTTCACCGAATCAGGTATTTGCAAAAATTTTTATTACAAGTCACATTTTTTTAACGAAAGGATTAGTTTAAAAAAAGAGACATGAAAAAGTTGTTTTGCATATCTTTCAGTTATACCAGGATTATTGCAACTAGTTTTATAAACAAATTCTTTGTGTTTGAAATGGTGTTGTTAAGGATCTTTAAGGGCTTAACTCTTGTTGATTATGATTAAAATCCTTTAGGGTTTCTGGATGATTCTTCTCAGGCTATAATCAAAATCCCCTAACCTGAGTTGGTTTACAGTTATTGAAACTGCATTTTGAAAAGACAATTCAGTGATTATAAAATGACAACCTTTTTTCCAATGACTTGGTTGCTTGAAGAGGGAAATTACAGACATACATTTTTGTGAGAAATTTTTGAGATGTATTGATACATTGTTCAGTCTTGAAAATCTTGAAAATTGATTTTGTAACAGTGTTTACATTGAGAACTATTTTGTAATCCGTTACAGTAATATCAGTTGATGTATCAATTGGAGATGTTATTAGTCTTATATAACATCCTCCTATGTGCTTATTGAAAATTATTTTTACAGTCTTCTATTGAGGCACTAGGAATGCTAATCTGCATTACTAGGGTATTGATGGAACACTATTTGGTTATATACATTGGATTTTGTGGAGTTGGTGCTCTTGTAACTCTGGAGTTGGTGCTCCTATAACTTTAGAGTTGGTGCTCCTATAACTTTGGAGTTGGTGCTCTTGTAACTTTGGAAGTTGGTGCTTTTGAATTGTGTGGAATTGGTGCTCCTAAACTTTGTCGAGTTCGTGCTCTATCTGAATGAAGTGATATATTTTTTGAGTGGTTTTTATTCCCCTAGAGGGTTTTCCACTCATGACATATAATATGTTATGTGATGAGTCTTTGTGTGATTGTCTTTCATGTATATCTGATTTTCACAAGTTATCAGATGCATTAATGTCTATTATCAGTACTTATTTCTGCAATGTTAATGTATTATGCTGTTACAAGTATTTTCATAGTCATATGTTGCAAACTGGTTTAAAAGCTCATGTTTTCCATGTTGTGGTGAAAAGCATTTAGTCTATCACTTCACATGTTCTTTCATTGTTTCATAGTTCAAGATTGTTATGTTAAAATCTGTCATAATGTACTAAAACTCTTTGTTGTTTCAATCCTGATCATATGTCATTTAGTTGCACGGTTGTTACAGTGTCTCATAAAGCCACATTGAAATCCGATGGTCTTAAAGTTATTCAATGATTTTGGTCTTCATGTACATAGTCTTATGAGTTGCACCTATTTTGTCATCATGCTCTGATTGTTAAACAATGTTAGTCACATCTTTTGCAAGTGCAAGATATCTCACACAAGTTAAATTTGCATAAGTTGTCTAAAAGAACTGAATTAATGTTGCCATATCTTTGTTTACCTATTTTCATGAATGCTTTCAAAGTAACTACTCTGCCCTGTTATCAATTGAAAGGACATCTGAACTAAAAGTCTTTGTTGAAATTTAAAAAAATTAAAATTTAAGGTTTGTCTATCAAACACTAATTCACCCCCCCACCCCCACCCCCCCCACCCCCACGCCCACGCCCCTGCCCCTCTCAGTGTCTGTCCATACTTCAACAAATGGATAAACTTTTTCTTAGCATTCTTAGAAAGGTAAGATACTAAAATTGTGTGCCCAAAAATGAAAAGTACTTTTATCCATCTTAAGCAATGCTTGAATAATGTAAAAAATGTATACCCAAACATGAAAAGTACTTTTATCCAACTTATGCAAAGTTTCAAGAATATAAACAATGTATATCCAAACATGAAAATTACTTTTATCCAACTTATATGCAAAGTTTCATGAATGTAAAAATTGTGTATGCAAAAGTGAAAAGTACTTTTATCCATATTACGCAAAGTTTCAAGAATATAACCAATGTATATCCAAACATGAAAAGTACTTTTATCCAACTTATGTAAAGTTTCATGAATGTAAACATTGTGTATGCAAAAGTGGAAAGTACTTTTATCCATATTAAAGCTTCAAGAATGTAAACATTTTCAGATCTGATGATTTTCACTACTGAAATGATTTAAAAATGACTATGCTAAATGGATGATTTGACCTAGATACATAAAATGGAAATTCTTTAAACTTTGTAGACTAATAGTGTGGGTTACCAACAAGCCTAGGAAGTGCAAAAAACCACAAAAAAACTCAAAAAAGTTGGTTTTTGTAGGCCTCCAAGGACTCATTCGCCCTATGGCGAATGGGTCCCTACACAGGTTTTTTTTAAATTGAAAAATGCAATTTCCAAGTGACTAGATGTGTTCTCTATTTCAGATCTCAGACTGGTATTTTTGTAACAAAATTTCCAAATTTTGATGTTGAAATGTAAGTAAAACTAATGAAAAATGATGAACTATGTGACACTTTTTGAAATGAAATTTTGATCCAATTTTTTAATATGAATGATGAAAAGTACACTAATATGCAAACACTATGTAAAATCAATGTAATATGCATACAAATTTTTGAATTTTTTAGATTTAAACAATGCAAACATGCAAATTTAAACCCCTAGATGTAATGCAAACTAATACAAGATTTAAGGACCCTAAATGTAATGCAACTAATGCAAACCTAATGTAATCTATCGCAAACTTAGATCTAAGGACTCCAATTTTCATAAAGGTTGTTGCACAAGATCAAGTTCACCAAAATGAAACATAAAAAATTGGGTTAGGGGTTCACTACATATAGGGTTTTATACCAAATTTAGGATATTTGACCAAACTTACTATAAATAGAAAAGGAAAAATGAGTATAATGAACCTACCTATTCTTCCATTTCACTCAAGAAATGAGATCCCTCAAGTCAAAATACACTTTCAACCCTTAGTTGAGTGAATTCTTTGAGGAATCTTGCAATTTCCCTTTTTCTATTAGCATGGGGGTATGAGTCAAATAGAACCTTCACAAAAAGTGCTTTTTCAAGGCTTGCTAAGGACTCATTCACCCTATGGCGAATGGGTCCTGGCTAGGGCTCTGGAAAATCTGCTTTTGGGTTTTGTTCTCCTGTGTCTGCACTGCGAGATTCCTGAATCTCACAGTCGGAAAGTCAAAAATAAAGTTTGTAGGTCAATTTCCATGATTTTGCAAGAATGGTGAAAACTTTGACAACTTTGCAATTTTTGTTCTTCAAGAGATCTTCCACCTAAAATCTGCAAACACACATCAAGAGAAAAAAAATTTGTTTTGTTAGGGAATGGGGGTTTGCCTTAGTCAAATATTGTTTTGGTAATTAAACCTTGAAATGAGATAGAAAATCATGAAGGAATGATGAATGAACAACAATATGTAACAACTCACCAAACCTTATTTGAATCTTGGAATACAATGCTAAAAAATGCCATGAAGTGGCTTCAATGAATGTAGATCTTGATAATGGAACTTGATTAGAACAATGTCCTTGAATGATTGAATAGATATTGAACACTACATCACCGTATTAGCTCAAACAGCATGCATGATGCAATACATCTTTGAAATGATGATAGGAATCTTGATTGTTGCAATAATTTTCTATAAATCTACCCTTGAAATTGCTTTTGAATTTCTCTCTTGATCATAAACTTGCTATTAGGACTTGAACACTTGAAAATATAGGTGAAACTAAGTGAAATAACCTTGTACTTATACATATCTTAACATTAATTCCCAAAATTCAAATATCACAAGCCGACATTGAATTGTGGATTAGAAATCATTAAAATACCACCAAAAAAATATTTTAAAGGGGCATCCTAGGTCTAAGTGAGGACCCATTTTCCATAGGGTGAATGGGTCCTAGGCCACTTACCTAGCACAATTGCTTAGTGTTAAACATTATGTTAAATTAGGGTCATATCTATCTAAGTGAGGACCCACTCGTCCTGTGTGTATGAATAATGTGAATAAGCAAATAAAACCTATACAACACACCAATGAAACATTATATCAAGGAATTCAAATAGCAATCAAATTGAAACAAACAATTCCCCAATGGCGTCTCATTGTCCTCTATCTCCAAGGATTCTTTAAGTCATTTTTCTCTCAGATTGTTTGTCCACGTGACTTTCCAAATGACAACCTAAAGAATGAGAGATGTTGGAAATGCAAGAGATGTTTCCTACATTACATGATTGATAAACTAGATGTAGATGATATGCAAAGATAATGATGCTACTATGATATTTCTAATGGAAATGATATGATGAAAATACTATAATTAAGATGTTGCTAATGAGAATGCCATGATTAAACAACTTGATGCTAAAATGCTAATACTAGAATGCTTACTAAAATGACAATGCTAATTAAAATGTTGCAGAGTGTAATTGCTACAAATGCTCAGCTCTCTCCCTTTTTGTTGTAAATGAGGGCCTATTTATAGATTTTCCAAGGCATGAGCCTAGGTGGCAGGAATCAACGATCTGGATTCGATTTGGAGAATGGACGGTTGAAGATGAAGAGTTTAGAGAGAAAAGGGGAAGTGTGTTCCCTTCATAAGAACAAACTGCCAAGTGTAAAGGGGAATAAAATGAAAATGAAGGCCAAGTGTCCCAAATTAGTTAGAATTTGTTGAGGATAAATGCCAAATTAAATATTAGAAATATTTAATTTCTTGAGACATATGATGAGGTGGAAGGTGGGAAGAAGTTAGTAGAAATGTGCCTAAATTCAAATTTAAAGAAAGGAGGTTAATTAAATAAAACAAACTAATTAAATTTGTTTATTTAATTAAGATATGAGGAAAATGATTTAGGATAGGAAGAATTAGAGAAAATGAACTATACAAAATAAAATTTTCAATTTATTTATAAGTAGTTTAATTAATCCTCCATACCAAATTTGAGTGTATACATGCCCTATGGAAAATGGGTCCTAGGTCACCTACTTAGGACACACATCTTTCAAAGTTAATGTTTTGAAATGGCATTTATGAATGTTGGGTTTTATCCCTCAAAAAATGCATTTAATTAGGCTTGGATTTGAATTAAAGGGTCTAATTAAGGAAAATTAACCTCAATTAATTAATAAAGCCCTAGATTAATGTGAAAGTGTAAAGGTACACCTTACAACATAAAAAATAAGGCACAATTAAGTCTATTTTATTTAAAAGGGCTCTAAATTTAATATGAATATGTAAAACATATATTACAACACTAAATCAAGGCAACATTAGGATCATTTGTTATTAATTATTCCCAAATTAAGTGTGAAAAGGGATACTTTTTCCTACACTACAAAGATTAACTTTGGTTATTTTGGAAATTTTTTGATAACTTTGATTTTCTAGGAACATTCATGTTCAAAGGTTAGAAACTCATATTCAAATATATGATGTGCATGTCCAAGTATCTAGTTCTCATGTACTTTGTGTTAAAAAAGTGGGTAAAAGGTATAATAGAAACATTAAATTTTTATACTCAAATCTAGGCTAAATACATATGATAGATCATATGATATACATTTAAGGAGAAACAAATTAAAATAATACATAAGAGAAATACTAGATCTACTGAGAAACTTTTTCAAGAAAAATCAACCACTAAATAACTTGTTAGGACTAAGGTGTCATTTACCTTGCAACCTTATGTATTATTCATGTGTCTCCAACACTCTTGGAATGTGTCCTCAAACACATAGGTTGTAAATAGAAAGTAATTTGTAATTTAAATTCACTCATAATCTTGATATTAGTTGTCATATGCATTCATGAAGGAGGTGGAATTATCAATGGTAGTTAAAAGCCATTTTTAGAAAATATCTCAACTTGGGTGTGAGAATTGAGTAGTGGAGCATCTTGATTGTTATTGGTGGATCTCATATGAGTTGATGTGATAATTTTTTATTCCTACCATGGGATATAATATGTTATGGAGGAGTTACAAGTCAAAGACATCATTTATTATTACTAAAGAGGTTTTTTTCTATTCATGGCTCATTGAGAGGTGCATTTACTATTTTTGAAAGTGCCTCTTCATTTTTGATGTATGATTTTTACATTTTACTATGGTTTGATGGTACATTACTTTAAGAAATTATTTGTGGTATTCCTCTCTCTTTTATGTTTAAATTGGGTGCATCAAATAGTAGTTTTATACAAAAATACATGTACATATGTGCTACTTGAGTGTTATTTGAGTCTAGAGTTTTAGTGTGTGGTTGTATCTCTTTTGAAGATTAATACATACTTTTCTTCTTTCTAGTGTGGATTTTTTTCTAAATAGGCTTTTTCCACATAAATCTTGTGCTATATATGGTTTGTTGATTTATCTCTTATTACTAATTTTGTAATTAAATAATATTTATCATATGATAACCTTTTTTATTAAATAAATTTTAGATTAAGAGTATAGGGAATAGGGATTATGGTTTAGGAAATTGGGTATAGGGTTTAGGGTATGGGTTGAGGGTATAAGGCATAGGGTTAAGGGTTGAGAGTGTATGGTTTAGGGTTTAAGTATAGGGTTGAGGGACAATGTTCAGGGTTGAGGGTATAAGGCATAGGGTTAAGGGTTGAGATTGTATGGTTTAGGGTTTAATTATAGGGTTGAGGGTATAGGATTGAGGGAAAATGTTTAGGGTTTAGGGTATAAGGTTAAGGGTATAGGGTATAGGGATGAGGGTGTAGGGTTTAGGGTTTAAGGTATAGGGTTGAGGGTTGAGGGATTAGGGCTTAAGTATAGGGTTGAGGGTATAGGGTTGAGGGTTGAGAGATTGAGGGTATAAGGAATAGGGTGAAGGGTTGAGAGTGTATGGTTTAGGGTTTAAGTATAGTGTTGAGGGACAATGTTCAGGTTTTAGGGTATAAGGTTGAGGGTATAAGATTGAGGGTATATGGTATAGGGATGAGGGTTGAGGTTGTAGGGTTTAGGGTTTAAGGTATAGGGTTGAGGGATTAGGATGTTGGTTCTTTTTTATGCTATAACCAGGTTGGTCTTCTAATCTACCTACAGAATTGCCAATTCCAATCAAAGGCAGCTCGAAGGACCTGGACCAACTGATGAGGACTTTAAAAAGCCTCCTTCACTTTGGGCTCTGCAAGACCCGAGAGGGGAATCCCTTAATGCGTTCACAACCTCTGCACCTTTTTCATAAACAACATTAATAATAATAACAGATAATCCCACTTAATAGCTCAACACAATAGGATAATATCAATTAGAATTGGCTATTCTTCGACAATATCAACTATAATGGAGCATGGGATGACTACAACATAATCCATAATATAAAATAGTCACTGATTTGCAATTTGTAGCAAGCTCTAAACAAAGACAAACTAATACTAAATCAAATGAATGAATGCAACTCAGATCAGTGCCATATATCCATTGCAAGAGTCAAATTTATAAGCATTTAAAGGTTTATAACATATGTAATACATGACATATAAGGTCCATGACAATATTGCATTACAATTTCGTCAGTATGTATTCTAACCCAATACTACTTATCAAATCCTTATACGGAACATATCTGCCTATAATCCCATTCAAGCATTTTAATTAATTCCTTGAATTAAAGCTAAAATAGAATCATACACACCACAACATTGAGATGAATAAAACAACCCTTAGTTATTTTATTCAAAGTTCATATATGCACATACAATGGAGAGACATGAGCTCGAATTTATCATTTCAATTCAAATGCTAATACTGTTATGCAACATTAAATTCCCATGAACTCAAAACCTATTACAGAATGACTCAGAACCTAAATTGCATTTCTTTCTAAAACTATTGGACTATGCAATCTTCTCTGCAACTTCGCCTAGACTCGATCAAAAATTATCTAACTTGCTAACCCGTACTTTTGGCCTTGAAATCCATCTTATAGAAAATGAAGGAGAAAACAAGCCTCAGGCAATAAAGTACACAGGTCACCAACAAATTGAAGCACCTGATGATATTCCAAAAATCGTTACAACTGCAATCATCCTAGAGCATATTCTTGTTCATCATGTCGACTGAGGGCGGTTGATGCAATAACAAAAAATCACAAGAAACCCACACTGAGAATGTCATCTACACAAAATTGGAACCGTTGTAACCGCAACATCAGATTTCCCACCTGTCAATAGTCCACTCCTTTTACTCTTCATCATTCAAATACTTAGCTACCCATTTCTGGTATTCTTCATTAGTTGGCCAGCCAAAATTAATTACCTCTTTTACCTTTTTACTATAAGGCATGTATTTTACCGCTACCTGGTTTGCGTCTCTTTCAAAAGATTTTAAAAATGAGCTGGTACTAATAATCTTATCCATACAACTTACCAACAAATCATAATCTGAGTCATCACAAATTACTTTAATCTGATTATTGATGACCTTACTTGCTTGATCCTGCTATTGTTGGAGTGTTCTGGTTTTCCTGTGCTCATCAATTATACTAGGTAACAATGTGTTACCCCAATCATTGAAATTCTTCACCAACTCCTTAATCTTCCTACTCAAATCATCTGGTAGGGTTTGAAAACCTTGCAATGATTTTATTAACATATGAGTAGGCTTCAATGATTGGGGCCTATTATTTATATCAAACCTTGAGGCTTTATTCATGATATCCAGATCATTGGCCCTAGGGATCCAATTTTCAATTAGTTGTACCACTACCTCCTGATCCTTATCAATATTCTTTATTGCTTCCAACAACAAAGAATGTATAGATATTAATTTACTATCTACCCTTTCATTTAAGTGTTCCAAAACAGTAGTAACAATCTCCTTCTCTTTTAAAAGAAATCCCTCCTCTCTTACCTTTGCTAATGTCTGTAATTCATCAATTTTCTATATGAGCTGCTTCTTTGTTGGATCAATAGAGCACTCTATTTCTTCACCAATTTGTTCTAGAAGAGGGGAGAGAGCAAGATTTTGAATGGGAGACCCTGGTGTGGAAACCTTTGGAGAAGCAGGAGGCATTGACCCTGTTGTGGGAGGTAATGCACTGGTTCCTAGTTCATTGGATGTTTCCCCAATCTGTCTGTACCTGAAACTTTCCACTTTAGTTTTCAACTCAACATTCCTCTATTGTATTTTACTATATTCTTCAATCAAAATTTTATACTTCTCCATTAGGCTCTTCCTTTCAGCCTCCTCCCTTTTAGTGGTCTTTTGAAACAATTTGGCCACATTCACAGTTAAATTAGTAGCCTCGGTGGTTGAAGTCTCTTAATCTCTCTTTATTATTAATCCTCCTCTGAAATTTGGATTAATATCAGCAATATCTGGTTTTTTCCCTTGTGGAGCCAGTGCCCAAATTGCCAAGGTCTCATATTCTTCACTGAAGGTAGAGTTTTGCAATGTTGCCTTAACTTCTTCCTCAGAATCTTGAAAAGGATTCTTGGACTTCATAATAGCATTAAAAGATATTGCATCTGCAATGTCCCACTTAGGCAAAATCAATACACCAGCCTGACTCACCGGTTGTCTTCCTTCCTCAGGAGTGATGTTCTTGAACTCTTCCATTAGTTCAACTTTTACTTCTTCATCATTCTCTTGGTCTGACCTGTCAGGCCTTAGTTCTCTTCTCTCCCTACATTTATTTTGATACTCTTCAAATTTCATTCTCCATGCCAATTGCAAGAATACAAGATTCTTTACAAATGCATTATCATCTAAGAACTCCTTGCATGCTTCCATTCTTGCATCTTGAACACTTTTACCTTTCATATCCAAATCGAATAAAACCAATTCAGCTGACCTAGGAGGGGAAGGCATACCAGCCTGCATTTCCTGATCAGTAACAATAATTTCATCTGTCAGATCCTCATGTGGATGATCAGTTCTTTGCCTCTTAGGACTTGGCTCATATGGTGGTGATGGGGGACTATCTTCTGGTAAAGATTTTAAATCAATAATATTGACTGCCCTAGGTACCTTGAACTTTGGACCTGGTCATGGAGGCGCCTTCATTATTTGCTTCCCCTTCCTATCTACTTCTTCCTCATCACTACTACTATCCCTTTTCCTTCTGTAGATGGGTCCCTTTTCTATAGGTTGGCATACTGGCCCTGTTTCAATTGGCCTAGCACTTTTTTCTTGCATACCCAAACTTAGCCTTAAATTTATCTTTTTGGTTCTCAAGGTGTCCATAATCTCCTTGAAGTTCTTCATTAGAAAATCAATTTTCTTATGGTATGGATTGAATTCTAACAATGGATTATACTTCGGATCCATTTCATGCACAACATCCAGTAGCTTACTATAAGCTATCCATTTCTCCTTGTTCAACTCCTGCTTATTTAGATCAAATTCATTTCTGATCAGGTCCTCAGGGAAGTTGAACTCATGTGTGAATTTTCCACCTTTTATTCTTTTTCTGAAAAGAGCAAAGAAACCTTCAGGATCATGTTGTCGTCTTGGACCAAATCTTAA
Source organism: Sequoia sempervirens (assembly GCA_007258455.2). NCBI lineage: Eukaryota > Viridiplantae > Streptophyta > Pinopsida > Cupressales > Cupressaceae > Sequoia > Sequoia sempervirens. The sequence goes on from VDFB02373365.1 coordinate 42,487,575, forward strand.
ATGGTAATAAGTGAAGAATTTATCAAAATGTGTCTAGCCTCCCTTTGAAAATGTAAAGTCAAACACCATTGTATAATCAGGGAAGAATGTTCCCTTTCCCCTTACAGTAAGGTTGTCTTCATGAATACAACCCATCTGCCACATAACTTCTACAAACCCTATTCTTGGTGGCACATTGTATGGCAGTATGTGAGGGGCTCCCTAAAATCCATATACTCTCAAGATAGTGTTGACTGGGTATGGGATAATGTCACCCTAGTTATGTAAAACCCTCAATTTTGGCTTCCTCCCCTTTGGCCTGAGGAAATCATGTACTTCCTCAGGGATCCTAGGTACATTCACCATTAATCTAGCCCTTAATCTAGAAGCAAAACAATTATCAAATTGCACATAACTAGTGCTTTCTTTATTACAGGATAAATCCACAGCCCATATCTGTACTGGAAATCTCTCTCCATCAATTGATTACCTTAAGTTCATCTTCTCAGAAAAGAAATCAGCATTCTTAAACAAAAATATATGCATTAGCATAGAATACCAAAAGAATTGAGTACCAGTATCATTTTTTTGTAGCTTCAACAGCCCTTCATGTATCCTATCAGCCAAGAAAGAAGCAAAGTCATATGTCACAGAGAAATTAGGGTGTTGTATTTTCACCCCCATGAACATGTACGCAATAGGCATTACCGCACCAGGACTGAAACCCAAAATCTAACATAATGAATAGAAAGTGGCCAGGAAAGGCTTTGCAAAACAATTCAATCTGAAAGGTTCCTGATCACTAGGGCTGATATGAAATTGTGAACCTCCTTCCCTAACCAGATGAGGTGGAAGCAACTTAACCCTAAAAAGAGATTTCAGCTTTGCATACTCCTGCTTCATTTCCTCAAGATCGATAGGAACCAAGTCTTCACTCAACTCACTCAAATCAAAAATCTGTTGGATATAATCTTTGTTAATTTCTAATAGAACCCCTCCATCATTATCCCTAATTACTCGTGTGATGGGGTCATATCTTGTAGCCACTGCCCTAAGTAAGTCCACATCAGGGAATACATTTGGTACAACTAGCTTCCCCATGTCATACATCCACCCATTTGAAAAAGGGTGAGGCAAATTCCTCTGTCCATACCACAATCTGAACATTTCTAAGCTGGTGAGTGAACCCTAGCATCGACAATGTTGGAACAATTACACACTAACCCCTCTCCTAGGATTTTCCCTCGCACCAACACTACACCTTTCCTTCTATCATTTGTTGATAACGGAAATTGATCGAGGAAATCATCGTACAAGTTTATTTTCAAATATTCAATGTGGCCAGAGTGCTGCTTAGGTGGTGCCATCTTGGACAAACTAGGGCTTTGTTACAATGTTACACTTCAAATAGCTATGACTAAACAGAAATAGGGAATTACAGAGTAAAATACTACAATTCCTCACAATTTTTGATTAAAATATAGCCCTAACAAAGGATTTCAATGAGCTCAATGAAAAACATAGCAAACCCCCTTCCCAAATTTAGGTGTGGAATGACTGGGAGGCAGAGAAAATAAACTTCGGCTCTTTTCGCACAAACTCCAAATTCTGGCTGCAGCTGCTTCACAATTTCTCCTTTGGCTCTGAAACTATTCTCACGAAATAATTGGATTCCTTGTGATTCAAATAAAAAAAGTAAATTTATTTTATGTCGATCAAAACTCGTTAGTAGATGTCTCATCCACCATTAAAGCTCATTCGTGGGCTGCACGAATGGCTTCGACCATATTTGATACAGATTTAAATTTGGGTCGTTGATCCTCCAATTTGATCAAATCATCAATGACTATCTTCAAAATAGGCTGACATAATCACCAGCACGGCAATAAGGGGCCCACCATATCATACGCCACAAAGGAGAACCACGTGGCAGTTGCCCGTGATATCGCAATCCCTCGATTTACCATCGTGGCATGGCGAGCAACCGTTGATCTTTCTCATCAGAGATCTTTATCCTTCAAAAATGGTCGTCGTCCTTTCTGTTAACTATCAAGCAGCTTTTCCCTCAAAATTATAACATCCACGTTGAAATAAAGCATGTGCATCTCATAAGTATTTTAGTAATCTGCCCCTTAATACATTTAAAACTGGCCAACGCTTCCTCCACCCTTAGGCCTCATTGGATGAGACACTTGGCAGTCGCCTGTGATATCGCAATCCCATAATTCCTTATCGCGGGATGGCGAGTGTTGTTGATCTTGAAAAGACAACACATCAATGGTCGCGCAAACTTCATCCTTTAGAAAGGGCATGTGGTGCCCGCCTGCGATATCGCGATCCTTCGATTCACCATCACAAGATGGTAGGTGCCGTTGATATCTGCAGAAAAAATATCAACGGTAGCGCTAATTCAACCCTCTGTAAAAATAAAAAATTTATTAAAAGGGCAAGGGGACACCACTAGGCGGACGACAAACAATCAACATAAGTTGTTTTAAAACAATAAAGCACAGGGTCAGCCTAGACTTAGGGAAAATAAAAACCTTCGGAGGCCACAACATTTAAAGACCGAAGGGGCCAACGTCTAGACGAAACGATGAGACACAAGATGTTTTTAAGACCCCTTTTAAAGGGTAACAATGAAAAAGAACTTGACCAAGGCATACCACAAAAAATAGGTTTTAAGATGAAAACAAGGCTAAAACCCCAACCCTTAGAAAAATTCCAACACCATGAAAACCAACGACATAATGGAAGTCATGAGTGACTAACAAGGAGCAAAAATTGAAAGCTCCGTCAGTGGATCCAGTTGGGGATGTTCATTCCACTAGAATGAAGTGAGGATTTAGAATCTCAGGAATAGCAGACCAAGAGGCAGAGACGACCAAAAAGGAATTGTTCGGACAAAACAACCCAACCTATGTACAAAACATATACAAAATATACAAACCTAAACTACTGTTCATGGAAAAGAAAACTTCAAGTGAAGTATAACTTCAAGAACTGTCCATGAACTGGCAATTCAAGAATATCTCCTGTCATATCTTGGAGGAAGTATGAATCTTCACCCCACTTGTCATTAATCAGAAATGGACCTAACCAAATTGCATCAAATTTCCCATGTTTCCCTTTATCTTCCAGTCTAGCATTCCACATTAAAACCAAATCTCCATTTTTGAAACTCCTTGCAGTTGATCTTTTGTTGTACAAATTCTTTACCTGCAACTGCAACTTAGCATTTTTCTTTTGTGCTTCCCTCCTAGCTTCATCCAACTCTATAAGAGCTTCCACCCTCAATTGCATTTCATCATCAATTGCATTATCATATATCTGGACAAACTTATACATCTCCATTAAGTTGTTTTGGGGTAACCTAGCATTTATCCCATAAACCAAATCGAATGGGGCACAACCTATTGCCTTCTTCACAGTTACCCTATCCGCCCAGACTGCTAACCTTAGCTTAGAATCCCAAGCCTTTTTATTCTGATCTAGGATTCTTTTAATAATCTTCATCAAGCTTTTATTGCTTGATTCTACTTGTCCATTTCCCTATAGGTGGTATGGTGATGAATAAGAAATTTGGATGCCATGCTTTTCACAAAATTCTATGTATTCTTCAGATCTAAAACACATTGCATTGTCTGACGCAATCCTTTCTGGACATCCAAATCTAGTCAATATGTTTCTCATCAGGAAATCAATTACCACTTTACTAGTGGCCTTCTTGGTTAGAATTGCTTCTACCCACTTGGTGAAATAATCAATGGCCACCAATATCCAGGAATGACCCCCACTATATTTACATGCTATTTCTTCTACAAAATCAATACCCCATTGCTGGAATGGAGCTTGTACTACAACTGGTTTTAGAGGAAAGTTGCCAGAAAACTTTAACTTACCAGAGAAACATTGACAAGCATCACATGTCCTCACTAGTTGGTGTGCATCCTTGAAAATTGTAGGCCACCAAAATCTAGCCCTAATTATCTTATGTGCAGTTGTTTTAGCCATATAATGTCCTCCATAAAATCCACCATGCATTCCACTCAGAAGTTATTTTGCTTGATCTTGATCAACACACTTCAGCATGACACCTTCTCCATTTCTCCACCAGAGCCTTCCATCTACAATAACATACTTGATAGCATGTAATTTCAATGTCCTTTTCTCATTTTCACTCAAGTTATCAGGACATTTCATTTTTTGCAAGTAATATATCACATCTCTATACCATTCTGAATGCTACATATCACACAGATGCGATCTATTCTCCTCTTCTAACCAATTTATCTAATTTGCTTCCAGATTACTCTAGGCCATGAGTTTGGCCAATCCTTGTCCTCTTACCAATTTAGTAATCTGAACCTCAATATTGAATTCTTGAATCCTATTTATCCACCTACACCTTCTCCCAGACACTTCTTGCTATGCAAAAATGTCCTTAACAACAACACTACACACATAGGCAATTATAGTAGCTCCCATCAAATAAGGTCTAAAAGCCTTCACTGCTTTTACTAGTGCATATGCCTGTTTTTCATTTATATCATACTTAAGCTTTGCAACTTGTAAATATTTTCTGAAAAAGGCTATAGGTTGTTCAAAACCTTCTGCATTCTTTTGCAGCAACACAACTGCAATTGTGTGGAAAGAAGCAAATGAGAAAATCTGTAAAGGTTTCGAGAAATCAGGAGTTCTTAACATCGGAGCCTCCTTTATTACTTGCTTAATGGCCTGGAAGGCCTGCACAGGCTCCTCATCCCATTCAACCTTGGCTCCTTTCTTGAGCATTTTGGAAATAGGGCGAACTATCTCAGCAAAATTTGTCACAAACCTCCTCAAGAAATTTATTTTCCCAAAGAAAGATTGTATTCCTTTGACATTTTGAGGTTGTGGCACTTTATCAATTGCAATAACTCTATCTGGATCAATTTTTACTCCATCCTTAGAAACTATATGTCCCTATAGTTTTCCTTCTAGTACTCCAAACACACATTTCTTTGGATTCAAATAAATGCCATACTCCAAGGCTCTAATGAATACTTTCTCCAGATGCTCACAATGATCCTCTTCCCTTTTAGAATATGCTATCAGGTCATCCTGATAAATTACCAAAAACAAGTTAATGAAATCTGAAAACGCCACATCCATGGCTCTTTGAAAAGTATCTCCTGCATTTGTTAGACCAAATGGCATTCTTACATAAACATATGTTCCCCATGGTGTATTGAAATTTGTCTTAAACTGCTCAGAATCTTTGACCATGAGCTAATTATATCCAAAAAAACCATCCATCATAGACATTAACTCACAGCCTATCACTCGTTGCAACATAGCTTCCATATTAGGTAATGGATAATTGTCTTTTAATGAAGACACATTCAAATTTCTGAAATCTACGTATAACCTAATGTCTCCATTTTTATTTCTTACCGGTACCAAGTTTGACACCCAAGATGAATGTCTGATTGGCTTGATGATCCCTGCATCCCTCAGTTTCATTAATTCTTCTTGCATTTTGGGGGCCAAAGTGGGATTAAATAGGCCTTTGCTTTTGTCTGAATGGCTTAGCATCATCACGCAAAGGAATCTCATGTTGAAAAAGATCCTCCATGTATGCCTTAAGAATCATCATAAGACCATGCAAACACATGCCTAAACTTCCTTAATAAGTCAATTAACATCCCTCTCACCTTTGGTGACATTTTCTTTCCAATATACACCTTCTTTGGGGATGCTTTTGTTCCAAGATTTATCTCTTCTAGGTCGTCAGGATGGGAAACAGTATGATTAGCCTTTATCTTGTCTTGATTGTCAAACACTCTTTATAATACAACTAAACCCTTGGGAATTGTTTTTGTCTTTAACTGAATGACTTCATTTCCGAATATAGTATCCTTACCATCAATATTTTCAACAAAAGCTCCAAATTCAATTTCCTGATTTTCATACTCTCCCACACAATTCAAAAATTTTAATATATCATCATCATTATCAAAAATTTGCCAATTTTTTATATTATCAGGGATAGATGGCCTAGTTTTCACCTCAACCTTTGAAATTCCAGCATAAGTCATATCATCTGGTTTCAATGCAATGTTGGCTAATAAGTCTGCCACTTTGTTTTGACCTCTCTCCTTCCACCCTATACCAAATGCGTCAAAGCTCTCCAGTTCATCCCAAACAGCATTCCTATACTATTTTAACCTCTTGTTCTTTGATACATATTTGGATCTAACTTGAGAGACCACAAGCTCAGAATCCACAATTTCCTTGAGCTTCTTGATACCATGTTTTTCAGCCAATCTCAACCCTAATAACAGGGCTTCATACTCTGCCACATTATTTGTGCATTCAAATAATAGAGTGAAAGAGAACCTGAATGTCTTTCCACTTGGTGACCGTAGCAAGACACCTGCACCAAACCATTCTTTTGAACTTGCACCATCAAAATACATAGTCCACAAATCATTAGATTCTGAAAATTGTTTTATTTCAGTATCAATCAATGCAATAGGCTTATCACAACTGCTAGGGAATTCCTCAACCCTAAATTCATCTATACCATTGTCAATAAAACATGTCATATCCTCAATCGGACCATGCTCAATCATATGAGGTACTTTTGACTCTCTTTCAATTTTAACATCCTTTCCATCAATAGATAAAGTAGAAAATGACAAATCACATTGCATATTACCCCCCATTGATGCACTCCATTTCCTTGAAAAAAGCATCCCAAAGTGAGGTGGGATTTCTACAAGTAAGACAGTCATAACTAAATCCTTGTCAGGCTACTGAGTCAACTTATAAGGCAATTCTCTGATAGTTCCAATAACTAGAACTTCTCTTGAATCCATAGCATAACATTTACCGTGAGTAGTATCTACTGTCAAGCCCATTGCCTCCATTATTTTGACTAGCATAACATTATTTGAGGCCCCTGAATCTATCATACAGTTCTTTAGAGTTTTCTCGTTTATATCCACACTCAAGAAAAAGGGGTTTATGTTTTTGAGGCACATGTTTATAGAATTTCCTAAATACGCAGGGGGAATTTGTGACACAATTCCCTCCAATTCCTTTTCTTTCTCTTTATCTTTCACCTCTTTACCACTTCCATGCTTAGCCTTATTACCAACAACATCTGTGATCAAGGCTATTGTCTTTTCTTTGTGTTCATCTATTCTCATCATTTCTAGTAAAGGTACAGTTACTTTAACCTAAGAAAGAACATGAAACATATCCACAAGTGTATACTTAGGCAAATTAAACATCATACCTTCATCATTTTCCTTTCTTTTTGGTTGATTACATCCTCCTAGCTTCTTTTGCTTGTTATCCTCTGCAGCAGTTTCAGCTACCTTTGTAATCACCTTCGTCTTCACCAATGGTGCAATTACACCTTCTTGAAGCTTTGGGGTTTCATTCTTTTTTTCCCAAACCTTATCACCCTTAACTTCTTTGACTTTTAAAGCATCCTTTTTATTATCAACCTTAACACCTTTGTTTTTATCCTTTTGTTCTTTGATAAACAAGCCAGCCGGTTTACCCTGCTCACCACCAACAGTTCTATTTCTCAATTGAAGTGAACCTCTCACTTGGGCAGCCATTTCTTCAATCAGCCTTGCAATTTCCTCTTCTGACGGTCTCCTTGAGGACACTGAATCTTCAACCTGCTCCATATTGCAAGAATTATGATCAAGATCACCTTCCTCATCAGAAAAGATCTACTGATGGTACATCTCATTTCTCTGTCTATGATTATCCACATCAACTTTCGATATTTCATCATCAGAGGAACATTCTGCTTCATCAATGTATGATCTAGCCATACAAACATCTACATCATCTTGCTCATACTCTGATATCTGCTCATGAGCGTCCTCTTCAATTTCCTCAGCAACAATCAATTGGGCAACCCCACAGTAATTTTGATCATGAGGATGTTGACACATTTCACACCATGGTTTGTCTACTACCATATTCATTGAATGTTTCTACAAGGGGTCTAGCGTATGCTGATCATTTTTAGGCTTCTGGTTAGGCAAGATTGGCTTTCCATCTTTCCACTTTGTATTGTAAGGATAATTTTGCAATCTAGGCGACCTATAATTTTTATTATAGGGCTTCCTTTCATTTCCTACACCCTTTTCTTGCTTAGCCACAGTTTGCTTTATGTCTTTCAGAGTATTGTAAACCTTTTCCCACTTTTCATCATCCTTAGGCTTTGCAATGGGAACTTTCTCAGTTTTATTCCTAGGATTTTTCAAAAGTGTAGGTTCTTCTCTCCTACCATACTTCCCAGAAGCTCTTTTGTTTCTTTCAATATTTATAGCCATTCTAAATGCATCCCTCATAGTCTGAGGTTCTTTGTCTCTGATGAGATATGCCATTTTAGCATCAAAAGCATTGAAGTATGTAGTTAAGAAAACATTTTCATCAAGCCTCAAAACCTAGAACAACTTATACATTGCTTTTTGAAATCTTAAATTAAATTTTGTCACAGGCTCATTCAATGACTTCTTGATGTTATTAAATTCATTCAACATGAAACTAGCATTAGTCTTATCACCATAATGTTCTTTAAAACACTTCTCAAACTCATCCCATGACCCAATACTAGCATTAGGTAGACCTCTATACCAATCCCTTGCATCTTCTACCAGGGATTGTACAAACAATTTCATTACAGCATCTTCATGTTCTACCTCATAATCATTTAACCTGTCTATGAAAGCTTTCAAGTGTTTCTCTGTTGTTACAACATTATTACTAGCAAACTTATTCATCTTTTCTCTCAAGTCAGCAGGGATAGGGTTTGGATAACCAGGGATGCCATCAAAGAATAATGGCCTATACCTTTCCAACTATATAGGTCGTCATTGTAATAATCCTTCATTTCTCTGAGAATCTAGACCAGGCCCTAAATCTGGTACCCTAGAACCATCCTGCTTTGGATTTGCAAATCCAGTTGCATGAATCTTTGGGTCATAACTATTTATGATGGGATTTGAATTAACTTTAGAACCGCCCTTTAAGGCATCTTGATGATTTGATCAAGTTGCAGCTTGTAGAACCTCATTTGTAGTTGTCATCTTGAGGAAACTTATTTTCCTCTTCATTTCTACATTTGTAGCCTCAATCTCTGTTCTTTCCAACTCTTCTGCCAAAGCTTCACTCTCCTTCTTAGACTTTTCTAAAGAAGATTTTGTTTGAAATGACACTTGCGGCTTGAAATCTTGTTTAGTAGAATGGGAAATCACCTTCTCATTTATTTTAATCCCCTCAACCTTTTGCTTTCCTTTGTTCAATGTAGGCTTAGGATTTGTATTACTTGGTTGAGAGCTATCATGATTCGAGGGCTTTGGGTCTGCAGGTTTGAGTTGGGCATCAATGTGGGCTACTGGGGTTTCTTTAGGCACATGCTTTACCTCCTTATTAGCAATTTGTTGTAGAACTGGGCCCTCAATATTTGGTTCAGGTTCATCTCGGTTCAGGAGCTTCATTGTTGCCAACTGTTCCATTAACCTATCCCTTTCAATCACAGCACTCCTCAACGTTTCTTCCCTCCCTTTTTCTCTTTTCACTCTAAGCTTAGCTTGTGCTTGGATTTCTCATCTCAAAGAATTTATGTCTCCAAAAATATCATTAGGGTTGAGGGATTAGGGCTTAAGTATTGGGTTGAGGGTATAGGGTATAGGGCTGAGGGTTTATAATTGAGGGATAATGTTCAGGGTTGAGTATTTAAGGTTAAGTGTATAGGGTATAGGGATTAGGGTTTAAGATATTTGGTATAGGGTTTAGGGTATGGGTTGAGGGTATAAGGAATAGGGTTAAGGGTTGAGGGTATAGGGTATAAGGATGAGGGTTGAAGGTGTAGGGTTTAGGGATTAAGGTATTGGGTTGAGGGTTGAGGGATTAAGGATTAAGTATAGGGTTAAGGGTTTATGATTGAGGGATAATATTTAGCCCATTGAGTATATAAGATTAAGTGTGTAGGTTATAGGGATTAGGGTTTAGGATATTGGGTATAGGGTTTAGGGTATGGGTTGAGCAAATAAGGCATAAATTTAAGGGTTGAGAGTGTATGTTTTAGGTTTTAAGTATAGGGTTGAGGAACAATTTTCAAGGTTTAGGGTATAAGGTTGATGGTATAGGGTATAGGGATGAGGGTTGAGGGTGTAGGGTTTAGGGTTTAAGGTATAGGGTTGAGGGTTGAGGGATTAGGACTTAAGTATAGGGTTGAGGGATAATGTTCAACCTATTTAGTGTATAATATTAAGTGTGTAGGGTATAGGAATTAGGGTTTTAGATGTTATTTATAGGTTTGAGGGTATGGGTTGAGGAAACAAAGTCATAGGGTTAAGGGTTGAGAGTACATATGGTTTAGGTTTTAAGTATTGGGTTGAGGGACGATGTTCAAGGTTGAGGGATTATGGCTTAAGTATAGGGTTGACGGTATAAGGTATAGGGTTGAGGGTTGAGGGTTTACAGTTGAGGGATAATGTTAACCTATTGAGTGTTTAAAGCTTAAGTCTGTAGGGTATATGTATTGTGGTTTAGGATATTAGCTAAAGGATTTAGGGTATGGGTTGAGGGTATAAGGAATAGGGTTAAGAGTTGAGAGTGTAGGGTTTAGGGTTTAAATAGAGGGTTGAGGGGAAATGTTCAAGGTTTAGGGTATAGGGATGAGGGTTGAGGGTGTAGGGTTTATGATTTAAGGTATAGGTTTGAGGGTTGATGGATTAGGGATTAAGTATAGGGTTGAGGGTTTATGGTTGAGGGATAATGTACAACCTATTGAGTGTATAATATTGAGTGTGTAGGGTATAGGGCTTATGGTTTACGATATTGGGTATAGGGTTTAGGGTATGGGTTGAGAGTATAAGAAATAGGTTTAAGGGTTGAGAGTGTATGGTTTAGGGTTTAAGTATAGGGTTGAGGGACAATTTTCATGGTTTAGAGTATATAAGGTTGAGGGTGTAGGGTTTAGGATTTAAGGTATAGGATTGAGGGTTGAGGGATTAGGTCTTAAGTATAGGGTATAGGGTTGAGGGATCGAGGGTAAGGAATAGGGTGAAGGGTTGAGAGTGTATGGTTTAGATTTTAAGTATAGTATTCATGGACAATGTTTAGGATTTAGGGTATAAGGTTGAGGGTATAGGGTATAGGGATGAGAGTTGAGGTTGTAGGGTTTAGGGCTTAAGGCATAGGGTTGAGGGTTGAGGTATTAGGGCTTAAGTATTGGGTTGAGGGTATAGGTTATTGTTAGTGTGAAAGGGGTACTTTATCTAACTAGTTCATTCTTAGCTAGTTCTCCACTAAAGTCCTCTTCACACTAGCTTAACTTTACATAGGGATAAGGTGGTTGAGTCTTTAATGACATGAGTTGTAACACCTTATAGGATGCCAACACTTGTCATAATCTAGTTGCATCTATCTCTCCTCTTGGCCTATATAACCAAGACATTTCCTTTGTAATTCTCAATTCTCAAGCTAAATATAGCTTTGCATTCTTGAGAGGAATACAATTTATTCCTCCTCATATTTCTGGTTTTGCTTTCCTTCAGTCATTAGATTCCTGGATAGGCTAGTTAGCAAATCTCACATGGTATCAGATCCAAATTTGAGTTGTGGGTTAGCAATCCTTTAGGAAATCTGAGAGTAGAGTTTGTTTTTCATAGCACTGATTATGCTCTTCTCCTACATCCTTGTATGATCTAGAGAATCAGAAAAGGTGTGAAAAAATATCAATTTCTGGGGGGGTTCATACATTGACTTGTTAGTTACAAGTCTTCCTGAAGCTTCTTGGAGAGATTATGAGCTCGCCACTAAGTCCAGAGCAGCTAAGACATTCAGATCTACCCCTTATTTTGCCTGAAACAGACACCGGAGGCCAGATCTACAACAATTTGAAGCGAGAGGTTCATTGCCAGATTCAGCAAGGAGCCATCATTTCATAGCATTTTGGGTCAAATCCAACCTTGCCATTGTGCTTAGAAAGCCTGAAAACCATAAAATCGACTGCCAAAACGTTGATTTTGGACAAAGTTGCCAGGTGAGGCAATTTTTTTTGTCCAAGGAGCCATTTGGCTCCCATGAACAAATCAGTTTAGAAAATAATATTTTTTATTTAAAAATAAAAATATTTTGTTATTGTTTGTTTTTTTGAAATTTTGGTTTTCAAAAGAAAAACACAATTTTTGCAAAAAATATTTATTTTTTTATTTTTCAAAAATTGAGAAAAAAATAAATATATCTTTTAATTTTTACAAAAAATTGAAAAAAAAAACTAGGGGAAACGTACCAGTAGCGGCCAAGGCTAACTTTGTGTATTCGTGGAGAGTGCAAAATAGGTCCAATTTCAAATTTATTTTTTTGGGCTTCTTCATTAGCAAGTTAGGACCTTAAAAAGAAAAAAATGGCTTCTGGGTATTTAAAACGTGCCTTGTGGAACCCCTAAAGTGAAAGGTGCTCAAAAAGGGTGTTTTTAAACCTTCGTCCCCTACATCTTTACCACTTTGCGAGTACCTGTTCATTTAGAGAACCAATAAAAAACCACAAAAATTTAAGGTGTTTTCAATAGTTAAAAAGATGTTTTCAATAGTTTTCAATGTGTTTTATTTTTTTTGGTCAACTACACATTCAGTAGTGAACATATATTGGTGTAATTTGTAAATTTTTATTGGCATAATTAAAACAATGTAATGACTAAAATGTAAACGGTTATTGGGGGGTCAGGTGAACAAGGAGTAAACAGCAATTGGATCATGAATGACAATTGGAGTAAAACAAAAAACAAAAACAAAATCTGCACAGGTACTACTACCTGTGCATACCTGCAAAAAGTACTGCGCAAGAACTGGTACCTGCACAAGTACTAGTACCTGCGCAGGTACCCCTTGTCAGGCGCGTCGCTCAGCCTTCGGGTTATTTTTTAACCAAAACAAAAAATTTAATATTTTTTTTCCAAATGCATTTTTTTATTTGCTAAAAATCTGCCTTCATTTGCTCTGGGCCTCGTGCCCTACCAGGAACCTATATTCCTCACTGCGCAGTATCTCAGCCATTGGGCTTTGAAATTTTTTATTAACCTTTTTATAAAGTTTTAAATCATTTTTTAATCTTTTCTATATTCAAATTTATCAAATTTGAAATCCGTCGACGGAATTAATTTGGTCCACTTTTATGTTAAAAAAAAAATTCTAAAAAATCCATGCCATCATTTAATTTTTAATATTTTAAAACATGCTTTTTGAAATCCTTGACAAATTTTGAAATATCACCCACATTTTATTTTTTAATATTTTTTATATTAAAAAAATAACTTTTTAAAATCCGCCGACACTTTGCCAACTATTTTTATTACTTTTTAAATAATTTTTCATATTTTTTTAATTAAAAAAATATAAAAAAATTTCATGCCATCAAATTTGGAGGCGATCTTAGCGAATAACTAAACTGACAGATTGCTAAATTTATCTAGTGAAGTGCTACATTTGGGGGGTTTTAAACTAGCTTGTGGACATCTATATTTGGTGGACCGCTAACTTTGGCAGCAATTCTGCTAAATTTGGCAGATTTTTTGTTGAAAAGTTTTTACTCCCTCTCCGTTGATGGATTGTTTTTTGAAGGCCAACTTTGACAACTCATAACTCGGGCTCTCGACCTCCAAATTCAGTGCAATTTTTTTTATTTGGGGTAATTTTTTGTGCTCTATGCATTGGTGAAGACGGTTTCAGATTTTGGTGCATAGATTTTGTAGAAATTTCCGATTCTTAGGGATGACTCCTCACCATTCTCGTTTTGCAAACTTCAAAGTTGCATAACTTTTTCATATGACTTTGAATTGAGTCGATTCTTTTGAAAGTGCATGTTTTTTTGTGTACTTCATATTGATGATGTTTATTTTGTATGAAAATATACCAAATGTATACTTTCATCACATGCTCATTTCTTGAGGAATTGTAAAAGCATTGAAATCCAAAAATCTATAACTGCACTAAATATAAAGTGCCAAATCATTTTTCTCTGGTGGGTTCTTTGATTGAGTAAAGAAGGGGGGTCTCTCGTTGTCTTTGTGCTTGAACCTCTCTCATACTTTGTGCTGTATTTTTCCTTCACTATGGGTACATTTAAGTTTCCATTGTTCACGCCCTACAACTATAACACATGGCATCAAAATGCATGGAATTCCTTAATGCAACTAGGATATACACCTTATGTTGAGAAGAAGGTAACTGAACCCATATATGATAAGGAAAAACTACTTTGGATGTTTGAACATACAAAAGCACTTGGTTGTCTAAGGAGTTTAGTTTCTCTGGATATAATGTTTTAGATTGAAGAATGTAAAGATTCACATGATGCATGGGAAAAATTAAAACTCTCTATGGTACAACTGATGAAGTTTGTGGTTATCAAATTGACAACGAACTAATGAGTCTTGATCCAAAGTCTTTTGATAACATCCAGGATTATGTAACAAAGTTCAATGACCTTAGAGCACAATGTAAATCATGTGGCTTAGAGAAGAAAGACATTCAACTTGTCTATAACACTCTAAACAAACTTGGACCTGAATTTGCAACTTTTGTTTCTAGCTTTCATACTCATAGGTTGACAATGGGATCCACATTCACTACACCTTCTTTTGCTTCATTTTTTGAAATGTTGATGCAAGAACAAGGTAAGCTTTTGTCAATGGGTCTTCTTAAGCCTTCACACTCACAAGCTTTAATGGTTGGTCAACCAAAGGGTCTAAAAGCATCAAGGAAACTTGACAACAAACAAAAACAGTTCAAGAAGAAGTCACAAAGAGATCAATCACAATCATCTTCAACAACAAAAGTTTACTCCAACTCCTCCTCTTCAAAGGGGAATTTTCAAAAGAAGGAAAGGCCAACTTGTAGCTATTGCAAGAAACCTAGTCATGAGGAACATTCTTGTCATAAGAAGCAGATTGATGAGTTAAAAAATCTTCTCAAAAAGAACAACATTAATCTTCCTTCTTTTGTTGCTCAACAATCCTCTGCTCCTTCAAAATCAGGTAAAGCGAAAGCACATGCACTTGATGCTATTACTAATTCTTCAAAAGAGTGAATTCTTGACTTGGATGCATCACATCACATGGGTTCTAGTAAAGAACAGTTTTCTTTGTTGGAGCCTTGTCCTGTGCCCCACATTCTCATTAAGGATGATTCTCCAATGGATTTTATTGGGAAGGGTTCAATTGATACTAGCAATGGTACATTTGAGGATGTCCTCTGTGTGCCTAATCTGTCAGCCAACCTTCTCTTCATCTATCAAATCACTCAGAATGGTAGAAAATTTGGTTTCACTCCAGATTTTGTTAGCATCAGGAATCTTGAAGATAATGCACTCCTTGCAGTTGGTAAGGCTAATCACGAGTCTCGCTTGTATGCTTTCTCTCATTTTGTCCCTGATTCACATTCCACTACATTGCTCACCCATTCAAATGTTGTGAGAAAACTATGGCATGAGCGGTTTGGCCATCTCCTACTGCTATCTTCAACAACTCAGCAAACAAAATATGGTCACAGGTCTTCCTCAAATCAATTTTTCAGATGGTCTATGTTCAGGTTGTGCCTTGGGAAAACATCCTAAGGAGAAGTTTGACAAAGGGAAGGCTTGGAGGACTTCAGAAGTCCTTGAATTGGTTCATAGTGACATGGTGGGTCCTTTTCCATCATTATCTTTCAGTAAGGCTTGTTATTTGCTCACCTTCATTGATGACTATTCTAGATACACATGGGTCTACTTTCTTTGGCATAAAGGAGAAGTCTTTGATATATTTTAAGAGTTTAAGGCTCGTGTCGAGAAGCAATCTAGAAAGTGTGTTAAAATTCTCCACACTGATAATGACCGAGAATATGTGAACCATTAGTTTGAGCAATTTTGTACTCTTGAAGCAATTGATCTTCAACATACTATTGCCTACACACCACAACAAAATGGTGTAGCTGAGAGGAAAAATAGGTCCCTGAAAGATATGGTTGGCTACATGATCCACGGTCGCTCCCTTGCACCTACATATTGGGCAGAAGCTATCAACTGTGCTACTCACATCTAGAATAGAGTTCCACATAAGGCATTAAAGGGCATTACTCCCTTCGAAGCTTGGTGTGGTAGGAAACTTGTTGTGGGGCACTTTAGAGTTTTTGGCTCCTTAGCATGGGCACATATTCCTTCAAAAAAGTGCAAGGCCTTGGAACCTCAGAGTCGACCTTGTATCTTTTTAGGTTACCCTGATGGTGTTAAAGGATATCGGCTAATGGATCCTGAAACACATGAGCTATTTATTGAGTGCAGTGTGCAATTTGAGGAAAGCTCTTCAACCTCCTCCTCTACTCTTCCTTCCTCCATAGTGGATTTAGAGGATTCTAACATTGAGTATTTTCCTCAAGCTTCCTCTATTCATCGAGTTGATCATGAGATTTCATCTTCCTCTTCAGAGAGTTCAGAATCTCCTCCATCCCCTACCATGCCTCATTGGGCTCATCAAACACTTGATTCTACAGGAGATCTTGTTTGGGATCCTTCAAATACAAGGAGGACTTGATCACAACATCAAGACATTCCACATTCGTACATTGCCACAACTTCATATCCATAGTCATTTCACGAAGCATCTGGTATTGCTTAGTGGGATTTCGCAATGGAGGAAGAGTACAACTCTTTAATGGAAAATAAAACATGGGATCTTGTTCCACTTCCTCAGGGAAGAAAATTGGTTCGGTGTAAGTGGATCTATCGAACCAAATTTGCAGCGGATGGCTCATTTGACAAGTATAAAGAAAGACTTGTGGCCAAAGGTTTCTCTCAAGTACTAGGTATTGACTACATTGAGACCTTTTCCCCTATTGCCAAAATGAACTCCATTCGCTTGCTACTTGCTATTTCTGCAATACATGGTTGGGTTGTACATCAAATGGATGTGAAGATTTCATTTCTTCATAGAGATCTACATGAAGAACTTTACATGGAGCAACCACAAGGATTCATTCAAGATTCTTCATTGGTTTGTAAACTAAGGAAGTCTCTCTATGGCCTCAAACAAGATCCACGAGCTTGGTATGCCAAAATGGACTCCTTTCTTCTCTCCATTGGGTTCTCTAGATGCCACTCAGATCCAAATGTCTACATCTTGCGGCAGGTGGATGCTCTTCTCTTCTTGGCTCTCTATGTTGATGACTTGATTGTCACTGGAAGCACTCCATCCATCATCACAACTGTGAAGACTACTTTGCATGACAGATTTTCCATGATTGACTTGGGTCTCTTACACTATTTTCTTAGGATTGAGATCACTCAAACCTCTTTTGGGATCTCACTTGCACAACCCAAGTATTCTCTTGATCTTTTGTCACATTTTCATATGGTTGATTGTAAGCCTGCACCGACTCCCTTTTTGTCTGGAGTTAAGTTAGAGGCCAAATGTTCCACACCACTAGTTGATGCTACTTTGTTTCATCAACTTGTTGGTAGCCTCATCTACTTGACTCATACTCACCCCAACATTTCCTTTGCAGTTGGCATTGTTTTGTGCTTCATCATAGAACCACATGAGCTTCATTGGAAAGATGCCAAATGCATCTCGCACTACATCCAGGGCACTCATCGATATGGGATTCACTATGCAGCAGACACAAGTTCAAACTCACTTGGATACATAGATTTTGATTGGGCTGGTGATATTGATGATCACAAGTCCACATCCAGCTACAACTTTCACTATGGTTCCAACCCCATTTGTTGGCAGAGCAAGAAGTAGCATGTCATTGCTCTTTCTTCAACTGAGGCTGAGTATTGGGGGGCTGTCAATGCCACCATTGAGGCTATTTGGATTCAAAATATCCTCACTGAACTTTGAAACACCTTTAAGAAGCCATCTGTCATCTATTGTGACAACCAAAGCACCATCCAGATCTTGAAGAACCTGGTCCATCATCAACAAACCAAACACATCGAGATCCATATGTATTTTCTCTGGGAGTTGATTCAGGAGCAGGTCATTGACTTGCGATACTGTCCTACAGTAGATCAAGTTGCAAATATATTCACCAAACCCTTCACTAAGAGCAAGTATGTTCATCTTTGGTCTCTCTTAGGGGTGAGGCAAATCTCTTTTGGGGGGGTCACTTAGACCTTCTTCATTCACCCTCTCATGGGCAGGAGTTTTTTCCCACTGGGTTTTCTCCTTCCTTATCATTGAGAGGTTATTATGTACATGGGTACCTCATCATGTAAGGAAATCCATGGAGCACATCTAATGAAACTCCAAACAGTAGTGCCTTTGGTAACTTTAATTTTGATCAGGTTGCCTCAAAGACACATGCAACTATGTCCTAAAGCAGAAACAGACAGTTTATTTCCCACATTGATCCTTCTGAGAAAAACACATGTAAATTCAACTGCAAGCAACAACACAGATGAAAGATACTACAAAAAATAGAACACTA
Source organism: Sequoia sempervirens (assembly GCA_007258455.2). Classification (NCBI taxonomy): domain Eukaryota; kingdom Viridiplantae; phylum Streptophyta; class Pinopsida; order Cupressales; family Cupressaceae; genus Sequoia; species Sequoia sempervirens. The sequence continues at coordinate 42,506,042 of VDFB02373365.1, forward strand.
AGATTTTACATGGGGAAAACCCTTTTGGGTAAAAAACCCCACTCTCCAAAGTTTGAGCCATTGTATTATTCAGCAACAAAAAGTTACAATACAATTTCAGGCTCTTAGCCTTTCAGTGATTACATCTTGTTCATTCTGGATACAACTGGTAGCAACAGATCTCCCTGTATAGTTTCTGATCACCCTCTCAAACTAAACAATCTTCACACTATTACAATACCATCACATATACAATGCAGATCAACATAAGAGAAGTCAAACAAGATTCATGATCAAGAGCTCTCTCTTCTCCTATGTTTTGGCCTCAAGGCCCCCAGCCATCCAGCCAACCTCTCGGCCTTCACCTCTCGTCAACTCTTCAGCCTCCTAGCTCTCTGACTTATCTTCAGAACGTCCAATGCATACGTTTATACATTCATTCTCATCTTCCAGCCTCTGTGAATCGGTTTGTTTCCAACTGTCGGATAATAATTGTCGAATCATCCAACTCAGCATCGTAGATGTTTCCACTTCCTTGCATAGAAGATAATACATCCAGGTCACACCATGTAGGACAATCATCCAAACGGTCAAAAGCATTCAGGCAGTATTCGCATGTCGGTAAAACACTAACCATGTCTCCCCGATGCCATAGAGCCCATATCGTCATTATCGCCAAGAGTCTTCACTATTGGCAAGACGTTACATCGAGTCCAGAGAGCTATCGCTAAGACTTCACCATGTCCCCAAGACCTCACACCAAAGATCACAAGGTATTCTGAAGAGTTCATCAGTCAGCAAGACTATCGCTCTTCGCCCAGACATTACACCAAAGTCTTCAAGTCACATCGACCTCAGCATTCTCATCGGCGAGACAATCGCCATTCGATGAGACTTCATACCGATGTTCAAAGGTCATTCCGAAGTGTAGTCGACAAGACTAACGTCTTTCACCAAGACATCATACCGAGCCTTCAAGTTACCTCGAAGTCTTCTGTCGGCCAGACATTCCGCTCTTGCCAAGACCTCTCACTGAGTCTTCATGTTGTTTTGAAGCATCCACCAGTCGGCGAGACTTATCACTTTCGCCAAGAGATCATACTGAGGTTCCAAAGTCATACTGAAACCTTTGACGTCCATCGCATTGCTATCAGAAAGAGATTTCTCATCGGCAAGACTCATACCGATGCTCACAAGTCACATCAATTTCAACTTTGCCATCGGCAAGACTTTTTCTGTTCACCGAGTCTCCTCAAGTTTCACCTAAGCACCTGACAGTCGGTAAGACATTCATCTTTTTCCAAGACTTCACTCTGAGCAAACATGTCTTACCGAGTCGGCAAGACTTTTGTCTTTTGCCGAGACCTCACATCGAGCACCCATGTCTTACCGAGTTAGTAAGACATTTGACCTTCGCCAAGAACTTTCACCGAGCGAACATGTCATACGGAAGACTATCGGTGAGACTCCTCCAAGTCGCTAAGACTTCACACCGAAGTCTTTTGAGTCACCGTGAAGACCCCAAGCACTGTCGCCGAGACCTTCTATTGTCACTGGGACATCATACCGATGCCCTTGTGATTACCCCAATAGCCATATGCTATTGGTGAGACTTTCTCCAATCGCTGGGACTTCTCCCCGAGACCCTTGTGTTTCCCCGACGCCCGATAAGAGCATATTGTCGGCCAAAGGTCTCCACTCGACAAAAGGTCATAGCAAATGCTTCTTGTCATAGCGATAGTTCTATTCGGCAAGATTGAAACCAAGTCACAGCAACTAGGGCATTTCAACAAGATTCAGAACAGCTAGTAGTCGGCCAGACACAACATATGTCACACCGACTTGGCTCTCTTAGAGGTTATAGCCTGTGATGATTGAGGCACACAATTCCAACACATCAGGCCTAGTAGTCGGGACCCATATTTTTATCTTTGCATTGTATACTTCTCCCTAAGTTGCACTTAAGGGGGGTTGTTAGTGTGAAAGGGGTACTTTATCTAACTAGTTCATTCTTAGCTAGTTCTCCACTAAAGTCCTCTTCACACTAGCTTAATTTTACATAGGAATAAGGTGGTTGAGCCTTTAATGACATGAGTTGTCACACCTTATAGGATGCCAACACTTGTCATAATTTGGTTGCATCTATCTCTCCCTTTGGCCTATATAACCAAGGCATTTCCTTTGTAATTCTCAATTCTCAAGTTGAATATAGCTTTTCATTCTTGAGAGGAATACAGTTTATTCCTCCTCATATTTTTGGTTTTTCTTTCCTTTGGTCATTAGATTCCTGGATAGGCTAGTTAGAAAATCTCACAGCTATAGGGTTGAGGGTTTACGTTTGAGGGATAATGTTCAAAGTTGACTATTAAGGTTAAGTGTATAGTGTATAGGGATTAGGGTTTAAGATATTAGGTATAGGGTTTAGGGTATGGATTGAGGGTACAAGACAAAGGGTTAAGGGTTAGGGTGTAGGGTTTAGGGTTAAAGGTATAGGGTTGAGGGTTTACGGTTGAGGGATAATGTTCAATCCATTGAGTGTCTAAGGTTAAGTGTATAGGGTATAGGGATTAGGGATTAGGATATTAGGTATGGGGTGGTATAAGGCATAGGGTTAAGGGTTGAGAGTGTAGGGTTTAGGGTTTAAATATAGGTTTGAAGGTATAGGGTTGAGGGACAATGTTTAGGGTTTAGGGTATAAGGTTGAAGGTATAGGGTATAGGGATGAGGGTTTAGGGTTTAGGGTTTAGGTTTTAAGGTTTAGGGTAGAGGGCTGAGGATTTAGGGCTTAATTATAGGGTATAGTGTTGAGGAATTGAGGGTATAAGGAATAGGGTGAAGGTTTGAGAGTTTATGGTTTAGGGTTTAAGTATAGTGTTGAGGGATAATGTTCAAGGTTTAGGGTATAGGATATAGGGATGAGGATTGAGGTTGTAGGTTGTAGGGTTTAATGTATAGGGTTGAGGGTTGACGGATTAAGGCTTAAGTATAGGGTTGAGGAATTAGGGCCTAACAAAATCAACCAAATCCCAAGTCTTACATTAATTCAATGCCACAATCTCCTTATTCATGGAATTCTTCCAATAATTATTCTCTTTGGAAGTATGAACCTCTTCTAAAAAACTTGGTTCATTATTAGTGTATGTAATAGCAAAAACAAATTTCGAATTTGATAGACTTACCAATACAATTATCTCCATTACCTTGTAGACCTTCACACAAAGTCTACAAATAAAATATATTTCCACTGCATTTGCATCATCTTCTTTAGAGTTACTACTAGATGAGATTGCCTCTTCTTATAATTCCCCAAGCCACATAGTGAAAAAATTATCCAAGCAAATAATTTGTATCTAAGAAAAACACTAAAAAAATAAGGTATATTACTAACATGTTGCATTGAATGGAAACACACACACAAAGGGTCATGTCATGTACAATGACACATATGTCATAACAAGGGAATTGTGGTGAACTTTCACATCACACACAACTTGAGAATCTGATTTGGTTTTGTATAGGATGATGTTTACTAGAGAAAAAGAAACACTAAAATATTTTGAACCTAATAGATTTTAATATGAATACTATTTCATTGTCACAACTTAAAATTTATGAGAAATATAGGATTATGTAATATTTAGTGGGAGAAGCAGTGTGTGTTTTGGGGTATAATTGTGTGATCATAAACATGAAATACTATGAACCATGTTTTGATTGAATGAAAAATTCACAATGTATCTTCACTATTTAATTGTGGTTGAGGGTAAAGAAAGAGTTTTTTGAAATACTTAGCCATAAAATAATTATATATATTTAACACTATATAATACAATGTATTATTTCAAAGGATAAATAAAGTTCATTGGGATAATGAGGTAAATAAATGTATCAAATTAAACTATATCAAGGAATAGAGAGTCTTGTTAGAAATAAAAGTTAATGGATATAGGATACTTAGCATTATTAAAAGGGATGAATGTTGATTTTAATGAAGATAGTGAAGTTGATATGTCTCGGAATCAATAGATGTTCTACATAGTCATGCATGTGGATCAATGTCATATAGGATTGGATTCAATGAATGATCAAAATCATACAAATTAGCCCTAGGTATTCATTTGTTGCCTAGACAACTAATTATGAGTTTTGAATAAGAGTTACAAATAACATAATCACATAGAATAGTTAGGTTTGGTCGATGGAGGTCCCCAGAGTTAATAAAATAAAGAGGTATATAGAAGGTGGAAAATTAATCGACACCACTAGCCTATATTTTGGAGGTCAACAACATGAAAAATTGACACCACTACCTCTACATTACCTAAAACATCTGGTACAACGGAAACAACAAAAGGAAATAAGGTAGAGCACAATACCCTAGCAACAGTTAATGTAACTGCTTCCTCTAGACCCAACACCAGAGCTTCCAAGAAGAGAAATGTACCCCTTGTTGCACCATATGTCACCCCCAGAAGAATAAAGGAAAAGGAAAATAGACAAAAGGAACATAAGCGATGTTATACCAGAAGAAATTGATCTTGGCTTGCAAGAAGAGAAACAATTGAAAAGGAATAGAAGAAGCAATACCTCCACAAGCAATGAAGAAGCAGAAACTAGATACAATGTTGACATCTCATCTAATGAAGAGATAGAGGAAGAAAAGAGGGTGATCCCACAATACTGGTTTTTTGGCCAAACTAGACATTGAATTGAATTTTTTTAACTAAATCTTCACTTTCGGGCACCTATAGCGACTAAACCGTGAGGAATTTGAAGATGATGCAAACTAGTGATTTGTGACATTTTGTCTGTAGATTCTAAATATATTTTTTTCAAAAATTTTGGAATCAGATTGCACTTTTTTTTCCATCTCCTTCAAAAACTATTTTTTAATAGTAAACACCATTTTTAAAGAGTGACATCACTGGCTAACACATAACTTTTTTTCTATGAAGGATAAAATTCTAATTTTTTCGAATTTAGATTCGTAACTATGATATCTAATACATGGAATTGGTTTCATAGAATTTCATTGATTTTTTTTTTCTTAATTAAGTTTCAAAGTCAAACCTTTTATAATTTAGACATGATTCACTGGCTAAAGCATAACTTTTTTTGTATGTATCGAAATTCTTTTTTTTTGTTGGATCAAGGACATCAATATTTAGTGCATTGATATTTTTCAAAAAAAAAATGATAATCTACTATTTTTCCACATGTGTAGAACAAAGAGCTTGATTTTTGGTGAAAAACCTATGTTTAATCAAACTAAAAAATAAAATACATAATAAAACCAAAACATATTAAAATTATATTCGTTGGATAGCTCATTCTGAGGACTACTATCATCCAGTTGGGTATGTGAAGTCTCCTCCATTTTCATCCTCAACCCGAGCTTCGAAGGGAAAATTTTTACATAAATTTGGTGCAAGAGGGGGAGAAGGGAGAAAAAGGGGGGTTCGCTCGAACCCCACTTGACCTTTGGAACAAATGGGGGTTCACTTGAAGGGGGGTTCGAGTGAACCCCCCTTTTTACAAAATTTATCTTTATTTTTTATTCTGAGAAACGTGAAAAATGAGGGACACACCATTTAATAGGGTTCGCTCGAAGGGGGGTTCGTTAGGACCCTAAGTTTGTTCGAAGCCCCCAAAACCCAAAATTTTCTTCATGGGGGAATTTCTTACAATTTTGCTTCCTTAATGGAATTGTAAACCAGTTTTGTGGGATCACCCAAGAATGCTTTCAAAATTCATGTGCATGAGAAGAAAGGTGAAGAAGCCACATCATAACCTATGGAGGACATGCTCGGCTCTCCTCCAGTAAGTGAAGTACATAGCAACTTGAAATCAAATTAGTTACAAAGTACAAAGCATACTTACAAACTATCTAGAACCTTAAAGTCATTAAGCATTATTCAATTATGAAATACATTTTTATTTTAAAATTAAAAATACTTTGTATTACCTGAGTGAAACTTAGATGACTACCTCCACTCCTAGGTGTTGTCGTCAAAGGTCCAAGATTCACCTATTCAACATCCAAAATGAGATATAAGAATAGCATTCATATAACATTCAACTACTCACATGTAATATTTATAATTATTTACTAGTTACATACCTCTGCAGTAGATGTCGTCATGTAAGAGGGAGGTGGAGGATCACTAGAAACAAGGTAAACACTATGACCCTGAAATTTCATTATAATCATGTTTAACTAATTTAGTTAATCTTGCATTTCAAAAATGAAATTTAATAAATTAAATTAAATGAACTTGCTGACATTTACCTGACAATCAAATCCGAATGTATCACTCAAGAGGGCGTATGTCATCACCACTTGATCAACTGCAAATGTACCTTGGGCACATGCATCCTGACTATCCTCAAGATCATAAATATAGGGTGACCCACAAGACTGACATAAATGAGGTGAAACTCGATGCCTCGAATACTCTCCCGCCTCACCCTATGCTAGAGGCCTAGTATGTTGTATGAGGCTCTGAGTGAGGGAACTAATCGTCTGCAAGGTACCCACCTCAACACTCTCCTTCACAATTGAAGGGATAGTCACATGCTCATGCATTGGTCTAGAAAGTGCTCTCATTGGCCACTATGTGTCAATACATGCATCAATCTGTCATGTGTGGATCCCCCCACCTCTACCTTGGAACTCTCACATGTCAAAATAGTTTTGGATTTTATTGAGGACAAACTCACAATAGAGTTTCCTCAAAAAATATTGTGGTACCTCATTGTTGCATGGAGGATGATCAAAAACCATCCACCACCTTTCCCAAAAAATTTATTTATCCCTTGGTGGTTGCACCAATGGATAGGGAACCTCTTGCATGAAGGATGTAAGGGTCGATTCATTCTTGGGTCCGTGAATAGTGCACACAAGTCAAATTTCAACCTTGTTTTGCCTTTAACTTGTTTATATGATAATTTGTCTACATAAAGTTATCTAAGCTCACATCTCTTCTTGGACCAATAATTTATTTGCTTGCTAACTAAATTTACATGAGATATTATCGATTGCAGTGATTCAACGAGGGCGGTTCTATGTAAGGTCGTGCATGTAGGATCTCTCAACCTTGCAATTAGCTCCTCAATTTTTTTTGTTATTTTCAATTTTTCTTGTATCTCTATTTTTCATGATTCCAACAGTGTTGGGATGGTCTTTTTGATCTCTTCACATCCATCCATGCATTTTTTCCAAATTTATCTCCAAGCACATTTTATTTAGTTTTTTGTTCACATTCTAGTGAATTACTTGGATGTTTTAGCTCTTAGAAACTTTTTTTTGCATGGGATGAATTTTTTAGGTTGTTCTACATGTATTTCCAATATTTTATCCTATTTCAAAATTTTGAGCATCTTTTACATGAAATTTCTCTTTTGTACACACATGGAGATAAAGTGTCATTCTAGTGTATGTTTTTTGAGGATTTTCATACATCTTGTTGTGCCTTTTGTAGTTGCACTATGTTATAAAGTGTCATGGGTGGGTTGTGAGTGCCTTTGTTCTTCCATCACACCTTTATCAAGTGAGTGTTCTTTCCATGATGACATAAAAATCTGGTGATTCTTGTCTCATGTGTGTATGCCCTAGTTTGCACACCCTTTTTATTTGCAGATACTTTCAATTACACATTCAGATGTTCTTTGTTCTCCTTCATGCACTTCTTGGCTTTCACACAATTTCAATGTACCTGTCTTGGCTCTCCCTTTTTGCATTATGGGGGGCTTCTACTATTAATGCTAATGGTTCCTTGGTTTCATTTTGGAGTGATCTATGTATCTATTTTTTGTTCCTATGTACTAGGTTGATGTAGTGATTGGCTACCCATGCATTTCAGTGAGATGGAGTATTTACCATTTGGACGCTCTTGGATTCCTATTTCTAGAAGCAACCTTCTATCTTCATTTGATCAATGTTCTTCAGACTATTGGTACCTGTGTCATTTTTATCTTTGATTTTTAGATGTTTGCCTTTATTTTCCATCTGATTCAAGTAGATTCATTGGGGGAACTCATGCAAATTATTATCTTCTAGATCCTAATCATCATTTGTTTCAAAGAAGGTTCTTCATTCCAATACTATAGCAGTCATCATTCGACAATTGTCCTTGTGTTATTTTCTTCATGTTCCTATTCTTTTTGGGACATTGTTTTGGAGGCTTCTTAGTCCTTCACACAATTCTTGGAGGCTTTTTCAATCCTTCATTCATCTTTCTCTCTTTTGGAGAGGAGTTTTTCCCATGAGATTTTCTCCTTTTCTCCAGTTGTGAGAGATTAGATTGTTTGTACATTGCTACCTCATCAGGTCTTGTTTGTTGGGACCCATCATACATTATTTTCTCTTTATGCATTGACATTTTAGGTTTTTTAGCTACTCCCTAAGTTCATCTTAAGGGGGGTGTTAGAGTAATTAGCTAATAATTAATTAATCTTTAATTGATTATTAGGATAATTTATTCTCATGCACTTAAGCTAAACTTAGGATTTCTTTTTTTTATTAACTAAAGTGAGCTATTATTAGATCAAATTATCTCATCACATAGGATGATGACACTTGTCATGATCTAATCCTTTTATCATTTAGGGTTGCTCCTACAAAGCACTCAACCCTCATTGTATTAACTCTCTTGAAATCATATGAATATATCATTGAAGATTCTTGAGTTTCATTCTATAAGTTTTTCTTGTTGATGATATAACAAACTATTGTTTGCATCTATCTTGCATGGAAGGTGTTTTTGTTCATTTTTTTATCTTGTGTCTCGTGTTTATTCACAATTCTAACATTGAAGGCCAAATATATGAGTGCGGATTTCATCTCCTATTCTTTGAGCTCACCTTAGACTTAGGAGGGTTTTCCTAGGGGTATACTTAACAAGTATCGAAATTGCACAAAATAGCCAGCCGTAAAAATAACTAAACCCGACATGTTAACTTGGCACCAAATATTTTCACTAAACCAAGTACAAC
>VDFB02373365.1:42515114-42799873 GCA_007258455.2 Sequoia sempervirens
TCATCAAGTGTATACCTTTCAGGTGGTTGCCTATTCCTTGTAGACCTAGGAACAAGTTGATTTAGTGGTTCTTCCTCCTCTTCTGAAGATCTAGAGCTAGATGAGCTCTCCTCAACTTCTTGTATATCCTTGGGCCTTGATTCAACTTTCTTAGGTGCAGAAGGAAATTGAATCACATCTTCCTATTTACTTTGTTCTAGCTGCAATGTAACAAAGGAAATCTTAGTTTCTCTAAAAATAACAATTCTACTATATATTACCTTTTGTGCAATAGGTTCCCAAAGCTTGTATCCTTTCACACCATAAGTGTATCTAATGAATATATGTTTCACATCCTTGTTCTCTAAATTTTTTCACTTCTCCTTTGGCACATGTACATATGGCTCACAACCAAAAAATCTAAGATGGCTTAACGAAGGCTTGCAACCCGACCATGCCTCTATAGGCGTCTTATCAATAAGAGATGATGTAGGAGACCTATTAATCAAGTAACAGGTAGTGGCAACAGATTTTTTCTAGGCCAACACCACTTAGCATACTCCTAGCCTTCTCCATCAATGTCCTATTCATTCTTTTTACAACTCCATTTTGTTGTGGAGAATACAGAGTTGTCTTTTATCTATGAATTCCACAATCTTTACATAATCTATCAAAATCATTAGAGAAAAATACATTTCCATTATTAGTCCTCAAACATTTTATTTTATTTCCATTCTACAACTCAACCATTGTGTTTAATTCTTTAAATCGATTGAAAGCCTCTGATTTACTCTTTAGAAATTATACTTATGTCCTTCTACTATCATCATCAATAAATGAAACATAATATGTAGATTTACCAATTGAAGGAACATATACGAGACCAAACACATCATAATGAACAAGATCTAATACATCACAAGATTTATGAGAACTCGAGTAAAATTGAACATGGTTTTGTTTTCCATAAACGTAATACTCAAAAAAATTGAATTCAAGATTACAATCAGACAAACCTTCAACAAGGTTTTTATTTTTCAAAGTCCTTAGACCCTTTTCTCCAATGTGACCAAGTTTCTAGTGCCATAACATAGTGTTCTCTGTAGGTAACTTTTTTCAGAAGAAATAGCACCCTTGGTTTCTAAAAATCCATGACCATCTACTGAAGGTGAAACCCTCACTTCTTTCACAAAATTGTTTTTCACAGAAGTACTATTGCACTCAACAGTGCATGCATCAAGTAAAGAGTCGGCCCCTAGTGCCCCTGCGTCTAGAAGATTTGGGAATGCCCCTAATGATTCCCCTAATCAGGATGAAATTAATTCTGCCCTGATTAAGCTCAAGCCTTAGGACATTGTGAGTGTGGCGAAAAAAAGTACGGATGGCCTTTTCACTGTTCTCAAGTGGGCCCAGAAGGAAGTCTGTGATTTGAAAGGCCGTAATAGAGATCTTAGCAACAGAGTCATGGATTTGGAGCAGAAGATTAGCTAGAGTCGTAATGAGAATGAGGGACAAGAAACCCCCTTACCAAGGAAAAGACAGCATTCACAAGAGGAAAGATTGACCAGGCTCGAGTGCAATATGTCCAAGATAGGCCAAAATATTAGGGCCACTATGGCGAATAATCACAAAATTGTCAGGCATAACACCATTATCATCAATGCTATGGTGGAAAAGCTCAAAAAAATCAAAAGGGATCGCTGGTCATGGATTTGGATGCGGACAGAGGTTGCAGCAGATCTACTGTTGAAGGGATTTTGACTCGCACCTGGGCCAATATAAAGAGGAAGACCCCAATTTCTTCACATACGATTCAAATCCTCAAGCAGGGGTTACAGGATATGAAGGATGTTCAAAAGGAGGCCGAGGAGTTGATGAACACCTTGGAGTAGTGCGGTGGTGTTTGTTTCTGGCTTTTTGGTGGTCCTTTTTTTGGACCCTGTTGTCTCTTTGTGCTGTCGTTTCCTTTTTGCGACAGCTATTTGTTTGTTTGGACTTGTTTTGCTCTATCTTTTGTTGTCTTAACTTTGTGGTTTCAGGTCCCTGTAAAACCTATTTTTTCCTTTTCAAAAATAGTGCATGCATCAAGCTTATACAATGTGTCATATTTGACACCTCTAGCAATCACCATAGCACCTCTAACCATCTTGCATCCTGCATCAAAAAATACTACCTACACACCCACATCTATTAGTTTTCTCACAAATAAAAAAAATTGTGCTAATCCAAGGATATGCAACACGCGATTAATCCTTTTTATTCTACCATCAGGAAACCTGATTTTGACTTTACCACATCCAATAATGTCTAAATAAGAATTATCACCCAGGTACACCTTACCTCCATCAAATTCTTCATATTCACAAAATCAATCTCTATTAAAGGTCATATGGAAAGATGCGCCTGATTCAATTAACCATGCATCATTACATGCACAAGTTTCCAAAGTTGCAATGAATGTGTCACCATCATCCTTCTCGAACTTAGAATCATAATCAAATTTCTTTTTTTTCTTCTTATTTTCTTCTTTGCATTCCTTATGAACATGTCCAGGTTTACCACAATTCCAGCAAAAAAACTTTGGACCTACCAGGAGATTTAGATCTCCCCCTAGACTTGGATTTGTCACACTTCTCATTCTTCTTTCCTTTTTCCTTAGGTCCTCTACAAACATTTAGGGCCTCCTTGGTAGTGATAGATACCATCCTCCTCATCTCTTCAAAAAGAAAAGAACCCATGCCACATCTTCAACCTTCAAAATTACAAATGTACTCCCAATATCCATAACAAGAGAATCCTACAAATCAAGCAAAGAACAAAGCAAGATCTGACATTTTTCTTCCTCATCCATTTTGACACCAACTAATGCCAACTGAGCCACCAACACATTAAATGCTTCTAGGTGAACTATGATTCATCCACCCTCTTCCATTCTCAAGGAATACAACTTCTTCCTCATGAAAATCTTGTTCACTAAATATTTGGCTTGATACATCTCACCAAGCTTCTTCCATAGTTTATGTGCAAAGTTCTCCTCATGTACATTAATTAAAACATAGTCTGCCTTGAACACAATTTGATTATACCCTTGTATTTATAGTCCATAACATCATATTGAGTAGCTTGATTAGGGTCTACAAGCCTTGAAACATTCTCATCAACAACATCCCAGAGATCTCGATCTATCAACAAATCCTCCATCTTTAGCTTCCATATTTCAAAATTATTTTTAGAAAATTTATCCACGTCTATTCTCCCTAACAAACTTTCCATCTAAAAATTCTTGCAACAAGATCACAGAGTATCTTATGCACAAGCTCCCACTCAAACCTAGATTAATCCAAAAAACCCAACAACCCACAACTGAAACCAAAGGTGATTAGGCTTTAATACCACTTGTAAGGAAGCTAAGGTAGTGGAACAACTTCCTACACTAATCTTGAGAGGAGAATAATGCAAAAATTTTACAAATCTTTAACAATTACATAAACTTAACTAGAAATAAACACAAATATCATGCATACCACGACACAATGATTTACGTGGGGAAAACCCTTTTGGGAGAAAAACCTCACACTCCAAAACCGCCCAATGTATTATTCAGTAAATCACAAAGATTACAATATACTTGCAGAGCAAGCTTCTCACAAGAGTATCACCACTCAAAGATCGAGAGACAACATGACTACTATCAAACTCTCAAATTACATCACTCTCTCTCTCTACCGCAGTTGTAATAGAGCACCCTCATAAAATATGATTACATTCTAGGGCAAGACAAGCCAACAAAATATCCACTATTAGATCTAAAACCTAATAATTAATGGTCTAGATTTACAATATATCATTTATCTAATGTATGTCGGCCATTTTAGTAGTTTCCTGAAAAAGTTAACAAAAAATTGTTTACATGCATCCCACTCTCCCCCCTTATGCCATTGTATACACCTATCAATGTAACTAGGAAATATATATACATCCTATCAACAATAAATCATTATATTATTTCAAGGTTGAGACACATTTTCCAAACATCTACAAAGCACTAACCTTTTAGGTTTTATATAATTGTTATGACTAATGCATTCTAAATTCATAGGTCTTTGTTCTCAATGATCCTCTAAGTCAACTTATCATAACTTTAATACTTCCACTTATACATGCAATCATGCATTCTTACAAGGTCAAGGTAGCATACACATCAAAAGTCTCAACAATAATAATGTTCTAACCATCTCATGCATTCATGTCATCATGCAACACATGGCTCCTATGTATCAAGTTGCACCATACAGATGTTGGTACAACTCTTAGAATTTTTAATGCATACTTATTATGACATGCATACATTTTGACTATTTATTTTCATGCAATGGATAACCTTAGGATGCCTACATGTATTCAATCCCTTCTTAAGTTATCATGCATACATATGCTCAGTCCTAGTTGCAATACAAATAACCTTTTAAAGCAAGGCACTAGGCAAACAATATAAGTTTTCCTTTCAGGAATTAATAAATTATGTAGCCTTGAAGACCAAATTCTTGGCTTTATTAATCTTATAAATTGAACGTGGTTTCAATATACCTTTTGTTGGTTCCCAAATAAACAGATGCAATGAGTCCTAAAGAGTAGCCACTCTCTCACATTCAGACTCAACGGGTTGATATGGCCAACAAACGGGAGAGTGAATAAAATACCCCTTTCTCCCATGCACTTCAAGCTCAGTTAGACCTAGGAGGGTGATCCCAACAGTGTATTTATAGATACTTGTGTGTTGAAATACCAAATACACTGTAAACAGATGTTTCTCCTTTAGATGCTTAATAGACACAATACTATAAAGGCTTGGCTAACCTCTACAAGAATGCCTAATTTACACATGAGAGATGTAACTCATTAAACTTCTCACACAAACGAACTGAGATTCATATTTGATTTAAAAGATGATCAAATAATGTATTAACTAACACATGTAACATGAATAGCACACTGAGATCAATGCCTTATGCTTGGAACGGAGTTAACTCAAACACATACGTAATCTGATAACAATTTTCACCTAGCAGTATATGAAGCCCTAAAATGTTGCATTGCAAAATTTTAGCATCGTGTCTTAACATTTACTTCTTACTAGCATCCTAGCACTCAATTCAATACAAACTTACAACCATATTCAAGCACCTACATTAATTCTTTGAATTTATAAACAAGAATAGAGCCACAGATCTAACTGAAATTGATAGAGACAAATAAGACAACCTTGATTGTTTCATTCATAATCTGTAGAACCAGTACATAGGAGAGTAAAATAGTCTCAAACTTGAAACATTCAATATTATTTTGCCAGTATTGTAATCAAAATTACATAAATGTTGATAGACTCAGATCCTAAAACTTAACTCTAAAATTATTTGTATTCTCATTACAATGTTCTTTATGTTACATTACAAAACAACCTCTCTCAACATGAGGTAGAAAGCCAACACTTAAGGAAATACAAAAACCCTAAATGTTCAACTAAAGAAGACACTTGGCACATTTAGGTTTGTTATCTTCAACTGCCTTTACTTGCTAAAGAATCTTCAACCTTCTCTCAGTTTTCTTTGTCCTCACTCCACTCCCCTACAACAGAAAAATATTTTCCTCTGGGAAGACTCATCATTCTTCATCATTTTCCTTGCCTTGACTTGAAAATATCGTGCAAACATTTTACCCTGCTGTAAAAAATCACTTACTGGCTTTATTTCACTGTGCAAGTGAAAAATATTAACTTTGGGTTAAAACCCATTCACCCAAGCAGTTAAAAAAAAATTCCATCTTGCATTTTAACTCCTTTTGCTTCCTGCAAATAATTTCCACTTCAAAGAATGCACTGTGCGAATGGCTAAAGTTTCCCTTTAATCTGTATAAAATATCAAAATTTTCCCTTCAAACTTCTCACGTGCCTCCAAATGAAATCCATTAAAGGGAGGAAGACCATCGTTGATGTGCTTTCACTTCTCCCACCCACCATTTCCATGAAATTAATGAGTTTTTAAAATTTTCTTTGTATAAACTAAGAAAAAAGAATTATTCTTGTTTTAATAAAAACATTTGAAAATATTTTTATATTTTCCCTTCCTACAGCCATCACTCAAACTTGGCCATCGCTGATTGCCTCCTCCATTTTTATTTAGAATTGGCGATGAGCGATGGAGATGAATTTACTATTTTCGTGCATCCGTGAGAATTTGCTTCAACCAATAAGAAACAAAAATTAAACTTTCTTTTGCACAAAAACATTTGAAAATGCACTTTTTACTATTCACGTGTATTAAATAAAAACCATCGAGAGAACATCGCTCGAGAGAGACCATCGCTCATTGCTTTGGGAAAAAGAGCCACCAATTGGCAATGGGCGATGGACACAACAACCATCCACTCATCGCTAATTTAAACTCAAAATCTCCCTTGAAACAAAGATGTGCGATGAAATGAAGGTGAGATCTCTCATCGCCAATTTGATGAGGAAGAAGACACTTCAATCCATGATGGGACATGAGAAGTCACTACCATCATTGATCGTTGATTTGAAATGGAAGAGAGACTTGAAACCAGCAATGGGCAATGAGTTTTATGTGAAGTCGTGTGAAGTGCCACTTTTCAGCCAATCATAAGCAAGAATTAAACTTGTTGTTCCTCCTAAACTTTTGAAATGTATTTTATAATTTCCCTAAATGAATTTTTCATATTTACATAACGTTTAAAATATTTAAAAATATTTTAAACATATAAATATTTGTAACTTTAGAAAAAATGCAAATTTTAATTATGCATGTGGCCCAAACGGAGAAATATCACTGTGCACAAACGGTCGCCCCTAGAGCTGATAATTTTTTGTGTGGAAATAATCAATTATTTATAGAAAACCCATTTCCTCAAATGTTTCCCAGCCATTAAGAATCAAGTACCTCCTTTGTAAACTAGCCCCCAGGACATGTTTGTTGCAATAGAAGTACATTAAAATAATGTATCAAATGACCTCCAATATTGATTAAAATGAATTTTTAGATGTTTTAGACCAAAAAAATAAATGGATTGTCCCTAGAATTTGAAATTTTGAAACTTTTCAGGACACAATTTTTGGCCATGTAGTCAAAAAATGGATTAGTTAACTCATCAAAACTTATTCTGGGAACCTAAAACTGAGCATACATGTTACCATTTTACCCAAGAATAAAATGTAACCAAAAAAATGGAAAAATTCTTCCTGAGGTGCAAGATATTAAATTCCAAAGTGGGTCACTCAGGCTTTTCTACAATTTCACTTGTTCAAAACCAATTAGGGCTCTCAAAGTCACCACTTTGAAAAATATCAAAACAACTTCTTGGGGGGTTGCCACTAGAAACATAATCTAATCTAGGTACACTGAGTATGTGTGCAAAATGGATTAGCTTCAATCCACACTCGTCAAAATATATTAAAGGTCAAAGATGACCACTTTGAAGCATTCTGAAAATGCAAATGTAAAACATGACAAATTGCATTTGCTTTTGACCTAGTAAAAATATCAAACTTGATCTTGAGACTCTAAAAATGGACCAGGGAGCATATTAATGTGGGGGGAATGGAAAGAAATAATCCATTTGGCATGAAAATCAACTAGCTCTGAATTGTGACCCTCCAAAGTAGGTCACTTGGGCGGATTTTGCAGGTGCACTTTTGAATGTGCAAAGACAAAATTTTCAATATGGGCACTTCAAATTTGAAAATTTGAAGGTACCAACACCTTATACTAAAGGGAAATGTCATAATGCAAGAATCTATCATCATCTCTTACGATGTGTTCAAATTATGTATTAAGAACATCTTAGAAAGATCTCAGGACACCATTCATGATGCTTTCTCTTATAGGAGCTTCATGAGTACAAAAATAACATAATTAGTGGGTCCTAGCATCTAGGAGGACCAAAAATTTCACAAACAAACCTTATTAGTGAGCTTAATAGGTGTGAAGCAGCAATCACCTAACATGTAAAGAAATAAGGACAAAGCATCAAACATGTAGGTCCAACATATGGATAAATTATGCAATCATTTATCAAAATTTTCCAAACAGACCCTTCTAAGATACACAAGGGCTTAGGTCATGCATAAGAAACTTAGGATGTTTCCAACTCAACATTGATCCAAATTGGTCTTTCTAATGGCACATTTTTGTGCCAAAGGCACTACCCAGAGAGTGACCATCATTACTTCTAAGAAATATAATACAAGGGACATTGTCTCTTTCTTGGCAGGTAGAAAAAGTCTAAAAGACTCTCTTTACACGATTACATTTATTGGCTTGCTAATGCTTCATGAGCTAAGCACTTCTTAGGAGGTTCATGCGACCAAGTTTCGCAACTAAGCAAGATGAACTAAAGGCCCTAGTATTGAACCTTAAGCTATGATACTAAATGTAATAACCTCCATAAAATAAGCTTAATTAAAAACACAAATTACACATCATCATGCATAAAGGATGACATGTGTCCAATGCATAAGAGAAGATAGAGAATTATATTGAAATATTAATTTAAAGTACATGTGTCATCTATAAGGAAAATTCATATGGGAATATTTACCTTACAATAGACCTCTTGGTTGATAGAAAGACCATACAAAATACTGAAACTTGAGCCTTCCTGACAGGATCCTTTTGACCTTTGAAACTCCTTCAACCATCTCAAGGGAGAGAACATTATGGGAGTGCATTTCTGCCCTACCACAAAGTGAGACACTTCTCGGAATTCTTCAGTCCATCAAAGAATACCCAACCCATAATGAGGAAAACTACCAATGCAATTTTGAATAGGAGCAATGAAATACGTGTAGTAAGACATATCAACATCTAACCATATCATATTCATTACATAGAATACACCAAAATGACACCATACTTGATGCTCATGCACATACAAATTCAATCATGAGTGCAACATAATAGTTTAGCATCAACTTTGCTCATTCCAACATATCTTAAGCAACAAGTAAATCTTTGCAATTACAAGTATGCTAATCATGATAACTAGTTTTTCAGCATGCAAGAAACCCTTTCAATAATCCTTTCATACATGATCAAGAAATATAGAGGTCTAATTTATGAGCATGCAAGTACAAACATGGAAGTAAATAAAATGCAATATTAAACAAAGAAGGTATAGCTCATGTATGTATGTATATACCTATATATATATGGGTATATATATGAGTATACATTCTTAATAAAAGAGATTCCATTAGTACATTATCTCTTAACCGATCACAATGAGAAAACATGTTCGATGAACAAATATTACCTTTCTTATGTAGAAAACATAATCAACCATCAATATTTATATGTGTGAAGGCTCAAATTTACTAACCCTTTAACCTTCATCAAGGTTAAGTATTTTCCTCTTTCCAACCTTCATCTTAGGCCAAGACATATTACCCTAACTTGTTTGAGGGGATATTAAATTTTCTAAGTAGATGTACCTCTGGATCTTATAACAATGCATCACAATTTCAATTTGGAATAAAATGGTATCTTCCTAGTTTTATTCTCTCTTCTAGAGTTAACTTTCATAAGTCAATTTACTCATAATTTAACAAAGGAATGAATTTCTCACCTAATTAAAGATTATTATAAGGATAAGAACTTCATAATAATGTTCTAGAATCTTCAATATGATCTGATTTGTTCTTTGATTCGTATACTATATTTTAGAGGGATAGATTTAAGTACTATGACTTATTGAAATCACTAAGCCTGAACAACTTTCATGATTCTAATATGTAAATACCTCTTAAATGCTTCTTAATTTTAAATCACTTTTATTGTTCATTAGATAATAGTAAATGGTCATTTATAAAGGCTGGGCATATCTACTTGGAACCAAATTTTCATAAATTTGGTGTAATTTAATTAAATTATAATTGCATAAGTTATCACTCATATGCGCAAGGAAAATAACTGATTAAATGAATGCATACTTAAGTGACCTTCATCCAGTCAATTTAGGCGAGACTAGAAGACATCAATGATTGGGAATATTTGTTCATTACTAATAAAGCACATCCAAAGCCTTTATATAAGCAATAGGTAGTAATTCATGGCTATGTTGAATGCCAATATGTGTAGCATCGACAGATATTCTAGTGCCATTAAGACTAGCACTTGCACCAAAGGGGTGCAAGGGTTACACTAATAGAAAAGTATATGTAAGTTAATATGTTAAGGAGAAATATTTTGTATAAATAGTATGCACATTCAAGTAACTTCATTATTTGTGGCATAACATATTTTGAAATACAAAAGAGAAGACAATTATGCATCCATGATTTATTATAGATTTAAAAAATATAAATGTCTTGAGTTGCAAATACTAAGCCTAAAATATTGTATCTGCATTTGGGGTTTGTACTTTTTATTGTGGTCTCTTCTCCAATAAGGCAAGTGAATTTTTCAAAGCCCATGAAAATAAATTTGCATCAAGGCACCAGTCTACTACCATAATATACATGGTCTATGACTTCACGTACATAGCAAAAAGATTCATGATATTAAGATAAAAATAATATGTTAGCTATGATTAAGCATTATTATTCATATTTATAATTTTTGCTCAACCTGACTAAGCTAGGCTTTATAGAAACACATCTACAACCCTCTTTCTATGCCAAGCATTTGTTCTACTATTGAGGCAAATGTTATATTGTACACATAAGGGTTGTGAATGGATAGCACAGTCTATAAATTTGATGTTGACAACAAATGATGAAGACCAGAGAGAAACCTCACTTTAGCTCTTACTTTTTTATATGTTCCTACCTATGGTGGCTATTGTTGTTTCTTTGAACCAAATGAAAATCATAACGAGGATAGTATATGATCGTGCAAGTGATCCTAAGTTGAGTTGTACCTACAATAGATCAAGGAAAATTACTGAAAATTGATTGTACGACCAATATAAACAACCAAACAAAGTACCTACTTAATGAAATTGAGATAATATTGAACCTTACAGTCAAGTAGGTATGTATAATGGGACAATGTAGTTGTGCATAATATTTTCCACATTGCACACAAACAATAAAGCCATACACACATTCTTCATTATGAATGTAAACATAATTAAGGACCAAGAATTATTGAAAACCTTTGCTGAAAGAAAATTATAGTCATCATGAAATGTTTCTCAACTAGATAGTTATATCAACAAGATACAAACAATCACCCCAAAACAAATAAAAATATTGTGTAAGACAAATGATATCACATAGGAAAATTCTGATATGTCATAATTAAACAAAACTTGACTCTAAAATAGTAATATCCATGTAGAAAATCAAAGAGGGGAAATTGCTTGTGTGAGCCCTTAAATGATTCTTTTCTGCAAAAAAGTGACATAAAGTCTTGTTCAAAGAAGCATATGTGAAAATATCATATTTTTTTTTAATTTCATGCAAACCTAGGCATAAACTATATTATCTATATTTTTTTACTAGATGTAATGAGCTTTAAAAGTGTATGATCAAACTAGTACACAAGACCTACCAAAGTGTGTCTACTTATACAATGATCATTTGTAAGATGTGAAGCATCATGAAGATGTAGGTGTTGACACCCCCAATCAATCCAACATGATTGGTACATGTGACAAGACCTACCAAAACTGAGTTGAAAATAACAATGGTTGTATAAAACCTCAAACTATGAATTTAGTTGTCAACAGTGGATGTGAAAAGAAATGCAAAGCACATGTTTGTGTATGGGTGTGCATTGCTATGCACTGCAAATTCTAGTTGCATGTAGCTGGATTACGTGGTCTTAAATTGAAGTCGTTGAAACAAACCCTGGCATTAAAAGGAAAGACATCTCTAACTGGATTTGCTTTCACCTCGCTTCTAGCTCTGCAACTTGAACTACAACCTCTATGTTAGTGAAGTGTTTGAATAGAAAATTTTGAAAATAGTCCAATTCAGCTACTTCTATATTGCATGCTTTGTTATCCAATATATAAGATTTTACTTGCTCTTAAAATGATTAGTATAAGTGTTTCAATTTTTTGTGAGAAGTAGAATTCTCTGTTATAGGAAGTAAACAATATCTTATTGCTGCAATTAAAAACCCCTATCACAAAAAGGAATAACAGACCTTCTCCTCAAATAAATACTCTTTTACTAGTGTCTTTCTCCCAAGGGATTACGAGCTCATTGAATGAAAGGGTGTTTGCAAGAAGCCTCAAGTAAAGGATCTTATTCAAGGTTCTAGGATGATCATCCACTACCTTGCTTGTATAGGTTCCAATATCATATCTTATTTCACATATATACCTACATTCTCATTCAACAATACTTGAGACAAAGCTAATATATAAATATCAATTACATAGATTCCTTACCCAAATACCTAGAATAAAATCATAACAAGGAAAACCTAGTTGCATTAGGAAATTAAGAAAAAAATCGGATGAGGACCTTAATTTTAAGATAAGAAGTTACTTTACCTTTACTATTTCCATCTCCATAAATAACAACCTTATCTCTTGGAGGGGTCGTATGGTCAAGCTAAACAAAATTTGGAAGAAAGTAGCCTGCAAAATAATTGGAAGCAACATATGTATATGGAATACTTTCTACCTCAATAGCCCACCTAATTTTGACTCTCAAGTCATACATGCTCTTTATGGGCTCTACTGCATGGGTTCTATCAACATCCATCCCAAACTCTAATGGGAAAAACATTTGCACAATTGAAGCAGAAGATATTGGTTTTTAATGGAAAAAAATTCTCAATTAATGTTAAGGATGGTAACCATTGCCTTACATTAATGCTTATATGAATTGTACCTTGGTGGTCCCAACTTTTATAGCCTTGATGAGATTGAACTACTCTGCTATAAGTTTTGTGCTAATGGTGGAAATGACTACATCCACTAGCTTAATTGTATAATCCTGTAAATGGGTATTGAGGAAAAATCCATATTATTGGTAAGAAAAAACATTGTGAGCTCCCGAATGGGAAAAATAATTGAAAAAATATTTTTGAGTTGCAAAATGGTGGTATTAAATGAAATGGGTCTCTATAGATGGGATTGAGGAAAAATCCAAATGAGTGATGAGAAAAGACATTTTGAGTTGTTGAATGGTAAAAGTAATAACATTTGATTGAAAAAAGTTTTATGAGTTGTAGAATGGCCATATTATGTGAAATAGGTTAAGATTTGGACCTCAAAAATTTAATTCACAGGTCCCATTAGAAACTAACCAAGAAAAATAGTAGAAATTTAAAAATTGTAGAGAAGAAATTGAGAACTTATATGGAGTATAGTTGCTTCAGATGATTTAAAGGAATCTAGCAAGTCAAAATTCTCTGGATGGGAAACTGTGGATTCCCTCACAAGGAGGAAAATAAAATTCATTTCAAGATTGCTATATTAGTGCAATGAATGTATGCATATGCAAATGCACAAATTGAAGTTTTTAAAAAGGCTTTACAAAGTTTCAAGCAAATGCAATTGGTAGGTGTCAAGCCAAATTATGCAATGTTTTCTAGCATCCTGCTTGCCCATGCCATGCGTGAAGCTTTGGAACAGGGATCTATCAAATGATAAAGGAAGGGTGTTTTTTGTCAGGTATTAACTAACTTGTTAGACATGTATGCAAAATCTGTAAGCATAGACAAGGCAAATGAACTATTTGACAAAATTCCCTCAAAGAGCTCTACAACTCTCTATTTTTGGCTTGAAAATCCTATTTTGACAATGAGAGGTATTTTATAAAATCTGTTGCAATGCAAAATTTGTGGTGCTAGATATGATTATAGGATATGCATAGCACAAAATTATTTTTTTAACTTAAAAGACTTTTTAAACTTTATATTAGTTGAAGGTCCCTAGGTAGTGAAAGTCTTTGTTATGCTATGTTCCTTCACTTTATATTCCTACTGGCTGGTCCAAGATTTGATTCCTTCCCTCCTTTTGATGGCTTAAGTGTTGGCTTCAGTGGCACTCTCACTTTGAATTTCGTTACTCTCTTTGCCAAAAGCTCCACTCCAATATGACAAGGGTTTGGCCAAAAGGCATATCGATAGGTCGCAATCCCTTCCCAAGGTTCAGTTGGATCAGTTGGGTGGGGAAAAAGGAGTGCCTTGTAATGAAACTTGGGCCAAACATTCAATTGTCAACTATAATTCCAATAGCCACAATAATAGATAGTAGGGGCTCCTAGATATTCGATCTTTCATTCAATACAAGGGATGAACCCTTATCGAACTAAATTGTTGTCCCTCTCAAAGATGCTTTCCAACCCCAACAACGGTGGTATCTAATGAGTCATGCCAATATTCCCTAGGCCTCAAGTGAGGGGATTGGTTTTGTTCCGCCCAAAGGAAGGGTTTACTCTGGAACATCATCAATATTTGGAGGGCCATGAGCACAATTTTTAAAAAATTCATGCAAAATGCTTATTTGGTTCAGTGCTTGAGCTTGAGACAAGATTTTTTGGAGCCTTATAAATGAAAATATTGATTGTAAGTTAAAATTTGTTTTCAAGCATGAGTCGAGGAATATTTCAACTACTTAGTAGAAGCCACACCTTCATTTAACAAATAACATTAGAATTTAAGGATGAAATAAAACACAATAAATAAATGATAACAACTACTAACATATTCCAAATAAATAAATAAATTCCTTGAGACCATTCCAAGCGCCTTACCTCAAGATTTTGCACAAAGTGTGTCATTTTGTCAACAATCCAATGAGAAAGAATGGGCAGAGTTTGCAAAACAAGTTTATAAAACCCTACCACGGTATAAGTATTTTTAAATGAGACTACCAAAAACCAAGCTCCTTACAATTGTTGCATTAACCTATTTTGCAAAGGGGATCCAAATGTATGTCATGCAAACAAGAAGGCCATTTCCCCCTTCTCACAGAGTTGTACGTGGATGTGACCACCCAGCTCCCTACCAGCATCCCAATCATCTAGTGTGAATGGATCGAGAAGCTCTAATATGCACTCGACCGACTTTCAGTTAGGGATCAACGTATCTATTTCCTCCTACGTGTGTGGGAATGAAGCGAAGAAGTAACAATAAACAATGATCTATATTCCCAACGATGAATTAACAGTAAACAACGATCTCCAAATAGTTTAACGACAACTTATTGCCAGCGTGAGACAGGTTTCAGTTGAAAGTTCTCACACTATATATAGCCTATCGGCTAATAAGCATTACAGCTTGATGGGTGGAGCGACTTCTTTCATGGCAAACCTTCACACGGTTAGGGAAGCATTCGACGCTTCTTGCAATACCTCGAGGATCAAGTCAATCTTCATTTCGAGAAAAAGTCGGCTACAGATCCAAGAGGTCGTAGTATAGTAAAGGCCCTTAAAAATGCTCAGGTGAAATCAAGTATGAACAACGTGGTTTCGAACACAAGAACGATTATGAGCAAATCGTTTCGTTGACCAAACTAAAAGTTCTCATTACTATTGAACACTTCACTGTTATACAGTACAAGCAAGGGAACTTATCATGCAATGCCTTCGAATGCCAACATTATATGGATAACCATAGGATAAGGTGCTATTTTAGGACAACATGAAATACGAACAACTCACCATGGGAAAAGCGTAGCGAGTAAATGCTAAGAGAATAGTCGGGTCACAGCAAAGCCTATGCGGGTATTAGGTATTTGCTTCTAGAAGAAATGAGCACTTAACAGAAGAGAATAAGTAGGTGAGAGACCAAATACCACAGCCGTTCCCACAGGCTTTATCGGTCGCAGGGATACACAATATATTTTCTCACAATCAAGGAGATCTCTAACTCACGCAAGTTTCAGCCAGGTGATTTCAAACGATTCCACAAGAATATCTTGCTTCAGGAAGAAGACGTTCACGAAAGAAGAATTAGGAAAATGTTAAAATCATATGTCAACAAAATGCAAATGAATTCTAGGGTAGGCTCAAGAATAAAGTTGCAGTAAACGTTCTCTTGTCTATGCTTTCTAAATATTTTATAACAGAAATTTAATGATGCTGGATCAACACATGAAACCGATTATCTAAACATTGCCATCTTTACGGTATAGGGGCCAAGATTAAGGCTCGAGCAACTCCTCTAAGAATCCATTATAATACATCAGAAAACGCCCCTGATTGCCAACTTACGAGGGTCGAGTAAAAGGATAACCAACCATAAACGTGATGGTTAGACTAATGTATGTAGCTATTAGAGCAGGCGTAGGGCGAGAGAGCAAGCTTGCTACGTTTAAAAGGTGGATCTCAAGACACTGTGGCTCCAACATACCGGCATCAAACAGGTTATTATACATCGTCTATAATTTGGTTTCCAAGGTTCAAATCCAAATCATGCAAAATATTCAAGATCAAGAAAAGTAACGAATCAATGATCCCGATTAAAATACCTGATGAGAGGGTACCATTTTAGGGGTGGAGACTATTGATTTTTAGCTCGAAAGGTGGGATTTGTATTTGTTTAAAAGCAACTTCGAGTTGGATATGCTTTAAATCACTTTAAAGCAACTCGAAGTTAGATATGCTTTAAAGCAATTGAGTTGGATTTTCCAACAGTAGCTTTTTATTCTTTAATAGAATTTTTCGAGTTTGTGAGGATAAGATAAATCCAAGAGTGATTTTATATGTAATTAAAGCCAAAGAAAGCAAGGAAAGATTTTTCTTGCACGCTAAGTAAAGCAACTAGGCTCTATAAATGTAAGATTGTTGTAGCAAACTCAGATTGTATTTTTGAAAGAAGTTTGTTGTTAGGCTGAATAGAAGATCCAACATTTGCGTTATCCGTGGTTATTATCTTTTGTGATTGGCTTCTTGTTATTTTTGCTTTTGTTGTTTATTAGCTGTTAATTAACCCAATTGTATTAATTGTCACCGAAGATTTTGACCCATTTTTGATGACCGGTCGGGTCAATTTCAACGCTTCAAATGTCACAAAATTCTGATGCAATAATAATGAATAGCTACCGGAATTCCAACGCCATTCGTCAAAACCGGTTCAAAATCTACCAATGTGTTATAAATCGATATGGATTATATTATATGAATTTATTGAGCAATTAACTGCTATTTCGGTTATAGAAATTAACATGGTATTAGAGCACTAAACTCGAATACGGCCAAGATTTTAGACGCAGATTTCAAGAAAAAAAAAGATTTTCGTCTCCAATTCTTTTTTGTGGCTATGGCAACCAGCGTTCGATACGAGGACAGGCTTAAGGGTGCGTCTAACTTCTTGCAGTGGAAGGTTCAGATTACATCTGTTCTCAAGGAGAACAGGCTGTGGATCTATGCTAGTACAGAAGTGACACCACCAACAAATGATCTTGTTGCCTTAGATTCACATGAAGTCAAAGAGGCCAAGGCTCAGAGGATTATCCTAGATGGAGTAAGAGATCATTTAATTCCTCATTTATCGGGGAAAGACACCGCCAAGGAGATGTGGGATACACTCACAAAACTTTATCAGAGCGACTATCAGAGTCGTAAGATGATGCTCAAGGACAAATTGCATAATACCAAGATGTCCAAAGGTGAGAGTGTGACCTCTTACTTGTCCAAGCTGACACAGGTCAGGGATGAGCTTGCTGCTGTTGGAGAGACAATTAAAGAAGATGAGTTGGTGCGTATAGCCTTGAATGGTTTTTCAAAGCACTGGGAAGTGTTTGTCAAGTGTGTTGTCGGTAGAGATCGCTACCTGATTGGGCAAGACTTTGGGATGATTTTGTTTAGGAGGAGATCCATGAAGGTGCTCATCGAGGAGATCAGACGAAGAAGGGTCAAGATGAAGAAAATCTTGCTCTTGCAAGCACTCTCAAGTTCGGGTGTTGATTATGGTGAGATATTCTCTCCTATTGCAAAAATGATATCCATTAGATTTTTTCTTTCTATTACTACTACTTATGATTTAGAGGTTGAGTAAATGGATGTGAAAATTGATTTCCTTCACACTATTTGGAGGAGGATATTTATATGACACAACCAGAGCACTACGTGGTGAAAGGTAAAAGTAAATTGGTTTGAAAATTGAAGAAATCTTTGTACATGGCTTAAAATAAAGTCTTAGGACGTAGTACCAAAAATTTGATACATATGTGTTGAGTTTTCGATTTGAGCATTCTAAATTAGATCATTGTGTTTATTATAAAACCAATGGTGATAATTTCCTTTTTATTGCATTATATGTTGATGATATGTTATTTATTGGCAAAGGGAAAGGTATGATTTCAAAATTTAAATCTCAACTTGCTGCTAAATTTGAAATGAAAGATCTTGGTGTAGCTAGGCACATTCTTAGGATGAAAATTAAAAGAGATAGAGTGAACAAAAAGCTATGGCTTGTCCAAAGTAATTATGTCAATTTAATTTTATAGAGATTTAATATGCAAGATTGTAGACCATTGTGTTTTCTTGTTGAACAGTTGGAATAAAGTTATCTATTTCAGATTGTCCAACATCTCCATCAGAGATGGAAGACATGAGCAGAGTGCCTTACCAGAGTGCCATGGGAAATTTGGTGTATGCTATGGTTTGTAATAGACCAGATATTTCCCTAGTAGTGGGAGTTCTTTCTAGATATATGTCTAATCCTGGTAGAGTTCATTGGGATGCAATTAAAAGTGTCTTAAGATATTTGTGTGGTTTCTTCAAATTATTCATTGTGTTATCATAGCAATGCGACTAAAGCCGAGATTTCCCTTGATATTCATGGTTATGTGGATTCAGACCGGGTAGGTGATATTGATAGCAGACGATCCACTAGTGCTTATGTGTTTACACTATGGTGCAATTAGTTGGATGAGTAAGTGAAAGGCTATGGTTTCTTTGTCCACTACTGAAGTAGAGTGTATGGCAGCTACTCATGCTTGTTAAAAAGCCATTTGGATTAAGAGATTGTGCTTAGATATTGGAATAAAAAAGGCATAGTGAAAATTTATTACGATAATTAGAGTGCAATATGTCTAGCCAAGAACCCTAAATTTCATGCCAAGACCAAGCAAATTGATGTACAATATCATTTTGTTGAAGATATGGTCAAAGATGGCAGGGTAAATCTAGATAAGGAAGAGACTTTGATGAATGTTGTTGATTCTTTAACTAATCCTGGAGCATAGAGAAGTTCATATGGTGTTTAGAGATTATGGGCCTTTCAACCCCTAGAAATTGAGAGACAATATTTACTCCCTCCCGTTGTTCTTGCAAGGTGTTCAACAAGTGGGATATTTGTAGGGAAAATGTGTCTCAACCTTGCAATTATATAACAATGTATTGTTGATAGGATGTATATATATTTATACATTTTTCCTAGTTACATTGATAGGTGTATACAATGGCATAAGGGGGGGAGAGGGATGCATGTAAACAATTTTTTTTTCACTTTTTCAAGAAAATACTAAAATGGCTGAAGTAAATTAGATAAATGATAAATTGTAAATCTAGACCGTTAATTATTAGGTTTTACATCTAATGGTGGATATTTTGTTGGCCTTTCTTGCCCTAGAATGTAATCCTATTTTATGAGGGCATTGTATTATAGCTACGGTAGAGAGAGACGATGATGTATTTTGAGAGTCTGATAGCAGTCATGTTGTCTCTTGATCTCTCAGTGGTGATACTCCTATGAGAAGCTTTCTTTGTAAGTATATTGTAACCTTTGTATTTACTAAATAATATATTGGGCGGTTTTGGAGTGTGGGGTTTTCCTCTCGAAAGGGTTTTCCCCACATAAATCACTGTGTCATGGTATACATGATATTTGTGTTTATTTTTGGTTAAGTTTATGTAACTGTTAAAGATCTGTAAAAGTTTTGCATTATTCTCTTCTCAAGGTTAGTGTAGGAAGTTGTTCCGCTACCTTAGCTTCCTTACAATAACATCTTGAGAAAGTGATATGGGTCAAGTGTGACTAATATTGTCTACTTTTAAGGGTATAATAGAATAATCTATCCTGCTTATAGAGGTTTTATGTATCCTACCTCATATGTGACCTTGTAAATTGTGAATTGTGATGGTTAAATGACCCTACCTTGCAAAGCAAGAGTAAATAAGTTATAATATAAATTGAAAATCATTGAGTCTAAGGAATTTGATATGTTGACCTACATAAGCACTTGGATGTCATGGTATTAGGATTGTGATAGTGACTTGAGATGTAGATTGTGTAGACCATTAAGTGGGTAGCTCTTGCATGACTAAGTGAAATGTCATCTTTTGCATAAGACAATGTGCTTTAGTCTTGTACCATTGCATGGCTTGTCCTTGAGCATGAAAAAAAAGTGACTTCATGCTATAAGTCTTGGAATCCCATCTTTGAATATTGTGCTTTGAATCATTGATGTAAAATTGAATTGGCTAAGAGACAATTGAATGCCAATTCAAACTATGACATTTGGAAATGAATAGACATATGATGCTATGATGGAAAATAGCTGTGAATAATTTATCTTTATTCATAATGTCAAATAGATGGGAATAATACATTTGAAATCCATAATATTATGATTGATTATTGAAGTGAATCTAACTATTGCATATAACATGGAAATTCTCTTTCATATGACTCCTTGCATTGCATTGAAAAGAAATGTTTGAGTATGGAAAATGAATGGAAGAATGCATTGATGTATGAAACCTTTGCATGAACGTGTGCAACTAGGAATGATTGATTTGTGAATGTGATTGAGTATGTTCACCTGCACACCTAGGATGAAAGGTGTCATGTAGGCCTTCACTCCCTCTGTGTGATTAGTGTGGATACATAGTTATGTGAGGTGTTTCAAATTGATGATTTATTTGATTCCTTTGATGAAAATATACTTGTGTTGCAAGAGCCCCCCCTTTGTACTTTAGTTTTTCTTATGATTGGGTTAGTCACCAATTTCTTGATGATCAATTTTGTGACCCTTGGTTGTACTTGATTCACTGTTGGAATTGTCGACATTTCCTTAGAGTTGAATTTGGTGATTCTCCTCTTTCGAGTTTATTCTCGAATCTTCTAGTGAGTATTCCAAATGTTTGACATTGTTGGTCCTATATTAGGTTAAGTGTTGTCACCTATCGAGTTCACCATGAACAATGATAAAATGTCAAGGGAGTAAATTGTAGAGAACATACTGATCTTGACTATTATCATGATTGGATTTTTCTTGCAACCTTGTGAATGTGTGGCATGTGTGATGCCATGTATGATAAAATAAATAACATATATTGTATTATATGCATTGAGAGGACTTAAATTTATTTGAGTGATTGAAATTATTGTATTCTCTCCATTAATGAATGATGTGCTGAATTAAGAAAAGATTGATTTCTTTATAAGTAAATATGTTGATATACTTGAGTGGTTTTAATTTTGGGATGGATGTCGAATGTGGAACAACAAAGAAGGGTGATCCTCTTTTTAGGATCTTCCCATTTATTTTCAAGCGATTTGGCCAAAGCCCAGACCATTGAAAATGATAGTTAGTCTAGCAAACTTTATTGCTATAATTCTCTACCACATCCTATAAATAGACATTACTATGAGCAAGTAGATGTTACATGCATGCACCAGATTCCCCCTTGCCTTGAAATATTTCAAGGTAGCTAGGCACTTCATGCAACATCGGTAGATCTTCGAGTAGGAAGAACATCGTGAAAGTCATACTCTCACTAGGAATTAAATTTTGAAGTCATAATCACTAAGGAATTCCAACCACCTGCTGTAATGCATTAAGGTTTTCTTGAGTAAAATGTATGTCAATCCCAAATGGTCTATCTTGAGCTCAAATGGCTTCCCTAAGAGATAATGTCTCCACATCTGCAAAGCATGAACTATTGTGGCCATCTCTAAGTCATGTGACACATAATTTACCTCGTGTTGTTTAAGTTTCCTTGATTCATAAGCTATCACTTATCCAACCTGCATTAGTACTACACCCAATCCCTCTCTTGAAGCATCTATGATTACAATAAATTCTCCATTAGGATCTGGGATTATTAGCACTATTTTTGTTGTGAGCCTCTCCTTTAGGAGTTGGAATGCCTATTCACACTTCTCGGTCCATTCAAACCATGTTCCTTTTCTTTGGAGTGAGATGATTGGAGATGCAATTTGGGAGAACCCTTACACAAACTTTCTATAGTATCCCATGATGCCCATGAAGCTATGAACTTCCAACACATTCTGAGGCACTAGCCATTCCATGATCACCTTAATCTTCTCAAGGTCCCTTGGCTAAAATAATATGGCCTAGATAGTGCACCATTTCTTGATAAAACAAGCATTTGGATAGCTTCCCAAATAGTTTCTTCTCTCTCAATCATTGTAAAACTATCCTCAAGTGCCTATCATGCTCTTCAAAAGAATTTGATTAAACTAGGATGTTGTCAATGAAAATCAAAGCAAAGTCATCCAAATAGTCTTTGAACACACTATCATGAGGTTCATAAAAGTTTTAGGTGCATTGGTCAAACCAAAGGGTACCACAGTGAACTTGTAATGTCCATATCGAGTTCAAAAGGAAGTCTTTAGAATATATTCTTCCTTTATTCTCAACTGATGGTATCTCGACCTGAGATCAATTTTGGAGAACACTGTCACTCCCTTCATCTAGTCAAACAACTAATCGATCCTTGGGAGTTGGTATCGATTCTTGATGATCACCTTGTTTAACATCCAATAATCTATACATAGATGGAAGGTTCCATTCTTCTTTTTCAAAAAGATAACTAGTTCTCCCCAAGGAGACATACTCTCAGTGGGTATTGATTCTTGATGGATGCCTTGTTCAACATCCAATAGTCTATACATAGACATAAGGTTCCATCCTTATTTTTCACAAAAATAAATGGTGTTCCATTCCATGATTACCTTAATCTTCTCAGGGTCCCTTGGCTGAAATAATATGGCCTAGATAGTGCACCATCTCTTGATAAAATAAGCATTTGGATAGCTTCCCAAATAGTTTCTTCTCTCTCAGTCGTTGTAAAATTATCCTCAAGTTCCTATCATGCTCTTCAACAAACTTTGACTACTAAACTAGGATGTCGTCAATGAAAATCAAAGCAAAGTCATGTCCAAATAGTCTCTAAACACACTATTCATGAGGTTCATGAAAGTTGTAGGTGCATTGGTCAAACCAAAGGGTACCACAGTGAACTCGTAACATCCATATCGAGTTCAAAAGGAAGTCTTTAGAATATATTCTTCCTTTCTTCTCAATTGATAGTATCCTGACTTGAGATCGATTTTGGAGAACACTATCGCTCCCTTCATCTAGTCAAACAACTAATCAATCCTTGGGAGTGGGTATCGATTATTGATGGTTTCCTTGTTCAACATCCAATAGTCTATACACAGACATAAGGTTCCATCCTTCCTTTTCACAAAGATAATTGGTGATCCCCAAGGAGATACACTGGGTCTTATGAGCCCTTTGTTCAAAAATTCCATTAATTAGGCCTTCAACTCATAGACTTTGGTGGTGGTCATCCAATATGGTGCTTTGGATTGAGGCTCAACTCCTGGCACTAGGTCAATAAAGAAGTTAAATTCCCATTTTGGAGGTAACTATGTGAGTTCATTAGGGAATACATCTCAAAACTCCTTAAGAATAGGGTAGTCATCTAAATGTGGTTCCTTGCTATCAAGGTTACTGATATGCACAGCATAAATTATATCACATCCCTTCTTATGAGCATTTTTGAGCTACATAGTAGAGATCTATCTAATTTCTAAGGATCTTTGCATCCCACAAATCTTAACTGGGTTCCCATAATCATCCAGACAACTAACTACCTCATCCTCATAGTTCACTATAGACATATGCTTGATTAACCAATTTTTCCCCAAAATTGCATCATATGAGCCTAAGATTTCCACATACTGGTTGACCTGGGTTTGGAAGGTTGGAAGCTCTAACTTGTTGCAAAAGAGAAAAGTGTCTAACCTTCACTCTACTCATTTTCCATACTCGAATGTCCATGAATTTTCCATGTATCCAAATCTAATAGGTATCTTGGATATTACTCTAGGGTCTATGAAAATTCAGGAGCTTTGGTATCAATTAAAATAGAGACAATTTGGCCATAGAGCTTACCCATCAATTGTATTGGTGAATCCTGATACTCTGTCTACTTGTTATCCACTATAGTGTGGATCTAATTATGTTGCTCGACTACTGATAGTTTTCCTCCCTTTCATGACTTTGACTGCTACGGACAATTTGAGGCATAATGATCACCTCCACTAGTATAGCAGGTCCATCGCAAGGCCCTTTGCAACCTCTCAACTTGTCCTCTTTGAAGCGCTTCTACTTTTGGTCTTCTTTTCCTTTGTTACTATTTTCCTTCTTGCTCTTTCCACCATTACCATCTTCACCTTTCTCAAATGACTCACTTCCCCTCTTGAGATTATGGATCTAATGTTTGTCTCCTTTATGAAACTTCTTGTTCCCCTAACTCTTGTCTCCTTTATGAAACTTCTTGTTCCCAAGCCGCGACGTAGGATTTGAATTATTACGGTAATTGGATAACTGCTACAATTTTGCTTTTGTTTGGTGGCCTTTAGGAATACTTCATTCATGGTGAGAGGATCATGCATGTACACTTCTACTCTAATGTGGGGTATATGTCCCAATATGAACTTCTGGATACAGAAACATTCATCTCCTTGATATTGGGGCACATACTTTAGTAGATTGGTGAAATTTTCCCAATAAATTGGGTTACAATCATGCTTCCCTGAGTTAGGTTTTAGAATTTTGTCACCTTCTTGTCAAAAAAGAGTTGTGGTAACCATCTCTTCCTAAAATATTGGAGGAAGAATTCCCATGTAATCTCATCAGGCTGAAGATTCCTTTCGATCTTTTCATTATCCCACCAAGTAGCTACTTCTCCTAAAAGCTGATATGTAGCCCATGTAGCCTTAGTCTAATTGGATAAGTTATAGAGTCTAAAATATTTCTCCATCTCTATGATCCATGCCTAATCTCCTACTCTGATAGCTTTACCATGAAACTTAGGTAGTGCTACTCTTTTGAGATCCTTTCCTAGTTCTTCCTCAATTTGACCTTAAGGGCCTTCTCCTAGATCACCTTGTCCTTGATTGACTTCCACATTCCTATGCATCTAGTCCTTGAGTGCCACCAAAACCTCATGTTCTATGTGGTCCATGTATGAGCCTCTTGCCTATTCAAAATCTCTAGAATTTAGTACAACCTCTTGTTTGGTCCATTGTCTCCAGACCCACTACCACTCGTCTCTTGCCTAGTGGTCACCATTCTAACTCATACCTGGCCTACATCACATTTCACATCTACCATAACTTAACACTAGGTTCTATGACTAAACATGTTTTTATTCACATACACATGCATATATCACTCATTCATGGAATACATACATACACATGCATGCATAATAAACATGTTTTGTAGTTCTTCACTTGAACACATAAAAAATAACATCTTGCTTTATTTATATTAAGTGTGGGTCAATAGGCCCTTATTTACAAAGGCTTATTTTTACATTAGTTAGTTTTCTTATTCTCAGAGTGAGGACACTCTTATGGGTCCTCATCAAAATTTACATCAATTTTCTCAGAAGAGGAGGGTTGAGCACGCAGGCTCTCCTTTTCCTCCTTAGTTAATAAGGGTGCATTTGGTCCACACCCTAGGGGCCAATCTCTAATTGCAAAATGCTTCTTAATCTTAGGAGTTCTCTTTAACTCCTCAATATTATTTCCCCTCTCTAGCTTAAGTCGAATGAGGGCTTGAGCTAGAGTCTCATCATTGGAAATCTCAAGTTGAATCCCAATCTTGGTGTTTTCTTCAACTACAACTTTCTTGTTCGAGGTCCTAATAGTCTTGGACCTTTCTTTCTTCTTGACTTATACCTTCCCATACCTGCATTCAATCCAAGTTTGGTCAATCCTCAAGACAACTCAATTTGGTCAAGGGTCAAATATCCCCTAGTCATGGCTATTGTGAACTTAAAAGGCCTAGAGTTGAACCCTAAGCTCTAATACCAAATATAATAACCCATTCTAATTATTACTTAATTATACTATTGCAAATGACATTATGAATATTAATTTTAAAACTATATAACTTAAGTAGCTATTTTCAATCATAATGACATGTGTCTAATTAAAATAAGAGTCATAATAATATGTATTCATTTCCAAATTTCAATTACAATACCAAAGATGACTTGGCTCATAGGGCCACAAAGTCAATACAATATAACAATTTTACATCAAGGTTACATCATGGTACATCATAATCATGAAAACATCCAAGGTTTCCTCTTGACGCTCACCTCCACTACTAGACAAGAACATAGCTGAAGTACTTTACCACCCAACCAGGAAGCTTACGCTTCCCATTATTGCTATAGACTTGTCATATCATTTGATAATAATACAAGATGTAAATTTCCTTTTTCAAAGAAATAAGAAGAAATCTATTTGAATAGTTTCCACATACTAATGTGTTATTTGTAACATAATAATGTTGTTGGAATCATGAAAATGATGTTTGTATCAAACAGTGATGTTTGTATCAAACAGTGATGTTTGTATCAAACAGTGATGTTTGTATCAAACAGTGATGTTTGTATCAAACAATGTGGTTTGTAGAGGTTTACAAGTTACTGAGCCATTATGTCTTGTTAACAATTTCAAGTTATCTATTTTATCATGTAAATAGACAATTTTCTATCATTTTGGTTATGTAAATATTTGAACAGTACTAGTGTTCTTTTTGTACAAATAAAGGGATTGAATGGCATGCTTGTCATTTTAAATCACATACAAGTTGGAACATTTATATTACTGTTTTGAGATAGGAGAGGCCGTGTTTCTATTAGTGACTGATATGGGTATAAGTTCAAGCTACTGTCATTCTAAGAGCGACTAACAATCGAATGAATGTTTGGTCTGATCAAAAACATTATCATTAGTCAAACCATGAAGAATGTTAATTATCAGCTTACATTGTTCAATGACCTGTTGGTAAAACTCGCTCATAGTGATCATTCTATGGAACAATTTGAGCATCGTTTAGGGAACGATATGTGCATGCAAAATAGACTAGTGTAAAGAACATATGTGAGCATTTCATGTGTGCAAAAAGAAATGGGGATCATTTTGTTGAATGAATAAATCTATGTACAAATGGTCTAGTGTTATCAATCTTAAAGATCGATGCCCACATAAATAAATGGAATGATATATCATTCCCAAATCATTCGAGATAAATGATGTGTTATTCTTAAACAACAATGACATATACATATACATCATTCTATGAATGATTATTGAAGCCTTTGCACCCATTTCGGTTGACATACCTGTTTGGACTAGCCAACAAGAAAAACAACCAAAAGTGAAAGATTACAATAGCGATACAGTTGTTTCCCTTAAAGGAAAATGATAACAATTTTTAAATCGTTTAATACAAAACAATAACTCAAACTTTCAGAATCATTCAATTAACCATGTAATGGTTATTAAAAGTTACATGCAAGAAATAAATAAAAGAGGTGTAACAGATAAATCATACAGTGCTTAACCTGGTTCGATTATCATGTTGATAGAAAGAATATGAAAAGATATGGTGCATGCAAACATTGGCTAATAAGGCCCTTGCAACATTTTTCAAGAAAATGATCAATCTCAAATCAAAACACCCTAGTCTCAAACCAAAATACACTTGTAGAAAATGGGCATCTAATATTTTTCCACCAACTCGAATGAAAATGACAAAAAGTAAGGGAAATGAAAGTTTTGAATAGTTTTGAATGCAAAATTCAATCATAAATAGTATCAAGTTACAATAATTTTAACCTCTATTCGTGGCTTTTCCTCATTTTTTTTCCCTCTTTTCCAGACGAGTCAATTGACTAGCTTGATTTTTCTTGGTTTCTTGTCGCCACTGCTAAACCCCTACTGATTTCTTACCAGTATTTTGTGCTACCAAAATGGAAAATACATCTTTTCCTTACATGTTCATAGCATTGTGGGGTCATTTCATTCAAAATTGACATTAATTTGGCTCCCTCACTATTCAAATTTGAATATCTTGGCCTTAAATAATAATGTAGGCCACTATTTCATTATGTCTTAATTTAAATATTATTTGAATTTAACAATATCGTTTTGATAATTTTGATTCCATAATTGAGCTTTATTTAAGGAATATGTATATATATATATATATATGTGTGTATATATATATATAATAGTATAACTTATTCAATCTCTTTGAAGCAAGGAATAAACTTTTATATTATTCAAATAATTGTTTTCAAATGAAGTATTTTTCTTATCCTTCAAGCATGCCTTTTTAATTACATACAAATATGTTTAATCATGCTATCATTCTCTTTTTAATTTCAAAAATATATGACCAGAATAAACAATTAAATAAGAAGTCACATGTATAACATTCCACAAGCCTATTCTTTTCAAACATTGGATCATTTCAAATCAAGTCAATATAATTTTCTATATGAAAGTTTAAATGCAATCTATCATGTTGTTTTGTGGTGCATGCATCCAGATTACATCAAGCTTACCATTCAATTCAGCTAAATGCTCCTACTTCAACCATGTTCTCGTCCTTCAACCTATTACCCCACATTTGCACACACTTTCACTTACACAGTTCATCAATAACATCCAATCATGAAAAGTATGAGATAGTTCATAATAGCACATGGTCAAAAGATAGTCAACTTCTTTCAAACATTTCAAAAATATTAAAATTTTCATTCAACATATTGAATTTCCTCAATAATTCAATTTATCATATTATATTTTGAATGCAATAAAATTTGGGTTATGACACAGCGTAATTATGTTCTTGAGTTATGTCCTCACATGCCTCTTTTAAAATGGATTCTCTTTCATGCTCATAGACAACGCGTCTTATAATTTTATCGTGTCCCATATGATGTAGTTCTCCTTCTATTATGTATAAGGCATGAAATTCCATATTAGGGATTGTTTATCTTGCAGTGAAAATTTTGTAGGAAATTATCCTATTCACAAAAGTATGACATGTCAAGTAACTCTTCTGATACCACATTTATTCTAAATAAGTGTGTGCTAGGGAGATATTTTGGTTGGTCCTCCATTTCTTCCCCTATTTCTATTCTAGATAAGTAATACAGTCCTTGGTTGTTCTTTCCCAACTTCACCATTATTTTGAAATCAAATTCTTAAAGCAAGAGTAGCCATATACACATCTAGCCTTGTATAATAGGTATGTTTATTATGTAATTTAATAGTTCATGATCTGTAAAGAAAATAAAGGGTGTAGATAGCAAATAGTTTCTGAATTTTTGGAGTGTACAAACCATGGTTGATGCCTCTCACTCTATTGTAGTGTATTTTTCTCTAATTTTGATAATTTCTTACTTGAAATGCAATGTGATGATATTTGTTTCCTTTAGGTTGAGCTAGTATTGCTCCTATTGCTATTCTAGATGCATCCACACATGCATTGTCATGTCCCCTGAAATTGTAATACCTAAATATGAAATATTGAAATACTAATAAACAAATAAAATGAATATCGAAAATATTAAAACCAATTTTAATACTATTATAATTGTCATCAAGTAATATTATAAATTATACAAACAAATTGATATTCCTAAATAATTATTACAATCATAAAATATTAGCAAATAAAATCAAATAAATATCATATATATTGATAATAAGTGATATCTATAAATATCATTATAAATATTATAATGGTAATATATATCATAAATATGATATGTTACAAATATCATAAATAAGAATAAAATATTAAAATAACCATAAATTAATAATACACAGTTAATATTAATTCTACAAATAGCAAAATAAAATATAGACCAAAACACATAGATAATATCAAAACCCCCAATCAACAGCAAACGATTTATTAATGGAGTAATAAAAAATAACGAACCTTATTAGTTCCCCATAGGCTGTGAATACCATTACATTCGCCCTAATGCTTTTAACCGGGAGCATCACCAATCACATTACTACTTAACGTGACATTACTTAAATTTTGTATAGTTTGAATTTGGAGACCTATTTTATATATTGGAAAATTAGCATTTATCTATTTTTCTATTCATCCGAGTAGCGTTATAAATTATTATTGTTTTAAAAATTCAGGAAAATGTGAACGCATAAATTGAGTGAATAAATTTAAGCAAAGGTATAGTTTAGAAGTTGGTGGCTGGAGGTACGTTATCCATGAATGCAGATTAAATGCATTAAAATATCAGGAAAATGCGAGCGCATAAATTGATTAAATAAATTTAAGCAAGGGCATAGTTTATAAAACTGGTAGATAGATGTACGTAATGGATGGATACAAATTAAATGTATTCAATGGCATCTAGCTCGAGGTGAAGGCACTAGAATGGCTTGGTGGCCATGTGTGTCCAGGGTACTTTGGTCATTTAATATAGAGTTAAGCTACTTGTTATGCATCTCTATTACTTTGCGTCTGTTGTTTTTGTGTTTTGTAAGTGCGTGTTCTGAGGAAGAGCTTGTAGTGACTTAGTAGGAGATGTTATAGTTGCAGAGTCCAGACCCAGAAATGAGTTACTTGGGGTGATAATTTCATAGTGCTCTATTGTGTCGCTGAGTAGGTGATTTTGTAGTTGTAGAGTTATACACTGGTCAGCGAGAGACAAATTGCTTGAGGTCAGAAGAGGTAACTTTTCGTTGTTTTCATCTACTCGATACGAGAAATGCAAGTAGGGTGTCATAGTGCTTTAAGGCATTTGTATACTTTGACTATAAATTCGTATATTAAACTACTTGTAGTATTATCTATTTGAATTTCTTGTTGAAATGCGAATGTTTCATCTGCGCTTGATAGGAATTATGTAGAAACCCTCTTGTCCATTTTACTTCATGCATGTGAGCCCTGTAAAGTTTGAATATTTTTTGATTACTGCAAAGCGGTCCCATAAAGAGGGCTTTCAAACCAAAATTATGTTAGCATGAGCGATAGTGAGAGCTTTAGAACAATGAGTCGACAGTGTATTGCTTTGAGCTTTTTTGTTGTCTTCAAAGCATAAAGGATAGAGGGATTTTGTTAAAAGTTGTGGTTATTGTCCTCGTAGGCATAAATGCAAACAATGGGAGCATACAAAAAATAGGTGAGCTGTTTGACAAAATTGTGAAAGAAAAACTATTATATATGATTAGTTGTTTTTATATTGATGCATTTGTAGAAGAAAACATTCCATGCTGATAGAACGCGTAGAAACCTCTCATCCATTTTAATTTCATGATGCAGTTCTTATGTTTGGATATTTTGGTTTATCTAAAGCCGTCCCAGAATAAAGAGAGCTTTGGAACCAAAATTATGTCAACATGTGCGATAATGAGAGCTTTTGAAGAATGAGTTAATAGTGTATTGCTTTGAGCTTTTCTATTGTCATCAAAGCATAAAGGATAGAGGTATTTTGTTAAAAGTCGTGGTTATTGTCCTTGTAGGCATAAATGCAAACAATGGGAGCATATAGAAAATAGGTGAACTGTTTGACAAAACTCGTGAAAGAAAAACTATTATATATGATTAGTTGTATATATTCATGACCATGTAGAAGAAAAAATGGGAAACTAATACAACAAGAGGGTAGTTATAACTACCAAAAGAACTCAAACCCTGGAATAAGCATAACATCCAAAAATTGTAAGCAAGTACCTAATGTACTAGAGAATTTACCATGGCAGAATACAAATTTTCATTTTGCACAGAGATAGAGAAAAGAATGCAGTATAAACCTATTTTGTGCCAGCAAGCATTTAAATTCTGTCAGATGTCGTCATTATTGTTCTCATAGGTAGACATATAAAACATG
This sequence comes from Sequoia sempervirens, assembly GCA_007258455.2. Taxonomy (NCBI): domain Eukaryota; kingdom Viridiplantae; phylum Streptophyta; class Pinopsida; order Cupressales; family Cupressaceae; genus Sequoia; species Sequoia sempervirens. The sequence continues at coordinate 42,547,015 of VDFB02373365.1, forward strand.
AAAGCATTTAAAATTCAAGTGAACTGATTTACAAACCTTCTCAGGAAAATGGGCTTCTGGGGAATGCAATGAGCATTAAATTTGGACACCTTGATATTCACATGTTAACTTTGGCATTTTTATAGAGTTGGTAGCTCTCATATACTCTTCTGTTATCTGATATCTAATTAATTAGGTGGCTGTTAACTAGTCTTTAAATACATAATAATAAAAAGAAAAAAAATTATAAATATCCTTGTGGACATTTTAATTATGGGTTGTGATATGTAGTTGCATGTAGATGGAGTAAGCACTCAAAAGTCACAATAAATGTAGCGTTGGAGCTAATAGGCTCATGTGACATTTCAGAAAGTTAAAGTAGTGAATTCCATATTTGTCATTTATCCTTGTATCATTAGATAACTAAATAATTAGGTAACTGTTAATTAGTCTTTGAATACATAGTAATTAAGAGAAAGAAAAAATTACAATTATCCTTGTGTACATTTTACTTGGTGACCAGATTCAAGGAACAAACATACGAAGCAAACATCAATTTGAGATTTTGTAATTGGAAAACTTAGACTGAATGCTTAGGAAGCTAGAAAATTGTATCTTGGGGTTATAAAAAACTATGTCGAATATGTTTTAGAATTCAAATTGCAATGTTGTCGTAGAGTAGTTAAGAAATATTTCTTGGTAAAATACTTCTAGACTTTATGCAAAAGAGCAGTTAAATTCATTGGTAGAAGATTTGAGGTACAAGAACCTATGGTAACTAGTTTGTCTAGTTAATCTGATTTACATTTATACTTGTGTCTGTTGAATCTAAAAAATGCTTGCTAGTGTTTTAATGGATTTGGCTATTAGTATCCATCGCAGTAGGAGTATTATATGTTGCAATTGTAATTTTGGGAGTTGTTTGCATTTTGGTCATTTCCTTGAGCTTAATTGCTATTCTTTTAGAAAAACAAACAAATGGTCTTTGTTTACTAATCAAAGCTTATTACATGGTGCAATGCTTTTGATCGGAAGAAGAGAGGTGGTGTAGCAATAGCAAATTCTCCAAGAAAACAGTATATGGTGAGTTTCTAGAATAAACCTTCTCCTTTGTTTACAATTGCATAGAGTGGACAAAGAAAAGGGTTAATTCAAGATTCTCACTATATTGATTGTACTAGTAGTCATATCATTGCTTTTTGTTACAAGGACAATCTTTACAAATGGGTATTGTGAGTGGCATATGCTATATGGTTCATAAAAATTAAGCAATTGGGGTTCAAAAGTAGATATTTGTTGCAATAATATGACATCAGAAGTGCAATTAGTATCCAATCAATGTCTTTGGTGGCTAATCACACTTTATAACTTAAACATAGTCTTTTTCTATTTTGGGAGTTTGATTCTGAATCCATATGCATACTTTGATTAAAACTAGTGGCTGAAGGCACATAATTCATTGATGCAAAATACCCTTTAAGTACATAGCAATTAAAAGAAAGATATAATTACAATTATCCTTGTGTACATTTGAACAATCAAACAAAAGCAATTAACAAACTAGCACTAGAAAACCATGTGCATGTTAACATGTTGGATAACATGTATTTGTGCATAGGTGTATATGGATGCTATGAGTTGTGATTCCTACTATTATGTGGCGCTTACTATTACTTGTACAACCAAGCCACATTCAAGTAGAATTCATAATTCATCACATCCAGATACACTCAAGGACAAATACAAATCAAGGTTGTTGGCATCTTGCTAAGAAAGATGATGATATACATCCAATTAGTGTATGTCACAACATCTTATTGAATGAAGATCATTTGGATAGAGAGGTTACAAATGAGAATCCTTATTGGTGTGTGTCTGATGCTCTTTTTGGAGACTTGTCTAGAAAATTGCATGCTAATACTATTAGAGAACAGGTGGAATCAGATTTATTGATTCACTATGATTGATGAGTCAAATGTGTACAAGGATAGTTAAATAATTAGGCAACTGCTAAGTAGTCTTTAAGTACATAATAATTAAAACAAAGAAATAATTACAATTATCCTTGTGTGCATTTTAACTGTTGATCAAAGGCAGTTAACAAACTAGCACTAGAAAACCATGTGTGTGTTAATATGTTGGAAAACATGTACTTGTGCATAGGTGTATATGGATGCTATGAATTGTGATTTCTGTTTGCATGTAGCTGGTTTAAACATTTGATAATTAGTGCTGGATAATGGAATGAAATGAACTTGGGCAAATGGAAATAGAATGATCCCATGAAATTGAAACATCAATGTTTGCATGGCTTTAACATGATAGCAGATTTGCGTCCATGAGACTTGTTTAAATCTCAAATGTCATGCTGTATGTGGCGTATTAGCTAATTGGCTTAACATGATAGCTTCCAAACAAGTTAATTCAGTGATCGATCAAGCTAATTGGCTGATGAATTAATTGTGTTGAGTGGTTAGTCATAGTTAATTATTAGTCATCTTTATCCTCGAAATCAGTTAAATCAATCTTGCCTATTCACATTCACAGATACACAATCTTTGTGACCATTTTGCCTGTTTTTAATAAAATAGGAGCTTTAGAACAGGATATGTACATTCATCTAAGCATGATAAGTCATGGATTTGTGATAGATAGTATGGTTTGAAATGTTGTCATGAATATGCATACAAAATATGGAAGCACTAGAAAAAACATGTAAAGTGTTTGGCAGAATTCCTCGAAGAAATGTTGGATCTTGGTGTGTAATGATTGCAAGTTATGCAAAGAATTATTTGTCAAAAAAGATTTTTGCAAAATTTCAAGCAATTTAACTAAATAGCTGATCAAGTTAACTGTCAATCAAGTTACTTGACCAATCAATGAAACTAGTTCATTGATAGATCTGTTTTCTTGAATAGTTAATTATAGTTAATTATAAATCATCTTTATTCACCAAATCAATTAAACCAATCATGGCCATTCATATGCAACAAAAAGAAATCCTTGAAAAAGCTTTATAGACACAGAAGCAAATGCAATTGCTAGATGCAAACTGAAATTGGAAAACCTTTGTCAACATCTTTCTTTGTGTTTCTTGTGCTACAAATATTCAACAAGCTATAGCTGTCCATATTAATTGTATTCCTTTGTCTATGTTCAAGCTATCTATTTATTCTATTGCTTTTGCTATTATTTGATAAAAGTTCAAATGTCATAGTATATGTGGCGTATCAGCTAATAAGTCCATCTCACATTTCGCTCATGACAATTTAGTTTGTCTCATATCTCTCTGATACATTAATCAAAGTCAATATTACACTTGACTCATGCAAATTAAGTCAATTCTATCTTTTAGTCATTAATGAAATTAACTAATCAGTTTAACAAGATAGCTTTCAAACAAGTTAGGTCAGTGAACAATCAAGCTGTTTGACTGATGAGCCAATTGAGTTGAATAGTTAATCATAGTAATAGCAAAAAAATCCTTGCTAGCTGATGTCATAGTTGAATTTGGTTTTCTGTGCCTGTTTGCACTTTTGCTATAGCTTGAAGCAATGGTGCTTTATGGTTCAAGTATTAAGTGTAATTGCAAACCTTTCTTGATTTAAATTGATTGATTAAAATCTGTTTGGAAACCATAGTTACAATGTTTCTTTAGGCTTGATGCAAAACAACAATATAGTTAAAATGCATAGCAAAATCCTGTAGAGAACCATGCACACACTTGTACATTTGGAATTCAAGGACCTATGATAAATAGTCTCGCAGGTTAATCTGTTTTCAATTAATACTTGTTTCTATTGAATCTAAAAAAATACTTACTGGTTTTTTCGGTGTTTTGACTATTAGTATCCATTATACTATCACTGTCATCCATTGCAATTATAATTTTGGGAGTTGTTTGCACAGATGTGTTTTGATGCATTGTGAAACCCAACTTGTGTTTCTGGGATAAAATGAAGCAAAATAAATAAAAGTAGCAGTTTTTTACCTTGAGTAACTCGTCCCTTGGTGTTCATTCAATGAGCATAGGAGCTTTTGCTCTGTCACTGTAAACGTCTCCTTTGTATTGATAAAAGCTGTCAGTTCTCAAATCTATGCCTTTGCTTAAATTTAGTTGTATATGGGGTAACATTGTTTTCAAATACATGACTGATAATAACACATATTTGAAAACTTTGAACCAAAAAAACACAAATCACTAAAAAAACAATATTTCTCTCTTTGTCTTGTATTGCTATAGATAGAGCTTCTTTTCAATCATCATATGTATACCCCACATAGTCCTAGAGTAACTGTATTAACTTAGACAGTCTTGACAAATTGCCACAACAGCTCACTATTTTCAACTTTGCATAAGCCTGCACTGTACTCCACACTATATTATTGTTGTCCACCTTTCTACCATCAAAACTTGGCTACATATGGCAAATGACTAAAATTACACATTCTTTTGTTGGATTTCTTATCATGTTCTGCCACCTTAATAAGATCAGGTACAACCACAATGTATTAAAAATGAATTTATAAGTGTGCAATGCAATCAAGCCGCTGTTTTGCAAGTTATAGCGAAACAAACTATATGCTTATACCACAAATGGAGATTCTTAGTCAAAACAAGAGGGAATAAAAACATAAGATGCAATTGTTAACCAGGTCCTTCATTGCTGCCTTGCTATTGGTAGATATCACAAAAAAGTACAAACCTATTTGTAAGATGACAATGAATTTAAGGCACTTCAAATAAGTTTGTCTCTATAATATTTCCCACACTTATTTAGCCCCAACAACTATGTATTGGCTTATAGGTAGATATAACAGTTGAAAATGCTATCATAGACATATATACATAATGTGGAAATTTATATTGGAAAATTAGCATTTATCTATTTCCCTATTTATCTGAGTAGCTTTATAAATCATTTTTGTTTTCAAAATTTGGGAAAATGCGAATGCATAAATTGATTAAATAAATTTAAGCAAAGGCATAGTTTGAAAACTAGTGGCTAGAGGTGTGTAATCCATGAATGCAGATTAAATGCATTAAAATATCAAGAAAATGCGAGCGCGTAAATTGATTAAATAAATATAAGCAAAGGCATAGTTTATAAAACTGGCGAGTAGACGTATGTATTGCATGAATACAAATTAAATGCATTAAATGGCATCTGGCTCGAGGTGAATGCGTTGGAATGGCTTGGTGGCCACACATGGCCAGGGTACTTTGGTCATTTAATATAGAGTTAAGCCACTTGCTATGCATCTCTATTACTTTGCGTGTGTTGTTTTTGTGTTCTGTAAGTGCATGTTCTGAGGAAGAGTTTGTAGCCAATGAGTAGGAGATGTTATAGTTATAGAGTCCAGAACCAGAAATGAGTTACTTGAGGTGATAATTTGGTATTTTCCATAGTTTGTTATTTTAAGTGCATAATGAAGCTATGTTTCATAGTGCTTTAGTTGGACTATCACTATCACTTTGTGCCTGATGTGTTGGTGCATGTATGTATGTATGCATGTCTCTATGTACATATGCATTTATCTATGTGTATATCTATGTAAACATTTGTAGATGCATATATGCATGTATGCATATGTCTTTGGATATATCTATGCATGTGTGTATTTATGCATATATGTATGTGTGTATAGTTGCATCTATGTGTATATGCATGCATGCATATATGTTTACGTCCATACATGCATTTATGTGTGGCTACATGGATGTAGCTGTACATATATATGCATATGTATGTGTATATGTGTGTGTCTATATGTCTTCTCTAGGAGAGAGTTTACAGTGACAGGGCAAAGGTTGTCATGGTTCCAAAAAGGAAACTTGTAGACAAGTTACTTCAGGCAATAAATAGTTATTTACATCAGTTTTCTTTTATTGAAGAGTCCATAGACAGATTGGGTTTCACAGTGGTCAGCCTATGCTAATTTTCATAGACTAGTTCCTCGGATGAACAATTGTCTTTTCTCCTATGTATAATATGCAAGCTTAACGATAACTTGGTGCCTATGAGTCCTCTAAAGCTTACATATCTTCAATTACTGTATCACTGTTCCATAGTGCAAACTTTACAGCCACTGTACTGTTAGCATGTGCCATAATGGGACCTTTTGAACAATATGTGGATAATGTGTTGAGAAGGCTTTGCAGGCTGTCAGGTAAATGCAGTTTACAAATATAGGCCTAAAGTCCACAATTGCTTTTAGCTTTCCCCATGTCATTAAAGCATAAAGGAAAGAGGATTTTTGCAAACTTCTAATCTATGTACTTTTACATGATAATTCACCTTATTAATTAATGAATCAAATTATCTTAATTAATTAATCTTCTTTCCCCTTTTATCATTTGATATCTAATTAATTAGGTAACTGTTAAATAGTATTTACATACATAGTAATAAAAAGAAAGAAATAATTATAACTATTCTTGTCCACATTTGACCAATAAGGATTCTCATTTGTAACGTCCCTATCCAAATCATTTTTGTTGAATAAGATGTTGTGGCATACATTAATTGGATGTATGTCATCATCTTTCTTATCAGGATGCGAACAACCTTGGTTTGTATTTCTCCTTGAGTGTATTTAAATGCCAGGAGTTATGAATTGTACTTGCATGTGGCTTCATTGCACAATTAATAGTAAGTGCTACAGAATGGTACAAAATAAACTTATGCAAATAGAAATGAAATGACTCCATGTAGTTAGAAAATCAATATTTATCTGGCTTTGACTATTAAGTGATAGCTAGTCTAGCATTAAATAGTAGCTAGAAATTGTTTTTATCAGAACTTAACAGTAGTAGCATAGGTCTGTGTTGTTTTTTGGCTTAGTATTGACAGGTTGCCATGGCCAATTTACACTTCTTCAGACGCTTAAGCAAATATGGCATCTATTCCATTGATTGCTCTTAAAGAGTTCATGCCACCATTGCAATAACAAAATTACACTAATGCATGCAAATGCAAAAAAAAATCTATATTATAGGGTACAGAAATAACAATAAGTATTTTAAAATTATAAAATGCAATTTGCATTATAAGAAACAAAAGTTTTTACTTAGGTTCTTTCTCGTCGAAATGAATCTACATGAGAATTCTGTTTTGTTTTTATGAATAACATAGTGTATGTCACTCACTGTACTCTTTGTCTAAATTGTCCTTGTGACAGGGATCAATGCTTTCAACTGTATTTAAATAGTCACACACAAACTGTAACGTGAGGTTAGCATAGTAACCTTCTCCTTTTTTTCCTTGAAAAAAATAATGCAGAGTTTTGCAAATATGCGCTTCTAGGAAGATTTCCCATGGTTGTAGATGAAATAGTATATGTTTTTACAGTTTGCTCACTTCTGAATTTTGTCATTGTACTAGGAAAAATTACTTGTGCCTATAATAACAGCCAGAATTTGTACATTGTTGCAAGTATACTTGATCATTCAATAGCAAATTGCAAGGTCAGCTCTCTAAATTGTCTTTCTGCTTTTCTTGAAATGCAATTGAAATTCTTCAATATAATGACTGCATAAAGTTCTTTTCCATGTTTTCATTTTGTCATCTTGTATTCCTCATTTCTTTGAACACAAATGATTTAAAAGGCTGCTTGCACATATAGGAACAGGAAAATGCATTTTCCACAATTGCAATAGTAATTTGTCTTCGGAAAATAGAACAAGTTTTGCTTATGTGTTAACTAGTTATACTTCCTCTATACAATATCCATAGAATAGAATGAACTACTAGAATGCAATTTTTAAACCCTTTTTACAGTTTCAAATAGCCTATAAAGTCATAAGTCTTTGTTTTATGTCAACTGGCTTTTACTTATATGCATTTAAGGCAATTTTGTTCATAAGACTACTTATATCTATGGCAAGTTGCTATGCACTGTGCAAGTGAACATGTGTTTAATCTTTCTGTATTGCAAACAAAGACTATAAAGTTAATTTCAAAAGCTAACATGGCTCATGAGTACAATGAATGATGTACTACGTTACTCATAAACATGACACAATATTTTTCCATGGTCTTGTTTACATGCAAAATGACATTAACCACAATTTTTTTTTGCTCACATTGCCAATTTCGATGTGTGCATAAACCTCTATAGTAAGAGAAAATTGACAAAAGAAACTATTTATTGCCTCAAGTAACTCGTTTCTGGTTCTAGACACTGTAACTATAACAAAGTTTGCTCAGTCACTGTAAACTCTTCTAGAACAAAGACTTGTAGAATAGAAAAACAATTTCCGCAAAGTAATAGTCATGCTTAACGAGTGACTTAAGCTTATAACAAATGAACAAAGCAGCCTGGCTATACATGTCCACCAAGCCATTCCAGTAGTTTCTCATGTAGCCACATGCAATTTAATGCATTTACTTTGCATTTATGCACTGTGTGCCTGCATCTGTGAGTTTTAATCTCTTTTTTTTTATTATTTAATCAATCTATGCCTTCGCTTTTGCTCAATGGATCTATGCCTTTGCATTTTCCCCAAAATTTTAAAACTCAAATGATTTTAAAAGCTATTGCCACAAATAAAAAAAGCCATAGATCTTCTTTGATCAATCAATGCCTTTGCATTTCCCTGATTTTTTAAAAATAGAAATGATTTATGAAACTATTTGCTACATGCCACTTAATTCATGTTTATGTGAATAGCTTTTAAAATCATTTTCTCTTTGAGAAAATTAGTCACTTAGAAATACATAGAAACAAAGGAATCCAATTACACAAAACATTTGAAGATCATAGCCTCAAATTGACAATGTGAGAAAAAAAGATTCTTATCCACCATTTCTTGCATGTAAACAAAGCTACCTGAAAATATTGTTTTGTGTTTGTGGCATTGAAAGTATACATCATGCATTGTACTCATTTATCCAATTTGTCAATGTAACAGGAATAAGTACATACAATCCTGGTGGGGGACAGTGGATGACAACGTCAAGTTGAAGAATTAATACTATTTTCCCCTTGTGCTTCTAAAAAATTGTTTGCTGTATAATATGTCACATAGGCTTCTGCTACTACTCAAGATCCATTTTCCAGCATATATAGAGATTATTATCTTCCAAGATGCTTGACAACATGATTAATACTATAGAATGCTATTGAGTAAAGGCACATAGGCAACATAAGATAAAACTATAGATTTTGTAATCTAGATGATAGCATTTGATACTATTCATACATAACATCTGATACTCTCAAACACATTAGGATACGAAAGAAACAAAGAAAATGATAGACATTGACACCTATGAATTGATAAAGCACCCCCAAATATCAAACATTGACTGCGTGCTTAAGAGCGAGGGGCTTTACAGATTAAGTACTTTTGCATACAATGTTGGTGATTGTTTGTTTGACTCATTACAACTACTGCTTAAGAATCGCTACACATCAATTCAACTACGAAACAGAGCTATAGATTACTTCTTGAGTTGCTTTCAAAACAAGGACAAAGAAGCAATAAAATCATACAACTATGAACTAGATCCTGATACTCTATATACATTGCACAAAGTACATGATCCACAAACATATTTCCATAGAATGTGATTATCTGCAAAGCCACAGGAAAATTGCACTGAAAGTGGATTGTGGGGTGACTTATTCTGCATTCATTGGATATCCAAATGGTTGAATATACAAATATGCCTTTGGTCAAGAACAACAGTAAGAAGGTACTTACAGTTCAATACTTCTGACTACACAGAATCAGTCTCTATACTATTTCATGACATGAATTCTTTAAGTGGACACTTCGAACCATTGTTAAACATTGAAACACAAAACATAATTTCAAAACAGCCCATAGGTTCTCATGAAATTAAAAAATTGTGCACAAAGTATCCTTGGATATCAAACATTGACAATGCCCTTAGGGCTGAAGGCCTTTGTAGATTAAGCACATTTGCATACAATGCTGGCGATTGTTTGTTTGACTCGCTTCAAGTACTTCTTAACAATCAGTACACCTCAACCCAATTACGAAATGGAGCTATAGATCATTTCCTAACTTGTCTTCAAAATAAGGACAAAGAAGCAATTAAATCATATAACACTGAACTAAATCCTAATACTTTATATACATTGCACAAAGTACATGACCAAGAAACATACTTCCGCAGAATGTGATTGTCTGCAAGACCATGCACAAACCATAGTGAATGTGGATTGTGGGGTGACTTGTTCTGCATTCACTGGATATCCAAATGGTTGAAAATACAAATAAGCCTCTGGTCATTGACAACATCAAGAAAGTACTTAGATTTCAATGGTTTTGGATATACATAATTAGTTTCTATATTGTTCCATGATACAAACCCTTTGGCTGGACATTTTGAGCCACTTGTAAGAATCGAATCGCAACATCTAACTTGCCAATGCTCAAGAAGCTTACTCCAACTTAAAAAGTTGATTAGAAGTCATCCACAATACAAAATTACTTACTTGGACAAGACACATGCTTTGCCAAAAATCAAGAAGAATTTGATACCATTTGTCACAACAAACAATTTTAAACATAAATCAACAATAAGACTTAATCACCTGAAGAACTTGATTAGAAAAGAAAAACAAAAAGAAAATATACCTACCAGTCCAAAGAAAACAAAAACATTGTCACCAATAGAAATTTATAAAACAGCAATACAAGATACACCAAAATACCCATGTGCAATTTTCCAAGTGCTCTGTTTCCACAAGGACATCAGGACATTCAAAGAAAAACAAAAAGAACTATACTGTAATCTATTACAATCAGATTCCTTATCATTCATAGATTTCATATGCCATGTATGCTACTTTGCATTAAAACAGTCCACTATTCCAAAGTATGCTACCCCACAGAAAATAAGAACTAATAGACCATTGTGCTATGTGCAAAATTTAACTCAGCTAGAAGAACGACTTGTCTCACTTAGAATTGCATTTGCAAAAATTTGGGAACTAGGGTTCAAAAGGTCTCAACTAGGCCTAACAGGTTCTATTATAAATGTTCTTGTTGACATGAACATTGTACAAAGAGCATTACCACAATCAATTAACAACACACAAACAATTTTTGTTTCATTGAAAAGGCGCCTACAATACAAAAATGCATTTCAAAAAGGCATGGTGTGCCCAAATGTCATCATGCAAGCTTTGACTCAATTAACAAGGACACCACTATACAAAATGCACAAAGTCCACATAAACCAAGATTGGCAAGAAGTTCTCCAATGCACTCTAGAAAACAAAGAAAATAGTGCACAAAATACAAGTGAAACAGAATCAGATAGGGAAATGGAAAATGAAAACCCATCAGAAACATTGATACATGGATTTATTGAGTCTAGAAGTATCCATAACATGGAAGACAAGATTATTGAAATTGCACCTGCAGAGGACAAGTATCCAATTGGAATATTTAAGGACATGTATGCTGAAGAAATGAATTTCCCAACTTTATTCTTTGGAAAACCACGTGATAATGACATTGTAAAAAACTTTACATATTAGAAAATAATACGCTGGGAGCTCTTACAGTCATAAAGACAATTTGCATATCATACAACAAACATTTTTTTCAAAGCTATTAAGGTACTAATACAACAAGTACTGTCTACAATGACAATAAGAATCTGAAAAGGCCAGTTAAAAGGAAGAAAGCTATTTGCAAAAGACGTTAAACACAAACCAAATCTAGAAAAAATTCTTAAATCAGATATTGGATATGTTGATTTCAAAAGAATAAGAATCTCTCCAGACTATTCACAACAACTTAAGAAAAATGTATTTGCTATGATTTGACAACTAGGACCACCGACATTTTTCATCACTTTCACTAGTGCTAAGCAAAATTGGGATCCACTAATTCAAACATTACAAGAGCTGCACAATCTACACCAATCAACACAAAACTGTCAAGAATCTAATGGCCCACCACACATTGACAAATTTGAACTAATCAAGAAAGACCCTATCACTTGTGCATGTTACTATAAACATAGAATAAATGCAATAAAAAAATTGATACTTACAGATGACTCTTTCTTTGGAAATGTCATTGATTACTTCTCAGTCACTGAGTTCCAAAATCGAGGAAATGAACATGATCATTTCCTCATATGGGTTAAAAATGCACCAATCTACACAGAAGATAACAATGCAGACATCATAGCTTTTGTTGATAAGTATATTACTTGCGACACCTAAAATTTGGAACTTGCTTTAGCAATGCTACACAAACATCGTCATACAAAGAAATGCAAGAGATCAAGAAAACGACTTTGTAGATACAATTTTCCTTTTCCACCAATGCAAAAGTCAACCATACTTTTACCAATACTCCAAAAGACTGAAGTGATAACTGCAAATGCCACTGACATCTTTGCAAAACTCCAAAAAGAAAACTATGACGAAACATTCACTTTTCAAATGTTCTTGAAAGAAATAAACTTAACTGACAATGAATACATTGAAGCTTTGAGCTCAACATTAAACAGCCCACACTTTTTTTACAAAGAAAACCATCACAAATATGGAACAATAGTTTTTCAAGGAAAATTCCAGATCTTTGGAAGGCTAATACAGATGCACAGTTTGTCCTCAATGCATATGCTGCTGCAATGTATTGTAGCTCATATATTGCAAAAGTAGACAAGTCAATGACATATGCATTCAAAATAATACGTACAGACCACAAGCAAGACAATATTGATGCAATACGAATGGTGAGTAAACTTGGAAATGCCATGCTTAACTTGCAACAAATGTCATCACAACAAGCTGCACATATTGTTTTGTCACTGCCATTAAACTACAGTTCAAGAAAATGTATATTCATTGATACACGATCTGACAATGATCACACATTTATACTAAAATCTGTTAAACGATTGAGCGATGAGCCAGACGAATCAGAAAACGTTCTTGCAAAATCTATTATAGACTACTATTTGAAACGTCCTGAAACAATGGTGGACATATGTCTTGCATAATTTGTTTCAAGATACAACAAATACGGTGCTACAATTGAACCAAAGGCCAAACCAAATGTGGTACGGTTTATCAATTTTAACAAACACTTTGATATAGAGAATCATTGTAGAGAGCAATTGGTTCTCTATGCTCCATTTATCATTAATGAGCATACACTCAAACAAAACTTTGACTCTTGGGAACATGCATACATGTACCATGGACAAACCATTCAAACAAATAGTGCAAAGTTCATCCACAACACAAACTTTGCATGGGGTGACATTGAGAAAGCTATAAATGATCTTCAGTCTCTTGAAGATGAAAAGCTCATTGACCTAGCAATGCAAGCAAAGCTTTGCCAAAAAGAACTATATGACATACAAAAAGACCTTCCAAACATAGGTCGTTCTAACCCAAATACCATGCATTCCAATGGATTTGAAATTGGAAAGCACCCACAGATTATAGATAACAATGAATACTACAAGTTAAGACGAATGTTAAATAAGGAACAACAAGCAATTGTTAAAGATGTTCTCATAAAAAAGATGAAAAATCCACAAAAGCCGTTGCACTTGTTTTTGACTGGGGAGCTGGAATAGGAAAGAGTTTTACAGCAGAGGCCATCTACCAAGCTCTCATTCGCATGTATAGCAATTCTGTTGACAATAATCCAGACAAACCCAAGGGCTTATTAACTGCATATACAGGTAAAGCAGCATATAACATAGGGGGATTCACATTACATTCAACATTTCACATACCTTTTAACACATCAAAATTCCTGCCACTGAACACTAAAGTACTTGACACTATGTCAAAGCACTATGATCAATTGTGCATTCTTCTTTTAGATGAGATATCATTAGTTGGCTCAACATTCTTACGGTATATTGATAGAAGACTACGAGACATAATGCAAATGCCTACAGCATACTTTGGAAACCTTGATAAAATATTTTGTGGTGACCTTTACCAGGCACAACCTGCCTTGACTCCGTGGTTTTTGAAAATAGACCTACTCCAATTGAATTAATGCCTTATAGTTTCTGGAAAGACCATATAAAGTGCTATTCATTGGTGACTACCATGAGACAAAAAGATGAAATATTTATTTCAATCCTTAATAGACTACGAGTAGGCATTCAGACAACTCATGACATAGACTGTCTTAACAAAATTTGCTTTCGTCATGTACCATTTGATCCATTGCTTCCACACCTTTTCTATAGGAGAATTGATGTTCAAGCACATAACAACAAAATGCTATCAATCATTCCAGCCCAAATGATAGTGCTAGATGCAATAGATGAACTTGAGGAGGACCTTAATGCAATACGAGTATATAGTCACACAACGACACTTCCATCACAAATATGCTTAAAACCAAACATTCTTGTTGAACTCTATGCAGGCAACTATAATGTTCAAGATGGCCTCGTCAACGGTTCAGATGGAATTTTTAAAGAATATACAACACAAAATAATATTGATATTGTCTGGATTAAATTTAATGACTCATCAATCGGACACTATCAACGCACAAAACTAGCACAATGCTATTCTACTATCATTGACAAAGACTAGGTGCCTATACAACGCATTGCTAGGCCAATCTAGAAAATAACAACAAACAAGCAAATTACAATTAGAAAACAATTCCCAATACAAGTAGCATGTGCACGAACCATACATTGATCCCAAGGATTAACAATGGAGGCCTTGGCTTTTGATCTGACAGGCATTAGATAGCATGGGCTAACCTATAAAGCTCTATCACGAACAAAATCTGTAGAATCATTATTTTTGTTACAACCTTTAACTACACAAAACTTTAAAGTTAAAAACAAAATACAACTAGAAATGTCTCGTCTCTAGACATGTGCATAATGGCAATTTGATAACCAAAGAACATGTTCAGAAAACAAATCACATTTGCTCCTATGTACATTGAACACTCGTAGCTTGAAAGCACATGCAGAAGACATTGTCAATGACTATAGCATAATGCAATCTGATATCTTGTGTCTCCAAGAAACACATATGCATCCCTTTGAGCTAAATATCTTGCTGCAGTATTTTGATAGCTTTTCTGTGCATAACATACATGGCATAGCAACTTTAACCAGGAAACATCTATTCCTTTCAAAATCAAAACAACATGAAACATCAAATATTGAGGCCATCACATCAACAATAATGCTATCTAACAATGAACTCAATGTTTGTAATATTTATGCAAGACCTGTAACTGCCATAGAAGAAGTAATCACAATCTTGCAAATAATTATTGCATCCACAAATTCAGAAAACATGTACATTTTAGGCGATTTTAATGTGAACATGTTTTCTGAAAGCAAAAGCAAAAAAATACTTCATAGTTATATGCAGCAGAACAATATACAACTTATGTTGGACCAACAACATAGCATGGGCAAGTCAGTCATTGACCACATTTGGTCCAACATGACTACAAATATATGCTCTATCTATAAATCAAAAGCATATTGGACTGATCACAATCCAATTTTCCTAAAATTGCATATTTCCCAACAGACAAATTCAACTTTATAGAACTTATAGCCTTATATCACTTTTATGCTTTGCAATGCCTTTTTCAATCCTATATCCATTATTTGCAGGAGATCTATGGATGAAACTAAAAGACAGTCAAAGCAAATACAAAACACGCAAGAAGAATCAACACAACGGTAAAGCACTCATAGTATTATTCCTTCATACTCATTTAGCCAAATCACAAATATTCAAATAACATTGTTCCAATTCTTTGCACGACCAAAAGATGTATCAAAAAGATAGGCAAAACAATTGCAAATTGCACAGGAAGACTCAACACAGCGGTAAAGTGCTTGGTTCTTCATTGTACCGCCATTTGCCTAGCTTGCTAATATTAAAATAGCATTCAGTTGACATTATCCTTGTGCCTTGTAGGACAAGAGTCAAGAAACCTAAGATTGTTTCAATCGAACAACTAAATGTGAAAAGAGCTGGAGACACCTTCCAAGGTGATGTGCTTGTTCTCTACAAAGCAACATTGGATAAGGCCAACAAAATACGGGAAATGTTGCATGCTAATTTAACATATCAGAAAGCAGAAATGACAATTACGTTAAATGTTAGTGGAAACCTTGTGTATAAACATGAGCCTAAAATAGTCCCGGGATCAGCTATCTCAATCTCAGATTTCCAAGTCGCACCTAGGAAAGATTATGACAGGGGTGACTGTGACTGCATTTTGATTTTAACAGACATTAGCACCACTAAAAATATCCCACGCCTCTGTCAAGAGTACAAATTTATTCCAAGTATGACTATCAGCCAGCTGCTAACAACTATAAATGAGTACCCAGCTGGCACAATAGCTGCGCTAGTAGTTGGTGCCAAGAAAATGGGTACCCAATTTGCAGTTGACATCAAAGATGGCCACAGTGACATAGACAGAGCACAGGTATTTCAGTCTACAAAAATTTTCCCTCTTCTTTCAGTGCCAACCTTTTCTTGTTCCACAATGGTCTCTATAACAATTTCCATAACAAAATCTAACTCTCTCATTGAATCGCAGGTGCTATTACGGTCAACATATGAGCAACAATACTTTGCAATCGAAGACCAGTTGCATACAAATAAAACACCTGCAATGCTTTTCAAGAATATTGTAAGAAAAACAGATCAAAAGAACACGTTTCACACATGTTGGTCAACATTCATTTGTAACTTGAATGACAAAAGAAGCTTGGAAAGACTCAACACCCTGCTACATTCAACTTTTAAGGTAACAACATTCATTTTTTTTAAAACTATAACATCCGAACCTGTATTTTTTTTTTCCTCTAACAATTTAGAACCATATTTTATAGGTTTCTGGTACTCTAAAAGCAGAAAATGTATTTTCGAATCCATTTCATGCATGCTGTCCAAAATGCAAATGCAAATTCACTGGCTATGGCACACTCCAAGGAAAAACTGCTCACTGCAAACAGTGCAACCAACAAGTCAATTATACATTCTGTTTGCAACTTAAAACTATCATTACAATTTATGACAATCAAACAATTCAGTCTTCAATTGACCAGGTCACCATGCACCGTCTATTGCCCAAACTGCAAAACCTCAGCTATGAGGACTATATCAAGGACAAGTCAGCAGCGATATTCATCCTACGCGACTTCAGTGTTGAAGGAAATTTTAGCCTTGACCAAAACAATGTCATTGTTGAAGCCATTTGCATTGGAAAATAGACAGGAAACATCACCAAAAGGTAAAAAAGTCATTCATATGTAATCTTTTTCTCTTGTGAACCAACACCTCAAATCACCATCCATACAAACTATGTTTCTAATACGTAGCATTTTCTTGGCTTTACAAGAAACTAGGAATACAGAAGTATAGATTTACATTGTTCATACTTTAACTTTTTCACCTTTCAATGCTCTAAGACATTTCACTGGTTTTCACATGTTAAATACATCTTTGGTTTTAAAATACTTTACTGCTATTATACATTTAGACACTTTTATAAGTTACTATGTTAAAGTCTTCTCGAATATGGACATCTGAAAATCTAATTTTTTTTTGCACCTATGAAAACAGTGGTTTTCTACGTACATCTGACATATATGTTCAATAATTATTGGCCCTCGATGCATAATGCCATTCAAACTATATAGTTTAAATGTTTCTTTTTGCATTCTGTCATTTCTAGCTTTTCCAATATTTGTTCTTTGTTTGTTATGTTTTCAAGAGTTTATGGTCACTGAGTAGAACTTGTTATGGTTGCACACTCCAGACCCATAAACAAGTTACTTGAGGCAATAAATAGTTATTATGCATGTATTCATCTAATCTTTTATGTATACCTGTATGCAATTGCTTATACATGTGTCCATGCATTTATGGATGTGCCACTCTAGCCTTGTAGCAATTTATTCTGTTCTATGGATATCGCATATAGGAGCAGTAATTAGCTCTTTCACCATAGACAACAATTGTTTTCATAAATTCCAAGTCGAGCTTATATGTTTCAAGCTACATATATACTCAGACTTAAACTACTTATTTATGATCTTTATTGTTCCATTTTCCTAGACATGTTACTATTGCAATCAAATGTGTAAAGCATTCATGTCCAAAGAAATTAGAAACAGGAGTGGCAATATGTTACACAACCTTGTGTTATGCCTTTATAGCAGTTTTTTCATTGCATTTCAAGAAAAGCAGAAACTAAAATTTTAGTCATATTATTTCATCTATGGCATTTAGAGCTTTTGCAATACTTATTACAGGCATAGAGTTCAGTGTTAAATAGTTGTATTGTTCATGTCATGGCTTCAACATTCTTCATGTCAAATTGCATTATGTGACAAAGTTAACATGTAAAAACCAAAGTGTCCATTATGAACACTTATTGCATTCCATGGGACCACATTTCTTTGAGGAGTTTTTTCAAACAATTCACTTCCCTTGTGTATGCTTCCATTTTTTGCATATGTGCCTATGAGCACATTAACTATAACAGTTCACAAAATTCCTTTATCCTTTATGCTTTCATGATAGCATAAAAGCTCAAAGCAATTGCAGACTTTAGGTTTAGAGAACACAGGCTTATAGAACAAAAAAACAACACACAGAAAGTAATAAAGATGCATAGCAAGTGCCTTATCTCTATATTAAATGACCAAAGTACCCTGCCCACATGTGGCCATCAAGCCATTCCAGCGCATTCAGCTCCAGCCAGATGCCATTTAATGCATTTAATTTGCATTCATGCATTGCACTCACATTTTCCTGATATTTTAATGCATTAAATCTGCATTCATGGATTATGTACCTCTAGCCACCAACTTCTAGACTACACCTTTGCTTAAATTTATTTACTCAATTTATGCGTTCGCATTTTCCCGAATTTTTAAAACAATAATGATTTATAAAGCCACTCAGACGAATAGAAAGATAGATAAATGCTAATCTTCCAATATTAAAATTAGCTCTCCAAATTCAAACTATACAAACAAAAAAGTAATATGTTATATGCTGAAATGTGATTGGCCGATGCTCCTGGTTAAAAAGAATTCCAGTCAAATGCATACGCAAATTAAAAATGGGTTCACAGGAAAGAGCTTTTGATTCTGAATCCATATGCATGCTTTGATTAGAACTAGTGGCTAAAGGTACATAATTCATTGATGCAAACTCAATGCATTGAATGGCATCTGACTAAAGGGGACGCTGTTTGGATTGCTAATTAGTCTTTGAATATATAACAAGGTTCAAGGAGAAAACTCTCATTATTGCACACGTTGACATAATTTTGATTCCAAAGCTCTCTTTATGGGACCACTTTGCAGTAATTAAAAATATACAAACTTTACAGGGCTCACATGCATGAAGTAAAATGGACAAGAGGGTTTCTACATAATTCCTATCAAACACAGATGAAACCTCCTCATTTGAACAAGAAATTCAAATAGATAATACTAAAAGTAGTTTAAAATATCAATTTATAATCAAACTATAAGAATGCCTTAAAGCACTTTGAAACCCTACTTGCATTTCACAATTCTGAAAAAAGAAAAATATTCTAAAAACTCACCCTGTACTCTTTTCTTGAAAAATTTGCTACAATTGCACAATTTAGGTTTACATTGTTCCAAACTTCTCATTATAGCACAGGTTACTAACACATTGGTTCTAAATCTCTCTCTATGGCACAACTCTACATCAACTAAAGATTTATAGTCTTTACAGGGCTCCGATGCAGTCAACAAAATAGACAAAAGGGTTTTTACATAGTCCCTTTTGAACAACATTTCATGCATCCACATTTATTCCATGAGTTTTTTCAAACACTTCACTTGCCTTTTGTATGCTTCCATTTTTTGCATATGTGCCTATGAGGACAATAGCTATGGCATTTGACAAAATTCTTCTATTTACATGCATCTATGCATCTTGCCCAAAGATACTCATATACATGCATCCATGTGTACTGCAATACATGCATCTATGTATACACATATACATGCATCCATTTGTACTAAAATACATGTATCTATGTATACATGCAACCATGGATATGTGTATCTATGCAACTTCAAATGCAATCCATGAATATTTCCATACATGCATATTTAAGCATTTATGTATCCAACTATGCATCCATCTATCTATCCATGCAACTATGTTTCTATGTATTCTTTTACCTATAGATGCATCCATGCATATATGTATATGTGCTTCTATGTACATATGTATACAGGTATCTATCCATATATGTCTCGATGTATCTATGGATACATCTATTCATAGATACATGTATCTACGCATCTATGGATACCATGATAGATGTCCACATCCATGTATATATGGATACATGTATCAAGTAGCTCATTAATGTGAAATTTGCCCAAGGATAATTATACTTATTTCTCTCTTTTAATTGTTATATATTCAAAGACTAATTAGAAATCCAAATAGCCTCCTCTTTAGTCAGATGCCATTCAGTAATTTTGCATCAATGAAATATGTACCTTCAGCTATGCTCTCAAAGAATAAGTCGACAGTGTGTTGCTTTGACCTTTTTCGTTGTCATCAAAGCATAAAGGATAGAGGGATTTTGTTAAAAGTCATGATTATTGTCCCCATAGGCATAAATGCAAACAATGGGAGCATACAGAAAATAGGTGACTTGTTTGACAAAACTCGTCAAAGAAAAACTATTATATATGATTATTTGTTTACATATTCATTCATTTGTAGAAAAAAAAATGGGAAACTAATACAACAATAAATGGTTATAACCTGCGAAAAGAATCAGACCTGGAACAAGAGCAACATCAAAAAAATTGCGCTTTAAAGTACCTAATGCACTAGAGAATTTACCATAGCACAATACAAATTTTCATGTGCACACAGATAAACAAAACAATGTAGTCAAAACCTATTTTCTGCCACCAAGCATTTAAGTTCTGTCAGATATCATGGTAATTATCATTATTTCTTTCTTTTAATTATTATGTGTTTAAAGACTAATTAACAACTACCTAATTAATTACATATGCATTTTTACAAGGGTAAACAAGCACCACAAACTTGTTAACAATGACACAGTTAACATGCCAGTTTCAAGGTGTTCAGTCTAAATACTCATTGATTACAATATGCTAACCATATTTCAATTTTATATGGTTCCATATATGCATATATAAATATCTCTTTTTCTTCAGCTCATTATGTATCTGTGTATCCATAGATGCAATTATGCATATATCGATTTATGCATATATCTCACCATCTTTTTATGCATCAGTCTATATATGTATGGATGTATCTACGGCTACATGTATACACCAATTTATGCATTTATGCACCTGTGAATTGCATATACACATCCATGTATATATCCATCTATCAATATCTTGCATGGATACATGTATATATGCATGTATGGACTCATGCACCTATGTAAAATACGAAAGCATTTATAATCCAAGTGAACTGTTTTACAAAAACTCCTTAGGAAAATGTGCTTCCAGGGGATGCAATGAGCAATATGGGACGATACAAGGGTAAATGAGAAATATGAACTTGCCTAAATCAACATGAATGTGATGTGAGATAGACCTATTGGGTAATATGCTACATATACTATGACATTTAAGCTTCAAAGAAGTCTCATGACTGTAAGCCTGCTATCATGTAAAAGCCACATAAATAATCATTTTGCAATTGGATGGGGTCATTCTATTTCCATTTACCTTAGTTAATTTCATTTGGCTGTCTAGCAGTAACTATCAACTATTTCATCAAATTTCATTCAAGCAGAAATCACAACTCATGGTATCCTTATAGAGTTATGCACAAATACATATTGTCTACCATATTAACATGGACATAGTTTTCTATTGCTGCTTTGTTAATTGGATTTGAGTTATTAGCTGCTACACCATATATACTATGACACTTGAGCTTTCATGAAATAATAGCGAAAGCAATAGAATAATCAGATGGCTTCAACATAGATGAAGGGATACAATTAATATGGATGGCTATAGCCTGTTGAATATTTGTAGCACAAGAAACAGAAAGGAAGATGTTGACGAGGATTTTTCAATTCCAGTTTACACCTAGCAATTGCATTTGCTTCCTTGTCTATAAAGCCTTTTCAAGAAATTCCTTTTTTTGCATATGAATGGCCATGATTGGTTTAATTGATTTAGTGTACAAAGATGTTTTTAAATTAACTATAATTAACTATTCAAGAAAACTGATCTATCAATGAACTAGTTTCATTGATTAGTCGAGTAACTTTATTCACAGTTAACTTGATCAGCTATTTAGTTGATTTGCTTGAATGTTTGCAAAAAGCCTTTTTCCACACAAGAATTTAAAGAAAATGCAATAGTAATATGTTATATACACACATACATACATGGTAACATAGATACATGCATACATATATACATAATTACATGCACACATATATACATGCATTCCTGTATGCATGGATGCATAGAAAGACAATGTTTCATGGGATTGTTAAATAGTTCTCTTGCTTTCCATCTATACATGTGTGCATGTACAACATGTACATATGTATTTGTGCATCTATGCTGGCCACCCATGCCCACCAAGCCATACCAGCACTTTCGCCAACAGACAGATGCCATTTGATGCATTTGCTTCAATTATTTTGACCTCTCTATGTGTTTGCATTTTCCTGATATTTCAATGCATTTAATTTGCACTCATGGATTGCGTACCTCTACTTGCCACTTTTATAAACTATTCCTTTGCTTATATTTATTTAATCAATCTATGCGATCACATTTCACTAATTTTCTATAACAATAATGATTTATAAAGCTATTATGATAAATGTAAACAGATAAATCCTAATTTTCCAATAATAAAAAAATCAAAAGTTATATGTTGACATACAATCATGCATATTGTCCATACATGCATATATGCATATATGCCTTCATCCATATTTCCATGTTTATATGAATACATCCTTCCATGTAACATATGCATTTGTAGCTATATGCAAATATGCATGGATCCATGTATACATGTATTCATTTCTCCATCTGTCCATGTTATTCTATTTTCTGTGTATACACGTGTCTGTCAATGCATCCATGCATATATCTATGAATAGCTCTACATTTTTCTCTGTCCATGCATTTATTGTTTTATAATGCATCAACGTTTGCATTTTCCCGGTATCATGACCTTCCATAATAATTGTTTTCATTTTGTGTTTTTTTACAAGTTTTTCGTAATGCTGATCCATCTTGATGTATCTGTTTGAATTTCTACTACAGACAGTCTAATCACTCCAATGGTTACATATAAGATGTTGGCTACTCAAAAACAAAATGTACATATATTTACATATTTTAAATCTACACTAACTTGGGTGACTTCTAAGACAATTTATTATCATCATATTCTGAATTGTGTTATTCTTGGAGACTTTTAGAGCTTGTCTCTTGAAAGTGACTTACTATTATCAAGTATGCGTAGTATTTTTCTTACTGTATTGTTTTATTGTGCAATTTGATTCATTGCAACTGCTATTACAGAATAGTATTGGCACTATGAAGACAAGAAAAAATCATATATGTTATTTTAGAGTTCATTTTAGGAAATATATATCTCTCTAATTTGTTAAATATTTTATCGCTTTTCAAATATTTTTCAAGGTCATATTCAAGTTATTGCAATATAAATTCTAAGGTAATTTCCTTAAATATCATTATATTTTTATATCTATTCTTCTCTTGTCACATTTCGAGGAACCTCAAGGATCTCGGCACCTTGTTCAGTACGAAGGAGAGTGAGAAATGTGACATGAGTCTTTTTCCTGTGTTTGTATTGAGACTCTCAGCCCTATGATTATTTTAAAAAGCATAACCAATAACAAACTAGACATTCTTCCACCCTTTGTTGGAAGAAATGATCACTTCATACCCTATTCATTCCATTCATTTCCATTTCTACCCTTCCACGTCCTTCCTTCTCAAATCAAATACATTTCAAAATCCATTTATATGCTTGCCTTGCATCACACCAATCTGTTGCATTCCCTTTTTTATTCAATCCAGCTCCCTCATTCAAATTTTTATTTCTCGCATTTAATTTTTAGCATATAACTCAAAAATGATAAATTCCTACCATTTACATTCCATTCATTCTCACTTCGAGGGTTGCATATCCTTGCCTCCCATATCAAATACTTTTCATAACGCATTCATATACCTTACTTGCATCTCATCATTCTCTCAATTCCCTCTCTTTGTTGCACTTACATAGCTCATTCTTCTTTATTACCCTTATATAGCTTTATCTATCTATACCTCAAATATACCTTCATCCATCACAACAAAATTTACACCATACCAGACAGAGGAAAAAATGAAGAAAATATCAAGGTTATGCAATTAAACACTGAGGGCTTTCAAAATAACTATCATAACATCTAGTTGTATTCAAGAGTTCTTTTCAAAATGTTTTTTCTAAATCCTATTTATTACAGATACCTAAGAGCACGTATCACAGTTTCTTGGAGACTAAAATGTATCATCAGATTTAACAAATATTTCCATGTATACATGCATTCAAATGCATCGTTAGATATCCTTTACACACTTGTTCAAAAAACAATAATGTTTTATTGTTTTGTTTCGATCATAAATGTTTTTTGTATATCTTTCAAATGCAAATTGTTTCTAACATTTCTAACTTTATGCACGCAGGAATATGTAGATTCTTGTTTACATACCAAATTACATGGGCTCATGTACACGTGGCTCCATGCATAGATGTTTACATTCATCCATATATTTATGCATTCCTTCAATATATGCATTGCTAATAAATAATTAATCTTTCCTATTTTCTTTCATTTAATACTACAAATGCAAATTGTTTTTGACATTTCTAACTTTATGCACGCAGGCACATATATAGATTCTTGTTTACATACCAAATTACGTGGACTCATGTACA
Source organism: Sequoia sempervirens (assembly GCA_007258455.2). Taxonomy (NCBI): domain Eukaryota; kingdom Viridiplantae; phylum Streptophyta; class Pinopsida; order Cupressales; family Cupressaceae; genus Sequoia; species Sequoia sempervirens. Next base: position 42,572,011 of record VDFB02373365.1, read on the forward strand.
CATCCATGCATGTATACATGTTTACATGGATCCATATTTTTATGCTTCCCTTCGATAAATGCATTGCTAATAAGTACTTTATTTCTCCTAATTTCTTTCATTTACTACTACAAATGCAAGTTTAGTCTCATCGTGCTTTCAGACTCGTTCAAATGCCGAGGATGCTTCCTACTCTTGTCTGCTTTATGTGCACATTGATACATGTATAAATGCATACAAGTATACATACATGCCTTAAGCATTGTTATAAATGTTTCTCTCATTAAATTTCAATGCAAAGTGCTATATACATATGAATTATTTAAGTGTGGCTACATTTTATCTTACGTAATAAGGTTCTTTATATCTTTGCAAATGATTTTTTGTTTAATATATATACACAAAAATATCTATTCGTATTACATAAACAAGATAAAAATCTTATTAATAATAAAATCTATAGCTTTCTAGTGATTCACCTAAGCATTTATTGTAATATAATTACATAAGATTAAAATCTTCTTTCTAATACAATCAATAGCTTTATATAGAACTAAGTTTCATATTACATTAAAAAAAAGATTAATTGATCTTAGTAAAGTTTACAAATAAACCTTACACTATACACAAAAATATGTTTTCATATTACATAAGCAAGATTAAAATAGACATACACTAGCACACTAAACATAATTTTCTTTACAAATAGACATACAAGCAAAATAAAGATGTTTGGTAAACTTTGTTTGCACATGCATATAGATATGTGTCTATATGCAATAATGCAGAGTCATGCAAAAAATGCAATATTTTTTAGTGTCTGGTCACATGTTTTCTAAATTCTTGCAAATAATATTTGATGCTTACGAAATATTCCCACATCAAAACTTTGTTGGAATTGAAATGACTAATGAATTTATGAGCCAAAAGGTTTATTAAAAAACAAATTTAAAAATTATGCATTGTTCATAGGTAATTTATTTCTCCTATTTTCTTTCAATTAATACTGCAAATGCAAGTTGAGTCTCCTCATGCTTTCACACTTGTTCAGATGCCGAGGATACTTCACTCTTCTATGCATTTTCTGTCCGTGGATACATGTATACATGTATGCATGTATACACAGATAACACAAGCATTTTTGCAAACGTTTAAGATTCCTTGCATTTAATAATTTAAACATAACAAGAATACATTTTTGCTTCCTGAATAACATCATAAAGGATGTTTCTTGTTCCAAATGTTTACAGACTCTTAAAAATTCAAGTATTCATTGGTATATCTATAAAAAAGTCCACGTATACATGGTACCCAAAAATTCAATTTTGCATGCATCCATCTGCACATGTCAACTGTTCAAATCTCTTTATGGACCACGTTCCCCATGCACACTAAACATTCCACGCATTAATGCACCATTGCAAATTATTTCAAACTTTCCTACCTGAATTTAATACATTTATATTCCTCTCTCCTATCTAATTACTTTTTCTCACTAATAGCTAGATGTTTTTTAGCTCTTGGTAGGAACTCGACGCTTGCGTCACTTGTTATGATATGTATTTGATGCCCTACATATATATGCCGCATATTATTTATGCTTTCACTTCGTGTGTTTATATAGATAATTCAAGGTATGGGCAGCAAAGTGTAGCTTTATTAGTAATTCAAAGTCAAGGTAAATTTAGCATAGTGAGGGATTTCTTTTAGGGGCCACGTATAATTTCCTTATGGAGACTTTTCTTCCTTAAATAGTTTCATTAGTTTGTTTTTTTTTTAATAGTGAAGCTACTTCCATGGTGTGGGAAGAAGGTCCTAACTTAAAGAGAATTAAATAAATAGGTATTTAGGGTTTTTAGAAAGAAAAGCATCTCTTTTGTTAATTTTAAATGTGGTTTTTATTTTGTTCATAAATTTTCATTAAGAAAAAATAGATGGAATATATATTTATTATATTTATAAGATTATATATACATAATAAAAAGATGAGTAATCTCTCTATATATATGTAATGATTTTATTAGAGTAATTTATTTGTGTAAAAGTGTATATTTAGACATTCATAAAATATGTTTATATTCATATTTACTATTATTTAAGAAAAAAAAATGGTTTGTATTTTATATAACATGATTTCTTTAATAATATTAAATGATTTTATAATGATGTACAAATAAAATGTAAATTGATTCTTTAGAATGTCTTTGAAATTATTAAATTTGAATAAACCTATTAGATAGTATAATTGTTTCAGGTAAGAGGATTGAGTAGATAATTAAGTGAATTGAATTCATTTGCTTACTGAGATAATTGAATGATTGATTAATTAATATTTGTTATATTTATATATATAGATTTATATTTGTATGACAATAGTTTTGGATCATTGTTTTCATATTTAGAAGCTAATAAGGTAAATAGGGTTACATTTGAGTTGGATGATGTGATTGTTTGTTAAATGTTTTAAACAATTCCATCATGAGTAAAGAGGTAAAATGTAAATAATGATTTAAAGGTTCTTGAAGTTTATTACTTTTGATGTGTTAGTGAAAGTAATCTGCATGTGATAAAATATTTATTGGGATTTATAAAAAATATGCTTAGATAACTTCTTTAGTTATTTTAAATTACTTCTAAATGAAGAGATATAATGTATTTGATTGTTATTATTCTTTAGGATTAATGCATTGAGTGTGTGTTCACGTGTTTAAGGATGGATTGTTTTTTATGGTTCCATTTCAATATATCTTCCCCTTGTGTTATTTTGATTGAGGAGATTTTGTTAAAGAATTTGTGTTGGAATTTATTCGAAAACCCATATCACTTAGATTTACACTCATTTGTGAGTTCATGGGTAGTTGGTTTTTAGGCTTCAGAGGTGAGGAAAAATGTTGCTTTGTAATTGTTTCTTCTCGTTGGTTCCTTGTGAATGGTTTCCCTTTTGTTTAATTTTGATTTTGGTGGGTTTAGCCTTGCACTTGTAAGTGGTTTTCTTTTCTATGAAGTTCTAGCATGAGATAGTGCATGCCTTACTTGGTGTAGTTATTTTGGTTGGTTATGGTATCTTGTACAAATTGGATTTCCTGTTTGTGATTTTGTTGCTGGTAAAGGGGAGTGGCTCTCAATGAGGGTCTAACGCCCAAAGTGGCTGGTCTAGGGTAACTCATTGGGAGTTTAATCAAGTGATAAGTTAATTAATTAATTAGGGTGTTGGGTAATATCTCACATTAATTTAGATAATGTAGCCTCACTCATTGGCCCAAGTGTTTGTTTAGGCTTGGAATGAGTAGGAAGACTTGGAATGGAAAGATCAACTGCCTTGCCTCTGCATAGTAATTTTGTAAGGTATGTTGATCCCGCATAGCAACATAGGGGTATAGCAACCGGTAGAGGTGGCTAGGGTGATCAGGTAGCCTAGGAAGGTTACACCAGGGTAACCCATAGCACCTATGTGATGACACTCCATCCTTTAGCAACCTTGCTTTCTTTGTTGGTTCTCCTTCATGTTCTTGTACCTTTGGAAGCGGTTGTATCTTATTTTTGTTGAGGCAATTGGTTCTTGACGCTTGTTGTTGAAGCCTCCTTTCAGTCATTTAGTGTTGCATATATGCCTCATGGAAACTTTATTGATGATAATGAAAGATGCCCTTGATATTTATTGTTGGTTGATATTGCGATCTCATTTGAAGGATTTGGATCGTATTGTTATTGGCACTTCTTATGGTTATTTAGTGTTGATCTATAATATTGGCAATTGGTTTTTGTTTGATCTTTCATTATTTTTTGTGGTTGTGTTAGCAATATTATGGGTTGTTATCCTGTGTTGCTATTATCCTTGTTGTGGAGCCTTGTTTACCATTAGTTCACTTGAATTTTTGGTTGAGGATCTTTCTTGTCAACTCCTAGCACCCCATTGGGTCCCCATTTGAAGATCCAGTTGTGCAGAGTTGTTCCTCATGTAGTGAATCCAAGGATGTACCTAAGTTGGATCCAATCTTGATGTTGGAACTCATTCTTCTTGTTGTATTATTCCATGCTATTGTACTATTCATGTTCATGTTGGGAAGTACCATTGTATTGATTTAATCCTTGAAAGATGTGATTTCATATCATAACTGTGATGTACTTGGTTACTCTGATTGATCATTGTAATGTGTATATATGTACACTTGATTATGTTATGTGTTCATAATTTATGGATGTATACACATTTGTTTACTTATGCTATATTATGGGTTCACAATGCAATCTTGAGATTCATTAAGTATCGTTAAGGAGTGGGTTCATGTTTAGTAATGTTGTCACGTGTACCTCAGAGGATGTAGTTGATATTGCATTGGTATAATTGCATTACATGTATTGTATGCTAATGCACATCTTATGTTAAATGTTTTACTTTTTTTTAAAAAAATTGTGTTGTATTTTTGTTAGTTCTAATTGTTCTTTGGGGTTCATGCGACAAGGTGTTACACTCTTAGTGTATTTCCCACTATCACAAGGATCTAGCACTCTCTTATGCATGGTTAGTACTTACTGAACTTAATAAAACCATCATGGAACTTTTGTTGACCAACTTTCATATCATGCTCATATTGGTAATGGAGTGCCCTTGTTAATAGGAGAGTGCCTCTATTAATAAGGTAGCCATCTTTTAAAAATATCACCATGGTTTTGAAACTTGTCTTCAAAGGTTCCATAGGTGATCCAAAATGTAACTATCCTTCTTTGATAAAATAAGAAGGAAGCATGTTGGGCTTAACTCTTGTGGGATCCACATTTTTTCCCACATGTTGTAATAAGATGAAACAAAACAGTAACAAGGATTTCACCTATACCTGCACAAGAAGCAAACATGTTAGATAAAAATTGAGCATATGATGGATGTGTTTGATTATGCTCTCATGTTTTCCTAGACATTTATGGTATGCTTGGATATTTGAATACACATGAGGACCATATTATATGATTATAGATGTATACACATATTTCGACTGGTGATCCTTCATTGCTCTAATAACACTTTCATTTCAGATGTAGGGAACCTAGGAGCAACAAGGAGAGCACGTAGGACAAGCGAGAGGGAAAAAAGATGATGCAAAACAAAGCAACTGGGACTCGTCACCTTTCACTTTATGCGCATTCTTTTATTTATGTATCTATAAATGTATAATGTTTTCCATTATATGCATTCATACAATTAGTCCCATGGCTTGTGTGAGACATCTTGCTTTTATATTGTCAATAAAGACTACAATTTTGAAAAGGTTGTGCACTCTCTTCTATGTTATATGCATTTGCATAATGAAATGTAGTATTGTAGTCTTCTAATTTTTGTTTATGCACATGAATGTGACAAAGCAGAGTTAAAATGTACCCTCTTTTCATTTGTAAAATCTAACATCTCTACCTATTTGAGCTAGTAGCTAAAATAGGTAACAATTCCATAGGCTCTATATATGTTTCAGTACATTGCATGCACTCTTTATACATATTTCAATATTTCATGGACTTGATCTATATATTTTTCATTATTTCATGGACTCTATGCACAAGTTTGAGTATTTCGATACAATTTCATGGACTAGACCTATATATGTTTTGAGTATTTTCATGGACTTTATTAATTTCAATATTTTATGGACTATTATTGTTAAATAGTAATTTACGCATGTACATTTATGCATTTTAACTTGAACAAATTAGTTATCCTCACGAGACAATATTTTATTATTAAATTTTCATATTTTCATACATTATAATTTAGGAGTTAAAAAATAATTTAACACTTATGTTATCTTAGACATTAATAGGACATTAATGTGAAATTATACAAGTTTGAAATTAATAGGAAATTCAAATATTTGTACTTTACATTTGATTCATAGTCAAGATATTAATAGGACACTAATGTGAAATTATACAAACGTGAAGTTAAAATTAATAGGACATTTAAATATTTGTACATTACATTTGATTCATAGTCAAGACATTAATAGGTCATTTGTGAAATTATAGTACATTTGAATATTTATACTTTACATTTGATTCATAGTCAAGACATTAATAGGACATTAATGTGAAATTATATAAATATGAAATTAATAGGGCATTCAAATATTTGTACTTCACATTTGATTCATAGTCAATACATTAATAGGTCCATTAATGTGAAATTATACAAATGTGAAGTTAAAGTTGAAATTTGTAGGACATTTAAATATTTGTACTTTACATTTGATTCATAGTCAAGACATTAATAGGACATTAATGCAAAATAATACAAATGTGAAATTATAGTAAATTCAAATATTTATACTTTACATTTGATTCATAGTCAATACATTAATAGGAAATTAATGTGAAATTATACAAATGTGAAACTAAAGTTGAAATTAATAGGACATTTAAATATTTGTACTTTACATTTGATTCATAGTCAAGACATTAATAGGACATTAGTGTGAAATTATTTGAATTAATATGAAATTAAAGTTGAAATTAATAGGACATTCAAATATTTGTACTTTACATTTGATTCATAGTGAAGACATTCGATAGTATTAGAATTTAGGATGATTCACCATAACAATCACATAATATACCAAAATAGTGTCAATGATAATATAATTTATGTCCTAATAGGATGTCTTAAGGGGATCAAATAATTCAAAGTATGTCTCGTGTTCAATCACATTAGATAGATATAATTAGGATACACAAATTAAGGGGTCCTAGGAAAAATGATGGCTTAAGAGGTCCTTGTAGGATGGTTTGAGGGGTCCTAATAAGATGTCTTAAGGGGATCAAAGAATTCAAAGTATGACTCATGTTCAATCACATTAGATAGATATAATTAGGATATATGAATTAAGGGGTCCTAGGAAAAATGATGGCTTAAGGGGTTCGAATAGGATGTATTTAGGGGATCAAATAATTCAAAATTTGCATAAGGGGTCAAAGAATTCAAAGTATGTCTCATGTTCAATAACAATTGATATAATTAATTAGGATATATATGAATTAAGGGGTCCTAGGAGAATTCATGACTTAAGAGGTCCTCATAGGATATCTTAAGGGGTCCTAATAGGACGACTTAAGGGGATCTATGAATTAAGGTCCTAAGAAAAATGATGGCTTAAGGGGATCAAATTTGGTGAAGTTTCCCAAGGCAACCAACTTTAACAGTAATATACATGATAAAGTGATTATACATTCAAATTTTAAGTTTCAAAGTAGGAAAACATGCACATAATGAACAAAATATATCAAATATCAATTTTTATATATAAGTGTAGAGTAATTGTGTATGTACATATATAAATTTGGCATATATGCCAACTCAAAAAAATATTTATAAAATGTGGCTGTTTCATCTCAAGAAAATCTAAAACTTGTGGCGGATCATTAAAATGTAGCCTCTTCACACCACCCAATATAAAAATGACAATAAATGAATTTTAACTATGTATATAAGAAATATCAATATATCATCCAAACATGTATTTAAATTTATATAAAACTATATATACTTGTGTGTGTGTGTGTGAATGTGCAAAGTTAGTATCAACACAAGCCTTAATGAAATGATTTATCTTGAAAGATTCAAAGCAAATTAAACTATTCTAAGTTGCAATAAAGATAAATCTTCCAAGTACATCTCATTGTACTCTATTCTTAAATGATTCTCTTAAACCTTTTTGGCCCTCAGATCTCTATGTGCACAAAGGCTATTAGAATGACACTTAAGAAACGAGATTAGTATTCATCATTCAAGCCAACTATATGCCTACATGAAACTATGTGTAAACAATGATGATGAATGCCATGATGAATGGAGGATGATGTTTATGAGAAATGAACAAGTGGAGGTGGATGTTATGGTATTGAACTATGATGTTCTATATATGATTCTACATATGCTCAAATGAAAACTAAAAATGAATAAGATGATACTCCATATGCTTAAACACAAACTTAAAATGAGATAATCTAAAATGCAACTACAAAGAAATATGTTAATCTAAGCTCTAAATATGATGCAAAACATGATATAAAAACTATCTACAAGACTCCAAGAATGCTCCAAGATCCAATGATAAACTTGCATGATAACTTTACTTCAAATGTGGATACAAAATACAAGGCCCAAGGGTTGTATTTATAGCCTTTTCCATGCATATAGTGAGGTGGAAATAATCAATGGTCCAAATTTGAATAAGAAAAATGGATGGTGAAGATGAAGAGAATCAAGATATTGTCCCCTTGACCAAAGAAAATATTCCATTTGGATGGGAGGATCTCTTGACCAATGGGAAACATGCCATTTGGATGGACGATTCAAGTGTGGGAAGAGAAGACCATGTACTTCCAAAATTGATGGAAGTATGGGAGGAATAAGTCATGTGCTCCAAAATGGGTGGAAGTGTGGGAGGAATAAGTCATGTTCTCCTAAATTGGTGGAAGTGTGGGAGGAAATGAGCCACGTGCTTTTTGAAATGAGTTGAAGATAATTCTAATTAAAAATTAGAGTTATTTATTTTCATGTGACCTTGGTAAGGTGACACAAAAAGTTGTAGAAATGCGCTTTAATTCCTAATTGGATTTAGTGAAGATTAATTAAATAAAACAAGTTTAGGGAACCTTGTTTATTTAATTAATCTAGAAGAAGATGATTTAGATAAATGGAGAGTTAGAGAAGGGTGAACAATATAAATAAATTGAGAATTTATTTATACATAGTTGGAATATTTTTTATTTTTTATTTTTATTTTTATAGATGAGTGTTACCAGAAATGTGGGGGTAACTCCCGAGTACAATTTGCAAAGAACTTCCCTAACTCCATTCACTCTGCCTTAGAAAGCACTAATCCTACCCATTACAAGAAGGGCGTCCAAAATCCTACCGGGATACACTCCGGCCACGCCAGAAAGCCAACCTAGACCATGAACATACAAAGAGACTAACTATACCTCCCTACCACCTAACCACCCAGGCATTGGTTTAGGATAGCCATCTGACCGCCCAGAACAGTCAGATGCCAAAGGCTATTCGTGCCAATCCAGGCCCTATCCGATTGCATGAATCGGGAGAAAGCAATCATATCATTATTTTTAACTCCAGCGCGAAACACCTCCCAAGCGTCCGCCATGAAACTCTTTGAAGCCTCTGCCGCATCTGCATCCAAATCCTCGTCCAACACTAAGTCAGGGTCAAAGTAAGTTTTTAGAAAGCTCCCCCAGCCTTCCGCAGGAAGCTCCAACGTTGCATTGGCCACCGCGGCGACGTAGGAATCTGATACAATTCTATTCAGCCTCACTGCCACCCATTCCCTTGATTCGTGGACGTCCGCCAGAGCACCACAGATGTTCGCAAAGATCCTGCCGTCGCACCAGTGTTGGTGTTCTCCAAGCACCAAAGAAGAAATGGCCAAGCACGCACCCACCGCCATACCGTGCTGTTGAGAGAATAGGCGGGCGCACTGACTATCCATAGACTCCTTCGCACACACACAGGCGACGCCGAACAAAAAGACCATGATCGTCGGAGGTTCTTGAGAGCCATGTGACTCCCGGGCGGAAGAAATTAATAGCCCACAAGAATGCCACTACGCATCAAGGAGAGGTACAGACAAGGGTCCAAGCCGCATCAATCTAACAATGCAGCCTCCAAATCCGCCGGACTGGGCAACCAGAGATATGTGTGGGACAGGGCCGACAATCCAGAAATTGCTCGTACCGGGAGATCTCCAAAGGGACGCCAATGTGAATTTAGATTGACGCACCCCAAAGCCATACATAGTTGGAATATGAATCAAATAGATAGTATTTAATTAATTAAAGGTGATGACCATTTTTTAGGTGTATACATTTTGCCCCTCTTTGAAGTAATGTGTTTACACGTTGCTTCAAAGAAAAATTTGTTATTGATGCTCATAAAAAATTTTGATGCCCTAGACGATGCTCCAGATGTTGATTTTCAAGTATTGCCTGATATATGCCCCCTCGAGAGATAAATCAATGAAGTTTGGAATTTTGATTTTTTTGGATTTTTTTAAAAAATTTGATGATTTTGCAATGATGTGATGATGATTCAACATTAAACCAATGATACTTGGATATCAGACATGATTTATCTCTTGATAAAGAAGATTGAGCCTGCCAAATGATTAATTGATTCCTTATGTTGCCTCCTTGTGTTTGATGTTTGATGATCACGTTCAATCGATTGATTTGATGATGTTGATATTATAGTTGATGATTGATCTCATGATAGGTGAGGATCAATGATAGGATGATGATGATTGACCTCGTGATAGGTGATGGTCAATGATAGGATGCTAATGATTGTCCTCATGATAGGTGAGGATCAATGATAGATTGATGATTGACCTCATGATAGGCAAGGATCCATGATAGTTTGATTGATTGACCTCATGATAGCCAATGTGAATTGATTGATGAACCTCATGATAGGTGAGGTTGGATTGATTGATGAACCTCATGATAGGTGAGGTTGGATTGATTGATGAACCTCATGATAGGAGAGGTTGGATCGATTGATGAACCTCATGATAGGTGAGGTTGGATTGATTGATGAACCTCATGATATGATAGGTGAGGTTGGATTGATTGATGAACCTCATGATAGGAGAGGTTGGATCGATTGATGAACCTCATGATAGGTGAGGTTGGATCGATTGATGAACCTCATGATAGGTGAGGTTGAGTTGATTGATAAGATTGCTGATTTGTGATATGTTATGATTATAGCAGGATTTCTACATTTGGTGCAAGCGGATTCAGATTTGATTGTCCTCATGATAGGTGAGGATGCTAATGATTGTCCTCATGATAGGTGAGGATCAATGATAGATTGATGATTGACCTCATGATAGGCAAGGATCAATGATAGTTTGATTGATTGACCTCATGATAGCCAATATGAATTGATTGATGAACCTCGTGATAGGTGAGGTTGGATTGATTGATGAACCTCATGATAGGCGAGGTTGGATTGATTGATGAACCTCATGATAGGAGAGGTTGGATCAATTGATGAACCTCATGATAGGTGAGGTTGGATTGATTGATGAACCTCATGATAGGTGAGGTTGAGTTGATTGATAAGATTGCTGATTTGTGATATGTTATGATTATAGGAGGATTTCTACATTTGGTGCAAGCGGATTCAGATTTGATTGTCCTCATGATAGGTGAGGATGCTAATGATTGTCCTCATGATAGGTGAGGATCAATGATAGATTGATGATTGACCTCATGATAGGCGAGGATCAATGATAGTTTTATTGATTGACCTCATGATAGCCAACGTGAATTGATTGATGAACCTCATGATAGGCAAGGTGCATTGATTGATGAACCTCATGATAGGAAAGGTTGGATCGATTGATGAACCTCATGATAGGTGAGGTTGAGTTGATTGATAAGATTTCTGATTTGTGATATGTTATGATTATAGGAGGATTTCTACATTTGGTGCAAGCGGATTTAGATTTGATTGTCCTCATGATAGGTGAGGATCAATGATAGATTGATGATTGACCTCATGATAGGCGAGGATCAATGATAGTTTGATTGATTGACCTCATGATAGCCAATGTGAATTGATTGATGAACCTCATGATAGGTGAGGTTGGATTGATTGATGAACCTCATGATAGGTGAGGTTGAGTTGATTGATAAGATTGTTGATTTGCGATATGTTATGATTATAGGAGGATTTCTACATTTGGTGCAAGCGGATTCAGATTTGATTGTCCTCATAATAGGCGAGGATGCTAATGATTGTCCTCATGATAGGCGAGGATCAATGATAGATTGATGATTGACCTCATGATAGGCGAGGATCAATGATAGTTTTATTGATTGACCTCATGATAGCTAACGTGACTTGATTGATGAACCTCATGATAGGTGAGGTTGGATTGATTGATGAACCTCATGATAGGCGAGGTGCATTGATTGATGAACCTCATGATAGGAGAGGTTGGATCGATTGATGAACCTCATGATAGGTGAGGTTGAGTTGATTGATAAGATTGTTGATTTGTGATATGTTATGATTATAGGAGGATTTCTACATTTGTTGTAAGTGGATTTAGATTTGATTGTCCTCATGATAGGTGAGAATGCTAATGATTGTCCTCATGATAGGTGAGGATCAATGATAGATTGATGATTGACCTCATGATAGGCAAGGATCAATGATAGTTTGATCGATTGACCTCATGATAGCCAACGTGAATTGATTGATGAACCTCATGATAGGTGAGGTTGGATTGATTGATGAACCTCATGATAGGCGAGGTGCATTGATTGATGAACCTCATGATAGGAGAGGTTGGATCGATTGGTGAACCTCATGATAGGTGAGGTCGAGTTGATTGATAAGATTGTTGATTTGCGATATGTTATGATTATAGGAGGATTTCTACATTTGGTGCAAGCAGATTTAGATTTGATTGGGTGATGTGGTTTGACTTCTCTGATTGATTGATATGCCCCAGTATAGGATTGATTAATGTTTTGAGACTTGATGACATACTGAGACCTGATGTATACATTGATTCAATTGATACATTATGATTTATTCCATTTTTGATTATGTACCTCTTGATATTTGGATATCCCTATACACTTGACATTAATTTGATATATATATATATATGATATGCAGTGATGATGATGATTGATCTAGGTGCCTATATGATGATGATCATGATGATTATGATGGATGCATTTGATTTCTATTTTATAATGCTATGTGATGTTCTATATGATGATGATATGATATTTTATGGATGCAAATGATGATGCAACTGATGTGTTATGATTCTAGGATGAATGATTATTATGTGATGCAAATGATTATTCAGATGATTGTGTTCTAGGGTCTTAAGCTTAAATGAGTGAATCTATCCTTCTTCCAAAAGTTGTGGGAAGGTTGTCGTCAGTTGATTCTTTGTTTCATTAAGCTTCACAAAACCTGACATATTTGAACCCAATTCTTTTGGAAATATGAAGAGACTCACTCATTTAAATTTAGTGAACTACTTCCCTAATGCCACTAGATGAAATGATTTTGATTATGTAAATGAGATGCGGTGGATGTCATTTTGTGTTTTTTGATGCAAATATTATGATGTGATGCATGAATGGATGAATGATGTTGTAATGCTTTTCAATGCAAGTGATATGCAACTAAATGGGAATGTTTCAAATTATATGAAAATGATGTGCTTTTAGCAATGTCAAGTGTACGCAATCCCTTAATGCAAGAGATAACATCATTGTTGCAGCTTTGGAAATGCCATAAATACAAATGCAAACTAACGATGCAGATCTCGTATGTCAAAGTTGTCATTCATAACAACTGATTTGTTGTGCTTTTGATCATCATTGGGCCTTTAAAATGTTGAAAGTGAGCACAAGCATCAATTGTATATTTATACCATGATGACCTAAGTACTAATTCCATGATGTTTGATAGTTCAAGTTAACACAAGCATATAAGTATAATTAAATCGAGATGACCTGAGCATTGCTTCCATAAATAGACAAGAGTTAATCCTTTTCCTATGCAAATTCAAAATGTCATTAGTGATACTTTTTAGCACATGTCTCGTGACAATTTGCATAGTAATAATGATCAACTCATAGACATTAGATAAAGAAAAATCATACTCCTTCCTAGCTCCTCTAGTTTGATACATCATCGAGGGGCTCCAGAGACATGATAAAAAAAAATCAAAGTACAACAATTGAATATTTGTGTTTAACGTGATAAACCCATGATTCAAAAGAGCATCATCCTTTTGATTTGATTTTATGATCGATTTTATGATGGTTTTGGGATTTTTTGATTTTCTAATTTTTAAATGTTTTATGATATTTTGACCAAGAACCTAACCTAAAGACCTATCCTAGGGGCCTTAGGGGGCTGATCAAAGATTAGCCTTGCCTACGTTATACACGCAAAGACCACGTAGTTTGAATGACTTAATTTATTTATAGGACCAAGATATGAATAGATGAGAGATGACAACTAATTACAACGAACTGCTAAATGACTTGACCTAGGTTGTCTTGGGGGCTAATCAAAGATTAGTCGTGCTTACATTCAAACTCAAAGACCACGTAGTTCGACAAGATGACTATGTTTTTGAATTTTGATTAAATTTTACCTGTTTTTAGATTTTGATATGATAGGGATGTTTGATGCGTTTTTGATGGTGATTGATGTTCAATGTTGGATTGTGTTTTAATCATTGTTTTTGTTGCATTTTTCTTCTTTTTGTTTGTCTGTTGGTTTAAGCCCAAAGTTTATTTGCCCCCAGTGAGTTCAGGATTTGTCCCCAATCCAAGGTGAGACACGACCGTGATGCCAAGATATGTACATGGAGATTTCAAAGGATAGGTAGATGGATGGCAAAAGCGAATGGTTGATATGCTCAAATAGATGGAAAAGATAACCTATCACAAATAACACTTGTTGCCAAGTTTTCACTACTTGTTTTTATTGCACTTTTTTTAGATTTTATGATTTTATTGATTTTTTGACCTTTTCACTTTTTTTTTGTATTTTTCTTTGTTTCTAGTTTTTTTTGGTTTTTTTGCATTTTTTTTTATTTTTTTGGTATTTTTCAGGACTTTTACTAATGAAATGATATGATATGACCAGTTTGAAGGAACAAGATGCCCCACAAAAAAGGTAATGCAACAATGGATAAATGATAGATCAAAATGAAAGATTTACTGCAAAACATGTCACACATGCAACATATCTCTTGTCAAAAGATGATAATGGTTGATTGATTAAGATTCCATAAGGCATGATGATGATAATATTGATGATTGTTGATGATTGATTAACAAAAGATATGAGGATTGGATAGTTTTTTACAACTAGGCTCAAATATTGATTTGCATGATAAGATTCAAGGTTGCAAAGGGACATGATGACATAGATTTTGATAAGCTAGGAGATGAGGATAAAGATAATGAATGGGATGATTAATATCAACTAGATAAGATACAGACACAAGGCCCAAGTACTTTTCCCCTATTCCTCATCAAGACCAAGGGAAGAAAGGATGTGTTTAGAAATAATGATGGAATATGGATAAGACAAAGGATATGGCACTGAAGATATGGATAGAGCATGTAGGATGAGATATATGATGTTCAAGAAGATCCTTAACCTTGTCGAGATCAAAGGTGGGAAATGTGGAGGATAATATATGCATGATAGGAAGATGGAAGGACTTAAGCATCAAGTTTCACAACCAAATATCCCTTTAATAAACCATGGCAATGGGGATTAGACTCATAAATGTTGGCCTATTAAAGGTATGATGGAAGAACTAAGGACTTATCCAAAGGTTTGGATTAAAGGAGAAAAATTGGGGATGAATGTTGGCTAATGTATAGGACATGGCAAGGATTGTTTATGGATAGATGGAAAGGATTGCAAGGTTAGCATTGGCACACACCTTGAAGGGTGGTGGAGTGATGGAGAAAAAATGGATTTGGAAGGTGATAGGTTTTTGGATGGAAGAGTGGAGGAAGCTTTTAGATTAGAAAATTTGGATGCCAATTTAGATTTTATTGCTTCTATGAGACTTTTAGGAATCCACATGGCTTTTGACTTTGATTTTTTCTTTGTGGACTTTTATGGCCTTTGGGATTTTTATTTTTTTATTTATGGCCTTTGTGGCCTTGGAAATTTTTCTTTTTCTTTGATGGGCCTTTGTGGCCTTTTGAAATTTTCTTTTGATTTATGGACCTTTGTGGTCTTGGAAATTTTTCATTTTGCTTTGATGGGCCTTTGTGGCCTTTTTGACTTTTCCTTTGATTTTGGATCAAATTTTCTTTTATTTTTGCATGCCTCTTCGAGGAGACATGTTGATCCTTTGACACATGTGGATTTTGATATGGAAGCTTTTGACATTTGGCACCCAAATTGATTTCAAGAGCAATGGGAGGGGTGGATTGAGATGAATGGTATGGAGGTATTATGGATGAGTGAGTGTAGGTAGAATTTTGAAAGGGCATCAATGATGTGTGCCTTTGTTGTTCTTAAGGAATAAGATATGGACTTGGGATAGAGGGAAGGTTTGATGGACTAGGATTAGGACCTAGGATAGATGGAAGGTTTGGTGGATTAGAATGAGGACCTAGGATAGATGGTAGGTTTGATGAACTAGGACACTTAAGTGTATAACCAAGGCCATGGTAATATGGGTTTTCTTGACAAAAAAGGGTTCTAGGATACCTTGTTCATGAAGGCCTAATCATTTACCTTTGTAATTCATGCTTTGACACATTCGTTTACCAATGGGATATGTAATGTTTGTGAAACAAGATGCAAGTCCATTATGGGGAGGATATGATATGGATGAAAGGATAGGTGTTGGAAATAAACCAGAGTGGATAAAGCTAGAGGATCCCAATTTGTAGGTGTGGGGTTCATGAATAACTTGTATAGGTGTGATGATCTTGACATGGGGATGATGGGGTGTTTTGATCTTGACTTGGAAAAGGATCATGAGGTGTAGGAGATGGAGTAGCTTGCTCTTTACTAGGTTTGGAGTCATCATGAAGTGGTATGGAAGGCATGTCTTGATCTTGAGAATGATGAACATCCTCATGGAATGAAAGGGTATCCTTGCATGGAAGCATATATTGATCTTGATGAGGAAGGGAATCATGAGATTTTGTATAAAGTATATCTTGATCATCAGATGGTAGGACATCATTAGATAGGATGGAAGAAATATCAAGCTCATGGGATGCAATTGAATCTTGAGATGGTATGGATTCATCATATGGAGTGGAAGGAGGATTTGGAAGGATACTTTTCTCTTGAGATGGAAAGGAATCATTGTGGATGAAAAGTGAAATGTGGGGATCATCATAGAATTATTGAGAGATGGGGTCTTGGTCAAAGATTGGAAAAACTTGTGGAATTTTGGTATCATCGAATGAAGTGGAAAGAATGCTTTGATCTTGATATGTGAGGGAGTCTATGATATCATGGTTTAGGCTGAGAGATTGACAAGAATCGTTGGATTTAAAAGATATGATAGAGGAAGGTGGTTGGATGGAATTGTTAACTTGGGTGAAAGAATCATGAGGTATATTTTGACTTGTGGGAGATGAAGATAGATGCATGACATGGTAAGATTGTTCAATATCCTTTGTGTTTGAAGACTTTGGTTTGGGTTTCTCATTTAAATTTTTCTAGAATTCAAAGAAATTGAACTTGGATGATGTAGTTACTGGTGGAGAAGGTGTCGTGTCTAGATATCTGTCAAATGGATAAGAATAGATGTCTGACAACAAATATCTTTTTGTGGTTGTTTCCCTTTGCATATCCCATAATTTTTGTTGAAGGATTTTCATTTGATGAGGTAAAGCAGCTATTTGTTTAGGATCATTTTTGGGCTTTTTGGGAGGTGATTTCAATTGATTCACATCAAAGTCTTTTGGTAATTTGGCACCTTGTTTGGCTAGCATAAGGAGGTATTTTTCCCCATTTCTTTCAAAAATATTTTCTAAACACTTGTGGAAATTGGGGTCATGTTCAACATGTTGGATATCTTCTTTGGTTATTTCTTCCCCATCAGTGTTGTTGAGTCCATGAAAAGGATTCTCTTCAGCTTTCACCATGGTGTTTTTTGTTTCACTATTTTGAGTTTCAGTGTTTTGAGTCTCAATGATTAGAGTTTCAATGGATGAAATTTCAATGTTTAGAGTTTCAATGGTTGGAGTTTCAATGTTTTGATTTTCAAGTCATTTTTCGTTGAGCTTTTGTTTTTGTAACCTTGTTTGAATGGGCATACAAGTGTTATAGTTTTGACTAAACTTTGATCTAGGTTTTGGAAAAGTACCAATGATTACAACTAAGTCAAATAGAATGACAAATTCTAACGAGACTAAGTTTGATTTGACTATGTAGCTTCATTTCATGATGAGAGGATGATAAATCCTAATGATGAAACTAGGCCTAATATTCAAAGGTGTGATAAATTTGATGATGTTGGTACTTTGTGATGTTAGATCTTGATTTAGGTTGTAAAATTCCACTTGTAGAGTTCAATTTTAACAAGTTTGAATTCTAAGGTATCTAAGGAATGATCTTGGACTTTGAGAAAGTTCCAAAATTTTGATTCAAAGTTATGAAATGAGATACTCAAATCTTTGGAAAATTTGTGAATTTTGACAATTTTAAAAGATGTATAGTTTGGGATTGTTCTTGCAAGCTCTTTTGTAGAAATTGAAGGCCAACCTCTCTCTAAATTCATAGAGCATTGATAGATGTTTTTGATGTTCTTTTAGACTAAGAGGTTTGGACTTTGGTTTCCAAATTTTACTCTTTCATGAAATCATTTGGTAACATGCATGTTTAGACTTTGTTTTACCTAAGGATTGGTTGAACACTGAGGATTCCCAAGATGAGACTAATTGTCGGACAAGAAATGAACCTAGGTCACTATTTTGTGTTCTACAGAAGGTGCAAAAATAGAGACAAGAGGTACCACTTGGAACCCCAAAGGTGCCAAAACAGAGACAAAAGGTGCCAAAATAGGTTTAGACTTGGTTTTTTGAAAGTTTCTTTGTGAATTTTCTTGGTTTTCATGATTTTTCAATGGGAGACTTGGTTGTTTCATTGAATGCATTTCTAAATCAGGGTTTTCACTTCCAATATGTGACATTTTATTTGATTTGAAAACACTTTGGTAAAGACACATCAACCAATGTACATTCCTAAGGTTGTGAAAGACTGTATTCTTTTGGATTCCACACAGGTTTTACCCCAACCACACTTATTCTTAGTAGATGACTAGATGCTTGACCCCACTAGCCCCACTCCATGACACTCACTTCTTGGGGCAGCCAAGCATCAATACCCATGAATCTCCCATGGCATATTTTTCATCTCTACTAAAAATTGTGAGAATGTGGATGCCTTCGCAGCAACTGTTCCTGCGTCAAAGAATAGATAAAGGTTTTGGCCAAACTACAACAAGGGTTTTAGTAAGGACTTTCCATTCATGGAGGTTGATCCATGAGGTGAGACACCATTGTTGCCATTTTTATTAGAACCAACCTTGTGATATTGGCCTTTGTTCCAATATCCACACTTATATACTAGTTCGAAATGCACTTGGCTTTATTGTGTTACCATTTGGGTCATTCCCTTGGCTGAGTACTTTTTCCCACAAGGTAGGTCCTCTAAGATAAAAAAAAATTAAGCATGTATACCTATAGTTTGATAAATCTTTATTCCACATGAATAAAGAGAGAACACATGTGATATACTCAACTCACACTCATACACAAAGTGAATGGGTCTAGCTTTTTGGTCACCCAGTTAAGGGGAGAGCATATGCCTACCATCCATCATACACAAAAGACATGGTGTTCATCAACCCTTTAATTAAGCTATGTTCCTAACTTAACCAAAAGGAAACATGGTGTTTGTTAACCTTTTAATTAAGCTATGTCCCTATCTTAACCAAAAGGAAACAAGTAGATCCCTTCCAACCCTTATAATATGTCAATATTTTGATAAGAATATCTTTGAAAAGTATTTTTGGGAAACATGCAAATCAACACAAATTATTAGCTTTTAGATTTTGCAAAAGGTGCCAAAATAGAGACAAAAGGCACCAAAACATAGACAAAAGGAACCAAAACAAAGATAAAAGGCACCAAAACAGATATAGGATGTTCTAGAATGATGCAAAAAGCACCAAAACAGAGACCAAAGGCACCACTTGGGACCCCAAAAGCGCCAAAACATAGACCAAAGGTGCCAAAATAGAGATAGAGTAGCCAAAAATGGTGCAAAAGGTACCAAAACAGATACCAAAGGCACCAAAATAGAGACCAAAGATGTTAGAATATGTACAAAAGGTGCCAAAAGGCTCCAAGAGGATCTAAGAGGCTCCAAAAGGCTATGAAATGAGTGCAAGAGTCTCTAAGATGAGTACAAAAGCCTCCAAAAGGCTCACGTTCGTACCTATAAACATAAATTTTCAAGCATGTTGGTAATAAATGGGGCAAGGCCCCATGACAGGTGCCATTTTGTGTGTGTGTGAATGTGAAAAGTTAGTATCAACACAAACCTTAATGAAATGATTTATATTGAAAGATTCAAAGCAAATTAAACTATTCTAAGTTGCAATAAAGATAATTTTTTTGGAAGAACGTCTCATTGTCCTCTATTCTTAAATGATTATTTTTAACCTTTTTTACCCTCATATTTCTATGTGCACAAAGGCTATTATAATGACACTTAAGAAACGAGATTAGTATTGAACATGTAATCCAACTATATGCCTACATGAAACTATGTGCAAACAAATATTATGAATGCCATGATGAATGGAGGATGATGTTTATGATAAATGAACAAGTGGAAGTGGATGCTATGGTATTAAACTATGATGATCTATATATGATTCTGCATATGCTCAAATGCAAACTTAAAATGAACCAATCTAAAATGTAACTATGAAATAATATGTTAATCTAAGATCTAAATATGATGCAAAACATGATATAAAAACTATCTATAGGGCTCCAAGAATGCTCCAAGCTCCAATGATAAACCTGCATTATAACTTTACTTCAAATGTGGATACAAAATACAAGGCCCAAGGGTTATATTTATAACCTTTTCCAAGCATATAGTGAGGTGGCAATAATCAATGGTCCAAATTCGAATAAGAAAAATGGATGGTGAAGATGAAGAGAATCAAGATGTTGTCCCCTTAACCAAAGATAAAATTCCATTTGGATGGGAGAATCTCTTGACCAATGTGCAACATGCCATTTGCATGGAAGATTCAAGTGTGGGAAGAGAAGTCCATGTGCTTCCAAAATTGGTGGAAGTGTGGGAGGAAATGAGCCATGTGCTTTTTGAAATGAGTTGAAGATAATTCTAATTAAAAATTAGAGTTATTTATTTTCATGTGACCTTGGTGAGGTGGCACAAAAAGTTGTAGAAATGTGCTTTAATTCCTAATTGGATTTAGTGAAGATTAATTAAACAAAACAAGTTTAGAGAACCTTGTTTATTTAATTAATTTAGAAGAAGATGCTTTAGATATGGAGAATTAGAGAATGGTGAATAATATAAATAAATTGAGAATTTATTTATACGTAGTTGGAATATTAATCAAATAGCTAGTATTTAATTAATTAAAGGTGATGATTGTTTTTAGGTGTATATAATACTTACTTGTATTTACAAGTATTCCACATGTTGTAGGTTGAATTTTGCATCCTCTCTTTTTTGTTTCAAAGTATGTGATGAATGTGATGATGGCTTAAGGTTACAAAAGGACAATAAACCAATTTTAACTATTTATGTAAGCAATATCAATATATCATCAAAACAGGTATTTAAAGATATAAAACTATATATATACTTACATGTATTTACAAGTATTCCATGTTGTTTGTTGAATCTGCATCCTCTCTTTTTCGTCTCGAATTGTGTGATGAATGTGATGATGAAAAATGGGATCTCATATCCTAAGCATGTTCCGGTTCCATTTTCAACCATACAAAATATTAAATAAAGCAAATAGGATCCTATTTAGGAAATGGGATCTTGTTTCTAAAGTGGGATCTTTTTTCTTAAAATTTGAATTGTAGGATAGGTTTCTACTTTGGTTTTTGAGTAGGAAAAAGGCTTGGGGACTCAAACCTTAGCTTTAGACCTGGAACTTGAAGGTCATGTTAGTGTCATTAGAAAATAGTGACTTTGGACATATGTTTGAAGACACTTTTTTGCAAAAATTTTTAATGAAATTAAAACCCATTATAGATGAGATTTTGTAGATTCCAAATATATAATTTTTTACAATTGGATTATTTTTTCTATTTTTCAAATATTTTTTGATGAAACTAGTCCATAAACTTGAAATATCAAGGTTTTTTAGTATTTTAATAATTTTTTATCAAAATAATTTTTTGAAAACAAAATTATGCATGCACATTCTTTAGAAAATTATTTTCAATTTGAGAAAAAAACAAAAAACGATAAGTTTATGTCATCTTATGTGTGACATACATGAGGAATTTTCAAAAAACAATTATGGCCAATAAAAATTTAACAAAAAAAAATTCAAAAATTTACAAAAAAATATTTTGCACATTCTTCAATATGTTAAAGATATTTTCCCATAAGGATTCAAAAAATACAATTATTTAGGTCAAAATATGGATGAAGTACATGTGCATGGTATGGTAAAAATAAAGTGACTTTTAAACAATGGTTTTTAGACATGTCTATTCAAAATCAATTTGTATCATCTGGGTATTAAAATAAATAACATATTTGGAAACTGGACTTGGAGTACTACATTTCATAGTACTAACTTTTTTTAAGGTTCGGTCTATAAGTGCTTCAAATTTTTAGGTCAAATGAGACAAACTTTGATAATCATGGAAAACACTTCCACTTTTTGGACAAAGAGTGGACTCAACTTCTTGCACACACCTATTAATTAATCTTGGTAATTAGGCCTACAAAGGTGACATCCATGGCTCATTGTAATGTAGCTCCAATAATCTTCAATCCAACTAGCATCATAACCAAATGTTCCTCAAGGCATGGTGAAGTTTTTTTCATGTCACTTAAACTCTTTTACCATAATTTCATTATGTAACTTAAAACTCCATTCATCATAACATTACCTTGGATATTCCATTACTTGTGGTAAATGGTTCATATTAGGCAATGAATAATTATTATTAAGGTACTTGATATTCATATGTATAAAATCTACTCACAACCTAATATCACCATTCTTCTTTAACACAAGGACCAAGTTTGAAACCCACTTTGAGTGTTTGATTAGTTTGATGATACCCCCTTTTCAACTTCCTCAACTGTTTTTCATTTGAGGGGTGATATTACCTAGGTTTATGTGACATTACCTTTTCTTAGAAGGTTTTGTACCAAGATCCAAAGGGATGGTGTGCTAAAATAAATTTTCTATTTAATCTTTCCACTCATCATAATATTAGGAAAATAGTTTTAATACCTTTTCAATAATTCTATTAGAATTTTCTTCTCTATTGGTTTTATATTTTTGCTAAGGTAAATCATCCTAGGGAGTAATTTAATTCCCAAGTTTACATTATCAACATCTTTAGGAATTTTCTTACTCCTTATTTTATAATAGTCAGTATGAGCAAACATTCTTTCTAATGTGACAAAATGGTATTTATTTTGATTTGTATAAGTTCATTTCCAAAAAGAGCCTCCTTACCTTCATCACTTTCTTCTACCATAGCAACCCATCAATAAGATAATTTTAAAAAGGGTTAGTTCTGTAGACACCTAAATTTGGCCACTTACATTTGGTCAATTTTATCCCTTTTTCATCTAAATATCCCATTTTTCAAATTAATTAAGTAATACTGCTATTATTTAATTAATACACTAAAGTCCTCTAAATCCCTAAGGTATTTAGTTAAATAATTAAATACTTTACCCTTTATTCCTTTCCTCCAAGCAATTAAATAAATAATCCATTTATTTAATTCCCTTTATCTCCCATCCCCCATAATCTATACCTAATCCTAATCCACCTCCTAATCCCATCGTTAAGGATGTGCACATTCCTAATCCATGATTAGGATGTGTGACATCCTCCAACTTTTCCAAGTTGGCTCTTAATCCTCATTAGCCACCTAACCTTCCTCTAATCCTTCATCAACTAGCCTAATCAACCCCTTGGTCAACTCTCCCCATCCCCCGAGGAATTTTTAATTCCCTTTTGTCTTCCCAAGGTCCTTTTGAGGAATTTTTAATTCCTCTCCCATCTTCCAACGAATATTAAATTCCTTCTCTTTCCCAAGGAATATTAAATTCCTTTTATCCTTTCTATGCACATAAAAAATGAATTTTTAGTTCCTTTGGTCAACTCTTGATCTTCCTCCCCCTTTCAATCTCCACCATCCATTTCAATCTCCCTTGCTAAATGGCTAACACTTAGTCATTTTTGCATTCTCAACCATTCTCAAGCATTGAACCATATCATGCACACACAATCTCTCACACTATCACCATAACCAAATCCTTGCAACCACAACTATCTTGCATCCATCTTATGACCAAATCAAGCAAAGATCAAATTGTTATGCTGCCAGAATTGATCTAGGAGCACATATATCAAGCCATCAACGAGGCAAACAAATCCATCAAGCTCAAACAAGGTAAAAAATGATTTTATTTTCATTTTTAAGTTTGAGTTTCATCTTTAGCCCAATCTTTAGTGTTGTCTTTGGTTTTTTATCTCTTGCTTGAGTTTATTTCTTGTATTTTGGATGGGGTAAACACACTGCACACATTTATGGCATGCCTAGTGGGACCCATGTCATGGGTCTCTTTCACTATTTTTTGTTGTTTCAAGTTTTGTAGGTTCGGATTTCACACACAGGGGAGAATCCGCCCCCGATGAGAAAATCCACCTAACATAGGGGCAAGTCTGCATTGATATAGGTGATCGCACATCCACCTATCCTATAAAAGGGTGATTATGCTTTTCTTATCTAATACCTAACTTACAAAGGTGAATTTGTAGAAGGATAGATGAATTCATGAATGACGAATATGCAAATTTGCGGATGATGGATAAGCAAGTTTGCGGATGACGGACAGGTGAATTTCCAGATGATGGATAGGAAAATTTGCGAACGAGTAAATTTGAGAACAGGAAAATTTGTGAATGGGAGAACTTGCCAACGGGAAAACCTGCTCCTTATAGAGGCAATCCTACAACCTGTATAGAGGTGAATCCGTCCTCTACAGGGGTGAATCTGAGGTATTCTAGAACCTTTAATTTTTTAATTTGAGCTTCAATTTGATTTTAGTTTTGGGTACTAATTAACTAACTTGTTTATCTATGATTGCGATATCTTCCTAAAAATTTGCACAACTTGTCCCCCATGCTTGTCCAAGACCAGAGTATTAAAACTACTAATTTATCTTTTGTAGGATGATCTGTTGAATACTCTTAGTTTAGTTTTGTTTATGTGTCTTTTTTGTACTAATTTAGGAACACATAGATTAATTAAATCCCATCAATTTACTTTATTTTCCATGTTTGGGAGTAAGCTATTGATATATCCACTCCCCTTGCACCTTTTAGTGATCATGGGTGATGAGAAATCACAGTTTTCTCTAGTCTAGTCCAATCTACTTAGGAGATGCTAGTGCGTCTAAGCTCTCTCGTTGAGCTATGTGCGAACCTAGGGACTAGCCAAAACATCTATTATCTTCTTCCCTTAGTCCTCAAAAGTTGCTTAACATAGAGGAAAATTTGTGGTCCCAAGATAGGTGAAGTTGTCACCTGGATAGGAAAATTTGAGCTACATAGAGGTTTAGGCACTGCCCATACAAAATCTAGAGAGTTAATCCTTTTGGTCACTAAAATATTGTTGTTTCCCAAGTCCTTTGCTATGATCAATTTTTTTTATCATCATCCATTTGCCCATAATTGTTATTTTAGTCTACATTTTCTAAAAGTCATCAAATCCTTAGTCAAATCATATAAGTTCATCGTAGGACATCCCTAGATTGCATATCCATCATCGGTTCATCAATCCCAACCTCTTAGGATTTGTTTTATGGGTTGTTATCTAAGTTAACTTAGGTTTCTAATCCCAATCGTCATCAATCAAACTTATGATTTTTATCCATCTTGAGTCAGTAATCATCCATGGCCCAATCAATCTACTTCCATCTTGAGGTAGATTCGGTGTCATAATCATCCTTTTCACAATCCAATATGGTCATTAGCATCATAAGTCATCTAGTTAAACCCCTGAGCTTGGTTTAGAGTTCATCCCATCACATCCTTCAACCATCCTAATATGATCTTCAATACAATCCTAATTTGAGCTTAAATCAAATCCCAAGTTGAGCTTAATATACATCCCAATCTGAGCTTTAGCCCATCGACATCCAAGATCTTATAATATCAAAACAAATCTTATGACCTCTTCTTCCATGTTCTTCTAATCCATTCTATTTATCTTTTCATCGTCTCTCCTTTTCTTCTAATAATCTATTCCCATCTTTTCAATCCATATCCATCGATTCAACATCATGAATTCTTATCCTTCACCAATGCAACCAAAATAGTAGTCAAGGGGAACCCCAATTACATTGATGATGATAATGAAAGTCTTGTTGATCAAGATGAGTATGATATGGATCCCTTTGATGCTATCATTTCTAGTAAACTTTCTTCAACTGTCATCCAAAATCCAATCAACCATCCAAGCTATCCCATCATGCCTTCGTCCACACCTACTAGCAATCCTTATGCTACCTTTGACAAGAGATATCCACTATCTTTCCCATCTGCATCTTCATCATATCCTTCATCTACATCTTTCTCTTATCCAACATCCATATCTTCTCATCCCAATCCTCTATCCCAATAGTCCTACCTCAATCCACCATCCCAATCTTCCCATCCCAATCCAACATCCACATCTTCTTATCCCAATCCTCTATCCCAATACTCCTATCTCAATCCACCATCCTAATCCTCCCATCCTAATCCAACATCCACATCTTCTTATCTTAATCCACTATCCCAATATTCCTACCTTAACCTGTCATCCCAATCTTCCCATTCTAATCCTACATCCCCATCCTCCTATCCTAATCCAACATCCACATCTTTCCACTTTAATCCACGGTCTCAACATTCCTATATTAATTCCCCATCCACTTTCTCCAACATCAATCCACCATCCATGTCCTCCTATCCTAATCCACCATCCCAATATTCCTATCTTAATCCTCCATCTAATCTTGATCCCCCCACCAATCCTAATCCTCCACCTACCCTTATTCCTCCATCCAATCCCATTCCTTCATCTAGTCCTAATCCAACAATCCATAATCCTAGTCCTCCACCCATTCATAATCCTTCACCTACTCCTACCACACCATCTAAGCTTACTTCTAGATGTCATCCAAGCACTTATGACAAAGAATACATCCCCAACTCCACATCTTGAAGTCGTGGAACCATGCTACCCCACTCCCCCATGTACAGTCACTAGGGATGATACCCTTCTCCATCTACCACCTATCATTACTATTACCACCCCTAGCACCACCCAAACCATTGAAACCATCAAACCCACTAAACCCATTGAATCCTATCTTCTACTCCTAGATCCACCCAATCCATTGAAGCCACCCAAATCCAATCCACTCCTCCCACTCATAGCATCACCAAAATCCACTCCCATGGACTTCATGAATCCTCCATCCTTCCATCTCCCCCACTTGAGGAATCCCTCCAACACTCCATCTTCATGCCTCCCACATGTGATGAATCATGCCAAGAGATTTATACAAATCATACCAACGTATCCCCTCCTCCACATCAAGATCCTGTCATCCTATCTACCCCAAATCAAGATCATAGTCCCCCATCCATTCTATCCCATGATCCCCTTGGAACTCAAGATCCAACCACTCCATCTCATGATCCCTTATCACCCACTACCGCAAATCTAGATCCTATCATATCACTTATTCCCCCTCATGATTCCTTATCACCTCCTCCTCTAAATAAAGATCCTACCATCCCATCATCTCCACCTCATGATCCTTCATCGCCACCTAACCATACCATCCCAACACCATGTTTATATCCCCTTGGTACTCTTACATTCGTCCATGGTGGTTTTCTTGCAAAAGAGGAACCAAGCATATATGCCACCCATCCTCCACCTAATAATAGACTCGCATCATTCTTCTAAAGTAACAAGCATCCTACCATAGATCGAATTCTCAAGGGCATGAACTATCAAGGAAAAGGTTTAGGCCTTCATGAGCAAGGTATTTTAGAGCCCATCCATGTCAAAGAAAATCCATGTGCACAAGGTCTTGGATATGTATCTCAAGACTCACAATCCAAAAATGTTGGTACAACCTCCATACATCCTCAACGAGCCTCTTCCAATAGAATAATAAGCTCTTCCAATCACTCCACCAAACCATTTGTTTCCATCCCCCCTCCTCCATCATATTACCTCAAAACAACCATCCATATTCCTCCATCCTCCAAATCCATTTTGGGTCCTTATGTCCCTCCATCCACCATCACCCCTCCTTCATCCTCCAAATCTATTTTGGGTCCTTATGTCCCTCCATCCACTATCACACATCCTCCAGGTACTAAGTCCATTCTGGGCCCTTATATCCCAAAATCACCTCCTCCATCTCCTCCTATTCATCCTTTTATCCATCCATCACCTATCCATATCACCCATCATAAATATCCCACTCTCATGTTCCCTAATCAAGATAAAAAAAGGCACTTACCTACACATCCTCCATCCACATATGATCCTAAAAATCCTACCTCCATCACTCCATGCATGTTTCCTCCACATCATCTATCTCCTTACACCCATCCCATTGCTATTAAAAGCACTTTGGATGCCAAAGTAAAAATGAATAAATCTAAACATCCACATGAATCTGAAGCTTCTCATGTCCCTTTAAAAATACATGTTGAAGAAAAGAAAAATCCAATCCAAAATCCAAATCAATCCCAAAAGATACACAAGCCCACCAAAGCAAACATTAGAACCATGTGGATCCCAAAGAAAAAAGATGCAATGCCTTCAAATGAAAAATCCATAATAGCATCCAAATTTTCTAATCCAAAAACTAATGATTCACATCCTCAATCTCCAAAATCTATTTTTGGTCCTTATGACCCAAAATTCACTATCCCAACTCCTCCATTATCCCCACACTCTTCATTCATTAATCCTCCTATCCTTTCACATCCACCACCATATGTTCCAATGTTTGTCATAAAAAAATTATCGCATCACACATCCACCCCATCATTCCATCCATACACTTTCCAGTATCCCATCCATTATCCCTTTAATCCATTCTCTTGCATAATCCATTTATCCTAATAAGGTTGTACCAACAGCCAATAGTCACTTCACACATGGGCTCTTAATAGCTCGTATGGAACTTGATGCTTCCATATCCTTATCACATGTCTTCTAAATCCATTTATCCACATCCCTATCTTTATCCATCTCCATCCACATGCTATCCAAAAACTTAAAAATTCCAAAAAAAGTCCAAAAATAAAGAAAGAAAATAATCCATCCAATGGTGAAAACTTGGAAAACAAGCACCTTGGATAAGTATTGTGATGAAAACTTGGAAAACATGTGTCATGTGTAAATCCACCATCCAATTTACTTCCACACTTGGAGGCAACTTCATTTTTAGCACACCATCCTCCATCTCCTCCATCTAGCCTATCATGCCCATCATGCCTATTGTATCCCGTTTATCCCAATTCCTCCACCCTCCTATTGATCCTGATAAAGATAGAGGAAAACATATATGTACATGCTTTGGACACCTCTTGGAATACATTCCTTTCATCCATACACTATGATATTCCTTATCCACCCATCATGCTACCATCCATCTACCTTCCTTATCCATGCATCCTATCTACATCCATCTCCCTCCCTCATCCACCCATTATATCCTCCCCCATTTATCTCCTTTATCTTCCCATCCACTTCTCTTCCATCCCTCCTTCCTCATCACACATGACATATCTAGAGTGGGAGCATCTACTTCCTTTGTGACATAGTCCTTGGAGACACCCTTCACCCATCATGTCATCCCCACCATCTCCCCATCCTTATCTTCCCATCCATCCATCCAAAAAAAAAAGAAATCACTTCGATCTTCCAAATCCTTACCTTCCCATCTATCCATCTAGTAACCTTTTCCACATCCAAATACTTATCCCTCTATCCATCCATCTTGGCATCTTTCCATCACCTTATCCTTATCTATCCATCCCTTTATCTCTATTTTCATTCCATCTTATAATCTCTTGTCATTGGTATCTGGCTATAGGCTCCCTCCTCATGTAACCTAATGCCATTTATCTCACTATCATCAATCCCACCTCTTTCACACATCTTTCCAATCTCCTCTCACTTTTCATCACTTATCTATCCATCATATCATCCTCCCAGTTCATCTTTTGATGATTTGGATACATGTCCTATCCTCGAGCTTCATGCAATCACCACCATCCTTTCCTCAAGGTCTATCTTGTCTCATCATAACGAATCCATCATTATATCTACTTAACATGGTCATCTCATCATCCTTTATCCATTGTTTTTCATTGGTCTTTTGTCAAACTACATTGCCTCTGTGCTTGCATGTAGGAAAGGTCAATCATTTGATCAACCCTCGGGGCATTTGTCTATCTAGTCTTTATCATCCATCATCATCTTCATTGTCCTCTTTCCGCTTTTATCCATGGCCAGTCATTAGTCTTTTATTGAACTACAAGGGCTTTGCACTTTCACATAGGCAAGGCTAATATTTGATTAGCCCCCGAGCCCCTAGGTCTTTAGGCTATGTCTTATTGTCGTGTCATGTCGTCAAGTGTGACCTTACCTAGCTGGTTCTTAGCAAAAAAGATCAGTTAGTATCAGGAGGTCCTATCAATTTTGAGGATCCTAAGTCATGTTGATCATTTAGTCTATCCTCCATCTTTGGTCTTAATAGGATGTATCCTTCCTAATTAGACTGCATCAATCCCATCCACCCTTTTGATCCTATGGCAAAGGACATTTGAAATTTATTGTGATCTTTTAATAATTTGGGAATTTTGTTTATCATTTGAGCTTCCTATTATACCTTGTTGGGGTCGCCACGATCCATCATATCATGGTGTGCTTTGACTGGTAGAACTAGGGGCATATCTTGATTTTCTATGTGATCTTGTCTTCCTGGTTGTCCTGCGTAGTACCCACCAAGATCTTTTGTGGTCTTGTGTTATGTTGGGGCATCCTTTGTATATGTGGTTTTCCAACATTGGCCCTACCAAAGCCCCCATGACTTTGCGATGTTGGAATAACCTTTTGTTTGTTGTGTCAGTCCCATGCATGTGATATAGAGCCACCTTAGTTCCTCATACCCTGATGCATAATATCTCATGCTATATCAAATTTAGTGCTCATTACATGGCAGTATAATGCATAACAATTAAATTTATTGATTTGATCACTCTCCTTTCATATCCCCCTTCCCCCATCTTCCCATCTATCATTTTCCTCTATCAACACCCCCCCATCCCCTTACCCACCATCTTTCTAATCCATTCATCATTCATCACTCTCCTCATCTCTCTATCCTATCCATTTTCATCCCTCCTCTTCCTTCATCCTCATCATTTCATCATCTCTTCAATCTTCTTAAGATAATATAGATTTGTTATTCTAAGCATATTTTCCTCCATTTTCTTCATTCATTTCATCTATCTCACATCTCAATCCAACCCTCATCCATTAAATCTAGCATAAATCATCTAATCACATCCTTGGTCTTGTTCCTAGCCTTGCTACAAGCCTTGATCCAATCATCATCATCATCATCATTAGTGGGATGTATCCTTCCCTATCCTTTGTGTTGTTTTGGGATGTATCCTTCCCTCATCAACAACACTCTCATCATCATCATCATCGAGATTTATCCTTCCCTATCCTTGTGTTGTTTTGGGATATATCATTCCCTCACCAACAACACTCCTACCATCATCATCGAGATGTATCCTTCCCAATCCTCATGTTGTTTCAAGATATATTGTTCCCTCATTGACAACACTCCATCCATCATTAACCAATCTTGGCTTGCAGCTTGACCGGGGAAACATCATACTTTTCCTTGTATCCATTGGTGCTTTCTCTCTTATCATCTTCTATTCTTAATCTCCTCTCGCTTATCATCCTCTCTTATCCATCATTTTGCATCATCTTCCCCATCTACCCTTGCATCATCTCATCCATTTTGAGAGCACACTCATTTTCTCTTTAACCTACATGTCCTTTCAAGGGGGCATCCTCACCCATCTTCATCTTCATTCCCATCATCTTTCCTCCTAGTCACTCCTTTGAATGACTGGGGCATCTTTCCCTAATCCAGCCATCTTCTTCCTGGTGCTATTTTTTAATCTTCTTTGAAATGATGCTACTTTGTAACACCATCTCAAAGAGGGGAAAAATGTAGACACCTAAATTTGACCACTTATGTTTGGTCAAATTTATCCCTTTTTCATCTAAATATCCTATTTTTCAAATTAATTAAGTAATATTGCTATTATTTAATTAATACCCCTAAAGTCCTCTAAATCCCTAAGGTATTTAATTAAATAATTAAATACTAAATTACCCGTTATTCCTTTCCTCCAAGGAATTAAATAAATAATCCATTTATTTAATTCCCTTTATCTCCCATCCCCCATAATCTACACCTAATCCTAATCCACCTCCTAATCCCATCATTAAGGATGTGCACATTCCTAATCCATGATTAAAATGTGTCACATCCTCCAACTTTTCCAAGTTGGCTCTTAATCCTCATTAGCCATCTAACCTTCCTCTAATCCTTCATCAACTAGCCTAATCAACCCCTTGGTCAACTCTCCCCACCCCCCAAGGAATTTTTAATTCCTTTTTGTCTTCCCAAGGTCCTTTTGAGGAATTTTTAATTCCTCTCCCATCTCCCACGGAATATTAAATTCCTTCTCTTTCCCAAGGAATATTAAATTTCTTTTATCCTTTCTATGCACATAAAAAATGAATTTTTAGTTCCTTTGGTCAACTCTTGATCTCAACCCTTGATCTTCCTCCCCCTTTCAATCTCCACCATCCATTTCAATCTCCCTTGTTAAATGGCTAACACAACCATTTTTGCATTCTCAACCATTCTCAAGCATTGAACCATATCATGCACACACAATCTCTCACACTATCACCATAACCAAATCCTTGCAACCACAACCATCTTGCATCCATCTTGTGGCCAAATCAAGCAAAGATCAAACTGTGATGCTGCCAAAATTGATCTAGGAGCACACATATCAAGCCATCAATGAGGGCAAACAAATCCATCAAGCTCAAACAAGGTAAAAAATGATTTTATTTTCATTTTTAAGTTTGAGTTTCATCTTTAGCCCAATATTTAGTGTTGTCTTTGGTTTTTATCTCTTGCTTGAGTTTATTTCTCACATTTTAGATGGGGTAAAAACACTGCACACAAGTTCAATTCAAGAACT
This sequence comes from Sequoia sempervirens, assembly GCA_007258455.2. Classification (NCBI taxonomy): domain Eukaryota; kingdom Viridiplantae; phylum Streptophyta; class Pinopsida; order Cupressales; family Cupressaceae; genus Sequoia; species Sequoia sempervirens. The sequence continues at coordinate 42,605,190 of VDFB02373365.1, forward strand.
CATATACATGTTGATGATCATTGAATACCTACCAGATATTAATTTAATCAAGAATGCTAGGCCTAGCAAGAACTTCAACACCATACATAAGATAAGGTAATAACAAGGAAGTGTCAAAATTTGAAGCTAATACATCAATACAATCAACAATTTTATTTTTTTCCTTCAATCCATGTGATATCAAAAGAATTAATAATCTCAATGGAATCCCATACAACATTCATATACATCTTCAACCTCTTTTATTCTATAGCAAATGTGCCTCTAACTTGATACAATACAATTTTTGAATCATTGTATACTCTAATGTATTTGATCCTATATTTGGAAGACACATTCAAGCCAAGCAATATATCTCATACTCAACCACATTATTGGTGTATTAAAAGTTTACTTTGAAAGTAAGCTTATAGTTTGCATCATCCATTGACATCAATAAAACTCCTACATAGTTTCCTTCTTTAGAGAATGTACCATCAAAGTGTATTTTCCAAATGTCATCACTATGTGGATATTGATGTGGGAGAAATAAATTAGAGCTTACCTATTTTTTAAACTCATCATCACAATATCTAATGAAACGACCTAGTTCACTATCAAATAAACAAACCTCATTCGTTGCTTCATCTAGATTCTCTTCTATATGTAATATCTTATTTTATCTATGCAATTAGAATTATTTCCCATGCAATGGTATAGTAGCATAGGATACCCCATTTTGTAAGACAATAAAGTATAATTATGTTTGTTGTAAAGAATTTTCTAGGGTATGTAGCAAGCTGCACCTCAATTTTGTTTGCTACCCAAGATACATTTACCTCATGAGAATCCATGATTATTTTTTTCATATGATTTAGAAACTTGTAGGCCCAATTGCTTCATAACTTCTAAAGGCATCTCATTGATGGATGATCTTGAGTCTAGTATACATATGTGTACTAGTTTACCCTTTATTAGAAAATATATGTAAAATAAATCAACCACTTATTGACTACCATTAAAAATTGTGACCAAGTAAATATTAGGTTCATCTTGGACCTTACCTTCATCAATACCACCTTTGTGCTCATCAATGGGCTCACATGGTTGATCAAATATAATGGGAGCATTAGTATACAACAATGGCCTGTCTTTGTGTTCAAATACAATAGAAGCATTAAGTTTTCTTGGTTTTGAGAAGAGGGCTTTTGTTAATTTCATGGATTATTTTGTAAAATGCTATTTGAGGTGCAAAAAAAAGATAATTTATTTTTCCTTTGTGATAAACATTAAATTTGTTTTTGCATGGATGTTAATTCTAATAGTTTTGATATATGTTTCTAATAAAAATTGTATTTATCTCAAGTTTAGATTAATTTAGTACATATATAAACTTGTTGCAATGATTTTAAAATTTTGTGTAAATTGTCTATCATCTTCCAATTTGATTATGAAAATATCATCTTCTATAAAATTTTAATTTTGAACATGGAAAAATCAATCTATTCTTAACAAGGAATTTAATGCCCACTAAATCTATAGATCAAATTGCTAGTAATAAAAACAATAAAAAAAATCTTAAAAAATAATAGAACCACCCAAAAAAGTTTTTATAACACTTAAAATTTAAAAAATATTAAAAATCTTTTTTTTAATTTTTTAACTTCAATCAAGAACCATGACCCCATAAATTTGTATATAATGGCCTATAAACAAAACAAAATAATTGATATGAGTGGATGTGTTATAATTTATTAATGATCAAAATATCCTTTAAACATAAAAAATAGGACAGGCAGGGAAATGCACAAAATTTCCGTACAAGTTGACTCTAGAAATAAGGAATGTGGCATGTGCTTCAACTAAATACAGCTTTATACAATAAGTAATAATGATGGGGGTTGAATTTTTGATAAATATCTCAATCCAAGAAGTAATTTAGGCTTGTTTAAAGCATTTGTGTTGGGTATTGAAGAGACATACTTTGCTCATATACACTTTCCAAATATCCCTAGTCAAGTAGTGGACAAGAACGTGTGTCCAAATAACAGAATTATATCAATGAAAATTGCTGGAATTTGGGCATCTATGGCGTGATGTTTGGAATTTTTTGGGATGGAGATGAGCTTTTTCTGACCAACTAATTTTTTTTATATATAAATAAGCATTTCCAATTTTAGATGTTATTGGTTTATCTTTTCTTTAGTGAAAGCATTTATGTTCTTAAGGGAAACTACATTATACCTCTTAGGGCAATTTCATTATTTGTGAATGCCACATAATTATAGAGAGGTATTGGGAATTTTTAGGGTTTTAGGAACAAAACCAAAATTAGTAGAAGGGAAAAGATTATGAGGTGGTTGAGGTTATTAAGGTTTATGGATTCAAGGACATGCAAGCAAAAAAGGGTAAGATGGGATTTTTAGGTTATTCAATACTTTCAAGATATTATTTCATTCTAATGATTCTTAAATAGGTGTGGATGTGAACAATAAGAAGCATGGCTCAAGTCCACATAATTCTATTGTTGACATTTTTTTCCACCCTAAGCTCACATCTCAAAACTATAGCAAATCATGCACACATGCCTTTCACATTATTGATCATACTCGAGAAATTTGTATGGATGAAGAAATTTTTGACCACAAGGAAATCTTACAAGATCATGCACTAATTGGTAAATTTACAAGACGATGGTCCAAATTGAGTGATTTACATGCTTAGATCATAAAGATGTGTAAAGAGGCAATAAAGGATGAAATTACTATCTACCCTTATGCAAGGGGGTTTTGTGACTTTGTCCTTGAATGAAAATCCCTTAAGGATAAAGAGATAGTGATCAATGTTGGATCATGCCATTTTTTATTAGATTACCTCTACATCAAACTATGGTTTCCCACCTTTGATCTTCAAAATAATTATTTGTCCTTCTATTTTATTTTGATTCATTTGCCCTACTTACCTCTACAATTTTGAGAATTATAGAGACTCTAGGCTATTGGAAATGAAAATACCATTGTATATCAAAGGAAACTACCAATTTCTCCTACACTACTTACACTCACTTCTATGTGGAGATAAATCTCATCAAGCGACTTTCAATCAAGATTTATTTAATGGGTAGTTAGAAGATGTAGACAACAAGTAGACTATGAAAATATTGCTTTTTAGTTGAATAAAATTCTTTTCAATGAAGTGTCAATCTTCCCATAGTCTCAAAAACATTGCAACAATGCAAGGAAGCCATTTCCTCATGCAAAACCTACTAAGTGATAAAGGGTTGAGTCACATCACTTTACCATCACCTCCAAGGAAGTGTCCAAGAAGAATCCTTCACATATTCTTTCTAATGAGGGTTCCTTTGATTCTTCTATAGATTCACATGAATATTCTAGTGATGCTCCAAGTAGGTGTACAACCAAGTAGGATACTTCTTGGCACACAATTCTAAGAACACAAAAGCCCTAAAAATACCAAAGATTGAGAAGTTGTCAACAAGGGGTGATATGGCAAGTCCATATAAGGAAGTGGAGAAGCTAAGTATGGTCGAGCCTAAACCACATATGATACCATCAAATATTCAGAATGGATTGAGGTAAGAGAAGAAAAAATAATATTTCTTAAGAAAGAAAAAATATCAAATATCTTTGAGATCATCCAATACAAGTAAAAATAGAAAATCTTAGTATGATTTCAATGTAGCTCTTTTATGTAATTTCAACATCCTTGTCAATAGGGTTGATGCCTAATTTTTTTTGCTAATATTATATATGTGAGAGTATAACCCTAGTCCACAATCATGTACCAAGAGAAAACTCGAATACGTGATTTGGGATGAAAGCCTAGATTCTAGAGATTAAACATGAAAATTAAATGAATTAAAATGTGATATTTAGATGGATTTTGAAAGTGGGAAAATGATGTTAAGATGCTATGAATTGATTTACCACAATGTCAATTTTTTAGGGTTTGCTTGGATGACTTTATCAACTGTTTTGTAAATTTATTATGCTTTGTTATAGCTCAAATACATGCTTACAAAACTAGTCTCCATAAATATGAAATTGAAGCTATACTTGCAACAATGATCAAATATAGCTTTAATTTTAAAATTCACTTATATCTTGATCTTCTAATGTTTGAATATGAGTAAGGAATAGTAGTGTTTACAAACATACCTATGAGGAATCTAGTGAATTGTGAGGGTCACGTTCTCCTTAGCAAAACCCCTAGGGGACCAACCTTATGGATTTGAGTGAAAGATTGAAGACAAGCTACCCTGTAATGGTGCGTAGGATGATCTCGCAAGAAAAAAAAATACAAAATTCATTCTCCTTTAATCTCTTTCACCTAAATTTTCTTTCATATTCCATTACAATTTCAATTGAGTGAATGAATACCTTCAAAGGCAATAACATATCACACAAATTGACATAAGTGTGCACTATGTCAACTCACAATGTCTAGTAGGAGGGATTTAGCAAGATTCAATTTTTATTTAAATTTTAAAAGTTCAAGGTTCAAATCTACAATTGTGGAAACAATCTAGGTAAATTTTATACTCACAAATCCAATCTAGGTGATGAATGAAAAATCTTGGAATTAGGATCAATCTTTGGGGATAAGTGATAATGAGATTTAAATATAGTGATGACACATGAATTGAATTCATGCAAGAATATGTCATTTGTAGGTGACTTAATTTATTAAGAACACTCTAATAAAATCAATCCTAAAACATAAAGGAAATAGGCATGTGTATGGAATTTCCAACATTACATTATGTCCCCACTTCTTGTGCATGCAAACTACTAGTGCATGTCAAAGTAAAAAAAGTCTATCTAACATGTAAATTAAATATATTTTTCACACTCAAAAGGATAAAAATACACATAAAATATGCAAATCATTATTAAAGTCAAGTTGCAATGAGAACATAGAATGCAATGAGCAACATCTATCAAATATTTAAAATAGGCAGTAATTTGAACTTGTGTGAAAAAGAGCTAGCATCAAGAACAATAAATTTGAAGATGAGAAGAGTGAGATATTCTACCTAATATAGAAACTGGTAAATATCTAATTAACTAAAAATTTAAAAGGACTTGAACCAAATAGACAAGAATGGTGAAATCTCCCCTAGACATATTAATGTCAATGATATTGTCACTACAAAATATAAATCACAAAAGGAACACTGATCTCATATATGCCACCTTCCAATTGGTTGCATATAAAGGATGCAAGGAATTGGAGGAGAGGATACAAAAAAATAATCATGATAGGGCCTGTAGACATGGTAAAAGATAATACCATAGGATAAGCATGTAAGATTTCATAGGAAATACATAATCATGAAGGAGCATGTAATAAAGGAAAGGTAAGAGGCCCCTCAATGTTGTCCCCAATTAAGGGAAATTGTGTGATAAGGATAGAAATAAATGATAGATAAGGGTCATATAAGAATAAATAAGATCTACAAGATATGAGCATGGGAAGGATCATAAAATGTAATCACTTTGCATTTTTTGAACCTTAATATCTTTTGTTGACACCCATGAATAAGTATCACTTTTATCATGGAATTTGGGTTTTGAAACATATTAACCTTATTATTTATGTTTTATTTGCTACATAAGTAGTTTTTTTCTTTATAAGGATCATTGGAAGGCATGCATATATCAAAATTTGTATTCTTAAGATATTTTAGGATATACAACACATGATTCTTTCCAAGTATTTTATCTTTATAATTTATAATATGATAGGATGTGTAAGTAGCTACTCGAGTCTTTCTCATATTCTTTCTTTGTTGATCTTCTAATCTTGAAACTTGAAACTTGCATAAATGATGCATATAATCTTTGAGCTCACATGGTAACTTCTTAGGCACCTTCAAAAATGTTTCCAATGAAAAAATATTCAAATCTAAAATGTTTTATAATATTCACTATTAATGTTGATTGCTTTTCCTTCATGTATAAATTTAACACATTGATTTAAAACAAAGGGGCTCTATACATAGTCTACCAAGTAACACACTAAATATATTTGAAGATGGAACCACATGACATCATATCAGTAGTTCTTTAGAACCAACTCTCAAATGTAGAATAATTCAAACCAAGTTTTGAATCAAAATTTCATTACTCATATTTGATGCTATGAGTCCAAAATGTGCATATTCTTGATACTTAATGTGACTATTAAATAAAATCTCTTACTGTGTATGCATGTTAAATTGGTATACAAGATCAATGAGAAATTGGGTAGATGAAGTGCATCTAAGCCTACTAATAATATACAATGGACCATAGTATTTATTTTGTGGGATCTCTTCATCAAAAAATATAATCAATAGAGTAGCATGACAATAAGATATATCTTTAGAGTGTATCATACTCACAAAAACATTTGTGTGTGATTGTGCATGAGAATATACTTCACAATCATCCATGGAGTCTTTGTCAACATGTTTATGTGTTATAGTAAAAAGGTCATGTTCATGAGATGCATTAAAGTTATTAATGTGACTTGGAAATAAACTAGCTTAAATATTTAAATTTTGATTAGGGGAGCATCTAAACAATTGCCCCTATTATTGACACCCTATATATGACTCATATTAGTATCAATTTTAGAGTTATGGGAACTTGAGTATGATGTCCATTAACTCTATGAAAATTACAAAATGTATTCTCAATATAGTTTTTAGGTTGCCCTCTAGTTAGATCTAATTGATGTATAGGTGGAGTAATCCATCTAGAGCTTAAAATACTTTGAAGCATGATGTTCAAGGGGTTGTTGTAACTTAGTAAACATCTAAGAAAAGTATGAGGTCTAAAAGAAGGCACACTGGAAGTATTAGTAATCATCTCTAAGAAGTTGAAGTTTGTTAGCGATATCATAATTAACATCATAGTAAAAAAAGCCATTGTGAAATGATGATTGATTAAGGTTTTCAAATATATCTAGGTGTGTTGGTATTATCCATGATGAGAGAAAGGTTGAGATAAGGACAACACTCAAGAGAGAAGGCAAGCCAAGTTACATGTTTTGGCATACAACCTTAAGGAATACAATTGTAGTTTTTTAAATGAAAAACAGAGAAGTGATTTATGCGTTAACGATTTGGTTCATCAAAATGTAAAGATAAGAAATAAGATGACATTCTTTATCTTAGGAGTTTCACTAGAATCAACTAATGATATAAAGCATGATAAAACAAAAAACAAAGAGAGAGAAAATAGTTTATTTATAGAGCACAAAATAATAGAAGGTTAGGTAAGCTTAGTTGTTTTTAAAGGTTACTTATAGAACAAAAAAATATTTTACAAGGTTAGAAAGCTTAGTTGCATTCAAAGGATGATGTCAATTGATCTAGCTCTATCTCAATCTACATTAAATAAGAGGTTGGTATCAAGAAATTGCATCTCTTCTTTATCTTTAGATGTTCACTACTTCTATGTCTTAGGACATGATCACACATGGTTTCATCCCTTCTAGTGTGGCAGTGTTCGTAGACTATGGTAGTGTCCTATATGACCACATGTTTGTCCTCTACAACTTTGCAACTTGTCTTGGACCTATGATATTTGGGAAATGGTGGCATTTTAGGACTCGTCTTGAGGTGGTCTAAATAGTAGAATAGCCTTGATTATGATCAAGCCCCACAAAAGATTTAATAGTGATAACCCTTGAGAAATGTGCAAAGTATTTGGTAATTGACAAGGGCATGTTTGTTATGCTATGCCTATATCAAAAACTACTTACTATGTTTCATGTTGCTCTCATTGCAATTACCATTTTGCCTTTTAATAACCATTTACACAACCATTTGGACACAAAAAAGATAGGGATATGGAATTGAGTGAAAAATATGTTTTAGAATTTAAAAAAATGATTTTTGAATGTTGGAGACTTGACAATTCACAATCTTATCTAGAAGACAAAAACCCCTGCATGTTAACATCCAAATAATAAAAATACAAGAACTAAAATGAAATTGAAATATTTAAATATGAAATGAATTATACAAATAATTATATAAAATTATTATAATATATATCAAAACAAAAATACTAAATATATATATATTTTTTGTTAAGCTTTAGATACCTAGAGCACACACCTAATGATAAAAGGCAAGAGGGACCCTAAGAAGGTTCTAAAAAGACTAGTGGGAATAAATTATTATGTTTAAGGACTATAATCACAGTCATGATGAGAAAACAGGTTGTCGACTTAATGGCTTAAAAAAAACCATAGATTTGCTTCCACGCAAAGCGAAATAGAAACAGACCCATTCATGGCATTCACTGCCATGATTTGCCAGCCTGTAAACGCAACTGTCACTGCCTCCACGCTCTCGAGCTCAGCTGGCCATGTGACCTGCGCGAGCCTCCCCAGGAATAATATTTTCTTCCCCAAAACCACGGAAAACAGAGAGACATAAATAGGGAGCCAAGTAAACTAAGAGAAAAGCTTAAAAAACAGGGGCGATGGGGTTGAGCAGCACCATCTACTGCGGCCGCCAGAAGGTGCGCGTAGTGGAGCCCAACGGTCAGATTCGCCATTTCCATTTCCCCATCACAGTGCCGGACCTTCTCCGCCTGTACCCTCACCATTTTCTCCGTCACATCTCTGGTTCGAATCTCGATCCCGACGCGGAGCTCGAAGGAGGGGACACCTACATGCTGTTCCCCCTGCCCAGGCTCTTTCCAACCAAGGGAGCGATGCTTCCAACGGCGAAGCGCCAGCCGGAGTCGAGCCCGCGACTTCCACCTTCGGCGGAACTGCAGAACAGGAAAAGGAAGTCGTGGAGGCGGAGAAGGTACTGGGAGCCGTCGCTCGACAGGATCGCGGAGAACGCAATGCTCTTGCAGACCAAGGAAGAGGAGGACAGAATTCACAGGCAGACTGTGAAATACAAGGAGAATTATGCGTTCAAAAAGGAGCCCTGGTAATTAATGTCTTCCTCCCCTGCTATTAAACCCCCGAAAAGTAAAAAATTTACACTTTCCATTGGCTTCTTGCGTTTATTTTTAATGTTTCCCCCCCTTTTGTTTTGCGCAGGTTCTTACAAACGAGGTTGAATGTATCCGCGGGCTTTATATTGAGTCCGATTTTCTGATCTGTGTCTGAATTATCTCAGTATTTTCAAAAATCCGGGGAAGATCCATAAAGCTGTGATAATTTAACTACATCAGGGTTAAAAGTGGCTCTTGATCAATACAAAAAATTTAAGGGTTGTGGAGCCTTAAATTTTGATTGGTTGAGTTTAATTGGTGAGGATAATAGTCTGGAAATGAGTAAGGTGGATGCTTCATTAACTTTGACTGAGGGACTGGACTGACGGTCTGGATCTCGAAATAGTGGCTTCTAATCAGATTATATATTCTACTATTATATTGTCATTTTACTATATAAAAATAGAGATGCCAACATTTATGTAATCATCCATCTTTTATTTAGATGTATTGATAAGATGTCGTCAAACTTTTTCATATGTGTTGGCCTGCTATACAATTTTAACCACATTCCAATAGACTTGAAATCTCAAGTAAGGAGGTATTTATCTACAAAGTTAAATCAATTTGTGAACCACAAGGTGGTTGAGAAAAAGGGGAGAGTTCAATCAAACGAATATGTGTAATTCTTTCTTCTATTAAAGAGCTCTCATGAATTTGTTGAGACACGCATGGATTTTGAACTCTATGCGTATTATATATTGTTGAAAGTGTTTTACTTTGAGTATATATTATAACTTTTAATAGAAAATGTTCTAACATTACTTTCATTTCAAAGAGTGTTCCTAATTAATGTTAGGAACTTTTTAACAATTTTGAAGGATTTTGTTATTTGAGTAAAATGAGATATATGCATCCCAATGCTTTTATTTAGGTTACTTTAGTGCTTAATTGGTTACAATCACTTTGTCAACCTGGCTAAGCTATGTAAAGCATTTAAAACTCTCTATTCTTGTAGAAACCTAAATATTTCCTTAGATATTTCCCTATTATACCCTCATCCTAATCAATCATGTAGTCACCTAATGTCCCTATCTTATTATTTAATTAGTCCAGGTTTCCCATCTCATCTCACATAGACAAATAAATTTATTATTATTTTCACCTATTTTGTCACCTCACACATGGCTAAAATAATTAAATATTAATATTCATTATAGCTATATTCCCCCCATTGATTTCAAGAATAAAAGACACCTAGGAACACTTGTCCTCATGGTTTCAATATTCTCTCCACTAGTTCCAAGAATAAAGTACACTCGTGCCTTATGTCTTATGGTTGCGACCACTTACTAAATTTGGTAAATGCATCCTAGCTCTTCAAATTCCAACAACCTCCATCTCAGTCGTCCATTCTCTCCTTGATCCTAGGGAAATCCTCTCATTCATCCTTCATTGTTGATCTCTCCATCATACCTCAATCGTCCATTGCCTCTCCCAAAATTATATAAATTGAGGCACATTCTTATCCATTTGATCATCACGTTTTGAGCTAAGCACATGTTGTCAAAGTAGGCAATCTTCAAGAAAATAGCATTCACATACCAATTATTTGGAGTAAATTACATTCAATAGTGGATTTTATGGTAACATTTGTTTTGAGTGATTGTTATTGATTTGTTTAAATTTCTTTGTTGAGCTCTAATTGAAATTTGTGATAGTTTAGAATAAGAATCCACTATTTTGTATAGTGCTTCCTAGTTCAATTCTAGATTATTGCATACAATTATCTTACATTAATGGTGAACCTAACATTTCTCCATGACCTAGAGTTTTCCTTAATGTTTCCTTTCCTCCATTAGGGTTTTAAGTTTGATATTTTTGTTTGGTTTGTTATAGTCACCCAAGGACTCAACCTCCAAGATCACCTACAAAACCAAAAAACAACCTTTTACAAGAGAGAAAAGCAAGAGCATAAATTTGCAATAATGGATGCAAGATAATATTAGATCAAATGCGATAAATATGCAATGCACACAAGATTGTAATGGAATGAAATTGAATCCAATGGAATTACAAATGAGAACCCCTTGGCTATATAGCCAAGGTGAGACATAGGATTAGACAAGATCATGGCAAGTGTTTTAATCCTATGTCATGATACAACTAATATTAAATTATCTTCCTTTAGTAGGTCTCCACACAACTACCCGCCATCAATGTAGATGGTATTATCAACTACCAACAATGAATGTGTGCTCTCTTTCATCCTAGATGTCTATTTTGGGTGAGATTATTTCTTAGCCACAAATCTTGACATTGCTATAGTGCCATAGGCTATGGTTTCACCTCGTTGTTGTGTATATGGTAAGTTTGAGCCATTTTGACAAAGAGGTTATTATATTATGGTTTTTAGACATGAGAAGGGTGCAATATATTGTAAGGTAGCTACTAAATCCATGTCTTATTCATTTGGTGGGGTACAAGACTGAAATAAAAGAAGGATAATATTGCATTTGGTTTTTGTTATAGAGTGTTTCCATGATTATATGTTTATATTCAGGAGGGTTTCTTAGTTGTAGCTATGAATTTTATTTTATCACATTTACTAGCACAAATGTAATGCTAATTTAGATGAGTGTACGCCAATATGAAAACATTGAAAATTTTATAATGATCTTTCTCATTTTATATATGGATATGTGTAGTTCTTTTATGTATAAATAAGTATGCTATGTCATAAATTTTACTATCATTGTTGTATGCAAATACATAGTTCATGATTCTCTTATTTTAGTTTGTGTTCTTGTTAATGAACTATGACTATATTAACCAATTAGATAGACACTAGTCTTGAACCTACTTGACCAATCTCATAGCATAAAAAATAAATTAATTATTAGTTTAATAATGAAACACCTTATGTGCACTCATGATCTTGTAGTATAACTAGGGATTTATTATCAAGAGAGTTGCGGAATGAATCTATTTCATGAGCTTTATGATTGCAAATTTTTATCATTTATATGGTAGTTTTGAGACAACTAGTTGTACTTGGTTTAGTGACAAGCTTTGGTGCCAAGTCAACATGTTGGGTTTAGTTGATTTTTTTGGTTGTCCATTTTGTGTAATTTCAATACTTGTTAAGTATACCCTAGGAACACCCTCCTAAGTCTAAGTTGAGCTCAAAGAAGAGGAGATGGAATCCACACATATATTTTTCCTTCAATGTTAGAATTTTGAATAAACACGAGACACAAGATCAAAAAACAAACAAAAACACCTTCGACGCAAGAGAGATGCAAACAATAATTTGCTATATCATCAACAAGAAAAACTTATAGAATGAAACTCAAGAGTCTTTAATGATATCTTCATATGAGTTCAAGAGAGATAATACAATGAGGGTTGAGTGCTTTAGAGGAGCAACCCTAAATGATAAAAGGATTAGATCATGACAAGTGTCATCATCCTATATGATGAGATGAAATGGTCTAATAATAGCTCACTTCAGTTAATAGAAAAAATAACTCCTAAGTTTAGCTTAAGTGTATGGGAATAAATTAGCCTAATAATCAATTAAAGATTAATTAATTATTAGATAATTACTCTAACACCCCCCTTAAGATGAACTCAGGGAGTAGCTAAAAACCCTAAAAATCCAATGCATAAAAAGCAAAGAATGTATGATGGGTCCTTACAAACAAGACTTGATGAGGTAGCAATGTACAGACAATCTAATCTCTTGCAACTGGAGAAAAGGAGAAAACCTCATGGGAAAAACTACTCTCTAAAAGAGAGAAAGATGAATGAAGGATTGAAAAAGCCTCCAAAAACTATGTGAAGGACTAAGAAGCCTCCAAAACAATGTCCCAAAAAGAATAGGAACATGAAGAAAATCACACAAGCATGAAGAAGTTGTAGAAAACTATCGAATGATGACTGCTATAGTACTAGAATAAAGAACCTTCCTTGAAACAAATGATGATAAGGATTTAGAATCTACTAGAATCTGTATGAGTGCCCCCAATGACATTGCTTGAATCAAATGGGAAAAAAAGGAAAACATCTAAAAATCAAAGATAAAAATGACAAAGGTACCAATAGTCTGAAGAACACTAGTCAAATGAAGATAGAAGGTCGCCTCTAGAAATAGGAATCTAAGAATTTCCAAATGGAAAATTCTCCATCTCACTTAAATGTATGGGTAACCAGTTGCTACATCAACCTAGTACATAGGAACAAGAACTAGATACATAGATCACACCAATAGTAGAAACCCCCCATAATGCAAAAAGGGAGAGCCAAGATAGATACACTGAAATTGTGTGAAAACCAAGAAGTGCATGAAGGAGAACAAAAAACATTTGAATGTGCAACTGAAAGTACTTGTAAGTAAAAAGGGTGTGCAAACTAGGGCATGCACACATGAGACAAGAATCATTAGGTTTTGATGTCATAATGGAAGGAAAACTCACTTGACAAAGGTGTGATGGAAGAATAAAGGCACTCACAACCCACTAACATAGTGTGAGTACAAAAGGCACAACAAGTTGTATGAAAATCCTCAAAAACATACACCAGAATGACACTTTATCTCAGTGCATGTATAAAAGAGAAATTTCATGCAAAAGATGCTCAAAATTCCTAAATAGGATGGTATGTTGGAAATACATGTAGAACAGCCTAAAAAAGTCATCCCATGAAAACATAAAGTTTCTAAGAGCTAAAACATCCAAGTAATTCACAAGAATGTGGAAACAAAAAATTGAATAAAATGTGCTTAGAGAAAAATATGGAAAAATTGCATGGATGGATGTGAAGAGCTTGGAAAGGCCATCCCAACACTATTGGAATCGTGAAAAATGGAGAAATGAGGAAAATTGAAAATAACAAAAAAGAAATTGAGGAGTTAATTACAAGGTTGACAGATCCTACAAGCATAACCTCACATAGAACCGCCCTTGGTGAATCACTGCAATTGATAATATATCATGTAGATTCTATTGGCAAGAAAATAAATAGATGGTCCAAGAAGAGACAAGAGCTTAGATAATTTTATGTAGATAAATTATCATATAAACAAGTTAAAGGAAAAAAAATCAAAATCTGACCTATGTGCATTATTCATAGACCCGAGAATGAATCAACCCTTACATCCTTCATGCAAGAGGTTTCCTATCTATTGGTGTAGTCACCAAGGGATAAAGAATTTTTTTGGGAAAGGTGGTGGATGGTTTTTTATCATCCTCCATGCAATAATGAGGTACAACAATATTTTTTGAGGAAACTCTATTGTGAGTTTTTGCTCAATAAAATCCCAAACTATTTTGACATGTGGGATTTCCAAGGTAGAGGTGGGAGATTTGCACATGACAGAGTGGGGGCACATATTGACACACAATAGCCAATGAGAGCACTCGCTAGACCAACAAATGAGCACGTGACTATCCCTTCCATTGTTATGGAGAGTGTTGAGGTGGGCGCCTTGTAGTTGATTAGTTCCCTCACTCAAAGTTTCATACAACATACTAGGCCTCTAGCATAGGGTGAGGCAGGCGAGTCTTAGAGACGTCAAGTTCCACCTCATTTATGTCAGGCTCGTGGGTCACTCTGTGTTTATGATCCCAAGGATAGTCAGGATGCATGTGCCCAAGGTACATCTATAGTTGATTAGATGGTGATGACAATGCCCTCCTGAGTGATACATTCATATTTGATTGTCAGGTAAATGTAAGCAAGCTCATTTAATTTAATTTATTAAATTTCATTTTTGAAATGCAATATTAACTAAGTTAGTTGAATGATTATAATGAAATTTTAGGGTCATAGTGTTCACCCTATTCCACCTCCCTATTACACGATGACGTTTACTGCAAAGGTATGTAACTAGTAAATAATTATAAATATTACACGTGAATAGTTGAATGCTATATGAATGGTATTCTTATATCTCATTTTGGATGTTGAATAGGTTAATCTTTGACCTTCGACGACAACACCTAGCAGTGGAGGTGATCATCTAAGTTTCACTCAGGTAATACAAAGTATTTTTAATTTTAAAATAAAAATCTATTTTGTAATTGAATAATTTAATTTAATGACTTGAAGGTTCTAGATAGTTTGTAAGTATGCTTTGTACTTTGTAACTAATTTGATTTTAGGTTTCTATGTATTTCATAATCTATGAGTTTCACTTGTTCATGTTGTTGACCTCCAAAATATAGGCTAGTGGTGTCAATTAATTTTCCACCTTCTATAGACCTCTTTATTGTATTAACTCTTGGGACGTTCATCGACCAAACCTAACTATTCTATGTGATTGTGTTATTTGTAACTCTTCATCAAAACTCACAATTAGTTGTCTAGGAAACAAATGAATACCTAGGGATAATTTGTGTGATTTTGATCATTCATTGAATCCAATCCTATATGACATTGATCCAAATACATAACTATGTAGAACATCTATTGATTTTGAGACACATCAACTTTACTATCTTCATTAAAATCAACATTCATCCCTTTTAATAATGCTAATTATCCTATATCCATTAGCTTTTATTTCTAACAAGACTCTCCATTCCTTGATAAAGTTTAATTTGATACATTTATTTACCTCACTATCCCAATGTACTTTATTTATCCTTTAAAATAGTACATTGTATTATATAGTGCTAAATATATTTAATTATTTTATGGCTAAGTATTTCAAAAAACTCTTTCTTTACCCTCAACCACAATCAAATAGTGAAGATACATTATGAAGTTTTCATTCAATCAAAACATGATAGTATTTCATATTCACAATCATAGAATTATACCCCAAAACATACACTAATTCTCACACTAAATATTACATAACCCTAAATTGCTCATAAACTTTAAGTTGTGATAGTGAAATAGTATTCATATAAAAATCTATTAGGTTTAATATATTTTAGTGTTTCTTTTTCTCTAGTAAACATCATCCTATACAAAACCAAATCACATTCTCAAGTAAGTATTCTCAAGTTGTGTGTGATGTGAAAGTTCACCATAATTCCCATGTTATGACATATGTGTCATTATACATGACATGACCCTTTGTGTGTGTGTTTCCATTCAATGCAACATGTTAGTAATGTACCTTATTTTTTAATTTTTTTCTTAAATACAAATTATTTTCCTGGATAATTTTTTCACTATGGTTTGGGGAATTATAAGAAGTGGCAATCTCATCTAGAAGTAACTCTAAAGAAGATGATGCAAATGCAATATAAATATCTTTATTTGTAGACTTTGTGTGAATGTATACAAGGTAATGGGGTAAGTCTATCAAATTCCAAATTTTTTTTTGCTATTACATGCACTAATAATGAACCAAGCTTTTTGTAAGAGGTTCATAATTCCAAAGAGAAAAAATATTGGAAAAATTCCATGAATAAGGAGATTGTGGCATTGAAGTAATGTAAGATTTGGGATTTGGTTTATTTTCTTAGGCCCTAATTCCTCAACCCTATACTTAAGCCTTAATCCCTCAACCCTCAACCCTATACATTAAACCCTAAAACCTATAACCTCAATCCTTATTCATCTACCCTATATCGTCAACCTTATACCCTAAACCTTGAACATTATCTCTCAACACTATACTTAAACCCTAAACCATACACTCTCAACCCTTCACCCTATTCCTTATACCTTTAATCCCTCAACCCTATACCCTATACTTAAGCCCTAATCCCTCAACCCTCAATCCTATACCTTTAAACCATAAACCCTACACCCTGAACCCTCATCCCTATACCCTATACCCTCAACCTTATACCCTAAACCCTAAACATTGTCCCTTAACCCTATACCTTCAACCCTATACTTAAACCCTAAACCCTACAATCTTAACCCTTAGCCCTATGCCTTATACCCTTAACCAATACCCTAAACTCTATACCCAAGTATCCTAAACCCTAATCCCTATACCCTATACACTTAATCTTAGACACTCAATGAGTTAAACATTATCCTTCAACCCTATACCCTATACCTTAAACCCTTAACCCTATGTCGTATAGCCTCAACCCATACCCTAAACCCTATACCCAATATCTTACACCCTAATCCCTATATGCTATACACTTAACCTTAATAGTCAAATTGAACATTATCCCTCTACTGTAAACCCACAACCCTATAACATATACCCTCAACCCTCAACCATATACCTTAAAGCTTAAACCCTACAATCTCAACCCTCATCCCTATACCCTATACCCTTAACCTTATACCCTAAACCATTAACATTTTCCATCAACACTATACTTAAACCCTAAACCATTTACTCTCAACTCTTCACCCTATTCCTTATACCCTAAATCCCTCAACCCTATACCCTATATTTAATCCCTAATCCCACAACCCTTAATACTATACCTTAAACCTTAAACCATACATCCTCAACCCTCATCCTCATCCCTATACCCTCAACCTTATACCCTAAACCATGAACATTGTCCCTCAAACCTATACCCTCAACCCTATACTTAAACCCTAAACCATACACTCTCAACCCTTAACCCTATTCCTTATACTATCAACCCATACCCTAAACTTTGTACCCAATATTGTAAACCATAAGCCCTATAACCTACACACCTAATTTATTATACACTCAACAGGTTGTATATTATCCCTCAACAACCATAAACCCTCAACACTATACCCTAACTTAAGCCCTAATCATTCAACCCTCAACCCTATACCTTAAACCCTAAATCCTACACCCTCAATGCTCATCCCTATACCCTATACCCTCAACCTTATACCCTAAACCTTGAACATTACCCCTCAACCCTATACTTAAACCCTAAATCCTATGCCCTCAACTCTTAACCCTATTCCTTATACCATAAACCCATACCCTAAACCCTATACCCAATATCCTAAACCATAATACCTATACCTATCCCTCAATTGTAAACCTTAACCCTCAAACCTATACCTTATACCTCAACCCTATAATTAAGCCCTAATCCCTCAACCTTTAACATTTTCCCTCAACCCTATACTTAAAACCTAAACCATACACTCTCAACCCTTAACCCTATGCCTTATTCCCTCAACCCATACCCTCAAACCTATAACTAATATCTTAAACCCTAATCCCTATACCCTACACACTTAATAGTAGACACTCAACAAAATAAACATCATCCCTCAACCCTATACTTAAGCCCTAATCACTCAAACCTCAACCCTACACCTTAAACCCTAAACCTTGAACATTATTCTTCAATCCTATACTTAAAACCTAAAACATACACTCTCAACCCTTAACCTTATTCCTTATTCACTCAAACCATACCCTAAACCCTATACCCAATATCATAAACCCTAATCCCTATAGCCTACACACTTAATATTATACACTCAATGGGATAAACATTATCCCTCAATTTTAAACCCTCAAACCTATACCCTATACCCTCTACCCTATACTTAAGCCCTAATCCCTCAACCCTCAACCCTCAACCCTATACCTTAAACCATAAACCCTACACCCTCAACCCTCATCCCTATACTCTATACCCTAAACCTTGAACATTGTCCCTCAACCCTATACCATCAACCATAAACTTAAACCCTAAACCTTACACTCTCAACCCTTAACCCTATGCCTTATACCCTAAACTGATACCCTAAAACCTATACCCAATATCTTAAATCCTAATCCATATACCCTATACACTTAACATTGAAACTTAACCCTAAACATTATACCTCAATTATAAACTATCAACCCTCAACCCTATACCCTATACCCTCAACCCAATATTTAAGCCCTAATCCCTCAACCCAATACTTAAGCCCTAATCCCTCAACCCTCAACCCTATACCTTAAACTCTAAACCCTACAACCTCAACCCTCATCCCTATACCATATACCATCAACTTTATACCATAAACACTAAATATTTTCCCTCAACACTATACTTAAACCCTAAACCATATAATCTCAACCCTTCACCCTATGCCTTATACCCTCAATCCCTCAACCCTATACCCTATATCCTCAACCTTAAACTTAAGCCCTAATCCCTCAAACCTCAATTATATATCTTAAACCATAAACCCTACACCCTCAACCATCATCCCTATACCCTTAACCTTATACCATAAACCTTGAACATTATCCCTCAACCCTATACTATAAACCCAAAACCCTACACCCTCAACCCTTAACCCTATGCCTTATACCCTCAACCCATACCCTAAAACATATTATTAGTGTGAGTGGGGATATTTCCTAACTAGAAATTAGTGAGGACCTATTCACATCATTTATAAGTTTACTTAGGAGTTAGTTTCCTAGGTGGAATTCTAGAAACTAGTATTTAATGGGGTCAAATCTCATTAATTAGCATGTAGTTATTTAGGCATTTAATATTTCACTCATGCATTTATAATTATGAATTATGAATTTAATTTTTGCAAACAAGGTTGTTATCCAACCTCCTCTCACCTTGCCTATATAATAAAGGCTCTTATACATTTGTAAATCATCTCATGAATTCTATCTCAATATATTCAAGATCATCATTTGATCAAGTTCTCTTCTTGCTCATGTTGTAACACTTCTTTATTTATGTGGATGGTATTCTTCTTGGTTTATCCTTTGAAGTGTGGTCTACTTCATTTGGGTTATTGTTCATATTTACAACATGGTATTAGAGCATAGGCCATAGGAGATCCATCTCATATTGGGAAGTTGAGTTGAGGAGACTATCATAGGCTGAAGGTTTCTCATGAAGGGCTAGTTTTTCTCATCTAGGGGGCAACTAATTTTTGAGGCATTTTGGGTTAGACTTGACCCCACCATTCTGTTCAGAAGGTTCAAAAACCTAAGGATCTCCCACCCATTCATTGAAATTCAACTTCATCATCTAGAGGCCATCAAAGGTTTTTTGCAATGATATTGGAAGGGCATCATATGGATCATACAGGTTGTAGGATAAATTTTCCTCCCCCTTGTTGCAAAAAAAAATCCACTCTATGGTTGGCATCATATAAATACTTCATATTATGAAGTAAATTTATTTTTTGGTGATTTTTTTTAAAAAATCGGGTGACTATCTTAAATTTGATGGCCAAATGACCATCACGGAAGCCCCATCATGTCTTAATTATGTAGTTTTCTTAAAATTGCCATAACTTTTGACTTGAGTATCAAATTTTTGCAAAAAAGATATCATTGGAAAGCTATTTTTGAGCACTATCTAGTGGTGTAATAATTTTTATCAGATTTTATCCTTGTAATATTTTATCACGGATTGAAGTCAATGCTTCCTTTTGGACTCTCGAGCTCATATCTTGTCACCAGTTTGTTGGATTTTGGAGATTTGAGTGGCATTACGAAGGTGACTCAAAGCTCTATCATTTTTTCCATCTAATTTTCTTAGATTCAACCCTAGCTACATTCTATTGTTTTTTTACAATTTGAGGCATTTACTTGATAACTTGGACATACTAAAATTTGGAGAAAGTCTATTTGCATTGGGAGACTTCATTTTTAGTTGTACATCATATTTGGGAGTTTCTATTTGATATTGAAGGTCATGTCTTTGTAATATTGGAGATCATAGTTCATTATGGGATTTTCATATTATCCTTCTATGATTATGTTGCAAAAGGGAAACTATAAAAAATGAAGAGATTACATCATAAACTATCTCCAATCACTTCAATTGTTGCCATATTTGTATGGTTTAGTTCCCCCTCTTGATAAAGGTATCCAAAATTTTTTTTAGAGTTACCGAAGGTATGATGTCTTGGAGGTTATTGCAATGCATGTTGATGATGATATTTTGAAAGCTATTGATCATTGTGATTGTCCTCATATTCTTTGGACTAAGATTTGGGAGACTTATGGAGATATTGATACTCCACCATTCATTTATGATCACGATTCAAAATGTCATTTTCCTCTTCATTCTTTAGACATGATACCCTATGATGATAATGTTATGCAAGAGCTTATAGATTTGGAATGCTTTGAATCTTCATATGAGAATGTCAAGGTTTCTTTAGATGCTTCTTCTCTATCAGAGACAGTTGATGTACCTTCACCTTCAATGATTCTTTGCCCAGAGTCATTGATTGAGGCTTCTATCATTCCTATTCATTAGGACATTAAGTTTTCCAGACTTGGGATCACAATATGGCTTTGTTTTAGGTATTGCAAACTTGGTTACTTGTACAGGTTTGGAGAAAATTCTTGAGGGGATATCTCTCCTCTATGTAGATTCTACTTTGGAAGGTGTTCTTGAGTTTCCACATTCCATTGTTTGAACCTTGATTGGGGATCCTAATTGTTGATGGGTGTTTTAGCACTTTCTCAACACAGGCAGTGTGTTAGTAGACTACCTCTCTTGAAAGGAAATCTCCAACAAAAAGTTGCTGAAAATTGCCCCAAGGTCTCATGGGTGTCAAGTCATGACATACATGGAATTTCTTGGTTCAATGTGATTTTGCTGGTAATCACAAGGAAAACTTATAGGGTTAAGCTGGAGGGAAATTGGATCTTAAAATGGAGTTCTTGAGATGGGGAAGTTGGTGTGTAATTGCTACAGGTTGAAACAATAGTCTTAAACTCCACTTTTAGTTTTAGATTTGGCTTTACAATATGCAATGAACCTCAGCTTAGGATAATTACTGAAAAAAAAAAGAGAAAAGGGAAGGGAGGAGAAGAGGTTCCTGGATTTGTAATAGTAATGAACAATGATCATGGAGGACCCTACTGTGAACAACCTTCCTAAAATGGAATTTCACTTAACCAAATTACCTCACAGTCTCATGAAATTTGTGCAAGATTCAAAGGGTTGTAGATATTCAATCATTGATTAACCACAAGCATGAACAAACAACGAAAATTTAGAGCAACATTCAATCTAAGTCCATACTAACTTTACACAGCTATCTACCATCAATAAACATCAAAAAGTATGGACAAGAAAGGTTTCCAACACACAAAAAAATGCTTCAAAACTAAAGAACAACATTAGCTAAATTACTAAAGCAAGCTAAAACATGAAGAACAACAAAGTAAATCTACTTCAAATTAACTAACTATGGGAGAAGAACCATGTAACATGCAACTAAAACTCAAGAATTCACCAAAGTCCATGAATTTCTATTAAAATTTTAGTAGCATTCCTTTAGAACAACTCAACTCTCTCTTGAAAATGAGAGGAGACCCCCTATTTATAGTGTTTCAAAAGAAAAATGAATGGCCAAGATTAATTTTCATTGTGTGGCCAAGATTCACTTTGCATTAGAGTTTCACCTACCCCCGAATATATTACAATTTAAAATACATTCTTGTCTTTTTCTCTATTTTTTCCTTATGTGGCAGCACTGTAGCAATTTTCTCTTTTTCCTTTTATTGTAGCTACAAAGTGATGAACTCATCATCAATAATAGGGTTGTCTTCACTTTACTTCATGGTGGCATATTCCACATTTTTTTTGATCAACGCCTAGAGCTTGTTCCACTCCAATATATCAGATTAGATTACTTGAAAATTCAGCCTCCTTGATTTGTTTGTGACAGTATCCCAGTTGTTGTTAAATTTATGCACATTCTTAATCACCTGCTCAAACTTAGAGAAGGCTCTTGTAGCAAAACCCATGAAATTCGGTGTTAGTGTATCCATGGTCATGTTCTCCATTTTCCTATGAAAGTAGGGCCTTATCCTTTCAGGATCCAACTCAATGATAGACACATCAAAGTCTGTCATTAATTTTATGTATTCTTCACAAACAACCTAGTCTTCCTTGATCCAGTCAATCTCAAGCTCCACCTCATGGAGCACTTGGTCCAATACCTTTTTTATGTGGTCAAGGCTTAGTTTCCACATCTCTGCGATCCAATGATCACCTTTTTCCAAAGAAAACTCCTTTTCCCAGGATCCACCAGGTACCTTGACGATAGCCTCAAGTTTGGGGTACATGATCCTATATAGCTCGGGGAAGTCGGTGCAAAACTTCCTTATTCCCTCGAGCACTTTCTATAATTCCAGGAATTTTCTAGTGGTTCTAACCGTGTGACCGATGCCCATGTTTTTGTTGTAGATGACTTGTCTAAACCAATCCTTTGTGGCTTTTTTCCAATTCTTTATTTTCTCAAGTTGATCAATATGGTCCTTGGAATGTAATTGTGGTGGTGATGAGGATGTGATGGGGAGCTCTTCTACCAATGACCACTACTAAATATATGTCTTCAAATCAGCCACTTCTGCTTTTAGTTCCTCCTTTGAAATCTTATCCTTGTGCATCTAATGCACGATGGTGGCAACAAACCCTTGGAGGTGGTTGATCTTTTGATCCCGTGTGGTGATTCCCAGATCAAGGGTGGAGATGTTATAGCTTACCCCTTCTTCATTCACCACTAGGGTATTTATTTGCATGGTTTTGGACCTACAGGCATCCATTGTCAGATGAGATATGACCTTAGGCTTCTTCTCTTTCTTTGTGTTGACCTGGGCTCAGGCCAAGATGGCCTCCAACATTTCCCTTGGATCCTTTGAGGTTGGGTTCTACTTTTCCAATTGTTTCTCAAGCCACTCCTAGCATATGAGATTCTCCCCTTGGTGATTCATGACCTCCTCCTTCTTTGCGGGTGTGTTCAATCTCCATCACTTTATTGCCTAGGGTCTCTTGTTTGGTCCTTCCTTCTTCTTCTTCATCTGAATCATGAATGAATACATTTTCCTTTTATGGAGACTCAGTGGCCATATGCTCCTTGGGGTTGTCCTCCCCTTCGATAGTTTTCCTTTTTTCTTCTTCTTCTTCATGCCCATGTTCTTTTTGGTTGCTCTGTTCCTGGGCTTTTGTGGGTTTAAGCCTCTTCTTGGGGTTTATCTTCTTTTTTACTTCCCTCTTCCTCACATTGAGGTAGTACTTCTTCTTGTTCCTTCTTTTCCTTCTCCTCTTGCTCTTCTTGCTCTCCTGAGAGAGGCGTCTCTTCATCCTATTTCTCCTCTTGCTCTTCTTGCTCTCTTGAGAGAGGCATCTCTTCATCCTATTTGGGGCTTTCATCATGCTCCCAGTTGGATGTTCAATATCCTCCTCCATCTTATCACTTGATTCCTTTTCCTCCTCAGAAGGATTCCTTTCTTCTTCCTCTCCAACATTCTTTAACTATCGAGCTAATTCATTCTCGAGGTCCTCATCAAAGGTCTCCACAATATATTTGGTGCCAACATCTTCTCCATCACTCTCAGAGGATTTTGTCTCTTCACCTTCTTGCACCACCTCATCAATTGGAAAGTGTTAGAACTCGGGATGCTCATGGTAATCTTCCACTTCCTCCTTGATCTCCTTCATGGCTTCCTTTTCTCGTCTCTCCAACTCCTCAGATATTTCCATTGTGGCTTTCATTTCTGGTGGTTTAGTTGGAGGAGTGGAGGCGGGAATATTATCAAGAATCTGTGCCAAGGCATCCTGAATAGTTGGCTTCATTAACACCCCCAAGAGCTCCATAGGGATGTTTTGCATATGTCAGGAGAATGCCTCTAGAAGTGAGAACATGAGTATTGGCATTGTAGTTGTTGCTAGTGGAAGAGAAGTGGTTGGAGACATGGAGGATGAAGAGAGTGGAGAGGTGGTGGTAGAGAAAAAGTCTATTATCATAACCTAGGTCATGGGTGGAGTGGAAGCAAGGTGGATAGAGATATCCATTGCAGGTGGGGAGGTGGCAACCATTGCCTGAGAGGTAGGCAGCGGGGTAACAACAATAGTTGCAAGAGTAGAGATATTTGGTGGAGACTTTGGCTGCTCAACCTCCATTTCTTCTCCCTCATGGAGAGGGTCCTCCTAGATGGTATTAAGGCCTCCTGATGTCTTCGATCTCTTGGAGGATTCGCCCTTCGAAGCTTTTCTTGAGTAGACTTAGGTTTTGGATTGCTTTTTAGCCACCTCTTTTCTCTTTGTCAATCTAGTGACTAGAGGAGATTAGGAAGCTTCTTCCATTGGGGCAGCAACCATTCCACTATCAGTTTCACTTGTAGGCTCTTCCTCAAGCTCCTCATAAGTCAAAGTGACCCCTTGTTGCTTCAATCGAGCAACCTTCCCATCAATCCATTCCTTCGTCCTAGCCTCAAAGGGATTTGATAGAATATTGAGTTCATCAACCTCTTGCTCATCCCAATCAATTAGAGGAAATGGTAGATTAGCAACTGCTTCATATCAAGGATCAATTACTGTATCCTCCTCCTCTTCTACTTGGTCTGGCACTGGGAACAATTTGAACCTTTTCACAAAATATGCAGTCATTTGCATATAGTGCCTCATCTTCACTTGTTTTTTATCCTTGCAATTTGCCCAAAAGTCTTCAACATGATGCACAAGGGCATGTTCAGGCCCAACCGCCTTCCTTAATTTTCCATAGGGGTCCATCCATTATTGAGTAGTGTGGAATTATAAATGCTATTCCACCAACTCCTTGTTAGAATGATCTGCACATTGGGAGGTGTGAAGCTCATATAGCCCTTGGTCAAAAGAGAGGGGATAACGAATCCTTGCTTTGTGCTTGCTTCTCAAAAGATTGTGTGCATGTTGTAGCTATTGGGAGAGTTCTAACAGTATTATCTAGTCATTGGGATACTAGGGAAGCTTCTATGGTTTCTCTAAAAAGCCTTCAACATAGATATAGGTAAACTTCAAAAATTGAATAAATAAGAAGGAAAGTTGTTTGAGGAAAGCATTAGCACTATGGGAGACTCTTCTTTTGAAGTCACCGCTAAGAAATCTGATAATATGACCTATGAAAGCATCATTGACTCTGCAATATTCCTTCTTGAAGTTCTTGAACTGCAATTGAGGGTATCTATCATAGACCTTTAACTCCCTTCCTAGTTTTGTATCTGGAGCCCTAAACAAGCCCCTATATTGTGTCTTGTCAACCAATAGATAGACAAGGTAGGAGGTCATGTAAAACCATGAAGTCTTCTTTACAACCATAAATTATTCATGCAGACAATTGCTTATGATCTCTGCCCAATAAAACTTGGTCTTTCCTCTAAGAATCTCCTCCATGAAGTAAAACATCCATTCTTGAAAATAGACTATAATTGGGAGGCCCATGACTCTGCTCAATGAGGTTACCAAATCATGGTAATCCTCATAGAAGTCACTATGATAGAGCTCTTAACACACGTTAGCAACACTACCCCTCTTTTCTTTCAACCAATATTAATTGATAATCCTTTTACATCCAAGGGGATCTGCATCCCATGTTTCCTTGGCATCTTTTATGGTAGCTTCTTCCATTTCTCCAAAGGTAGGGATGTGAAAAGATTTCCCTATTAACTTGGCTGATAGATCAACTAGTATGTTCTTGTCCCTATCTACAATGGTTCTCATTTCTTCTTGGTATGCCTCTCTATAGGCCATCACTAGTTCAAGGGCAATAAGAGTGGGAGGGAAGCCTGGAGCTTTGGATAATCCATTACTTCTAATCTTTCTAGTATTATCTGTGGTGGGGTTGATCCGGATTCTCTGTTTGAATTCATGGATGTCTACTTGCCTGATGTTCATGTCAGAGATCTCCTTCTAGGCTATGGTGACTTTGGAGTTAAGAGGTTCCCCTTGGAATTTATACTTCATTTGATCTTTTTCTTCTTTCCCACAGAGTGCATTTGTTGTTTTCTTTCCCTTGTCTTTCTCCAAGGTTGCTCTTGAAGGTCCTACACTCGATTCCATAAATATTGCGGGTGAAAGAGAGGTGAGCACATTCAAGTACGAAAACATGGGAAAGCTAGCCAAAACCTTGCAAAAGGATGTTAGATTGGATAAAACATCATTTAGGAATCCTAACATCTTCCGCATTGACATTAACCTTTTACAGGAAGGAGTTTTAGTAGTTTGGGCCTAGGGGATCAGACTTCTGCGGGTTGGTGGCCATTTGGAGTAGCTGCAGGAGGGACGAAAATCAAGGCACAACAATCCTCCTTGAGAGTTGGTCTATTTGTGGGGTCCATTAAGGAGGTTTCCCTATTTTGGCATGCAAGTCAAATTCATTTTGATGATTGGAGGGCATCAAGATCACCTTTTGGGAAATCAGAATCAAGAGGCAACTTAGTTGTTAGGGGTATGTCATTGAAAATATCTCTAGCAAGACGGCGTCCTGAATGCAGAGTTCTGTCAGGTGGGACCCGTGGCTCTAGAAGGTAGTAATATCATTCATTTTGCATTCGGGTTTTTGGGCTGAAAGGAGCTGGAGGCTATTAGGTGATTGTTGTTTGAAATGATGAAAGTTACATGGTGGCTTGATGGGAGCAACCCGCCGCATCGAGTCTGACAGGAGGAGGAATCTTCTTGTTTACTTTGTTAATCACTTTGAGAATCCATAGTCAATAGGGAAGTCGAGTCCTAGGAAGTGGGTGGATGGTGACTATTTTTCATTTAAGCATGACGAAACCATGATGGAGTCCTGAAGATGGAAACCCAACAACGGGGACCCGCTTAGTGTTCATCTCTTAATAGATTTCATCTTGCATGTTGGTGGCCATGACACGGACGGGACCCAGAGGACAAAAAGTTGGACTTCAAAAGTCATTTGAGATGGTGATTTCATTGTGGTGGCATGCAAATGGAAGTCTATGAGATGAGGCTCGAAAAGAGCTTGGCACTTGGTCATTCTATAGGGTAAATGAAGTCAACTGGTGAAGTCAAGGGTGGGGCCCAAAGGATGGGAGGATGCGATGTCACAACCATTTACAATGATGAACTCTGGAAGAAACTCTGCCAACAACAATCTGCAAGAAGGGGCTTGAGATGGACCACAAATTTTTGTCAGGTTTTGAGTTCATCTAGGTAGTCCATGGAGCAGGGCTTGAACATTGGAAAGTTGGGGTCTGAAAGTTGTTTGGAAACGACAGATTGTGAGCGACACCTCAGGGACGGAGTTCTGCGGGGGAAAACCTGAGTGGTTTTGATGACTCTTTATTTTCACTTGTGAATTTTGCTAAGTTTGGGTGGTGAATGAGATGGGTCGTTCCATGATGACAGGTGTGAATGGGTTGTTTGCAGCCTTAAGTTTAACTTTGTTTCAAAGGTTATCGGTGATAATGGAAAGATGCAGGCCCACGCATGGTGAAAGTTCTAGCTGATGAACAACGACGAAGATCCCGAGTTCCACTGTCATTATGTGGGTAATTTTTGGGGGTTTCCAAATTTGAGCACATGGGTTTTGTGCACCTTATCCTATTCTAGTCAATTACTAGGTTTTTTCTCTTTAAATTCACCCATTTATAAGAAATCAAAGAAAACATGAAGCAGGGTGTATGGCGGTAAACTCACCTCAAAAATTTGATGAAGGCAGATGACCAAGTGAGTAGTAAGAATCTCAAAATGGAAAACAAGTGATGTGGAAGCAATGGCAGCATTGGAGGGAACTCTGAATCATTCTACTCAACTGACTGGATGACAGTGACAACTCAAACTTGGCTATTTATAGAAAATAACACATTAAATACAAGCCATTAATGATCGTACGATGAGGTTGAAGTTGGTGAGATATCATTTGAAAATGGCGGCAAGAGCATCGAGACCTACCAGGTGGGTGGCAGTCAGAGTTTAGCCATTTTTCATTTGGTTATGGAAATGACACTGGTGGCTTTAGGTTCGGCAGGGCAAAAAGTTGCCAAACGATGGCTGTTTGGTCGATTTTCAATGAGTGGACCAGAAAATAGGCACACAGGTTCTGATGGTTAGAAAGCTATGGGAGGAAGGCCATTTGGGACAATTGTGGGGCAACAAAATCTTGTGTAGGATGACCCAACTAGACCCAAGGACATTAGCTTTGAAAGGCTAAGGCAAACAACTGGTGGGAACCTGCAAAGACCAAGAACCTTGAAAATTTGAGGGTGGAAAAACATGGTCACTTCAAGATGAACTATCCAAGGTTCAATGACCACTTTGAACACCAAACATGGGGCACACAAAATGAGGTGACAACAAAAAGTGACCCAATGAGGTGAAGGAAAGAGAGGGCCCCTTTTCCAAATGGGGCATGTGTGTTGGAGGCACAATACTAATCTTGGTAAGACCACCTTGGAGGAACTTGATTCCTTTTCAAAGATTTCATATATGAGGCTTCTTCCCTCCCATTTCATCATGGAGTTGGAGTTTCTTCAACATCTACCATTGGATTTGCTTCTTCCTAGTGGGAGACATGTGGTTTGTCATCACTGGACACTATTTTGGCTTCATACTTCTTTCAATGGTTTTGAGGACACTTCATTCAAGGGGGGAAATATAGTCTCCATATATTCCTTCTATGAAGGAATCATTGTATTATCTTTGGATCTTTTTCAACATCACTTTTTGCATAGCCTTGGTTTATCACCTTCTTCATTGATTGGGAATGTACTTCATTTGATTGTGGCATCTTCATCTTTCTTGGGCAAGGAGACATATGAGTAGTTTTAAGAGACATTAACATCATTCATATTTCCTTCCTTCAATTCATATCTAGAATGGGAAGCATCCTTGCATTTGTAATTGGTTTTCTTTCTTCCGAAAGGTAGACAATTTGTTTGTTGACATTGGATCATGTTCTGTCTTCAGGAACTTACCATTTTTGTTGGTGATTACATATTGTGGGGGGGCTATATAGTATTTCTATTTCCCTCTTGTGGGGGGGCTATTGATTATTGTATTTTGGTGATGGATGTAGCTCTTGGGGGGTATTGATGTTGAGACCTCTATACATCACTTCCATTACTTGTGCATGATTAACATTAATTTTTGCATTCTCTTTTTTGGGGAGGATTTTTGTCCCACTAGGTTTTCTCCTTTTATTTGTTTGTAATAAATTTCATTTTCATTTGTACATGGATACCTAACATGGCTTATTATCTAGGACCCATCATTGCGTCATTTGCATCATAACTACACCCCCAAGTTGCACTTATGGGGGAGTGTTAGTGTGAATGGGGATATTTTCTAACTAGGTATTAGTGAGGACCTATTCACATCATTTATAAGTTTACTTAGGAGTTAGTTTCCTAGGTGGAATTCTAAAAACTAGTATTTAATGGGGCCATATCTCATTAATTAGCGTGTAGTTATCTAGGCATTTAATATTTCATTCATGCATTTATAATTATGCATTAGGCATTTAATGTTTGCAACCAATGTTGTTATCCAAACTCCTCTCACCTTGCCTATATAAGCAAGGCTCTTTACATTTGTAAATCATCTCATGATTTCTATCTCAATATATTCAAGATCATCATTTGATTAAGTTCTCTTCTTTCTCATGTTGCAACACTTCTTTATTTATGTGGATGGTATTCTTTTTGGTTGATCCTTTGAAGTGTGGCTAGCTTCATTTGGGTTATTGTTCATATTTCCAAAACCTATTTCCAATATCTTAAACCCTATTCCCTATACCCTATACATGTAAGCTTAGACACTCAACCCTGAACATTATCCCTCAACTAAAAAATCTCAACCCTCAACCCTATACTTAATCCTTAATCCCTCAACCATCAACCCTATACCTTAAACCCTAAACCCTACAACCTCAAACCTCATCCTTATACCCTATACCCTCAACCTTATACGCTAAACCCTGAACATTGTCCCTCAACACTATACTTAAACCCTAAAAAATACACTCTCAACCCTTCACCCTATGCCTTATACCCTCAATCCTTATACCCTATACACTTAACCCTATACCCTCATCCCTAAATGCTATCCCTCAACCCTCTACCTTATACCTTAAACCCTAAACCCTACACCCTCAACCCTCATCCCTATACCCTATACTCTCAACCTTATACCCTAAACCTTGAACATTATCACTCAACCCTATACCATCAACCTACACTTAAAACCTAAACCATACACTCTCAACACTTAACCCTATTCCTTAAACCCTCAACCCATACCCTAAACCCTATACCCAATATCCATAACCTGATCTCTATACCCTATACACTTAACCTTATACCCTCAACCTTGAACATTATCCCTCAATCGTAAACCCTCAACCCCATACTTAAATCCTAAACCCTACATTCAACCTTGTACCCTAAACCCTAAACCCTCATCCCTATACCGAATATCTTAAACCCTAATCCCTATACCCTATACACTTAACCCTATACCCTCAACCCTAAACACTATCCCTCAACCCTCAACCCTATACCTTAAACCCTAAACCCTCAACCCTCAACCCTCAACCCTCATCCCTATACCCTAAAGCCTTGGCCTAATACCCTAAAACCTATACTCTAGAGCTTCAAATTGACTATTTTGGTGTATAAATTTGACACAAAAGTTTTAAAGCCACTTTGGGACCCCTCCTAATGGTGTATACTTTCTCTAATGAAATGGATTCCACAATAAATACATACAAATATACATAGATTCATACACATGTACATACATACAAGCATACATTCATACATACAAACATACATACATTCATGAATATAAACATAATAGATACAAACATACAAACATACATACATACATACAAGCATACATTCATACATACAAACATACATACATTCGTACATACATATATTCAAGCATACATTAATACATATAAACATAGACACATTCATACATACATTCAAGCACACACACACACACATACATACATACATACATACAAGCATGCATATAAACATACATACATACAAACACACATACATAAAAACATACATTCATAAAAACATATATACAAACAAATTAAAGATAGGCATAAGATGAGCGCATTATAACACACTTTCATTTTTTCCTGCTTTACAAATTCCCAAGCCAAAGGGCTTGGATTCACTTTGGATTTCCAACCCAAAGGCTTGGCCTGCCTTTCCAATGCCCAAAAATGTGTTTTTGCATATTCTACAAAAATCACATAATCTCATTTGTGCTCCCCATCAAGTTTGCACATGTTTCAAGGTCAAGTAAAAAAACACTTGGGTAATGTCAAGCTCTCTCTTAGCTATCTAACAATGTATTTTTTCACATTATGACTATGTTAAGGTTTTCATCTTTAATTTATTTTGTTGGTGTATCAGATTTTGTCAAAAACCAATGTTTGGTATTTTTTACTTTATTTTGTAATCGTTCATTGAAATTTCAAATAAATTGTACATTCTAAGAAAATAGATTCTATTCTACACATATTAAAAAAAATTATTTTCAATTACTTTTCCAAAAAAATTAGGGGGGAGCACACTCAAATTTCTAATTTTTAGGATGTGTCCACTTTGAAAATTAGTAAGAAATCATATATCCATTAAAAGATTATCATAAAAATTGGGGATAAACTATATGTTGTTAGCTAATTTCTCACTGAAGTGATTTTAAAAATAATTAAAAAGTTAACATTTTAGGGGGGCCACAATAGATGCTATGTTATATTTTTTTGAAAAAGCAGTACCAATTTGTGTGGCCCCCCTTTTTAAACCCCTTAATCTCTATCATTTAAAAAAAATGTAGTTTAGAAAGTAGATTTAGAGCACTACAAACCTTGTTTTTGTTACATCTTAAAATTTTGATTGTTACCCTCATTGAAACACAACTTTGCCTTTCCCTTACCAAGAATCCTCTTTGTAATGAAAACTTCTCCCCCAACATATACTTTGTAATTGGTGTTAGTGTTAAGTTTTTAACTTAAGTATAATTACTTAGGTAGTTTTCCTGTATTGGGTAGTTTTTCACCTGTCTCATTTCTCATGCCTTTAAAAGGCCTGTACACTATGTATTTTAGCATCTTAATTTCTAAATATCATCTTGGATATTTGGAAAAATAGTCTTTGTGCTTCTCTCGTGCATGTGTGAGGGTGGTTTGTTTTTGCAAGTTGAGGATCTTGGGAAGGAGATGCCATCTCCTACATGGTATTAGAGCTCCTCCTCATGCTCCCCCTTCAAGAGAGTTTCTACTGAGGAGATCCAGGCATATGTTTTTTCCTACTTAATATTATTTTTGGTGTTTGAAATTTATAAAATTTCTATTTCACCATTAATTTTTTCATTCCCTTGCAGCAAGAAGGCTCAATTTTGTGTTCAAGGGGGGGAATTCAAGCTTGCACATCTATTGAAAGGGCCAATTTTTCCTATTGAAGAGGGGCCAATTCAAGATAGAGGGGGTGTGTGGAAAATCATTTGAACCACAAAGGAGGTGCACATTTTTTCACTGAGGCTGACGTTGCAAGGAGGCTCCCGATCTACAAATAGAAGCTGAGGTGTGATTGGAGGTTCCGTTTTGAATACTGAGGGCCCAATATCTATTTTGAGGAGGATGAGGCATTTTAATTAGAGATCACGACCATTCATTAGAGGAAATGATTAAATTTGCAAGTAGCATATGAGTTCAATTATCTAAGTTGGAGGTCAATTTCTTTAAGCAACCATTGCTTCTTTTGATTGTAGGCATGCTTCATCTCTTAGAGAGCATGATTTTATGCTGGAGGCATGAATTGTAGTAGTGTGGATCTCTATTGAAGCTTAGAAGTCACAAACTATTGGAGATTTCGATGAAGGGCATAGGGTTTCATTTTTTTCACCATTTTCTTGCTGGGCATGAGTTTATTGTTACTGGGCACATAAAAAAAATCTCTATTTTTTAACCTTGCTGCAAAATAATTATCCCACATTGGTGAGAAATCGGTTAAAACAAGCATTTTTATACTCTGACGCCCTCTCAATTGCATGAGCTAAGGCTCGCATGGGGTTATCAACTATCTTTCATCAGTGCATGTGTGGAATCTACTCTCATCTAGTGTGGAGAGATTTATAGAGTTGGTAATCTGCAATGAGTTTTGGGCAACCTTTTCCTTCAAAGGGAAAAATAATCCTACATTCTTAAGGAATGAGCTTTCTTTGGTGCTTATATATAACTCTATGCCCATCGTGTTGTGGTGACTTGTACATGATGTGATAGCTCTTGGTGCATTCATTTGGCCTTCATGTGGCGCGAGAACCTGCCACAAAATGACTCCTAAAGTGGTTAATTTTTTGTCATAATTTTTTTTTTTGAGATTCAAGTACATATTCAATCTTTTTTAATTCCTAAGTGATATTTTTTTGGATTTTGGAAAAATAAATCTCGAGAGGGTGCATTGTTAGATATTTTTGGAGGTTTCATTTGTATCAGGTTGGTGTATTTTGCTTGCTTTTTGTGCAAATTGTTGTCATGGAGCTACTCTTGATTCAGTTGAAATTTTAACCCCCCATAACTATCATATCTGGAAGATTAAAATGTGTAGGTTGCTCCAATCTAAGGGTTTTTGGTCCACACTGAATGATAAACAACCCACTTTTACCAAGGAGTATGAAACATTTTCTCACAAAAATAAGTGTGATGAAGCTATGGGTCTCATAGCTTTGCATGTTTCTAACAATCTTCTTTTCCATATTGAGGAGTGTAATACACCCAAGGAGGTATGGGATGAATTCAAAAACTTGTTTGGTCAGATCAATGAGTTCTTTGCTTTTCAACTAGAGACATAATTAACTTCTCTTTCCCCTGATGCATTTCCTTCCATTGATGATTTCCTAGTCAAGTTCAAATTTGTGAGGTCACAATTGGTAGGATGTGGGAAAGATAAAATTAATAGAGTCCATTTTTTTTTATTTTGTCTAAGCTAAGAGGTCCATTTGCATTTTTTTCTTCTACCTTCTACTCCACCATGGATGGTTTAGGCAATGCATTCAAAATGCCTTCTTTTGAGACATTTTGTGACCATTTGACAAGGGAGCAAGCCAAACTTGCCTAGTTAGAGGGGGTCTCTATGAATCACGCATTATTTGCACAAGAATCTCAGAGAAAAGGGAAGAAGAAACCTAAAGCTAAGACAAAGTCTAATGAGTTATTCACCTCTTCAAAAGATGATAAACTAGGAGAAGTTTAGTTGTGTGTATTGCAAGAAGAAAGGTCATGATGAACACTGTTGTTATACAAAGAAGATTGATGAGATCTCACATCTTCAGAAGAACAATATTCCATTGCCCTCATTTATGACTCCTTCTACATCCTCTCCATTTGCATCACCTTCACCTTCATCCAAACCTACACAGTCAAGGAATGTAGGATTTTCAAATGGAATGAAAGGTAAAGAAGATAAAATCAAAGGACATGCATTAGTAACTTTTGTAGTTCATTCTGGTTGTTATAGATAATTTTTGGATTCAAGAGCATCTCATCACATGGGTTTTACTCTATGCATTTTTGGTTCTTCATCCTACTAATACTTCTAAGATTTTGTTTGGAGATAGTAAGTGTTTGGATGTTGCGGGGATAGGAAATGTTGAGATTGGTGATGGTTGTTTCAGAGATGTACTATATATTCCTGATTTGCACACAAATCTACTTTCTATCTATTAGATTCCTCATGGTGAGGTACCTAAGATTGTAGAGTTCACAACATATTTTGTTTTCATTAGAGAGGTTGATACTAGAAAAGTCATTGGTGTTGGTGAAGTTGATCATGAGTCTCATCTCTATACCTTTTCTCATTTTGTTGATGATGATGATTATGTGCCTCACACCCCGCTTTCTAGTGTTGTTAGAAATTCCTCAGGAAAGATTATTCATTTCAAATTGGGAGTTCTTCATACCTATGTTGATTCATCTCTTGTTGCTTCATAGGTTGGTCCTTTAGCACAATAGGGTGTTTTTTATCCTTTAGATCATTCTTTGTGGGATAGTCACTTGACTAGTCTTGTAGAGTTGTTTTGTGAATCTCACACTTCTGATTTGTATGATGCATTTGAGGGTATATCCCTTCTTTTTTATGATAGTATCTACACTAATCTTACACCATCTGTGTCTTTGGAGATTGTTGCTTCAAAATTTCCACATGGTCTTGTTGATCCACCTTCTTTACTTGTGGTTACACCTGATCACGATGTGAAATTTGGTTATGTGGAGGCACCATGACAATTTTCATATGCATCTTTCATGTTGATTCTTCCTCTCCATTCTCTTGTTTTAGAGTTGGAATTTCTCTTGCATCAATAGTTGTTTCTCCCTAAAGGGAGGCATGTTGTTTGTAGACATGGGATATTCATCAGACTTCCAAGATCAACATAGGAGTTTTTTCATCATGGGGGGATCTTCAACATTACTACTCTTTTCTATGGGGGGCTACAAAGTCTCTCTCCTTTTGTGTTTTGTTGAGATCAATGATGAGAGTTGTCCTTGGGGGGTCTTGTGAAGTCCTCATTTCACTTTTTCAGATTGTTTTCTCTCTTTTGGAGAGGATTTTTCTCCCACAAGGTTTTTATCCTTTTCTCTGGTTGTGAGAGATTGCATTCCATAGCAGTTGTGCATGGGTACCTAACATGGCTTTGTAGCTGAGACCCATCCTACATTTCATTTTGCATAATAATCTCCCTAAGTTTGCACTTTTGGGGGGTGTTAGTGCTAAGTTTTTAACTTAGGGATAATTACTTAGACTATTTTCCCATATCAAGTAGTTTTTCACCCATCTCATTTCTCACACCTTTAAAAGGCCTACACACTATGTATTTTAGCATCTTGATTTTTGAATATCATCTTGATATTTGGAATAATAGTCTTTGTGATTCTCTTGTGTATGTGTGAGGGTGGTTTGTTTTCGCAAGTTGAGGATCCTAGGAAGGAGTTTCCATCTCCTACAATTAGTAAACCACTCCTTGTGAGGATTCATAAGGTAGGATCAAGCTTAATCAATAAGCCAAGCATCATCACTAATAGTCTTAGTTGAAATAAACAAAATATAAAAATCATCATCAAAAGAATTTTTGTAGAGGAAAACACCAAAAATGACCTAGACTTGAGTTTTTGTGGTTTCCTTTAGCTTTTGATGCTTAGGGGACCCATTTAGGATATCTTAGATTAGTTAAAAACAATGGTTCAAAAATGACTAAGGCACTCAAAATAAAAGGGACTCAAGCAAAAATTAGATTATAGATTTGAGTCTCAACACATGAGATTGCAAGGTAAATGACACCTTAATCCTAATATTCACCCACTAAACATTATACATTGTAAAAAAATCCATAGGTAATATAAATACAATTAAGTGTAGGTATCAAGGCCCTTGACCTTCCTATACCAAGAGAACTTATATGTGGTCATTGGCTTCATATGAAAATTTGCAGCATACTAAAAAGTGTCAACCTTTTATGACATGAATTTACCATTAACAATCATTTATCACACAAAGTGATATTGAACATCAAAATTTTAAGTATGAATGATAATATTTTTGGCCAAACAAATAA
Source organism: Sequoia sempervirens (assembly GCA_007258455.2). Lineage (NCBI taxonomy): Eukaryota > Viridiplantae > Streptophyta > Pinopsida > Cupressales > Cupressaceae > Sequoia > Sequoia sempervirens. The sequence goes on from VDFB02373365.1 coordinate 42,642,406, forward strand.
CACTTTGACTATCACATCCAATTCTAATAATCCCACAATTAAAACCAATACTTGTATCAAGTATTTAGAACATAACAACCTCCTTAGAAGAATGTTTAACAATCATATACTCTACTTCTATGGTGGACAAAAGAACCAAGGGATACCTTTTATTCATCTAGCTTGATGTACCTCTAAACAAAGAGAAAACATAGCCACTAGTAGACCTTGGACTATCCATTCCACCTGTGCAATCTGCATCAACAAATCCCTATATGTCTAATGAATTTTCCAAATTATTAGTACCATAATATCACTAATAATAAGTAGAAGATCCATACAAATATCTATATATGAATTTAGCAAAAAAAAAAAATTCTCTTTATTAGGGTTAGACATAAATTCACTACTTGGGTAATATATGGTCTATTGCAAAATATTGCATACATCAAACCACCAAAAAAACTATCATAAGACACAATATAAATTCTATCAAAACCATCATTAGATTTAGGACACATGACTAAAGTAATATTAGTACCAATCAAAAATGAAATACTCATTAGCTTATAATTATGCATATTGAAATGTCATAGAATGGTGTCCACATACTTATTATGACTCAAACAAAAAAATGTGTATACTTGATCCTTGCTAATATCCATACCAAAAATATATTTAGTAGCCCCCAAGTCGTCTTTGTTGAATGTGCCAAAATTTGAGTTTTGAGCTCCCTAATTATAATTTTGTTATTACCCATAAACATCATGCCATCTAAATACAAGGTAATAATTAGTATTTAATCATCTATAATCTTAATATAAACATACTAATCTTCCTTACCCCCAAAAAAACCCAATTTTAATGAAAAGACACCAAACTTATGGTACCATATATTGGGTGGCTATTTTAGACCATATAATGATTTTTTTAACTTGCAAACCAATTGTTCCTTTTATTTCATACAAAAACCACCAAGTTGTTTCACATAAATCTCCTCCCCAAGATCTCTATATAATAAAGTAGTTTTAACATCCATTTTATTGATTTCAAAATCACAAACTACAACAATGGATAAAAAGAATCTAATAGAATATAACTTAGCAACAAGAAAAAAAATCATCAAAATCAACTCCCTCTCTCTAGGAGTAGCCTTTAACCACTATTCTATACTTTTACTACTCTAACTAACCAAATTTCTTTTTGTACACCCATTTGTAACTGATTGGTTTTCTTCCCTCAATAAAAATAACAAGATCCTAGGTATTACAACCATCCAAGGCTATCATCTCTTGCATGGCCTGTATCCAATGCTCACTATCATTTGAAGAGAGAGCCTCCTTGAAAGATCTAGATTCATAATAAATACTTAATAAATCAATATGCATTAAACATATGGTGGGCTATACCTATCAACTAGATTGTATTATCTTATAGACCTTCTCAAGGTAGGAGAAATAAGCTCAATGTATTCTTCTATGTGCTCATCCTACACATCATCATTTGAAATCTCTAAAGCCTCTTCTTCTTTTTCATCCTTTTATCCATCTAATTATTCTTTTCAATCCACATCTTTCCACTTTTCTACTTTTGTTTCAAAGTGTACAATTTTTGTTCTTTCCTTTATTTTGTTTATTCTTCTCCTTAATAAGCTCTAAAGTCCCTAAAATGACATCCATAAAAAAAAATTTGGTTCAAGGATTTTGAATCTTATAACCTTTAATATTTTCACAATAACGTTGATAAAGATGATTTTTGAGCTTTTTGGATCTAATTTAGATAGATTTTCCTAGGGCACTTGAACATTAGCCCCACAACCAAACATTCTAAAATATGAAATTGAAGGCTTTTTACTTGTCCATACTTCATAAATATTTTATGAACAAGATTTGAAGAAGGAGATATATTAATAAAATAAGAAGCATTAATTATAACCTCTACCCAATAATGTCGATCTAGATTTCTTCCACTTAGCACAATTCTAGCTCTTTCTATTAAGCTTTACCTCATCCTTTCTATTACCCCATGTTGTTGGGTAGTATCAGGTGTAGTATTTGGCTAAAAAAATGCCTAAATTATTATGAAATTCATCAACTTCTTTGGAACAATATTCCCCACCCTTGTTAGACCTGAACACCCATATCTTTTATTTTATCTCATTTTTTTACTAAGGTTTTATATTCTTTAAAATTAGTGAAAATTATAGATTTAAAATGCATAAAATAAATTCAAATATATCTAGAGACATGTTCATCAATGAATGTAAGATAATATTAATATTTACCCGTAGAACCAACATCCATGAGACCAAACACATCTAAATGAATAGTTTCTAACAATTTCTTAGTTCTATTTCTTCCAACAAGAAATGAAGATCTTCTAATTTTCAAACACATATTGCTCACAATTTTTTTACCAAAATAATCATTAGAAAAACTATCAACAATTTTTTTATTAATATAATTTTAATTCAACCTTTTTCACTTATATCATCAAAATATTGGTGCCACATCATACATGCATTTTAAGTTCTAGTTACATTAGTAGAGTTACAAAATATAGATGCATTAAACTTGAATGAAGCCCAAATTTAAGATCCTCTAGCAATCACCAAAACCCACAACTAGACTTGCCAAATGTCACATTCACACTAGAATCATTTAACTTGGATATAAAAAGTAAATTTCTCGCAAGATGTGAAATAAAAATGTGATCAAGGTTTTTAACCCTTTCATCACTAAAAAATAGCTATACCTTTTTCTTACCAATAGTTTGCTTGTTACCATTGTTTATAAGGAAAATAATCTATATATATATATATTAAATAATTAATTCTCATGATGATTCATATGGTATGAGCAACCTCATTCAATAAGGCAAGCATCATCACTAATAATACTAGCAAAAATAAATAAAGCATAATTATATCATTAGAGGACTTTTCTATAGAGGAATTTGAACTTTTTTTCTTATTTTTGTATTCCTTCTTCATATGTATCATTTTACCACAATTCCAACACTTTACTCTATTGAATGTATAAGACAACTGAGAGGGGGGTGAATTAGTTGTACATTAAAACTTAAAAACTCTCATTAATATTCAGATCCACATTCATTCATTAATCCCTTAATCTATTATGATGAATTAGCATGAAAATCAAATAATAGAAACTGAAACAACTTAACACCATGCACAAGATAACACCATATTTACGTGGAAAATCCAAGAAGGGAAAAAACATGGTGAGGATTAGCACACAATATAAGTAATATCAACATCAAATACAATAGGGATCATTTTCTGAGGGCTCACTACCCAAAGAAGAAAGGCTCACTTCCATTTAATAAAAAATAATATAAAGAAGAAATGTTACACAAAGAAAAACATCTCAATGCAATAGAGAATCCACCAAAATGTCACCAACACCTTTGTAGTCTGATTGAAGAATTGGAGCCACCTTTTTCTCATTGTATCCAACAAACTAACACATGAAATCTCACACTACATTACTCAATTTCACACTCTAACACACTGCACTTTGCATCATTTGCAGCATCTCTCACATCTATTTTATCATCCATCAACAACTCAACTAATAATTATACCATCTTCAACCTTGAAACTTTCTCCAAGGTTGGCTATGCACCTCAAATGTGCAAATTCAAATTAGGTTGGTGCCAAAACACTTCCGTGGAAGATAAAAGTGAAAGTGGACCACATCAAACCTTAATTGGGACCCAAATCTACAACACCACACAACCAAAAGCTTCTATAAACAACAAACATTCATCACAAGTAGTGTAAACACAAGGTCGATAGTTACCCATGAAAACACCATTAAAATTTTAAGTACACGGTTCTTCAAACCCAAGGATGACTTGTGAAATACACACCACACTTGAACATGATCTAGAATATTCCTCAAACACCCTAAAACTCAAAAAACTCCTTTGCAAAAACTTCCACTTGAAGAATGTACACACCCAATATGCTCAGACAACTTTTCCATACACTGTTACTTGAAAAACTAAATTCTGAAGCACCAAACTATGGAACAAATTGAATGAAAAAAGATACCAACACTATCAACATTCCTTCAAATTTGCAAGACTTGAAACATAACTACGGAGAAACACAGAGCAAATACATTTCTCTTAGACACCTCTACAATGCACAATTCACACATTGGTGAACACAACTTCTTTCATATAATGATCCAACACACCAAATATTGAATACAACACCTGTGAACATCGCTCACCAACATATCTGAATCACACAAGAAATATTCAACCTAGAAAAAATTTGGAGCAACACTAGAACACAACTCTATCACCCAAAACACCATTACAACACACCATTTCCTCTTTTTATCAAATTTTCTCAAAATCACTTGGAAAACAAGCACCAAAGACACATCATCATCATCTTTAGTACTTCCTCATCCATAGATATAAGCTCATCAAAGCAACGCTAGAGGTTGACACTAGTATCTTTGTAACATACTAACCATTCAATGAAGTAAAATTTTCTAAGTTTTCACCTTTCAAGTAAATTAACTAAGTAACAAGGCAATGCAATAAATTTTTTCTTTTGTTTATTGATAACTTTCAATCAAGATGTGCATAAAATATTCAACATGAATTCCATTTCATTCCATAAAATACATCAATGTACGAAAGCATACTATCAATGTATGAATTCCATTTCATTCCATAATATCTTTGTAACATACTAACCATTCAATGAAGTAAAAATTTCTAAGTTTTCACCTTTCAAGTAAATTAACTAAGTAACAAGGCAATGCAATAAATTTTTTCTTTTCTTTATTGATAAATTTCAATCAAGATGTGCATAAAATATTCAACATGAATTCCATTTCATTCCATAAAATACATCAATGTAAGAAAGCATACATTTACATACATAGCACAATGAGTTTTAGAAAAAATATTTGTAAGATGGTCTAGGATCCTTCCTTTCAAATCTTGGTTCTTATGTCACCTGGTGTGGAGGAGAATCACCACTCATGCGCTCTTCCACCAAGCACAAACTCATAATGCGGTCCCCCGCACATCTATCATTCGATAGATGGACCTTCCCTTTGATGAAGAGATTGGTAGAGTAATTGATAACGACAACCAACTAAGCATAGTGTTGTGTCCTACATAACTACAACCTTGTAATCCCACAATCTAGAACTAGCATGTAATATTGGATCATGGTAAACTAATAGGTGTAGTCTCAGTAGTCACACAATCTAGAGTGGAGTCTCAGACATTCACACTACTTTTTCCAAAGTGTTTTCATTTAGTACTTCAAATGAAGTCATCTATCACATACACTACTCAGGAAAATTTTGGCTTAAGGTTATCTTAAGCTACATAGGTATTTCCTTCAATGGATAGTCCATCATCCCAGAGATAACCTATCACCATATTAATCTACTTGGAATAAACCTATTTTACTATTAAGTACACAAGCTAGGTATTCCGTTCAATGGATAGGCCATCATCTCGGGGATAACCTACATACTTGGAATAACCCTACTTACAAGTAAGTACACAAACGCCCTCCCATATTGGATTATCTATCCTAGAAGTAAACACAAGCTTTTCTAGTTAAATCAATAACTTAGCTAAGTGTACCATATGTGCCTTTCATGTTCAATCAATCCTAGTATATAATACCTATGATAAACACCCATCTCCTACTATGGAGTACTTGAAAACACAATATGAAAACAACATAAAAGCTTCAATTTCCTTTTCAATACACTCTAATTTCTCTAATGCACATACTAGGAAAGACATCTCAAACATGCATGCAAGATACATCATTCAAAACTAAAATAACAAAGAAGAAGAGATCCCCATGCTTGCTATTGCTTATCCAAACAAATGGTACCAATGCAACCCTTTCCAACAACAACAAGCTTGATAAACAACTTCTCAAGAATGTCATAAATAAACTTTGTCTCTCAAGTTGATAGCTTACTCCTCTCAAAAAAAAATTCCTCATAAACTAAATAAAAATTACTCCATTTTCTCTCTCTCAATGTAAAATGGAGTATGGATGGAAATAATGCAAAAATAGGAATTAACCAAAGATAAGTAATCTTGTGGAAGAATGTGTCCCTTCCAAATGAAATGGTTCAACTATTTATAGAGCAACTTGGTAACCCCATAACCTATAGTTTAGGCATGTTAATGGATAGCAAGCTCCATGCAAAGCAACACATGAAACACAATAGAAAGGTGGCAACTTCCTAGCTTAATACTCAACATAATCACCCATAGGTCGACTTGCTTATTGACAACAATCTAAAGACTTATTCAATCTGCATATGCTCAATTCAATTTGTAGACATCTACAACACTTTGGTTTCCAGAGGTGGTGCCAACTTCAACCACACTCCCCATTTATTTGGTACAGTTTCATTGCCAAAAGAAACAATCAATCACTAATTCTTAACAACAAGCATTATTGATTGGAAAAGAAGATGAGTCGGCTTAAGCTGATAAATACATTTGAAAAAGTCTCAAACAGATGTAAGTATCATAGCAAAAACATTTACTAAGTCAAAGCATATGATTACTTAAGGCATCGACTAAGTCCATCAACGCCAACAACAACTCAAATGCAATGTAAGTGTCTCATATTGTGTGACATAAAGAGTGAGAAACAACTTCACAAAATAGTCACAAGCTATTTTATCGACCTCTTAAAACATAGTCTTTATCGATTAGAAACAACCTTTATAAATTGGCTTCTATCAAAGGAGTGATGGTCAATTTCTATATAATATGTTAATATATATATATATATATATATAAACACCATCATGTATTTATATATATATATATCCATCATATTTTATATATATATATATATATTTATATATATTTATATATATTATATATATATATATATATATATACATATATATAATACATATATATGTATTTATATATATATATATATATATATATTTACATATATATATATGTATATATATATATATATATATATATATATATATATATATATATATATTATATATATATATATATATATATATATATATATATATATATATATATTTACATACATATATATTTACATATATATATATTTACATATATATAAGAGTACATGAAAGATAATATATATAAACACATTATAATGAATGTATGCATATATATATGTATATATGTATATGCCTCTATGTACACATATATGTAGTTATATCTATATCGATGCATTTGTATGAGTGTGTCCATTCACCAACGTATGCATGTATCATTTTAGATATACATATGGATACATGTATATTTATATATATATGTTCACATCCGATTCACATATAGCCATTCACGATTACCATCATATTGATAAGTGTTTACGTTTGGTACATCTATACATGTGCATATACATGTGGTTAGATTCCATTGACATGTATGTGCATATATATACACACACTCCACAAACATCCCACTTGTCAATATAATCGTAATAGTACAAGAAAGATCTCAAAAGATCAATAGATAAACATCACCCAATAATGCATGCAGTAGTAAACAAGACTCTCAAATGTAAGCATATTAGGTAAGGATGACTTACCAACTACCCACAAACTAACTCAACTCAATCATTCTAATGTGGTGTTGTATATGCTCAAATAGTTTACTTTTACCAGTTTCCCAACTAAGATCTTCTCCTGAGTGATACTTCTTCTCCCCTTGGAGGAATGGAACACATACTTGCATCCACTAACACATGCACATGACAGTCAATTATTCATAACATATGCAGTATGTATTTAAGCATCTCCAAAGTTAGAATAATAATTCAATAACCATCCATTTACATAAATGCAGTATTTCCCCATGAATAATATCAACTAATATAACATCAAGTGAGATAACATCAAGTGAGATAACATCAAATGAGATAACATTCATATTGATAACAAGGTACAAACATAATTTATTCATCTCCAGAATTCACATTACATTCATATTTACCCTATGTAGTAATAGTAAATAGTAACTACTCAATTGGGGTATAACAAGCTTTACTAATGATAACATAATGCAACTAATCAAAGCATGGATAACATCAACTACTCATAATCTTGCAACAATCTCACTCAACTACAAACATCAATGACAACACAAGCTTGTTGACATCAATGACAACATCAACTGCTCATATTCGCAACATACTCTACTCTTCCCTAGGGTCTTAGAATAATATTTAGACTTAGTTCTATTATTTTTCTTACACCCTTTAGGCCATCCTTTTTCTTTGCACCTTCCTTGTACAAGTAAAAGTCATGATTTGCACCCTTTACTCAAATTTACAAAACCACACATTACAAAAGCTCCCACTACAACCAAAAATCCTCTGACACTTAATAGAAAGGCATCCCTCTTTATGCATAATCATTAGATTTGATGACAAATATTAATAATTAAGGTGAAACTACCACAATATTTTTTTGAAAGTGTATGCAAATCTAAAATTTATTTAATAAACAAGGTTATCATGTGATAATATTATTTACTTACAATATTAGTAATAAGAGAAATCAACAAACCATATATAGCACAAGATTTATGTGGAAAAAACCTATTTAAAAAAAAACTCCACACTAGAAAGAAGTATGTATTAATCTTCAAAAGAGATACAACCACACACTAAAACTCTAGACTCAACTAACACTTAAGGATCACATATGTACATGTATTTTTTTATAAAACTGCTATTTGATGCACCCAATTTATGGAGAAAAGAGAGAGGAATGCTCCAAATAATTTCTTAAAATAATGTACCACCAAACCATAGTAAAATGTAAAAATCATATGTCAAAAATGAAGAGGCACTTTCAAAAATAGTAAATGAACCTCTCATTGAGCCATGAATAGAAAAAAACCTCTTTAGTAATAATTAATGATGTCTTTGACTTGTAACTTCTCCATAACATATTATATCACAAGATAGGTATAAAAACTTATCACATCAGATCATATGAGATCCACCAATAACACTCAAGATGCTCCACTACTCAATTCTCACACCCAAGTCGAGATATTTTCTAAAAATGGCTTTTAACTACCATTTATAACTTCACCTCCTTCATGAATGCATATGACAACTAATATCAAGATTATGAGTGAATTTAAATTATAAATTAATTTCTATTTACACCCTATGTGTTTGAGGACACATTCCAAGAGTGTTGGAGACACAAGAATAATACATAGGGTTGCAAGGTAAATGACACGTTAGTCCTAACACTCTTTAGTGGATGATATTTCTTGAAAGAGTTTCTCCAAGTAGATCTAGTATTTCTCTTATGTATTATTTTGAATCGTTTCTCCTTAAATTTATATTATACGATCTCACATGTATTTAGCTAGATTTAAGTATAAAAAATTAACATTTCTATTGTAGTTTTTACCCACTTTTTTAACATAAAGTACATGAGAACTAGACACTCAAACATGCACATCATATCTTTGGACATGAGTGTCTTACCTTCAAACATGAATGTCCCTAGAAATCAAAGTTATCAAAAAATTTCCAAAATAACCAAAGTTAATCTTGTAGCCTTTTTGAGTCATATGTAACATCTATTTTCAATTGACACATTTTTCCTAGCTCATCTTAATTTGCTTTATAACATAGTTAATTTTAATTTCTATTTCTATATCCTTTGATTTACTCCATAAAGATTATATTTGAATGTTTACACTTTTATAAAACAATAAAGATAATAACATAATATGAGTCTTGGCACAATCTTATCTTTTTACTACATTATATAACTCTAAATTTTTATATTCTCACAAATTGGATTGATGTAGCTCACAAGACAACTCAAGAGCAAGAAGTTAGTCGTATCATCATAATAAAATAAAAAACATGATGGCACAAACAATAGTCATCTCGACTATAATTATACAATCCACAATTAGTCATAAATTGTGATTCTATTTGCAGATACACATATCTAGGCATAAATTTGTTAAGATTTTATTAGTAATCACATCAATTTTAGCTTTTTGTCCAAATTACATCAAACCAAGTCATAATCAAACAAAGTCAAATAATTCATGGAACATAAACAATTAACTCCCCACATAACATTTTTAATTTTGCAACAAAAGTCACAACTTCATGAATTAATTTTATGCACGACAATGTTCAAAGGATCATTGACAATTTTAGAAATGGTAAATTAACTTCATTGATTGTGCAATATATCTCATAACTTCCTTTACTACACTAAATTGACTAGTTGTTCACATATCTCATAACTTCCTTTACTACACTAATTGACAAGTTATTGCTCCCTTCACTGTAACTAGTTGTGTATCACACCTCACAACTTCCTTTAACTACATCAATTTAATGTTCATCTATTTCAATGGTGAAAAATCAATCTTCCTATCCTATCATCTCATCCAATCCACCAATCACCTTATCCATACACAAAAGTGAAAACATTTATCCAATTTTTAAAAGTGAAAAAGAAATACCATTGTGAAGGTCAAGAACAACCCTTTTCACCAAAGATCAGGATCTCAGCTTCACTAGTTCATGTTTTAGATAAGGCTTCTGCTTTGGATAGAGTTTGAGCCAACAGAGATTACTTAAACCAGACGAGTAGCAGTTGTCAATGTTTAGGTTAAGATGTACTGATATCCTAGATATCCAAGACGTGTGGGGTTAATCCTCCTAAAATTCCAGAAGAATATGTTTCCTTGCATAAAGATTTTTCTTTCTTATGTGGTTTTCATGGATTTTGCATCGGAGATTTTCAGTTCCGTATGATTATTGTGGCCTTAATGATCTGTGAATTTTTTTTCGTCCAGGCTGTGTCATTGCAGTGGTTTAAAATTAAAAATATGTGAATTTACTTTCCCTCTCTTAATTTAGGTAGGCATACCAACCAAAGAATTCTATAATAAATAATAAGATCCGGTAGTTGGAGGATCTCTTGACTGATTCTCCAATTGTAAAGTTAAAGAGATCTTACTCACGGTTATTATCTTGGGTGGAAAGTGCCAGAAAAATCCAGACTGTCCATCCATGGTAGCACTGGGAGAAAGTCCAGTTGGCAATAAATAACAGCAAAAAAGACCAAACTACAGAACAGCAGAGACAAATTGACACCAAACAAGTCAACTTCAATTGAAACCAGTGTGCTTTGTTAATTAACATTGCAGAAATCATTAAGTTACAGGAAGAAACAAAAAACTCAACAAGCATGGGGGTTTCCTGTACTTGAGATTCCCGTTTGCATAGATACAAATTAAAAAGATGTAACAGGAACCATCTGCACAGAACCTCCCCAAAAGAGGGAATATATACATATATACATATTTACATCTGAAAAGCTTCACAGAAATCCACAAATTTTCTTCGCAGATCAGAACATAAAGCCAGTAGGTCCCACATACGGCATACACATCGCGGTTTCCATATGCCTGGAAAGAATTGCAACACAATTTCAGAATTCACAGAAAATCAAAACAGCTTGAACTTTAAAAATCATGTAAAGCTTACCATGCGCTCTGATTTACCCGGTAATCAGGTTTTGAAGAAGCCGGCTTGACGAGAACTTTGTTCTGTTTACTGACGGAGCGGTAAATGGGCGCATTGTTCTCCGCAATGACCTGAAGCGAGGGCTTCCATGACTTTGCGCGCTTTAGATTTGCATTATTTCCATCGCCTGCAGGGGAAGGAAAGAGCCGAGGCAGGGGCGAAAGCAGGTAGGTATTGCCACCTTCCAGCTCGTCGTCCATGGAGAGAATCGAACCCGAGACGTGCCGGACACAATACTGCTCTGAATACTGCAGGAGAAGGGCGCGTGTCGTGATGGGAGCGCAGAAATGGCGGGGCTGACCATTGGGCTGGATCACCTGAACCTTCTCCTTCTTCTTAGGGCCGCAGTAGATCGTGCTCAAACCCATTCTTGATCTCATCAATGCCAGCTACCATGAATATATATCTCTGAGGTCTCTTATTTCATCCCAAAAAAAATCCCCGATCCTTGATGGTGCTTACGTACATATCCCTAAAAGCTGTGGTCCCTGGACCCTGGTTCCTCATGACATGGGAGCGCACAAAATGTGCTTTTTTCTTGGGACAATCTAGACTCATCTGTTTGTTACTCCACAACCACAGAAAAATTAAAAAATCGAATTGGAAAAGCCGCCTCGTAAACCTAATCGATTAGGGGGTTCAAAAAGAAATGAGATTTACAGACAAACTCACCTGTTTACCTGGCCCGGCTTGTGAAGCAACACGACACGTGGAGGTCATTGAGCAAGTTGCTTATCGAAAAAAAGTTCCGTCCCCCATGCCTGCATATTCCCCCAATCCGTAAATTCATAGTAAATTTGAAAGATTGGTAATTTTTTAAAATCTATTTTAATAGAAATATTTGGATTATGTAAATGTGGGCATCTACTTTTTTACAAGTCAATTAGAACATGATGTGTAAAAATACAATTAAATTAAAAGTTATCTTTAACCAATCATTAGGTAGGCAGGGATTCCATCAATCAAAATCGATAGAGGTTGATCCTAATCCAATCACATGTTGTCTTTGAATCTTAGTGGATGGTGTAATTAAGGAACATACTCAGCCAATTGAATTGGACCACGATGATTTTTTCACAACAATTGTAATCATATATTTTAGTTAGTTATGTAAAGAAAAGATTTAGTAAATGAGCATGCTCTAGTAAGTTTTATGGTGGAACACAATAATGACTCTTTGTTTTAAATACTTTTACTTATAATGGTCAAGTATGAGTAATTATTATGTTTGTACTTTGAAAATGGACATAGAGTATCTATTTTCACAACTCACATCAAAGAAATAATCAATCACATAGTAAGACATAAGGCAATCAATAATACATGCTTGGATACTCCACTATAACTCTTTCTTTTGGGATGTTTTGGACAACTTGATCAAAATATCTATTAGCTATGTCTTCATCAAGTTTTCCAAAACACCCCAAAAGAAAGAGTTATAGTGGAGTATCCAAGCATGTTTTATTGATTGCCTTATGTGTTATTATGTGATCGATTATTTCTTTGATGTGAGTTGTGAAAATAGATACCTTGTGTCCATTTTTAAAGTACAAACATAATAGTTACTCATACTTAAACATTATAATTAATGAGTAAAAGAATTTAAAACAAAAGGTCATTATTGTGCCCCACCATAACACTTATTAGAGCATGCACATCTACTAAACCTTTTCTGTACATAACTAACTAAAATATATGATTACAATTGTTTTGAAAAAATCATTGTGGTTTAATACAACCGGTTGAGTACAATTGATGAGGATGATGTATGTTCCTTGATTACACCATCCACTAAGGTTCAAACACAAAGCATGATTGGATTGCGATCAACCTTGATGATTTTGACTACCGCTTACCTAATGATTTTTTAACTAAAAGATGACTTTTAATTTAATTGGATACTTACTCATCATGTTATAATTGACTTGTTAAAAAGAGGATGCCGACACTTACATAATTCAATTATTTCTATTAAAATAAATAAAAAGATTACCAATCTTTCAAATTTAGTATGAATTTATGGATTGGGGGAATATGTAGGCATGGGGTGGAGAGATGGGTTCTTGTGAACCACTACTAATGAAACATGGGTCAATGAGTTTGAATCGTAAAACTACATGGTTGAATTGTGATAGCAATATCACAATTTGACACGTTGTGGAAAATACCTCCTATTTATCAACGTCTTTAATAACTAGAATCCCAAACAATAACTTTAAGTTCTTGACTCACAAATGAAAATATGTTGACCTTTTTACTAAAATTCAATACACTATTTAAGAACTTGAGATATTATGATGTAAGACTACTAAATCCTCTCATATATATATAATTGAAGGTAATTAAGAAATTATAATATCACGATGTTTTTTAACTGACAAACCATCTCAATACAAAGTAAGATTTGAATTTTGATTGTTCATTTTAAAAGTCTTTTATGATCATTACACCACCATCTAATGAATTAGATTATATTTTATTATTTAGTTTTCTTGGGTTACTTTTAGTTTCTTTATATATATTTTATTATTTTATTATTTAAAAAAAAATACAAGTCACATAAAAGAAACAACTAATCACATGGCGACATTAAAGTGATCATGTTTTAATGCATATATTTTGATCTTTGTTTTGGGGCGTACTTTTAGACAATTTAATAAAGATAAAACAATAACTTTAACCTGTTAGCTCACACATGCAGACACATATTTTAAAATTCAATGTATTATTCAAGAGTTTGAAATATTATAATGTAAGATGACTAAATCCTCTCCTACTGTATATAGAGTAGAGGGTAATTAGGGAATACTAATATAATTCAATGTTTAAAACCATCTCGATACAAAGTGAGATTTGAATTTTGGTTGTTAATTTTGAAAGTATTTGATTATCATTACACTACCACCTAATGAATTAGATTATACTTCATTATTTAGTTTTTAGTTTTGATTATTTTTAGTTTATTTATAATTTTTTATATTTAATAATTTTTTAAAAATTTAAGAGTACAATTATATTGATTTAAATAATGTTAATTGTCCATTACATATAATTATTGTGTTATTGTTTATATCAATTTAAATATTAATTGTCAAATTCATGTTATAGTTTTATGGAAGGGACTACCTAGAATTTGTCAATAGCTAAAAAAATTAGGAACCTTTGCCACTTGGTGGTCCTATAACTTTTATAATAGTATATAATAGTACAAACTTTAATGTAGATTTTTTAATACATTAGTGATCTTGTAGATTTTTTTAGTACCAATTAACGCTAAAAAAATGCATATGCCTTTCAATCACATCACATGACAAAAAAACAATAAAATAATTGAAATTTTTTCTACTTCTACCTTACGACAACCACTAAATCACCCCAAAGATAACTGCTTAAAATATCAAGATTAAAAATAGACACTTTTATTTTTTAAATATATATTTTTTTCTCATCTCATAAGACCTCTTTCGAAAAAACATAAAATAAAAAAGCCTTGTTTATGAGTTGAGACTTATTTTTCAAAGTGATAATGTTTGTCAAAGTAGCAATACACGTTTTTGGTTAATTTTATAATAACAAGGTTGGACAACTAAGGGAATTATTCGACCTCTTAATTAATGATTACCGGTTGGAAATAATATTTTGTAAGCCATAATGTTTGTCAACTATAATGAAGCCTTTGTTCCACTTGTAATTTTTTAATAGGTTGAAGGAAAGTGGACAATTATTCGACTTTTATATCAATCATGAGCACTTAAATATATGTTTTTAGGTCATAATGTTTGTCCATTAAAGTGTAGCACTTTCATTGGTGAAATTTTGATTTCAAAATTTTATAAATATGATATTATATTGTCCAATAAGGTTTAAAGATTCTTCGCATCTTATCCAAGTGTGATTACTAGTAGAGATTAACTTTTAAGTGTGATTATTGGTAGAGATGTTTAAAAAAAAATTCATTCTCTTTATTTGAAATAGTGTTTGTTCTTGTCATCCAAATGACTTGCATTTTATTTTTATGTGAAGTTGAAAATTAGTATAGATACTTTATTTATTTAAAGATTTTAAATCATATTATTAAAGTGTTTGGGGGGGGTTTTATTGTGGAGGTTTAAGTAAAAAAATTAAAAGTTAATTTAGGTGGTATTCTAAGAGGTATCTTTTAATTTTTTATTGTTTGGTTTACAAGTTTAATGAGTTAAGCATTGTAATGGTGAAATTTGCATACTCATATAATAAACACATCTAGGAACTCCCACTGTATGGGTAATGTATAGTCTAAAAATACATCAAGGTATACCGAGTCTACCAATAGCACCACAAAGAAGATGTATCCATGCAGTATCAAGAACCATCCACAATGACATGCACAACCTGTAACCAAACATAGCTGCAAGCACATCTCTCACCACAAGTCTCCCACTTGTCAAAGACCTTCCAAGAGTCCATGGAAAAAACATGATTTAACTACTAAGAGTCAATTGATGAAAACACATCATCACAACCATACATGCAATTATATGAATCTCAAACAATGCTCTTGTGCTCCAATCAAGACACCTGCAACATCATCCATTATTTCCACCATCTCAAACAACTATTGTTTCCATCCTCCAAAGGAAATGAACAAGCCATGGTGTATATGTACCAGTCCAAAGAACACAAGCATTAGATCCAACCGATATCAAAAGGATACATGATACTACCACAACTCCACTATACTCACAAGCTAAACAAAAGCTCAACCAACTCCAAGCCCATAACTAGAACACAACTCTGAAGTTGAAAAATCCTCTAGAGAACCAGATAAACCATCAACTAGAACAACAACCAAAATAGGTTTCCCTCATTCAACTAGTAAACCCACAAGATCAGAAATAACACCCACAACAAATGCTAATCCATCCAATCTACCATATCTCAAAAGGTATCCTTAACATTAGGAAACTCATGCCAACAACATATCCAACCCATCAAATACAATCACATGCTCCTTGTGTTGAAACAATCGATGAAGATAAACACATCTAGGAACTCCCATTGCATGGGTAATGTCTAGTCTGAAAAGACATCAAGGCATACCGAGTCTACCAATAGCACCACAAAGATGATGTATCCATGTAGTATCAATAACCATCCACAATGACATGCACAACCTGTAACCAAACACCACTACAAGTACATCTCTCACCACATGTCTCCCAAGCTCTTCCATATTAAGTCTCCAAAGCTTTCCCATGTTCTCCATATCTGACAAAGGATAGAGATAAAGGGACCTCCATGTCATCACCCAAAACCAAGTGGCAACACATGGTCACAAACTAGTGATCACCATAGCTCCACACATGATCTAAACTTCAACATCATGTGAATTCGAACATCCAAGAAGAAAACCAAGACTAAAGAGAGAAACAATGCACATCATACACATGTAGAATGTCCTTTTGCATACACCTCTAAATGTAATCACAACATATGCATCATGTAATCACAAGGATGTAAGCATCTCAAGATAATACCAAACTAAGTCCATTTCCCATATTAGGAAATCAACCCCTACCATCTCCTAATATCCTCATAAATGAAATCACAGTTTCAACTCATATGCTTAAGGAGATAACCATGTTGAACATCTCTCATATGAATCCTCTAGAACCATTTAATCATAGTTCAGGATCCATAACTATGAATGCTAAGCATAACATGTGAGAGGACCAACGGGCTATGCCTCTCAAGTGACAAGCTACTGAGTAGACCAAGAGTGGGGAATGAGAATGCTCCTCCAAGATCAATCTCCTCGTAGGTCTATCATGAACTCACATCCATGTCCAAGTAAAAATATCCTTGGACTTCCTGATGAGATTTCATCAAGAGTACTCATCTCAACATATTCTCTCATCTCAAGAGAAATACAACCTCACCTACATCTCCATGCATCCATGAGCACTAAAAACCAATCAACCCATGATAAGCTCCAAATGCAAACACTACACTCTCATGAAGCTCTCAAGTACATGATCAATGTACTCAAAACACAAAAAACATTCCAAATCACTATCAAAGTTCCAACTACGGTCAAGAACATTTCATGACATCATGATCTCAATAGTATCATGCCAACACCCTAATGTGTAATCCAAAATCCATCATGGCACAACACTAGAACCCATCCTCTCAATAGAGGATCACCCTATCCTCCAAGGAGATCACATGCTCCAAGTGAACAAAACATGGTCTCAAGAGCAATGTAATATGCCAAAACTCTAGTGCACCATCAAGAGTCTATCATGACATACCAACAACATACTCTAAACCAACATCACATGTCTGAGCATTATTGACACCCCAACCAAAGAATCCAAGTGTTCTCCATGGCTCAAAGATGTCACTCATATCCAATCTCATGAAGATGACCATCTCCAAATTGTAGCATGCCCATTATTCTACCTAGTAAATCTACTAAGTTTTACCCATATGTAAAATTATCTATGCATCTAATGTAAAAGCAATAAATTTTTTCTTTTCTATTAAATAATAAATGCATCATTTGAAATATAACTTTATCCAAACTTTTCCATTGCATAATCAAAGAATTATTTCAATAATATAAGTGTGATTGAACTTTACATTAATATATTAAAGATAATGTTTCACAATATAATTTCCATATAGATGGACACATGATTACATCCATTGCTTCAACAGGCTTACAAGAACTATAAATACAAATGGTCTAGAATGTCCTCCAAAATCTTGGCCTCCAACTACATGAGAAGCATCACTCAAGCGTTTTTATGCCAACCATGGACTTACTGCGGTCCTCTGCACATCTACCAAACTTGGTAAGATGGCCCTCCCTTCGATGAAGAGTTTGGTTTGGTAACCTCATCCTTCAAATATCCTTTTTTGAGCATAGTGATGTGTCCTACATATCTAGAGCTACCCTAATGTCTATTACCTTAGCCTAGAATGTAAATTGGATCACATAGTGAATTGACAGTGTAGAAAGTGGCTACTTACACTACTTTGGCCAAAGATTCATCTCCCAGTAACTTCGAGTGAGGTCATCTATTCAACACATTTAATTGTTCAATTTTTATTGACCATTAGTATTCTATTCTAAGGTTATCCCCTTTCCCGTGGATTATCCTAAGCCTAGGAATAACCTTCTTGTTAACTTATATCTAAATTTCTTTGACATATAGATCAATATACAACTCTATCTTATGCTACACACCTAGAGTATTGTCAAATTACGTATAGTTTTGAAATTCTATGAATAGTATAAATAATATACAATCGTATAAAACCCATGATAGTATAGTTATCTATATACGTATAAACCCAAAAGAAAGGTTTCCCAATACAAGAAATAATCAAAGAACTTTCAAAAAACTTGCAAGCATCAAAACACACATAAGAGACAATATTTCCAACATGGCATCATAATAAACAATCTTTTCAACACAATGACAAGTGAGTAGAAATCAACATGCTTTTTTAAAGATCCAACTGAATAATCTTCCCTCCTAGCTTAATGGCTCAAGATCGCTTGCAACTTCCACTACGAACACTCCAAATTCCTATACTCGCTTCTATCTAGATCTCTCAACAAAACCATCATAAAACAACAATCCAATTTCTAACTCACAAAATTTCTCAACTCACATAGAAATTGTAGTAGAATAACACAAGGAAAATCAAATTGATAAGTGTAACAATTGGTAGAATGAGCAACTCTATTTATACTAATTTGTGAGCAAGCGATGGCTACAAACAAGTTAATATTTTTTCCACCTTTCCAACCTCATGCAACAACTCACCAGGCTAACTCATAGGTTTGCAACACATCACAATCCTCACCATTTAAATGGATGGTTCAACTTGATATAAGGGACAACAAGCTCAAAACAAGTTTCCTAATTCAAATTCCTTCACATAATGCTGCCAAGTTTGCTCTTATTCCAAGTGATTTATGGATTCGATTGTGTGCGAATTTTTTGCATCAACGTTTCGGATCACACTTTGTGATCCATCATCATGATGAAAGTAGAGAGCACTAGGAGAAAAAAAAGTAAAATAAAATTGAGCTCTCTGCTTTCATCCTGATGATGGATCATGGAGTGTGATCCGAAATGTTGATGTAAAAAATTCGCACACAATCGAATCTAGAAATCACTTGGAATAAACATTATGGATTGTGGAAACTTGATATCATTAAGTTTTCTCTTAATTGATTCTTAATGCTATTTACATACATGTGTATTTTGGAGACCTCTTTACATTCCAAACACTTGCAATATGGTGCCACAATCATATGTTGGCACCTGTAATAACCCATTCTAATTATTACTTAATTATAATGTTGCAAATGTTATTATGAATATTTAATTTTAAAAAGACATAACTAAGCAGTTATTTTCAATCATAGCAACACATGTCTAATTAAAATGAGTCAAATATATATATATATATATATTCAATTTTAATGCCAATTACAATATCCATGTTGACTAGGCTCATTGGGCCACAAAGTCCATACAATATGCAAATTTTACATCAAGGTTACATCATAGACCATGATAGTCATGAAAACATCCAAGATTTTCTCTTGATGCTTGCCTCCACTAGTGGATGAGAACATGGTTGACGCACTTTACTTCCCAACCATGAAGCTTATGCTTACTCAGAATTCTTCCAACTTGAAGAATACTTGACCCTACACAGAAAGTTTAGCAAGAGAACAACCTGCAAGGTTGAATCTGGTGTGTGCTGAAACATCAACATGCATCTCTATCTAAGATTTTGAAAAATGCAAGATCTATGCTAGGAATGGCAGAGAGTGTTATCACAAAGTCCATACAAACATAATGGGCTAATTGCTTGGCCAAGCATAAAAATTATGTTGCAACAACAAACAATAGGTTTTGGATAAAGCAAAAACCTATACACTCTGAACCCCATTTTGACACCCATCCAAGAAGGTAACTTTCAACAACTCAGTGATATCTTAACAACTATCTACCCTCTAGCAACATCTACCTTGAGGTGCTCTAGTCTACTTAGGTGTTGTTTTTCTACTCAATAAAGAGAATATTCTTTACACACATCTCTATGGAAAATTAATTGAGTCTACTTATTTCCTTAACTTAAATAAAATCAGAAAAATGATTCAATGGAACTAATCAATACACTATCCATTCATTTCATACACATGGCACATGATTACATTCAACGTAAATCAATATTCATTTAAGAATGAATTTAATAAGTAACAAAAGAAGGTATGTCACAAGTATGTGTATGTACGTAGACAAAGGTTTATGTGCATATAGATATATGTGTTAAATTTAGTTATTTATTTGTGCCATGAGACAATTTGGGTATCATTCACAAGAACGACACTATGCCTACAATGAGGTTTGATGAAAACAAAAATTGTGAACATCGCATGAAAGCAATATCTATGGAAATTGTTCTGAGGAATGAATAAATATGTAAACAAATGGTTCATTGATAATCAATCATAAAGATCGAGCCCACTAATTGAAATTTAAAATGAACGATGTAATCATTCGGCCTTCATTCAAGAGGAACGAGGCGACAAGCTTAAATACAATGATCTTTAAACATCATTCTATGAACGATGGTCAAAGCTTTGCACCCATATGGGCATGACCAACCACTCGACATAACCGGCAGGGTAATCACAATAGTGAGAATATCATTAGAAAATATCCATCAAACCCTTATAGGGTGATGATATTTGATTTTAAATTGTATATCTTTGTAAAAGAAAAACTACACTTAATGATATCAAGTTTCCACAATCCATAATGTCCCTCAGCAAGTTTTCAGGATTTGATTGTGTGGGAATTTTTACATCACTATCTGCTATCGGATTTCATCTGATTATCCTTGTATTGGTAAACAAAGGATACATGCAATAAATAAATGAAGAGGTGAAACAAATAATTCATACAGGCTTAGCCTAGTTCGGCGATCAAGCCGATAGCAACATAAAATGATATGATGCATGCATCCCTCAACCGATAAGGCCCCTACGACATGTTGTTGGAAATATGTGCCTCAATCTCACAGGCTGAAATCTCTGGAAGAGAAAATTAGGTATGACCTTCATTGTGTCTGGCCGACTAGCAGATGTGAAACTTTTTTGAAATGTTTTGGTCGCTGTGACTTTGTTGATGTCTTGCTGATCGGTGTTGTCACTGTGACTTATGGTGTTCGTTGTAACCCTCTACCAAGTGGAGATCTCTAGCCGACAGGCCACTCTTATCAGATATCGGGGAGAATCTGGGCAACAAGCGGTTTCGGGGAGAGACTTCGACATTTGGTATGTCTCATACTGACAACAGAAGTCTCGCCGATAGCATAAGGTCTTCAGGGTGACGTTGTGTTCACTATGACCTCTCGAAAAAAGTGGTAGACTATTCGGTGGAAGCCTTACCTTTTAGTATGTCATCTCGCCGACTCGTGAGGTCTCGCCAATGGTTGTATAATTATATGAACATCGTTGTAACCTCTTGGCAATAGCGGTAAGTCTTTCCGACTGTTGGACACTTCAGAATAACTTGTGAAGGTTCAGTGTGATGTCTTGGCGAAATATGGAAACTCTTGCCGATGGGAATGCTCACGTCTATGTGACTTTGGAACTTCGGTATGATGTCTCATCGAAAATGATGGTCTTTCCGAATAGCGATACAAGTGATGATCATCGGTATGAGGTCTTGGTGACAAGGGGAAGTCTTAGCGATAGCTTTCTAGACTCGGTGTAACGTCTGGCTGATAGTAAGGACTCTTGGCGCTATCAAATGTTGGATTTGTGGCATCGAGGAGACACACTTGGTGTCTCACCGACATGCCAACACAGGTTGAACTCCTTTGACCGAGTAATGACTATCCTATGTGGTGTCTTGTGGACCAATCAGAGGAAGTGAAATTTAAATAGTTGGCAGTTGGATTTTTGCAACAATTGTGACATTGGATCTGAACTGTCTGCAAGGAAAAATCTACATTGGAATGGAAACTTTCTACGATGGGTAATTGCAGATAAGGATACACAGAGGATAAAATCAGAATGTGGTAAGATTCGATAAAATAATTCTGAGTTGGAGTATCATCGAATCTATGAGAGCTTTTTTCTGTAACAGATTGAACAGTGAATGAAACACTGATACCAGAGAGGTGTGTCTCTGCATTGTATGTAATTTTGTTGGTTACTGAAATACAAAGAGATTCGGCTTGGTGTGGTGGGTTTTTTCCTGAAAGGGTTTTCCCACGTAAATCTGGTGTTCATTAGTCTTTGTGTATTTTTCAGTTTCAGTAAATCTTTCATGTTTGTTTTAATTGGATTGTAATTTGGAAATTAAAAGTACTGTCTGCATTCTTCCCTGTGGTTTTGACGTTAGGAAAGTTGTTTCCGCACCTATACTTTCCTTACACATGTTTCAAGAAAAGAAAGGGGTCCATCTTTAAAAAAAATACCCTGATCCAAGCTAATTACACTTACAGAGAATGAACTAATAATTTTCCTTCTACTTGAATGAAATTGACAAAAGTAAAAGAAAATGGAAGTTTCGATCATATTTTAAAGCAATATTCAAGCATAAACTGCATCAAACGAATATTTTTACCTCTACTTGTGGTTTTCCTTGGCTCTTTCCTATTTTTCCAGATAGGTCGATGCACTTGATTTGCCTTTTCCCTAATTTTTTTGTCACCACTGTCAGATCTGGGTCGATTCCTTTCCAGTATGTTGTGTTACCAAAATGGGAATACATCTCTCCCATACCTCTTCACAGCATTATGGGGAGTTGTTTCCTTCATAATTATAATTAATTTTGGTCGCCCACTATTCAAATTTGAATATCTTGCCATAATTGATTGTAGGCCAGTATGATACTATCATTTAGTTTTATTCCCTTTTCTTTTATTTTCAAATTTTAACGACATCATTCGATGAATTCGAGCTCATATTCAATTTCGAAGAGTTCACTTATGTTTTTATATATATATTTACGTGCTTACATATATATGTATATGTATATATATATTTATATATAGACATACATATATATTATTTTATTTATCACTATTTTATGTTTATAACACTGTAGTGTGGAATCACTTTCAAGCAAAGAAACAACTTTTGTTATTATTCGAATAATAGCTTTCAAAAGAAGTAATATTCTTATCCTTCTAGCATGCCTTTTTATTACATACAAATATTTTTAATCATTCTTTCATTCTCTTTTAGATTCGAACACACACAAGATCAAGACATAAAATTTGAATATGAAATCATATGTATTTCTTTTCACAAGCCTATTTTTCAATCATTGAGTCAGTTCAATTCAAGTCAATAAAATATTCTATATGAAATTTCAAATGAAAACATCATGCCATTTGTGGTGTGTGCACCCAGATTCCATCGAGCTTACTGTTCAATTTGGCTAAACGATCCTACTTCAATTGTGTTCTTGTCCTTCAACCTATTATCCTGCAATTGCACACACTTGCACTTACACAGTTCATCAATAATGTTCAATCATGATAAAGTATAAGATAGTTCACAAGATCACATAGTCAATGATGGTCATCTTCTTTCAAACTTTTCAAAACTATCAAAATTTTCATTCAACATATTGAATTTCCTCAATAATTCAACTTATCATATATTATAATTTAAAAGCAATAAAAATTGGGTTATGAAATCCTTCCCCTCTTGGAAGAGACATCATCCCAATGTCCTTTTTAATAAAAATTTAAGCATATATGTCTATTTCAACTTCATATCATACTGTTCCAAGCCAAAATATTATAATATTCAATCCAAAAAATTTAGATTTTTTTTTCAAAAGTCTCTTTCTAAGAAAGAAAATGTGAGAAGGAGCGTTCTATTTCTTCTACATCCTCCCAAGTAGGATTTTCTTCTAAATATTGGTCCCATTGGACCTTAAACTAAGCAATATCTTTGCTCCACAACTTAACATTGCATCTATCCAGGATTCTAATAGGATCCACTATTACCACTCTTGGGTCTTGTAGCTACAAGGATTGCCAATCAAGCACATAAGCTACATTAGGATGATATGGTTTAAGAAAAGAAACATGAAACACATTATGAATTCGAGCCAGAGCAGGTGGTAGAACAAGTCTATAAGCAATGGGGTTGATCACTTTCAAGACTTCAAACAAACCCACATATCTCAGGGCCAACTTGGAAGATTTCCTAAAGGAAATGAAACTTTTATGAGGCCTGATTCTTAAGAAGACTTTATCCCCTACCACAAATTGTCTAAGAGTTCTATTCTTGTCGGTGTTACCCAGATTTTCACCCATGGATCAATCTAATAGAGCCCATTGATTAAAATAAGAAAGAAAACTTTACATCACAAATGAAATAACTTGAGGGACTATAACTATAGATCATCACATTTATATAAGTGCATGAAACATAAGAAGACTTTGCAAATTTTCTTTTGAAAAAAAAAGTTATTTTATTGAGAGAAATATTCATTTAACTCACAGAAGCTGTGAGTTTAACTGTTACTTGCTTATTCAATGCAAAATAAAATCAACATATACATGAATAAGTAAATGAATAAAAACAAAGTGCATGTAGGGAGGGTAACCAGTCATTGCCTGAGAATGACTGGTTCTGTCGAGTCTTCTTGTCTGGCTGCTGTCTGAGTTGTTCTAGCCTTCCTAGCTCCTTGAAATTCTTGTTTCTTGCATTAAATCAAGGCAATGAGTTTGAAGAGCAATGCTCTAAGCAATGACAAGTTATGAACCATACATGATCATCTACCTATGCATGCATAAATTGATCCTGATTTGCATAAACAAGTCTTGCGTGCATTTCAAATGCCCCCAAAAAAAGAAGCTATTGAAGCCATCAAAAACATTTAAGATCTGCACTTTGTTTTCTAACTTGTTTGCTTCATGTGAAGATACAAGAATGTATGTTACTCTTTTGTAAAAATTAAAGCATGTGGGGTAAATGTGGCTCCCATAAGGGTTGAGCCCAACATGGCTATAGTTGCCTTGATCAGATGCTTATCATTCATAATGGTGAATTGTTGAACTTACTATTATAAACAATCAATATATGTTCAATGCAACTAAGGTATATTGGTATTCCTTATAATCAAAGAGAAAAATGTCTCATGCAGATACAACAAGATATGAAATAAAAGTCATATTGTTACTAAAGCATTATTTGAGAACCATTCAAATATAATGATGTTTATCATAATGTACTACACAGGAGATCATGAGCAAGCATGTAATCATAGTATTGATTGAATAAAAGTTTGGATAGTGGAAGTGAAGTATCAGATGATGGAATGAATCCTTTAAATCTTCATAAGTTTGATACTTTTCCTTGCAAGGTTATTGCAATAATTTACAGTGATAAGGCATAATAAATCTTAAGTATTTTGTCATAATAAATCTTATGAAAGAATAGTCATATTGTTACTGAAGCGTTATTTGAGAACCATTCAAATATAATTATGTTTATCATAACGTACTGCACAGGAGATCATGAGAAAGCATGTAATCATATTATTGATTGAATAAAAGTTTGGATAGTGGGAGTGAAGTATTAGATGATGGAATGAATCTTTTAAATCTTCATAAGTTTGATACTTTTCCTTGCAAGGTTATTGCAATAATTTACAGTGATAAGGCATAATAAATCTTAAGTATTTTGTCAAATGGCCAACTTAAGGTATTATATGAAGTTCAAGATTTGGGTGAATTTGTCTGGGTATCTATGAGTAGAACTTGCAACAGTACACATTAAAAGGGAGAAAAAAAATTATGGATGGCAATACAGCCTTAGTGAAATCCTCAAAGGACAGTTGTATTGATATGAACATTCTCAATCAACACAGTGTTTCTTTTTATGAATGTTGTTCTAGAAGTTAATGAAAAAAAAATTAAAACTTTGATTGCCATTTTCCACATATAGTGTTGAAACAACATGAGGAACAACACAAAGTGACAACTTATGGCAGTGTCTAGTGAAAGTAAATGGGTGACAATCACTTCTGAGCAATGAGTTTATTTATAAAACAATCTCCTGTTGTCCGTAAAGTGCATACATGAGAAGTACATTTTATTCTATCATCATTCATGGATAGATTCACAAGAATACAAGTAGATGAAGACACAGTCAAGGATTAATGGACGGTCATTTTTGAGTTGTATACCAGCATATTTTGTGCATTGACAGGTCAAAAGAGTAAAGATTAGACAATGAGTGCAATAAAGAATATGTTGTGCAACATTGGACTGAAGGGAGTGGTTCTTCAAGCAATGTTAGCTGTAAATGGTAGGAATGGAGCAACTTTTATGGATAGTTGAGGTTGTGTATAAGAAATAAGCATAAATGGCAGTAAGCATGGAGGACATTTACTACATGTTAGTAAAGAGCAACCAACATAAGTGAGTAATAATGTATAATTAGAGGACAGTCTTATCTATGAGTCCAAGATCTTGCACAAAGTCATGAGATAGTGAATAGAAAATAACAGCTTAGAATACAATGTTAAGTGACATATGCTTCATAGTATCTATGGTTATGGGTGAGAAGATAATCTTCACAAATCAAAGACAACCTTTTATTGATCTCTCAAGATTAAAAGTGGATGGGTTTTAAGGAGTCCAAATGGAGAAGCTTTTGGAACTTAGTCTTAAAGATCATATTGTAATTTCTAGTGAGTATTATGCCAAGCTTTATGTCCGAGCTTCAATCAATTTTGTTTCTGCAAAGTGACTACCATGAGGAAATGACAGACTGGATGATTACTCACTAAAGGATACAATGTAATGGGAAGCCATGGTCTGTGAGAGATCAAAACCCTCGGTAGTCATAAACAAACGCCCAAGCCACAGGTGAAACCCATGGCCACGCATAACAAAGATATAGGGAAATAGCCAAAAAATAAATAAAATGCACTCAGAAATATCTTTATGGAAAGGGTTTCTGAACCCTGAGGGAAATGTTTGAATAATGTATAAAGAAGATGCATAAATGTATGAGAAAATCTATAAAACGATGCAAGTCTATCTTCATATCTCGAAAGGGCCGAGCCATGATATATTTTAGAGGAAATATTTTATATCTGCATAATGTACATGAGGCTGCGTTTTTTTTAAAAGCTGAAGAGATTTCTTTTCTTTCTTACCGAGCCCAAACACAAAAATATTAAGTGGAATAACAGGAAATACATGGAAAAATGCAGAGGAACTTCTATAATTATCAAAAGTAGTGATCTCAGATTAAGTAATGAGTTGTAGAATAAAAGAAAGAAACATAAGCTTTATATTTTCTTCAACAGGATGGTATCAAGCATGGAGAGAAACACATTTTTATTGCAAAAATGTCTTACCCGTGCAGTCCTAGCACAAAAAACTCCAGAACCACCATAAATTTGCAGGAGAAACCATGGAAAACTTTGCAGAAACCCCCTATGGTGGTGCTATTTCCAGAAATTCGACAGGAGAAGTGTGAAATGTCTTGTGTATTTTTGCATGTTTTTACTTTTAGGGTTTCTTACCCTAATTTTTCCAACAAAAAGAAGGAACTTTTTGCCTTTTGCTTTTGAAAAGATTTTATTCTTTCAGTCTGGGCCGTGGTTTTTAGTCATCTATTTTATTTTTGAATAATCTTCAAAAATGCAATTAAGACTTAAGATTTAGTCTTCAAGTTTTATTTATATTTGACTTGGTCAAGTAATTTTTTTTTTTTGTATTTAATTTCAAAATTTGTAAAACTATATTAAAGTGGTGGAAATATAAATCACTTTAATATAAGTTATTTATAAATGCATAAAATAAAATTGTTCAAAAGGAAGTGATTAAGTTTTCAATGCATGGAGACATGAAATATTCTTTCATTTATGCTTTTACAAGCACATAGGGTTGTTTGGAGTAGTTTTCCAACATGTGCCAAAGTTATAGGAGCATTTATTTTCTTTTTGAAGCAAAATTGGAGCTTTTGGAGGGAGTTTTGAAGTGTCACTAAGTTAGATTTGGTCAAAATTGACCATTTCAACCTTTTGGAGCCTTTTTGGAGAAAGATCAGATGCTATATTTGGGGCCTTATTGTTTTATCCAAGTTATAGATGCTTCTAGATCCTATTTTGGAGCAATTGTTTGGGGCTTTGATACATATTACTTTTGTAACTCATTCTTGAGTTAGTTTTTAGTTATGCAATTTATGGAGTTAGTGGTTTTGCAACCCTTTCTCAGATTGAGTATGCTTTGTAACTCTTTTGGAGATAATGAATACAAAAAATACCTTGGCTAGTTCTGGTAATGAATTACTTGTCTTTTCATTCTTTGCAGTTTAGTGTATGCGTAAAGATTTGATCAAGCTATTTGTGAAAGATTTCATAATTTCCTTATGGCTTTATCTCTTAATTTATACCTTCTGCAAATAGTGTGTTAGAGCAGGTCACTAATTGTGTCAAAAGGGTGCTTTTTACTTGTTGATTGTGAAGTTTACTTTCCTTGAGATGGGTTTTTGTGTTCAAGCCTTTTAGTGAAATAATTATGCAAAAATACATTGTAATGGATTGTACATGTTCACTTCTTACTGGTTGATGTCAAGTGTTGAATTTCTAGTTTCCATTATCTTATTTCGATTAGGTGCATCACCATAGAGATAGATTATTTCATTTTAGGTTATCTTTTACCCTTTTCCCTTGAAATAAATCTATAGATTAGGTGATAACCATCATAAGAAGCCGACCTTTCTCAGGAGGTTTGGTCTTATCCAAGTATTCAGATCATTCCTATGTTACACTGGATTGTTGAATTCCACATTCAACAGGGTGCTAAATCCAAGTGTTAACAATCGACATAACTCTTATGTCGGCATTCCACCTCTTTTAGTCTACTCTTAATAACTCTCATTTTCTCTTCCATCGCCTTGAGCATTTCATGTCCTACTATGATCCTGTCTTCCAATCTATCCCAACTGATGGGTGTTTGACACTTCCACCTGTAAAGAGCTTCAGACGGTGCCATACCTAGGGATGTGTGATAAGAATTATTGTAAGCAAAATCTACTAATTGTAAGTATTCTTCCTATGAATGGTGATGTTATACCTGCACAAACACAATCAAACAACACATCATTAGTCTATTATGCAAGTTAAATCAAAATTCCCCATAGAATTCATTTGAAATGCACAAAACAAGAAATGGAATGATGAACACAAATAAAAGCTTTCAAATCCTATCTAATGCAAGCAAAATTTTAATCCTATGGGGGGATTGGTGTCATTTTGATGTAGAAAATGGCCCTTTCCCAATCCCTTGTAAGCTTGAATGATGATTTGATGAAGATTTGATGCTCCTTGGTGAAATTCCTGCATAAGCTAGCTATAAAACTCTAAAAATTGATGAAAATGGACGAGCAAGTGGATAAACAAATTTAAAATCTCAAGATAATTTCTTTGCATGAAGTAAAATCAAAGTGAGAGCCTCTTATTTATAGATGAGAGTGATGGAGAATGAGGCAAAAGGGATGAATGTGGGATAAAAACACCAACCAATGACCAAGTGCCACTTGTCAACATGTGAGTGGACAAAGGTGGAGCACATTTTGGTCATTGTGTAATTAAATTCAATTAGGTGGAATTTCAAATTTATGAAATGACATGTTGGAGGGAGAAAAAAATGAATTAAATGCCACTTGGCTCAATGCACAAGGACATGTAAGAGGAATTCAATGCCTTGTTGGAAGGACAAATCCCTTTGGAGGGACTTTTCAAATTTGGAGGAATATTCCCTTTTGAAGCCATGTTGAGAGAAATTAGAAGATTTAATAAATCAAAAGAAATGATTTATTGAGCAAGTTGCAAAATCTAGAGGATTTAGGTGATTAAGATTAAGATTAATCAAGATTTGATTAATTTAAAAGGAGATTAGTTGATTTGACGATTTTGACTTAGATTTTTAGATTAATTTAAATAAAAATGAGAGGAAAATGATTTATAATTAATTAAATAAGGATTTTGATTTAATTAATTAAAAGAATGATGTTAGATTAAAACAAATAAAGATTGATTTATTTAATTTTATAGAATGACTTTAGAGATTTAATTAAATAAAATGATCTATTTAATGAATAGGAGATGATGACTTAATTAGATAAATAATGATTTATTTAATTAAGAGGTAGAATGCGATGAATTTAATCAAATAAGGGATATTTAATTGAATGATTATTAAAGGAGATGATTTAGGATGGAACGGTGTTAGTAATCAGGAACAAGTGTAATCGGTACATTTTCCATGTGTACATTTTTCCCCTCTTTAAGGCAAAGTACTTGTTGCGTTGCTTCAAAGAATAAACTGTCGTGATCAAAATTCAAAAGTTTTTCAATTTTTAAATGCCCCATTGTTGCCTTGGCGAGAAGAAACATGCTGATATACAACCCCCTCGAGAGATCGGATGAAAATTTTGATTTTAGGGCGAGCATGCCAAAAAAGAGGACAAGGTGTCTGACGGGTCCAGAAAAGGCTCCGAGATGCCAAAAAATGTGCAAAAACGTAAAAAAATGATGCAAAACGACCCTTGGTTGGGAAAAAATAGACTCAAGGGGCCAAAGCTCTAACTGGACGGCTAAATAGGGTAAAAAAACCCCAGTTTTGAGGCTTAAATAGGCCTTGAGGGGCCACTTCGAATTCATTTGTACACCGAGCCTTTAAAGATTCTTGCGTTTTGAGCTCTGAGCACTAATTAAGATGGTGCAACACATGCTTCCATGACACATTTTTGAGTGTGTTCGTGTGTACTGGCGACTACTAGGCATAGGACCAATGGTATGTCATCTTGTCCCGACCTTTAATTTTGATTTTTGAGTGCATTAATTAGGGTCCAAAGTCAACCAAAGTCAAGCGACCTTGTTTGGCGTTGCTAAAAACCTTAAATCGGCTCCACGTAGGCTTAAAGTGAGCCGCTTTTGAGCCTAGTGCCATGGCAGTAGAGTTTATAAATTAGGGTTAGGTCTCAAAGTGTGCCACATATGTGAATTGTGCCGCGACAGTGCAATTAGAAAATTAGGGTTTGATGCCAAACTAGCGCGCGGTCAAATTGCGACATGACGACATAGTTTGGAATTTGAGGTCCCCAACAGCGTAGTTTGGAACCTTCTAATAGCGATGCATATGTAGATAGTGACACATTTGCTGTTTTGGTCACGGAAATTTCAAACAAGATCCTGATTTTTTACGAAACTTGACGTAGTGACCTTACTGATGCAGGAGGACATGGAGCTAGTCCATTCTCGGGAGCATAGGTCTTTGATTTTGGGTAGACTGACTCAGGACCCCCCTCTGCACGAGGTACTCCAGGAGCACCTTGGGGCAATTGGCTTATGGTATGTCGCTTATGCCCCAGTGATCAGGATGCACCTTGGCATGATGATTGTATTGGCAGAGCGTTGGCATAGCAAGACATCTTCATTTCACCTTCCTACAGGTGAGGCCACAGTGATCCTGGAGGATGTGTTGTGCATTCCTGCATTTGCCTATCCACGAAGAGCGAGTTATCTATGATGTGGATGCCATTAGAGACATGTGCTACGAGATCATGGGCTTGGACGAGATCATTTTCTCAAAGGGTCAAATCAAGCTCGAGCGGTACAGGACTGTAGTACTGTAATACAAATTGATAGTGACCGCCATCATATCAGGACTCATAGCACAAGATCGGCGCGACCGATACTTTTTCCTAGGATGGGGTCTTGCTTGGGAGAAGATGCTTCGACAGAGAGAGTGCTTTTCCTGGAGGCCAATGATGTTGGCCTCCCTCTATCATGACCTTCATGAGTTTGCATACTATGATATTTGGGCTATCAGATCAGGGGTCACATTACTGCACATTTTGGCATGGGAGCACATCGCCATGCTCCACCCCATGAGAGTTACACCGGTCAGCATGGAGCCAGATAACCTAGTCATCTGGAGATACAGGGGTGCACTTACTTTTTCACATACAGGAGCAACAAGCATTCAACATTGGCGGTGGGTTATTGACGAGATGATAGTTTTCATATGGAGACCCTATCCTGGCATGCCTTCCTAGTATGATGATGTATAATAGTTATTTTTCACTAGGAAGGAATGTTTGATGTAAAGCCACGAGCACATGATGATCGAGAGATATCTACTAGACCGCATGGCTCGACAGTTCGGAGATGCACAAGACCGTCCTGATGACCAGTACGTGGCCATCTTCGCATGTACTATGAGGGAGACAACATGGGGTTGTACCATCACAATAGATGAAGCAGTATAGAGTTTTAGGTTGCTGATGGTCAGGCCAAAGCCTTATGATCAGGGACAGGTGGACCCATTGATGATGCAGGCATACAGAGATTGGTTTCATCTGCTGATCAAATTGACAGTTCCTGGTGCACAAATACTGCGGAGGAGACCCAAAGGACGGGTAGTAGGGTGGGGGCGAGGAGATGGGGACAGGGATGGAGATCAGGGTAGGGGAGGAGGAGGACCACCTCTTGAATAGTGAGAGCAACAACCTTAGTGTTAGCTCTCAAAAAACACAGGTTTGAACCACGAAAGGTTGCCAAGCTTTCACAACGTTTTAGGGTAACAGACAAGGTCAAGAGAACTCAACCTTCTACTCTTCAGGTGCTGCCAAACCTAGGCGGGTGTACCTATCTGAATGAAGAAGACTTGACTTATGATTATCTTTCTTGCACAATGATTTGTCTACAATGGCAGATGGTAGTGAACAAACGAAACCAAACTTGATAGCAATCTTTTGATCTAAATCCTAAAATACTTAATAATAGATGTAAAGAAACTGAATGAATCAAATGATGAAATGTAGAGACCAGTGCCTTGTTGGGTATGTAGAGTTAAATGAAACATAAGTGGGAAACTTATTCTGACATAAAATCAAATTGCAAGCATATGATCTGTTCATAACTTGTATAAACAATGCATGATTATGACCATTAAGCTCTACTTTAATAATCTAGATGAATCTCCTTGATTACTTTGATTAACAAAAATGATTTAATCTCTACTTGAGAGAACCAGTCAATTAATCAAACAGATACAACAAATGTGCACTGATAAACTGAGAATAAACTTGTTATTTCAATTCAAACAACCAGAAAGAATCAACTTGGAGATAGCTTAGCGATGCTTTTCAATAAACTCAACATACAATTGACACCAAAAATAACTTGCCACACCAGCTGACTTTCATTGGATTCGCCATTTTAAAACATGCACATAGTCTCTGATAAGAGAAAATTATTCTACTGTAGCCATTCCTCATCTACTGTATATGATCTAAAATCTGATATCTCTCTCACTTACAAACGGGGTGCATATATATATACCAGCAACAAGAAAATAAAACGCTTCGAGCACATGTCGGCCACCGTAGAATTCGGGAAACCGTTACAATCGGGCACTCATGTCGGCCTCAGAAGAAAATTACATGTCGGCCACAATGTATGAGTCCATTATTCATTTGTTGAGCAGTCGCAAAGACATCCCTGTAGGTATGTCGAAGGCAACTATATCGTCAATCGCTCCTGCTGTGTTCCCCTATTCATCGCCGTGACCAATCCGAGTCATAGAGACATCCTGTAGATCCTTTTATGTTTCCCCGAGCGCTCCTTTACCTTTCGCGTGTCACTGTGACTTATCGCTCTTGGGGAGATGTTATATAGACTGCCCCATGTTTCAACGAAAAACCACATGATACATATTGGTCGCCGAGACATATGATTTTTCCTGCCGATGAGTCCATCTATCTGATTCACTATTGCTGTAACCTAATGGCATCAGAGAGACTCTATAGAGAATTCAATTGTTATACCGAATGCCTCCCATTTTCTCCTGTATGTCGCTATAACTTATTAGCTTTCTCACTGAAAATCCCTTCGTCCATCCTGAGTGTCGCCATAACCTATCCCTCTCAGGGAAACGTTTCATAGAATTCTTTTATTTCACCGAAAGCCCCCTACTAGACATCGTCAGCAAGACCCATTGAGATCGTGGAGACCCCATAGAGAATTCATTTTGTTTTTCCAAAAGACCACAAGATGCATATTAGTCACTGTGACAATAGTACATTCTTACTGACAGAGTCCCCTTTGTATTCCATCAGCGAGACCAGAGGTAACTCACTGAGACCTCCTGCCGATATCGCTAACTCCTACCGATATATTCCTTTTCATCCTATGCATCACCGTGACATTAGGTTTCTCTCATCGATGACCAATCGTCATTTCATCCACTTTGCCATGACATAAGGGTATCAGAGAGACCTCATATCGGCACACAATGTCTTACCGAAAATCCTGAGCACACATGATCGCCGAGAGAAAATCCAACCCTTCGTCGAAAGATATTCATAAGTCATTGTCGGCAAGCCCCAACGAGCTCGCTGTGACATTATACCAAAGCAACATAAGTCATATCGAAGTGGATCCTCCCGTTACCGGTCGGCAAGACAACAAACATCGCTATGACTATACTCCGATGTACATGTCTGGCCGAAATGAATCAAAAGCGCTTGTTGGTAAGACCATGAGGGGTCACTAAGACCCAATTCCGATAGCCCAACTCATGCCGAAACAACATGTGATATGCCGATAACATGCCAGTAGAAAATTCGATCGCCATAACAATAGGAACGTCTTGCCGATAGGCAACAGACGTTGACAAGCAGAAAAACGGATCGGGGAGACCCTGATATTGTCACGTCGATACAGACCAGAATGTGGAAAATACATGACTCGATGAAACAAATGGAGCAACATGGGCAAAAAAGGAGAAAATATGCATGAAGAAAGGAAAAGTATTCAAGGTAGGACTTACGATAAATTATGAATGTAGTCAACATGTAAAATCACCAGATTTTTACAGTTCTAACAGTGGCTCCATCTGGGGATGAATGATAGTCAGATCATTGCAAGGATCCAAATACTTTGGGTGAGCAGACTAGACACAAAATGAGCAAAATGGAAATGGACAAGTAGCAGATGGAAAGGATGCAAAATGAATGCCAGATGGAAATGCATCAAAACCCTAAACTACTGTGCATGGAAAAAGTTTTTTTAAAAAGGACCAGCAAGAGTTGTCCATGCACTGGCAACCCTCAATCCCCTGTCTTGGGCCATTACAATCTGAAACTCAAACCACTTTCCCCTGTCAAATAGCTAGTTTTGTTTTGAGTTGATCAAATTTCTCTTGAAGACACAAATGCAATCTTTCCTGTCACTAAAAGTTTTTAGAGAATCACTATGCTCAGCTTGGCCCAAAACCCCTACATCATTCTACAATTTATATTCTTCATCATCAAAAAAATTTCTGTTACCCCCAAGTACAGAATATGCACATATTTAATGCAAAATTTTATATTATCTCTCTCACTGTTATGTATTATGAAACACTCTCCCAGCTGTATAAAAATTTCACAATCAAAGTGCTTCTCTTGAAAAACAAAAAACTCTGTCATATCATTGCTGTCTGAAACAAACATATCTGAAACCATTTGCACTACTTTGAAACTACCATTTGGATACAACACCGGATCATGACTCATATCATCAACATCATGCACATGTGAACCAATAAAATCAGGACTTCTATCATCCTTGGCATGCAAATAAACATCTTCTCCATATGAGTTAGGAATTTCAAAAACACATACCTCATCCTGAATGGGCACTGATTTTTGATCAACACCAAAGGTTTCACCATCACTCCAAGAAATGCATTGGGAGTCATAAAAATCTTTGCACAAAGATCTTTCACTGTCAAAACAAATGTAAGCTAGACATAAAACTTCAAGGTCACCTTCATGTGCACATCCCTGGTATTTAGGAGTTAACAAATATGAAATTTGCTTACTGCTGAGAAAAAAAGTCTCAACCTTTTCAATACTATAGTTATATTCCTCCCATTTGTCATCATCAAAAAGAAATCCAATACCATCAGAGAATGGGAAATCAGAAACATTATCAGCGCAGTTATTTTTTCCATCATTTTGCTCGTTTGAAATTAGCTCCTCTCTTTCATAAAGTGGATTTGAAAATACCTGAAGTTCATTCTTGGACATACCTTTGCAAAATATTATCTTATCTTCTTTTAATTCTTCATCATACAATGAGTTTGAAAAAGTTTGGAAATCACTTTCAAATGTACAAACCTCATCACGATCACATGCATCTTCATGACTTTCAATTGCAGCCAAAGGTATTGTATATTCACTATCAAATGAATCAACATTTCCCATTGATTCTTCATCCTGATCTTCATAAGATGTAGAAGAATCCCTTGATTGTAGATAAAAATCCTCAGGCTCATCATTAGAATCAGGAAACTCACTGGATTCCTCACAACATGCACTACTTTCCCCGTCACAATCTGTTATGCAAGAGAAATCTCTTGCATCATCATCCTCCTCATGCAAACTATCACAGGAATCATCTTGACTTGCACATATCTCATCTTCTACCGGTTGCACCATCTGATCAATTTCTCTACACTCATTAGAAATATAACTATTGGATTCAACATTGGTGGTGTTCTCATACCTTATTCCTTGGGATAACACTTGCATGAAGTCAAAAGAGGAACCTTCTGCCTTAGTCCTTCTCTTCTGATTAGCAACAATTAGTCTCTCTATCTCTTCTTCAGTAAATCTCTTCTCACTGTATTGAGCAGGCACCTCAATAGAATGTGGCACTGTATAATCTTCCTTAGAGTCAGAAAGGACCTGCTGTTCAGCCATATGAACATTATATTTCTGATTTGAAGAATCATGCTGATAACCTTCATCCTCTGAAGATGAATACCTCTCCACAACATGGTGAAAATTATTTGAAGCCAGATATACTGTGTGATCTTCTCCATTGTTTCCCATCAACATTCCCTCTTCTTGCATTCTTTGGGCTACAACACAATAATCTGGGGAATGTGGCCTATCACAAAAATCACAGAAGTAATTGTTACTTACCATATAGGTTCCCTTCTTTGTCAATGGATCAGGAGCTTCTTTGTTTCTAGGCCTAGCTGTTATAGGTTTCTCATCCTTCCAACCTATATTATAAGGCATGTCATGCAACCTCGACCTTTCATTCCTGTAAGTATTCTCCTGTCGGTACTAATAACTGCTACTTTGCTAACGAACCTTAGGATTGTCTCTTTTATCCCTTATCCCTGCAGCCCTCCTATTGTTTTCAATTGTCTGTGCCATCTTCTGAGCTTCAACCAAGTCTCTAGGGAATCTATTTCTCAATTCATACCCTGTTTTAGGATCAAAAGCATTCAAATAAATACTTAGTGCTACAGAGTCCGACAACCTTGATCTAGGAGTTATTTTATTTTGCAACTTATTGAACCTTTGATTAAAATCATAAATTGTGTTATTTTGATCTTTCTGAATCCGCATTAATTCATGAAGAGCAGCATTAGGTGCACTTGGATTCCCAAATTGCTCGAGGAATTGATCTTGAAATCCTTGGAGAGAATCAATAGACACAGCTGGTAGGCTGTTGAACCAATCCCTAGCATCTTCAACAAGTGATATCATGAACAACCTCATGTGTAAATCTTCAAATGGCACACCCAAATCTTGGATGAAAGAATTGAAACTTCTTAAATGCTCTTCAGCAGTGATTGCATCATTCCCTATAAACTTTGGAACAATACCTCTCCAATTGCCATCCATTGGATAGGGGGATAATTGAATCCTTGACAAATCAAACTGTCTGATCATTGTTGTATGCTGGTGAGGGGGGGCGCCAAGTGGGTACTGATGCTAGTACGGTGGACCATAGCACTAGGTATGATAATATGGCACATACTGCTGACCATGAGGAGCTCCAGCATGACCTCCCCTGAACTGAGATCTTCCTCCATTCATGTTTGAACAAATGCAAAATTTCTTTCAGAGTCGCCACCTACTTTTCCAAAAGTAGGAAAATCATTATTTCTGATCTTTTTCCCAGTGGAATCACCTTTTCTGAAACTTCTCAAATTACAAATATTTTCTTCACTAACTCTATATGATAGTCTTCAACCGAATTTTTTGATGTAATTCCCAACAGAGTCGCCAATTTGTTAGCTCTCAAAAATGCAGGTTTGAACCACGAAAGGTTGCCAAGCTTTCACAACATTTTAGGGTAACAGACAAGGTCAAGAGAACTCAACCTTCTACTCTTCAGGTGCTGCCAAACCTAGGTGGGTGTACCTATATGAATGAAGTAGACTTGACTTATGATTATCTTTCTTGCACAATGATTTGTCCACAATGGCAGATGGTAGTGAACAAATGAAACCAAACTTGATAGCAATCTTTTGATCTAAATCCTAAAATGCTTAATAAACAGATGTAAAGAAACTAAATGAATCAAATGATGAAATGCATAGACCAGTGCCTTGTTGGGTATGTGGAGTCAAATGAAATAGAAGTGGGTAACTTATTCTGACATAAAATCAAATTGCAGGCATATGATCTGTTCATAACTTGTCTAAACAATGCAGGATTATAACCATTAAGCTCTACTTTAATAATCTAGATGAATCTCCTTGATTACTATGATCAACAAAAAGGATTTAATCTCTACTTGAGAGAACCAGTCAATTAATCACACAGATACAAAAAATGTACACTGATAAATTGAGAATAAACTTGTTATTTCAATTCAAACAACCAGAAAGAATCAACTTGGAGACAGCTTAGCGATGCTTTTCAATAAACTCAACATACAATTGACACCAGAAATAACTTGCCACACCAGCTGACTTTCATTGGATTTTCCATTTTAAAACATGCACATAGTCTTTGAATAGAAAAAATTATTCTATTGTAGCCATTCCTAATCTACTGTATATGATCTAAAATATGATATCTCTCTCACTTACAAACAGGGTGCATATATATACACCAACAACAAGAAAATAAAACACTTCGAGCACATGTCAGCCACCGTAGAATTCATGAAACCGTTACAATCGGGCACTCATGTCGGCCTCAGAAGAAAATTACATGTCAGAAACAATGTATGAGTCCGTTATTCATTTGTTAAGCAGTCACAAAGACATCCTTGCAGGTATGCTGAAGGCAACTATATCGTCAATCGTTCCTGTTGTGTTCCCCTGTTCATCGTCGTGACCAATCTGAGTCGTGGAGACATCTTGTAGATCCTTTTATGTTTCCCTGAGAACTCCTTTACCTTTCATGTGTCACTGTGACTTATCGCTCTCAGGGAGACGTTATATAGACTGCCCCATGTTTCAATGAAAAACCACATGATACATACTGGTCGCCGAGACATATGATTTTTTCTGCCGATGAGTCCATCTGTCTGATTCACTATCGCTATAACCTAATGGCATCAGAGAGACTCTATAGAGAATTCAATTGTTATACCGAATGCCTCCCATTTTCTCCTGTATGTCGCTATAACTTATTAGCTTTCTCACCGAAAATCCCTTCGTCCATCCTGAGTGTCGCCATAACCTATCGCTCTCGGGGAAACGTTTCATAGAATTATTTTATTTCACCGAAAGCCCCCTACTAGACATTGTCGGCAAGACCCATTGAGGTCGTGGAGACCCCATAGAGAATTCATTTTGTTCTGCCAAAAGACCACAAGATGCATATTAGTCACTGTGACAATAGTACATTCTTACCGACAGAGTCCCCTTTGTATTCCATCGGCGAGACCGGAGGTAACTCACCGAGACCTCCTACCGATATCGCTAACTCCTACCGATATATTCCTTTTCATCCTATGCATCACCGTGACATTAGGTTTCTCTCACCGATGACCAATCTTCATTTCATCCGCTTCGCCATGACATAAGGGTATTAGAGAGACCTCATATTGGCACACAATGTCTTACTGAAAATCCTGAGCACACATGATCGCCGAGAGAAAAGCCAACCCTTCGCCGAAAGTTATTCATAAGTCATTGTCAGCAAGACCCAATGAGATCGTTGTGACATTATACCGAAGCAACATAAGTCATACCGAAGTGGATCCTCCCGTCACTAGTCGGCAAGACAACGAACATCGCTATGACTATACTCCGATGTACATGTCTGGCCGAAATGAATCAAAAGCACTTGTCAGTAAGACCATGAGGGATCGCTAAGACCCAATGTTGATAGCCCAACTCACGCCAAAACAACATGTGATATGCCGATAACATGCCAGTAGAAAACATTGATTGCCATAACAATAGGAACGTGTTGCCGATAGGCAACAGACATTGACAAGTAGAAAAACGGATCTGGGAGACCCCGATATTGTCACGCCGATACAGACCAGAATGTGGAAAATGCATGACTTGATGAAACAAATGGAGCAACATGGGCAAAAAAGGAGAAAATATTCATGAAGAAAGAAAAGTTTTCAAGGTAGGACTTACGATAAATTATGAATGTAGTCAACATGTAAAATCACCAAATTTTTACAGTTCTAATACTTAGCAACACAAGGATCAGAGCGATACCCCTAGAGATGGGCATCGGGATAAACCCATGGATGGTGACCAGTACCAGGACAGGCAGAGGACCCCATGGAGAGATGGCCACTAGGACCAGCCACCCATCCAACCACCACCATAGCTAGATCCTAGGGATGGTCAGATATTAAAGCTTTAGGCTCAGATACAGGTGCTAACTATGGAGAGAGACCAGGTGAGACAACAGGTCTTGACCCTTACAACAAAGAGGGATCAGGGTATCTATCAGTGATAGGCTATTGAGCTGTAGGTAGCACAAGAGATGGGCTGGAGACAACAACTAGAGAGTATGGTTGCATCCTCCTCTAGGAGCACAGTATCCATGCGAGCATACCGAGAGGCTATCCAAAAGGTGGATTATTATCGTGTGCATTACCACCAGGTTGTTCCTCGAGTGGTATGAGTTCCAGATTATTCATAGTAGACTGGATACCAGTCTCCAGAGGGTCACAAGGAGAGGTAGAGTGGTGAGGGGAGCAGCCAGCAGGGCTAGCCTAAATTATTCTTTTTGAGATCCACGAGTTCTTTTTGATAGCCCTGTGGGCGATTGTACTTGTATTGATTGTACTATACACTTGATCCTGATCTTTTGTACCATGACAATGTATTATTACTTTGATATATGAGATGATATGAGATGATTTTTTCTGATGTGATGATGTTTCCTATCATTATTTATGCATTATGATGGATGTTTTTACTTTCTATATGCGATAGTCTATATGTGATGCAATGGTTCTATCTTTATGTGATAGAATGTGATGTATGATGCTATGATGTTATAATGTGATGCAGTGATTTATGGATGCATTTATTTTTTTAGTATCTTTTCTATGCACTTTTATGATGATGTATGGATAATGCCAATGTTATGATATGCAAATTCTTAGACTAACATATCTATATTATGCTCCTAATGGATGATGTATGAGATGCAATCTTTTCTTTTTCATTATCTTTTTTATGTATGATATGGCGATGCATTTATGGATGACATGATGATGCACATGATATGATACAATGATGCATTTTTTTCTATGTGTTGATGTATTTAATGATGATTCGTATGTGTGTGACATGATATGGTGTACATGGTATAATAATTTTTATATGATGATGCAAACAGATGATATGTATGTGATGTTATATGATTATGTAATGGATGCAAATGAATGATATTATGATGTATATGTGATGATGCAATGGATGCTTTGATGATGTATATGATATGAGTTAATAATTCCTATATGATGATTCTTTTATACTTATGTAATGAATGCAAATTCATGGTTTATGAGATGCTTAGAATAACTAATCTATATTATGCAATGATGAAAAATGCAATGCATGTGAGCTAATCAATGTTTCCTATATGATATGATATGATATGCAATATGCTAATGGTTTTTGGATGTAGGATGGATGCATTAGTGATGATTTGTGATTAACTGTCATGGTACCATGTTAACGTGGAAAGAAGATAGAAAAAAGTAAGAGAATCCAACAAGTCAAAAGATGATGATGATGATGATTTGCTTACTAGGAATTGGGACTTTAAAAGGGCCATTTACCTTATGTTTGATAATACACATAGGCACGATGTATCAAGGTACATAAAGAACCAAGATGGCCTTGCACCTAGTGTGATGGAATTTGACTCAAAAATCAAATAGGAGTATTCCTGTTCACACCTAACACATGAAACTTTGTTCAAAATGCAGTTCAGATATTCCAAACATCTCAGACCAAAACATAGAAAGGCAAGCCTTCCTATGTGGTGAACAAGATACCCAAAATATCCTCCCTACACCCAAACAAAGCACACATGACCAAGGTTATTTTACAAGAATATCCAACAAGCACAATAGATAAAAAGATAATGATCATTGCCCCATTTATTTCTTTCTAATTCCATTCATTTGGGACATCATCGAGAGGTCATTGAAATGAGCACAATAAGATAAGCCAAAAGACAAAGATAAAGTAAACAAACAAGCTAATGTTCTTCAATACCGTTAAGCAAGACTAAACTACAGTGATGCCTGATGTTGATGTCCATTGTAGGAAGGATGCATCCTAGGACATGATGTTATTAGATGATTGATTTGGAACTGATTGGATGATAAGATATTAGCATAAAGAGTTGACTAACTTGTTTACGTACTAACCTAGACTTGAGACCTTGACGCTTAAGTTTTCACTTTTAACCTGCTATACTTGCTTCTGACTGTTTTACCAAAGGTTGAGGATGACAATTGCTTATTATGAGTGATCTTTATTGTGGGTGAAAACAAGATGGGATGGATGAATTTTTTCAAATATTTAGATTTTTTTGAAGTTTTGAAATGTTTTGAGGCTATTTTTTTTGTTTTGGTATTTTCAAGGTTTTACAAATGTTTTGATTTTAAAAATTTCAAATGTTTTGGGGTTTTTTGAGATTTTGACCAAGAGACTAACCTAAAGACCTGTCTTAGGGGCCTTGTGGGATGATCAACAGATTAGCCTTTCCTATGTTATACACATAGAGACCACATAGTTCAATTGACATAGACTCAATTATTGATGAGATATGAACAAATTGATTGTCAGTTTATTATGACAGACTCCTAAAGGACTGACTTAAGTGTTTTAGGGGAAGATCAAAGATCAACCTTGCCTACGTTCAAAGCTCAGAGACCCATAGTTCGACAAGACGACTCTGTTTTTGACTTTTTGACTGAA
Organism: Sequoia sempervirens; assembly: GCA_007258455.2. Taxonomy (NCBI): domain Eukaryota; kingdom Viridiplantae; phylum Streptophyta; class Pinopsida; order Cupressales; family Cupressaceae; genus Sequoia; species Sequoia sempervirens. The sequence goes on from VDFB02373365.1 coordinate 42,686,288, forward strand.
TTTTGACTTGTTTTTAGATTTTGAATGTTTTGAATGTTTTTGGATTTTTTGGATTTTCTGATGTTTTTGGATTTTTTGATTTAGGGAAGACTTCAAGAATATACACAAATCTGATCCAATGAGAACATGCCTCCAGTGTGAAGCACTAAAATACTCCGATACAAGTAGGACAAACTAACCTTGAGGATGGGCCGAGTAGTACTAGGAGGGATCATGACATGAACATAGGATCAAGCTATGATGCAGACGCGGATGGTTGATGGATGGAGATATGGAATGCGATGGATGATGAAAGCGTAATGGATGGATGATGCAGAACAAGCCATGGAGATCTTAGTGGATGGAAAGTGCTTATTTACACAATGCGCCTATTTGCCAGGTTTTCACCAAGGTACTTGCCTAAAGCACCATCGAAGTGGTTTTCACTAGAGAACAATTTTTTTCTCTTTACTGTTTTTAATCCTTTTTATGATTTTTTTGGATTTTTATGTTTTTTGATTTTTTTGTTGTCACCAAGATGCCTGTTTGCCAGGTTTTCATCAGGGTGACCATTTTTTTCAGGATAATTTCTCATTTTTTTGTATTTTTGGTTCTATACCTTGAAAGATTAGGCATAAAATTTTTTGAGATGGGAGTTTTTCATGGGCTCCTATAGAGGCTCGCCTTTTGGAGTTGACAACTGATATGCCCTTGACTTGTAGCTCACTATGATGACGAAGGGTCCCAACCAATTGGGTTCAAAATTTCCCTTGCTATTTGGATTGGGGACATTTTTTTGTATTTTCCTTTAGCACGAGCTCTCTGACTTGGAAAGTGTGACTCTTGATCTTCTTGTTGTAACTCCACTTGAGTTATTTTTGGTAGACTTGCAAATGGTTTAAGGCATCCATACACCGTTCATCTAGTAATTATAGCTCATTCAGTCATGATACTCGATATTCTTCATTTGTGATGAGATTCTACAGTGATATTCTCAGGGATGGGAGCTCGATATCAATAGGGAGAATGACTTCTAATCCGTAGACCAAGGAAAATGGGATGGCACCTGTTGGTGTGTGGATGCTGGTTCAGTAGGCCCATAGGGCGAGATTCAGCTGCAAATGCCAGTCACGACCAACGTCATTGAATGTTTTCTTGAGGATTTTTAGGATGGTCTTGTTGGTAGCTTTTGCTTGGCCATTGCCTTTGGGGATAATACGAAGTGGAAAAGTGAAATTGGATTTTGAATTTTTGGCATAGGTCACTAACATCCTGATTCTTGAAAGGTGTCCCATTATATGAGATAATGGCTTGAGGGACATCGTAGTAGCATATTAAATAGTTTAGGATGAACTTGGATATCTGCTTTCTAGTAATGCAGGTCATGGGGATGGATTTCACCCACTTTGTGAAATACTTAGTGGTGGTGATGTTGAACTTATGTCCATTGGATGAGGTGGGGGTAATTTTTCCAACAAGATCAAGCCCCCACTGTGAAAAGGGCCAAGGTGTGATGATTGGGTGAGGCTCCTGAGCTAGTGCATGGATGAAGTCCCCATGCTGTTGACACTGTAAACACATTTTGACATAATCGTGAGATTCCCTTTCCATTGTAGGCCAATGGTACCTGGTCCTTAGTAATTTCTTATCCAAGGTCATTCTTCTCGAATGTGAACCACAAATGTCCTTATGTACCTCAGTTAAAGTAGTCAAGGCTTCCTCAGCATTTAGGCAACATAACAGGGTTCCTTCAATGCTTCTACGATAAAGGGTATCTCTTAGTATGACAAAACAGGATGATTTTTTGACAAAGGCTCTCTTGAGGTTCGGGGTTATGTTTGTGGGGAGGAATCCTATTCTTAGATAAGTGTATATATCATGATACGATGGATCACCAGGGCCAACAATTTCACACACAAATTCAAACTTTGGTACCTCAAATGTGGGCACGAGAAGCTGCTCTATGAGGAATTCTTGTTTTGGGATGTTACGCGGGATCTCTAAGAGTGATCCAATTGTTGCCATGGCATCTGTTGCTCTGTTATTTGCTCTTGGTAGCTGCTCAAATGTGATATCAATGAAGAACTCCTTAAGGCTTTCCACAAGTTTTTTATAGGGAGTCAACTTGTCGTCCTTTGTTTGGTACTCATCATTTACTTGGCTGATTATGAGTTGTGAGTCTCCGTATACCTTGAGTGCCATTATCTACCACTGCACTGCAATTCTTAGCCCTATGACAAGAGCCTCATATTCTATGATGTTATTTGTGCATGAAAATGATAGCTTGTATGATTTAGGTATACAATCTCCTTGTGGAGTGATGAAGAATATTCTCTCTCCTAATCTATGCTGTGTATAGGACCCATTGAAATACATTTTCCAATGGTCTGCTACACTTAGGTTGAAGATTGATTTGTTAGGGAAATTTGATACAAGTAGATTTTCTACATATATGGGTGCTTCTGCCAGTTGATCTGCAATTGCTTTTCCTTTGTTATCTTTGCATTCCACATACTTGATATCATGCTTTGTGAGGATCGTAACCCATTTAGCCATTCATCCTGTGAGTGTTGCTTTGGATAGTAGGCACTTAAGAGGGTTTATCTTTGCAATGAGTTTGATCTGGTGTGCTAGCATGTAATGTCTAAACTTCTGAGCTGCAAAGACAACTGCTAGGAAATATTTTTCAATGGGTGTAGTTTAGTTCATGCCCCACCATTGTTTGGCCGATGTAATAGATGGCTCTCTCTTTCCCAGTTTTATCGTGTTGTGCTAGGAGAGCATCAAGAGCCCCTACTATTGTTGATATGTATAAGATCAAGGGTTTTCTTGGAATGGGTGGCATGAGAACTGGTGGTGTGAGTAAGTACTCCTTGATCTTGTTGAAATCATGGTCACATTTTTCATCCCATTAGTATGCTACCCCCTTGTGGAGTAAGTGAGAGTATGAGATTTGCTTGTCTACTAGTTGTGCTATGAATCTGCAAATGGACTGGAGTCTTCCTTGTAGACCTCTTAGCTGTTTCAATGTTTTCGATGCATCCATTTCGAGGATTGCCTTGACCTTGGCTGGATCTACCTTGATTCCTCTCATGGATACAATGTACCCTAGGAGCTTGCCTGATTGTACCCCAAAGACACACTTTTTTGGATTTAAGCGGACCTTGTACTTTTTAATTCTGTCAAAGATGGAACTCAATGACTCTATGTGATCTCAACGTTTCTTTGAGTTGGACAATATATCATCCATGTAATCCTCCATAGTCTTGTGAGTCATATCATGAAAGATTAGTGTCATGGCCCTCTGATAGGTTGCTCATGCATTCTTTAGCCCAAATGACATCATGTTCCAGCAGTATGTCCCCCATGGACAAGTGAATTCCATTTTGTGTTGGTCTTCTTTTGCTATCATGATCTGGTTGTATCTTGAGAATCCGTCCATTAGTTATAGCATTTCGTGTCCCATTGTCATATCTACGATCATATCAATGTTTAGGAGAGGAAAGTCATTTTCTGGACATTCTTTGTTTAAATCCCTGAAATATGTGTAGATATGGATGCCCCCAATGGGATTTGAGATAGGTACAAGATTGGAGACCCACTCTGGATAATCTATTAGCTGTATGAATCCTACATCTAGGAGCTTCTGTAATTCCATTTTGACCAACAATGCTATCTAGGGATGCATCTTCCTTAGTTTTTGTCTCACTGGCTTCACTTCAAGATATATAGCTAGATGGTGGACCACAACCTCTGGATCAAGTCCATGCATGTCGACATAGGTCCATGCAAATTTGACCTTTCTTTCTCTTAGGAACACCACTAGGTGTTCCTGTTCTTCCATTAAAAGAGACTCTACATAGAATATTATGTGTGTTAGTTCTTTTGTTCCCAAGTTGATCGGATTGCATGTTTCTACTAAGACCGTCGACTTCTCTTGATGAATGGCACTGAGAGGAATATTGAATCCTTCATCATCCAATGCCTCTGAGAGGTTTTCACCATCAAATACGTCCTTTATTTTTACTATTTTCAAGTTAGAGAGTGCCATAGTGTGGTTTTCACTCAAAGACCTAGAGATTATTCTCAAGTTTTCACTTTTGTGACTGAAGGATTCAATCGTTTCCTTGTAATAGGTGTGTGTGTCCAGTATGATGTCAAATCCAACTTTGTGATCTCTGCATGGTATAGTATCTCGTAATCCCATGAATTCCAAGAGTGCCTCATCATTTTTGAATGTGTCTAGAACTGGTGGTCCTCGTTGGTCGTAATCGATGAGCTGGGGATAAACTAAGTATATTTCATGGGTTTGGTTGGTCGACTCAAAAGATAAGGTACTAATCATGAGGAGAGAGGAATCCTCAAATAGCATAGGTAAATTGGTTATGACATCTTCCTCATCACTACTTCTATACACATCGGTTATGTCAAATGTAAAGTTGGCTATGAATTGACCTGTGGATATGGGTAATCAAAGAGCGGCTGCTGATAGATGAGGGGGAGTTTTGACTGTTTTAACCGGGGGACCTCTGCCACCTATGGTTACCTTTGGAGGGGTACATCCGAGGCCAATATTTCTCATGCGCTCTTAGGAATGAGTGGTACTAGGAGACCATTGTCATTCTATCCAAGTTTCTTGTTTCTATCATAGCCCATACCAAGCATCATTTGTAGTCCTTTGCTACTTTCATCCATAGGAAGATTAGGCACGGGCCTTTCATCTTGGTATAGCAAGCTTTGTAGAAGTTGTCAAATCCAACTTCAGAGCCCAATAAAACCTGCATGCAAGAGATACCTGTCACATGGAAGAGAATGGAGAAAAAAGAAAGAGAGGGTTTTAAAAATCTGAAATATGAAAAATGTATTAACAGAGAGTAAACTGTAAAATACAATGATCAATCCTTATAAAAGGAGATTGTGCAACCCTAAAGAAACCCTAATAGGAGTACATTTAATAATTAATATAATTATTAAATGTCACAATATGCAAACTAAAGTGAAATCTTAAGAGTAGAATAAAGGTGACTTAATTAATATAATTAAGTGAAAACCTTTACTCTAATACCCCCCCTTAAGATGAGCAAAAGTGCAACTACAAACATGTGCAAGAAAGCAAAGGTAACTACAATGCAATAAAGTAAACTTGGGTCCCAACAACAAGGCCTGATCAGGTACCCAATTACAACCAAATCTCTGTAAAGTGGAGAAATAGAGAAAACCTCATGGGAAAAACTCTACTCCAAAAAGAGATGAAATCATGCAATGCACTAAGAAAAGAAGGATAGGAGGTGAATAACATGATACCCCCCATAGATAGCTTCTATCATATAAGTACATATACAATGGTCTCCATAAGAGAAATAGAAAGAGACTAGAAGGCCCCCCTACAATGAAGAAACTCCTGTCGCAATGGTAGATGCCTGATGTAGAATCCAGAAAGATATCCTGAAGCGGAAAATAATATTCCTCCCCTTGGGAAGAAACAGATCCAAATGACAATGTCGAAGAAACCCTATGAAAAGAGAAGAACCAAGATGTCTCAAGATGTGTGCCATGATAGGATGCTGAAGAATCTCTTTGTCTGAACTGAAACAAAAGATGTCAAATCCAAACTGAACTAAAGACTCCTGAACAACAACCTCTGAATGCACAAATGATGGTGGGCTAACAATAGGAATATGGCTGTCAACAAAGAGGAGCTGAAAATCCTCAAAGTAATCCTCCAAATCTGCAATGTGAGACTCAACAAACAAGAATGAAATTTATGTAAAAAAAGAATCCCATGGTGCTATCTCTGGAAGATGGATGATGTCCTGCTTAACTGAATCAATAGGAGCCAAAGATGTGGAAATGTCAAACTGATCAGGAACAACAGGAGATGCCGATGCATGCATAATCTCAGTTTGAAGAGTAGGAACTGTGAGACAATCCTCTGATTCATCGGAATATGTAAGGGTGTCTAAATACTGAAGCTCCTCTAAAGTATCATGATCAAAAGGTGTGTTCTCTCTCCAACCAATGGGTACAAGACAATCTGAAGCAGGATCCTCTGGGAATGGAGAAAGAATGGGGTCTCCATAGATCTCCCAAAGACATGTTCAAAGTGAGTGAGGACAATCAATGCCCGATATAGCCCACACAGTGTCATCATCAACACTAGACCGTATAAGTCCTACTATGTGATTTCTAATGATATCCCAAGCTAGTTTTCCCTTTGAAGTTGCTTGTTCAGGTATGAGATCATACAAATAAGGTAAAATATTAAGCCACCTACAGTGTGTAAGTATGCCCTTTGCCCATGACTCATAATTACGCTGTTCCAGAAAAACAATTGAAGGGTGAGTAGAAAAACCCATGATAACTCTTCAAATCACAACATCTGATAAAAATGACCTCAATACTGATAAATCAGATCAAATAAATCCATCCCATGCAAACAAATCATTTCTAGGTGCCAAAAAGTCCAAGTAATTGATAGATGTGTGAAAACACAAAAAACTGAATAAAAAGTACCTAGGGAAGATTCTAGAAAAATAAATGATAGATCTGGAAAGATCACAAAAACACCTTTCCAATGCTTATTCGTTTGCGTAAAATGGAGTTCTGACAAAAAAAGATACGCCCCCGAGAGTAAAAAACACAAGTTCTAACTTTGACTGGAAAAACAGACTGCAAAACGGAAAAATCAGAAAAAATAACCTACATCAATTAGATTGGGCTCAGAACCAGCTTTCTGACGTTTATTTTTGTTTGAAAAACGGAGCTAAAACATCCATTTTATACCCGATTTACCAAAACTACTCCGAAAAAGCATAACTAGGACCTCCATAGCCCTTAGGGGCTAAAAAAATAGACCCCTGGTCTGCTGGGCGACTAGGGGCTAGGCACGGGTGGCGCGCTGGTGGAGGGTGGTGCTTTGGCTATGCGGGGGTGGCACTCTGGCTGGGCGGTGGTGGCCCATCGGCGGAGCTCGCCGGGCGGTCGCCGGGCGGAGAGTCGGGGGCGGCTGGGCGGCCCGCTGGCTGAGCTCGGTGGCCGCTGCCTCTGCTGGTGGCCGCTGCCTCTGCTGGTGGCCGCTTGGTTGTTAGCCGGCGGCGCTCACCTTTTTAACTGGCAGCGGTTAAAAAAATTGAAAAAATTGAAAATTTTTAATATTTTTTTGATTTTTTTTCAAATTTTCACCTCGATCTGCGTGCCCTGGGCCGTATGACATTGGGGCCAATTTTTTTTTGCTTCCCAGATCAACTGTGGCCGAATCAGTCGTGCTTTATATGAAAATGGGGGTTTTTGGGCTCTGCGAATCCAACGGCGAGGTTCGTTTGGGCCCAAAATGAACCCAAAAAATGAAGTAAGCCTGGATCCACAAGAAAACAACCCAAGTCTAATCAAACCCTCGTAGCTCCAAAATCTTCAAAACAAGAACAGGCTACAGCAGATCCACTCTGATACCATGTAGAAGTTGTTAGATCCAACTTCAGAGTCCAAGAACACTTGCATGCAAGAGATACCTGTCACATGGAAGAGAATGGAGAAAAAAGCAAGAGAGGGTTTTAAAACTCTGAAATATGAAAAATGTATTAACAGAGAGTAAACTGTAAAATACAATGATCAATCCTTATAAAAGGAGATTGTGCAACCCTAAAGAAACCCTAATAGGAGGAGATTTAATAATTAATATAATTATTAAATGTCACAATATGCAAACTAAAGTGAAATCTTAAGAGTAGAATAAAGGTGACTTAATTAATATAATTAAGTGAAAACCTTTACTCTAACAAGCTTGATATGTCTCTTTCATCTACCGCCTCTCGAACTAGGTCTCCCCAACTTCTAAATCTAGAAGAGTTTGCTCTAAAGGTCTGGGATGATGTTTTAGCTGGTTGGGGTTGCCCATGAGACTTAGGAGAATGAGGTAGCTCTCCTATCACAAAAGCATTTTTCCTCATTTTGTAATCCCCACACCCATTGTCTTGGACGATGAATTTTATTTTAAAGATATCAGGGATGGCGAGTGTCTTTGTCTCAGAAGTGGAGGCCAAAGTAGCTGGGTCTATATATGGGGTTGTGGGGCCTTCATTATTCTTTGGAACTTGGGGGATTTTATAGTATTTTGCTTCTAGGCTCTTGCAATAGGAGAAGGGCTTAGGATCACCGTAGATCGTGACCTCTTGGTTTTGATATGTAAATTTGACGCATTGGTGGAAGGTAGATGCAACTGTTTGCATCCCATGGATCCACGGACACCCCAGGAGAATGTTATAAGGAAAATCAAGGTCAAGGACCTGGTAGGTAGTTTCCATTATGGCTGGCCCTACTTGAATAGGGAGTTGGATAGTGCCTTGTGACACTCGTTCTTGATCATCATAAGCTCTGATTGTGATGCCCTTTCCTTTTCAAATGAAGTCCTCGAAGAATCCCAAATTCTTTATGAGCTTGAGAGAATATATGTTTAGACCTACACCCCCATCCACCAAGACCCTTTTGACTTTGTTTTTATGAACCAAGACTTCAAGGTGGAGTGTACGATTGTGAGATGGTTGGGTGGGGAAGTCTTGATTGGAAAATGTGAGGAGATTTGGGGTGGTAATGTTTTCAACCATAGCTTGGAATTGGTCAGCATCAAGATCCGTGAAGATGGTAGATGAAGCCAATGCTTCCTCAAGGATCTTTCTATGGGCGGATGAGATCCTCAGCAACTCCATGATGGAGGGGTTCTTTTTAGCTGGTCTAAGACATTGTAGCCATTGGGAACTGTGCGAACCCCAACCTTGGTACCTGCAAAACAACAAGAGTAAACACCTCAAGTTAGATATTGCAAGTCAAAACTAGGATTCCCCATGAAATCCATTTATTACTTCAAACTAGGAAAGAAACTAACAAAGAACACAATGAAAAATGATAAAAAAAAGATGAAATCCTAATTAGATGTGCAAACTCATGATCCCATGGGGGAATTGGTGCCAATTTGATGTGAAAATTGGCCCTTTCCCAATTCCTATGATGAAATCTTGATATGTTGAAGATGGTATTGATCCACTTTGATGAAAGATGAGAACTCCAAGCCAAATCTGCAAAAATCCTAGCTAAGAATTCAATGATGGATGGAAATGGCTAAATATTTTAGCATAATAACTTTGCAATATTTGTGGATGATGAAATGCAGATATGAGCTCTTTATTTATATGATTCCAAGATGGATGAATGTCCAAATTGGAGCAATGTGGGACTAACATTCATCCAATGATATGATGCCACTTGTCAGACTATGAATGGATGATGGATGTGCAAGATTTGGGGTTTGTGCCAATAAATGCATAATATTTGAATTTCAAATTTGTTGAAATGACATGCAAGAGGGAAGGGAAAATGCAATAAATTCCACTTGGCTCAAGGCAAAGGACATGTAAGAGATTTTAAATGCCTTGTTGGATGTACATGTTGACTTAAAATTTTTGAATTCAAATTGAGAGAATATTCCAAAAGATGCCTTGTGAGGAAAATAGAGATTTAATAAATGAATTAAATCTATTTTTATATGAAACTTGTATTATCTAGAGGATGTGACATGAAATGAGGTTAAATTAATCAAGGGTTAATTAATTTAATAGGAGATTAGATGATGTGACTTATTTGACTCAAATTTATGGATTTATTTAAATCAAATAAGAGAGGAATACGATAAGAGACTAATTAAATAAGGATTTTGATTTATTTAATTAAAAGGGATGGTGTTAGATTAAATCAAATAAGGTTTTAATTTATTTAATTTAATAGATATACTTTAGAGATTTAATCAAATAAATTGATTATTTAATTAAATAGGGATAATTAAATTAGATGGATTGATTTAATTAACAAAAGAGATTGACTTGATTACATAAAATGATTTATTTAATTAAGAGATGAATATTGATAAATTTAATCAGATTAGGGGATTTGATTAAATGGTTAAACCGAGGGATGATTCAGGAAGAAATGATGTTAGTAAGTCAGGATCAGATGCACAAAGACAATCAATATATTTTACGTGTCTACAGGAACAGATCTTGGATTTGAGGTGGATGCCCTAGGTGGCTATGATGACCAGGAAATGGTGATTTTTCTGCCGCGTGTGGTGACTCCATAATTAGCTTTGGCTCCCTTGATGTTTACAATAGTGACCCATTCATCTAGGGATGCAACAACATGGTCGTACACATGGTTCACATTGGCATACTTTTGCTTTCCATTGTTGTTCCCCTTGTTATGATCCGACATTGGATTCGTGTATATTTTAAGGTCTTGATTCCAGCTGGTTGTTCCACATTTATGATCTTGTTGCTGATGAGGTCTTGGATTATATTTTTCAACCTCATGCAACTGGCCGTTGTGTGCCCTTTGATTTTATGAAAATCGCAAAGGTGGTTTTCATTATATACCATGGAGGTTTCACTTGGGGCTCTTGATAATTATCATACATGGGAATTTTGATGAGATTTTCGTTTACCAGTTTCTTCGTGATATATTCAATTAATTCCCCAAGGGGTGTGTACTTCTGTTTGGGGGGATATTTGTTTCGTGGGGGTGGTCCCCCTTTATTATTCAGATTGTTGACTTGATTATTGGGTGGTTGTTGTGATACCGTAGTGGCTTGCGTGTTGTTTCAATTTTTTGTTTTGCGGTTGTTGGTATGATTGGGTGTTTTGTTTCGGAGCACTGATTATGACCTTTGCATCCACCACACCATCATTGGTGACATTTTTGTTTCTTGCCCATGCACGAGGCTTCGCATTATAGCTGGTAGAAGGGTGACTGTCTTGTTGTTTGGGATATGTGGGTGTCCCCCCTTGTGCAATAAGGGCTCATTCGATGTTGAGTGCCTTGGGGATGAAATGGTCGTACGTGGTGATGCACTGCATTTTAAGATGAAATTCCAAGGTTTTCTCAAGATTGGAAATGATGGTGCAAACTTGTTGTTCTTTTGGCATGTCCCACTTGCTCCTATTGGCCCTGGATTGCCATCATTGTAGGAAGGAAGTGAATGATTCCCCCTTACCTTGTTTGAGTGTAGATAGTTCCTCTAGATTAACATCCATGCCAATGTTTGAATGCGTAATTTTTTAGGAATGTGTCTATGATTTATTAAAACTTTTTGATGCTAGGAGGAAGGCGAGAGAACCACTCCATGGAAAGACCAACCAAACTTCGATGGAATAGCCACATCAGATATGTATCATCATATGTGACCTGCATGCAATGTACCTAGAATTCCTTGATATGATCTTCAGGATTACCAAGTCCATGATATTTGTCGAATTTAGGGATTTAAAACCCCTTTGGTAATGGTACCAATTGAAGGCTCCTATTGAACGGATAGGGGCACAAGTTGCGTGGTGTCTTTGTTGTTTTCCTTGATTGGAGATCGAGCACTTGCTGCGAGAGAAATTTGATTTGTGCTATCACATCATTTTGTGGATCAGGAGGTGGAGTGAAGGTGTTTTGAAATGGTCAAGGTGTTTGAGTGATGGGTGGGGTGTTGGGTATGTTGGTGGGAGTTTGTTGAAAGCTTTGCTATGAGATCAAGGCTTGTTGATATGCCTGCATTTGTTGTTGTGTGAACGATGCTTGTTGTTGGTCTTGTTGGTGCTATGCCAACAACACTTGTTGTTGGTCTTGCTGTTGTTGTGTCAACAATGCTTGTTGTTGGGCTAGTAATTGGGTGACTTCTTGCTGGGCTTGGTACTATTGTAGGGCTTGTTGATATGATTGTTGTTGAGTTGATTGTGGGTGGTGTATTCCCTTGAGGAAAGGAAGATGATGAAGGGTCAAAGATGCCCCCTTGTTTAAATAATCCACCTTCTCCTTGTGAGGTCATAGGGAGAGAGGTTTGTGTGTTAAGTGGAAATGCTGGTGTTGTGTGAAAAGAGGATGGATTTGTGGGATCATGAAATGTGAGCGGAACGCATGGGTGTAGTGGATTCAATGGGATGGATTGACCTAAGATAATATTCACATCCAAATCTTGGTTGTTCACAAGGGGGTGTGTTTGTAATGCATGAAGCAATGAGCTCCCCTTGTTGACAATTGGTTGAGTTGGAGCAATTGATGATGTGATTTGGGGGACGGATTGAGTGATGCTTTGGAGTGGAGATGGTGTGAATGTAACCGACAACATAATCTCAAGAGACTTCTCTACAAGAGTGCTCAAATAATAGTCAAAAGGGAGTTTAGCCCCTTGTTTTTCCAATTCAAGCATGTATTGGGAGGGATTGAGCCTCATCATGGTATTGAAAATTCTATGAGTCTCAAGATTTTGGACCATCTCAATAATTTCATCTTGTGTCATCCCTAAGACATTATTGGTGACGTCTTCAAATTGAGCTTCCTCTTGAGGATTTTGTGATGATATAGGAAGATTAGTTAGGGGATTGCTTGGTCCAATGGGATTCATTTCAGGAGCAGTTTGGCTCAAGTCACTTGAAGTTGATGTTTCTTTGTTGGTTTCCATGTTCTTCTTGTGTTGTGATCTAGTTTGCACCATAAAATAGGGATCAATTTTCAAGAATGTGTCGGATGAACCTCTAATTCTTTAGATTGATTTGACTTTAGGAACAAAAGAGAAAATATAGGATGATTAAGGATCAAAGTGTGATGATGAGATAAATGGGAGATGGATGATGTGAATGATTGAACTCTTGAGAAATCTTAAAGGAGATACTAGACTTTGGGACTTTTGGATTTTGATTTGATTTGATTTCAGATTGATTTGATTTGATTTGATTTGGATAGTGAACTCATAAACTCTAAGAGGTTGGATGTTGTCCTAGAGTAAACTTGTACACTAGATGCTTATTTGACTAAGTGTGTAAAGAAGGATTCATCTAGACACACCTAACCAAACAAGATGATTTTGGTTTGATTTGATTTTGGATTTTGGATAGTGAACTCATAAACCACAAGATGTTGGATGTTATTAAGGGATAGACTTGTTCACAAGGATTTGATAATTTTACTAAATGTGTGGAGAAGGATGCATCTACATACATCGAATCAAACAAGATTATTTGGTTTTGTTTTGATTTTTTATTTTAAGAGGATTTTCCCAAAGTTTAGCATGAATTTTTTTTTAAAAGATTTCCAAGAGTTGCTGGTGAGATGATTTTTGGATTTGATGTTTGAGGGATGGATGAAAGTTTTAATTTGATCCAATGTGTACCTAAAAAGACTCTTGTTTACAAGACCTCAGTTTTGAAGAACATGCCTTCCTATACAAGATGCTCAAATTGCTAAAAAAAGACCTATATTTTTTTGATAATAGAATTCATACAAATTAGGATTGTTCCTTGAAGCTCTTTTGTAAAAGTTGAATTAATTCGTAAAGCATAGATAAATGTTTCTTGTGAGATTTTTGACTAATACCTTTGGATTTTGGTTTTTGGATTTTGATTTTTTGAGAAATCATTTGGAAGTGCACATGTATGGGGTCCAATTGTTTCTTAGCTTTTCTTAATGACTTCTTTTTACCAAAAACAATTCTTGAATAGGTTTTCAAACTAGATGTCTAATGTCCTAACTTCTCATCCCACAAAGTCCATTATGTGGAAATCAAGGAAAAATTTCCCTATTGTTGACTTTAGTGAGAGAAAATTGTGATGTAAACTCAAATGCTTAGAAGCCTATAAGGATAGAATCCCTAGGGCAAGCAATAACACTTGAATTTTGTCAAAGGTATTTGCTTCCTAAAGTGTTTGAAATTTGGTGATCATTGTTGAATGTTTGTTTTTCCTAATGTTTAGGATTCAAGCAAAATGTTTTTGATTCCAAATAATGCAAAACCCTATGGATAATGAAGAGACAATATTTGTTGAGTTCCCACTTGGATTTCTCCAGCTACACCTACTCTTAGTGGATGATTAGATGCTTGACCACATAGGTTCCCCCTTACAGTGCACTCGCTTCTCAAGTCAGCCAAGCATCAGTACCCATGAAACTCCCATGGAATACTTATTATCTCTACTAAGAGGCATAAAAATGTGGGACGGCTTCAGAATGACCATTCTTGCACCAACAAATAGATCAAGGATTTGGTCTTTCTAAACAAGAGGTTCTAATAAAGGAATTCCGTTCATGGGGGACCATCCATTTGGCAAGAAACCATTGTTTCCCTTCTTGTTGGAACAATCCTCATGATACTTGAAATTTCCTCAAGTACCCACACTTATATACCAGTTGGAAGTTGCTTGGATTTAGCATGTTCCTGGTTGGGTCATTCCCTTGGTTGATTACTTTTTCCCACAAGGAAGGCTCTCTAAGAATAAACAAAAGTGAGCAAGTACATTCGTAGTTCGATCAATATTCGTTGAGAAACAAAGAGAGAACACACGCGATATACTTCACTCACACTTGCAAGTTTTGTTCAATTTTAAGAATCCAAATTGAAGTGTGGAGGTAATCACTTACACAACTTAATATCACAAAAATTCTTTTGATTCTCAAGATCACCATGAGGCACGAAAGAAGCACATATGTCTTTTAGATGATATTACTTTGGATAAGTTATTACAAAACATAGAGGCACATGTTCATTTTAATCCTTCAAAGCAAGAATTGGATTCTTTTTAAGCACCAAAAGGAAATGTGAGATTTGTGTGTTCAATTGTTAAGCCCAAAAAAAATCTAGTAAGTTTGTCTAAGATTCTTTTTAACCCTTTTGTTTTGTTCCTTTTAAACCCAAATTGAAAATTAGTAAGTCCTAAAGCTTGAAAGATGACAAATCCTTTAGAATGGAATTATAATTTCTTCCAAAGTGTTTTAAAAAAATTGATACAATAAAATGATGATGCCATAGAAGTCTTTGTCCTTGTTTCCTTCCTTCACTTTCGATCAAGCCAACCTACAAAAATTGGTTAAAAAATACAAAAACAGAGGCTAAAAACCAGTTAGTATCCAAAAGCAACCAAAATGAAAAAGAATTTATTGAAATTAATTTGAAAATTCCTTTTACCCAACTCCAACGGCACAGTTTGTAGAGGCGGTGCAGTTTGAAGAATTTATGTACATTATATGGCATCGTTAGGACTGACAACGATAGACTACAACAAAACTAGTGAGCACGATTGTGGCACTATTTTGCCTAGCAATGCAGTTTGGAATTTGGGTGACTGGTTGATAGGAAAATAGCCCAACACCACAGTTTGAAATTCAAATTTCTAGGTAGGAAGAAGCCAACATTGCAGTTTGGAGTTTGATAGTGGCACTATATGGCATCGCTGGATTGGTAACGGTGCAGTTTCTCTATTAGCGGTGCACTTTTCTTGTAGACACAAAAACTTACAAAAAACCACAGAATTTAAAAAAAAATGTGTTAAATTTCTTCAAATCCACCCTCCCTCTAGCACCAAAATGTGAATGGTGATGTTATACTTGCACAAACGCACTCAAACAATACATCATTAGTCTATTATGCAAGTTAAATCAACATTCCCCATATAATCATTTGAAATGCACAAAACAAGAAATGGAATGATGAATACAAATAAAAAGCTTTCAAATCCTATCTAATGCAAGAAAACTCTTAATCCTATGGGGGAATTGGTGCCATTTTGATGTGGAAAATGGCCCTTTCCCAATCCCTTGTAAGCTTGAATGATGATTTGATAAAGATTTGATGCTCCTTGGTGAAATTCCTACATAAGCTAGCTATAAAACTCTAAAAATTGATGAAAATGGATGAGCAAGTGGATAAGCAAATTCAAAATCTCAAGATAATGTCTTTGTATGAAGTTGTGGATCCAAAATCAAAGTGAGAGCCTCTTATTTATAGATGAGAGTGATGGAGAATGAGGAACAAGGGATGAATGTGGGATCAAACACCAACTAATGACCAAGTGCCACTTGTCAACATGTGAGTGGAAAAAGGTGGAGCACATTTTGGTCATTGTGCAATTAAATGCAATTAGGTGGAATTTTAAATTTATGAAATGACATGTTGGAGGGAGAAAGAAATGAATTAAATGCCACTTGGCTCAATGCACAAGGACATGTAAGAGGCATTCAATGCCTTGCTGGAAGGACAACTCCCTTTGGAGGGACTTTTCAAATTTGGAGGAATATTCCTTTTTGATGCCATGTTGAGAGAAATTAGAAGATTTAATATATCAAAAGAAATGATTTATTGAGCAAGTTGCAAAATCTAGAGGATTTAGGTGATTAAGATTAAGATTAATCAAGATTTGATTAATTTAAAAGGAGATTAGTTGATTTGACGATTTTGACTTAGATTTTTAGATTAATTTAAATCAAAATGAGAGGAAAATGATTTAGAATTAATTAAATAAGGATTTTGATTTATTTAATTAAAAGGATGATGCTAGATTAAATCAAATAAAGATTGATTTATTTAATTTAATAGAATGAATTTAGAGATTTAATTAAATAAAATGAATTATTTAATTAAATAGAGACTATAGGGTTAATTAAATAAAATGATCTATTTAATTAACAGGAGATGATGACTTAATTAGATAAATAATGATTTATTTAATTAAGAGGCAAAATGTGATGAATTTAATCAAATAAGGGATATTTAATTGAATGATTATTAAAGGAGATGATTCAAGATGAAACAATGTTAGTAATCAGGATCAAAGTTAATCGGTACATTTTCCATGTCTACACTTCCCACTTATACTGTTGGTTCATGCAGTACATTTAGAGGAGGTCTTCGACTACCTGATTCACCCTCTCCATCTACCCGTTGGTCTGAGGATAATAAGCCGAGTTGAAATTTATCTTGGTTCCCAATGCAATATTCAAGGTCATCCAAAATCTTGAGTTTATCTAGGTGTCTTTATTAGAAATGATAGTCTTTGGCACTCCATAGAAGCAGAAGATCTCCTAGAAAAATTTCTTGGCTAGGGTCAATGATCCATCCTTAAAGTTTCCTGGAATGAAGTGTGCCACCTTGGCAACTTATCGATCACAACCAAGATAACATCATGTCAATTCTTACTCAAAGGTAACCCCTATACAAAGTCCATACTAATCACCTGCCATTTGTACTTAGGTATTTCATGAAGATACAATAGCTCCGTTGGATTTGCATGCTCAGCCTTGACTCATTGGCACTCTAAGAATCTGGCTACATACTCCACTACATCCTTCTTGAGTTTAGGAAAAAAGTATAGAGTTTTCAATTTGACGATCATCTTGGATACTCTGGGGTGTCCTGAATAAGGTGCATTATGAACCTCTTATAAAACCAACTTCCTTAGCTCTCTAGAGTCTAGAATATACATTCTTATCTGGTATCTCAAAATTCCATCTGGTTCGATCCAATACTCATCAAACCGATGATCTGATGGATTCTCTACTAGGGCACGCTTCAGTCTTTCTTAGTGCTCATCCCTTTGCAAATGTTGTATCACCTGTTGTCTCAGATTAGACCTTGTCGAGATCATGGATGCCAGATGTCTTCGTCTACTAAGAGCATCAACCACTCTATTCTCTTTTCCTTTTATATACTCAATTCCAAAGTCATACTCACTAAGGAATTCCAACCACCTTCTCTATTGTGCATTAAGGTTTGGTTGAGTAAAAATGTATCTCAATCACAAGTGGTCTGTATTGAGCTCAAAGGGATTCCCTAAGAGATAATGCCTCCACATCTGTAAGGAATGAACTATTGTAGCCAACTCTATATCATGCATTGCATAATTAACCTCGTGCTATTTAAGCTTCCTTGATTCATACACTACCACTTTTCCATCCTGCATTAGTACTGCTCCCAATCCCTCGCTTGAAGCATCTGTGATTATAGTGAATCTTCCATTAGGATCAATGATGGTTAGCACTGGTGCTATCATGAGCCTCTCCTTTAGGAGTTAGAATTCCTATTCACACTTCTTGGTCCATTCAAACTGCATTCCCTTTCTTTGGAGTGATGTGATTGGAGATGCAATCTGGGAGAACCCTTGCACAAACTTTGTATAGTATCCTGTGATTCCCATGAAGCTACGAACTTCTGACACATTCTAAGGCACTAGCCATTCCATGATCCCCTTGATATTTTTAGGGTCTATAGAGACTCCCTCAGCTAAACTAATATGGCCTATATAGTGCACCCTTTCTTGATAAAAAAAAGCATTTGGATAGCTTCCCAAAGAATTTTCTTTCTCTTAGCCATTGTAAAACTATCCTCAAGTTCCTATCATTATCTTCAACAAAATTTGGATAAACTAGGATGTCGTCAATGAAAATCAAAACAAAGTCATCCAAACTATCTTTGAACACACTATTCATGAGGTTCATGCAAGTTGTAGGTGCATTGGTCAACCCAAAAGTTACCACAGTGAACTCATAGTGTCCATACCTGGTTCGAAAGGTAATATTTGAAATATCTTCTTCCTTTATTCTCAACTGATGGTATCCCAACCTGAGATCAATTTTGGAGAACACCATCTCCCCCTTCATCTATTCAAACAACTCATCGATCCTCAAGAGTGGATATTGATTCTTGATGGTCACCTTGTTCAACATATGATAGTCTATACACAGATGCAAGGTTCCATCCTTCTTTTTCACAAAGATAACTAGTGCTCCCCAAGGAGACACACTGAGTCTTATGAGCCTCTTATTCAACAATTCCATTAATTGGGCCTTCAACTCATAGAGTTCGGTGGTGGTCATCCGATAAGGTGCTTTTTTTAATTGAGGCTTAGCTCCTAGTAAAAGGTCAATAGAGAAGTCAAATTCCCATTTCTGAGGTAACTCCATGAGCTCATTAGGGAATACATCTCACAACTCCTTGAGAATAGGGTAGTCATCTAAATGCAGTTCCTTGTTGTCAGGGTTATTGATATGCACAACATAAATAGCACATCCCTTTTGACGAGCCTTCTTGAGCTGCATAGTAGAGATTTGTCTAAGTTCCAAGGGTCTTTGCATCCCACAAATCTCAACTGGGTTCCCATAATCATCCAGACAATTAACTACCTTATCCTCATAGTTCACTATAGACTTATGCTCAGTTAACCAATTTATTTCAAAAATTACATCATATGAGCCTAAAGGTGCCACATACAGGTTGACTTGGGTTTAGAAGGCTGGAAGTTCTAACTTGCTGCAAAAGAGAAATGTATCTAACCTCCGCTCTACTCGATTACCATACTAGACTTTCCATGAGTTTTCCATGTATCCAGGTCTAATAGATATCTTGGATATTACTCTAGGGTTTATGAAACATTTAGTAGCTCCGGTATCAATTAAAATAGAGATAGTTTGGCCATAGAGCTTACCTGCCAGCTGAATTGGCGAAGCCTGATACCCTGTTTGTTATCCACTACAACATGGATTTGATGATGCTGAGACTACGGATAGTTTCCTTCCCTTCACGACTATGACCGTTGCAGACAATTTGAGGCATAATGATCACCTCCATAAGTATAACACCTGTTGTGAGGCCCTTTGTGACCTCCTAGCTTGTCCTCTTTGAAGCCCTTATGCTTTTGGTTGTCTTTTCCTTTGTTATTATTTTCTTTCTTACTCTTTCCACCATTACCACCTTCACCCTTCTCCCGTGACTCACATCCCCTCTTGAGATTACGGATCTGATGGTTCTTGTCTCCTTTATGAAACTTATTTTTACCAAACCATGATTTAGGACTTGCATTATTGTGGTAATTGGATAACTACTACAATTTCTGCTCTTGTTTGGTGGCCTTTAAGAAAACTTCATTCATGGTGAGAGGATCATGCATGATTACTTCTGCTCCAATATGGGGTCTAAGTCCCAATATAAACTTTCGGATATGAAAATGTCTGTATCCTTGATATTGGGGCACATACTTCAGTAGGATGGTGAGGTTTTCCAAGTATTGGGTCACATTCATGCTCCCTTGAGTTAGGTTTTGGAAATATGCCACTTTCTTATTAAAAAAGAGCCAGGGTAACCATCTCTTCCTAAAAGATTGGAGGAAGAGTTCCCAAGTTATCTCAACATGCTGAGATTCCTTTCTGACTTTTCATTGTCCCACCAAGTAGCCACTTCTCCTACAAGATGATATGTAACCCATGCCGCTTTAGTCTGGTTGGATAGGTTATAGAGTCCAAAGTATTTCTCCATCTCAATGATCCATGCCTTAACTCCTACTCCAATAGCCTTACCATCAAACTTAGGTGGTGCTACTCTTTTGAGATCTTTTCCAAGTTCTTCCTCAATTCAACCTCATGGGCATTCTCCTGGATCACCATCCCCTTGATTGACTTTTGCATTCCTATGAACTTGGTCCTCGCATGCCACTTGAACCTCATGTTCTATGTGATCCATTCAAGCCTCTTTCCTATTCAGAAGCTCTAGAATCTATTCCAGCCTCTTGTTTGGTCCATTGTCTGACCCACTACCACCCGTCTCTTGCCTAGTAGTCACCATGTTGGATCACACTTGACTTGCATCACATTTCACATCTATCAAAACTTAACACTAGGTTCCACAAGTAAATTTTCTTATTCTACATAACATACACATGCATATATCACTCATTCATTGAAGACATACACATTCATGCACATTAAACATATTTTGGAGTTCTTCGTTTGAACACACCAAAAATAACACCTTGCTTTATTTATATTAGGTGTGGGTCAATAGACCCTTATTTACAAAAAATATTTTATACATTAGTTAGTTTTCTCATTCTCAAAGAGAGGACACTCCTCTGGGTGCTCTTCAGAATTTACATCAATTTTCTTAGAAGTGGAGGTTTGAGCATGCAGGCTCTCCTTTTCCTCTTTAGTTAATAAGGGTGTGTTTGGTTCACACCCTAGAGGCCAATCTATGATTGTGGAAAGCTTCTTAATATTTGGTTTTCACTTTGATTCCTCAATCTTCTCGCCTCTCTCTAGCTTAAGTTGAGTGAGGGTTTGAGCTAGAGTCTCATCGTCAGGAATCTCAAGTTGTACCTCAGTGCTAGTGTTTTCTTCCAATATGACTTTCTTGTTTGAGGTCCTAACGGTCTTCCCTTTCTTTTGTCCTGACTTAGACCTTCCCATACCTACATTCAATCCAGGTTCCGTCAATCCTTAAGACAACTCAATTTGGTCAAGGGTCAACTATACCCTAGTCATGAATATTGTGGACTCAAAAGGCCTAGAGTTGAACCTTAAGCTCTGATACCAAATGTAATAACCCATTCTAATTATTACTTAATTATATTGTTGCAAATGACATTATGAATATTTAATTTTATAAAGGCACAACTAAGCAACTATTTTCAATCATAGCAACACATGTCTAATTAAAATGATTCAAATATATATATATATATATATATATTCAATTTCAATGTCAATTACAATATCCAAGTTGACTAGGCTCATTGGGCCACAAAGTCAATACAATATACAAATTTTACATCAAGGTTACATCATAGACCATGGTATTCATGAAAACATCCAAGGTTTCCTCTTGATTCTCGCCTCCACTGGTGGATAAGAGCATGGTTGAAGCGCTTTACTGCTCAACCATGAAGCTTACACTTCCCCCAAAATTCTTCCAACTTGAAAAATACCTGACCCTGCATAAAAAGTTTAGCAAGAGAACAATTTGCAAGGTGGAATATAGTGCGTGCCAAAACATCAACATGCATCTCTATTTATGATTTAGAAAAATGAAAGATCTATGCTAGGAATGGCAGAGAGTGTTATCACAAACTCCATACACACATAATGGGATAATTGCTTGGCCAAGCATACAAATTATGTTGCAACAACAAACAATAGGTTTTGGATAAAGCAAAAACCTATACCCTCTAAACTCCATTTTGGCACCCGTCCCAAAAGGTAACTTTCAACAACTTAGTGATCTCTTAGCAACTATCTACTCTCTATCAACATCTACCCTAAGGTGCTCTAGTCTACTTAGGTGTTGATGTTCTACTCAATAAAGAGAATATTCTTTACACACATCTCTATGGAAAATTAATTTAGTCTACTTATTTCCTTAACTTAAATAAAATTAAAAAAATGATTCAATGGAACTGATCAATACATTATCCATTCATTTCATACAAATGACACATGATTACATTCAATGTAAATTAGTATTAATTTAAGAATGAATTTAATAAGTAACAAAAGAAGGTATGTCACAAGTATGTGTATGTACATAGAGGAAGGTCTATGTGCATACACATATATGTGTTGACTTAAGTTATTTATTTGTGCCATGAGACAATTTGGGTATCGTTCACAAGAATGACATTGTGCCTATAATGAGGTTTGAAGAAAAAAAATTATTGCGAACATTGCATGAAAGCAATATATATTGATATCGTTCTGATGAACAATTGAATATGTAAAAAAATGGTTCACTGATAGTCGATCATAAAGATCGAGCCCACTAATTGAAATTTAAAATGAACGATGTAATCGTTTGGCCTTCGTTCAAGACAAACGAGGCTACAAGCTTAAATGAAACGATATTTAAACATCATTCTATGAAAAATGGTTGAAGCTTTGCACCCATAAGGGCATGGCCCACTGCTCGACATAGCTAGAAAAGTAATCACAATAGTGAGAATATCATTAGAAAATATTTTTTGAACCCTTATAGGGTGATGATATACAAATTTTAAATCGTATCTCTTTGTAAAAGAAAAACTACACTATTTGCTATTGGATTTCATCCGATTATCCTTGTATTGGTAACCAAAAGATACATGCAAGAAATAAATGAAGAGGTGAAACAAATAATTCATACAGGCTTAGCCTAGTTATGCTATCAAGCTAATAAAAACATAAAATGATATGGTGCATGCAACCCTCGACCGATAAGGCCCCTGCGACATGTTTCAAGAAAAGAAAGGGGTCGATCTTCAAACAAAATACCTTGATCCAAGCTAATTACTCTTACAGAGAATGCACTTCTAATATTTTTCCTTCGACTTGAATGAAATCGACAAAAGTAAAGGAAAATGGAATTTTCCATCATATTTGAAAGCAATATTCAAGCATAAAATGCATCAAATGACTATTTTTACCTCTACTTGTGGTTTTCCTCAGCTCTTTCCTACTTTTCCAGATAGGTTGATGCACTCAATTTCCTTTTTCCCTAATTTTTTTTCACCACTTCCAAATCTGGGCCGATTCATTTCTAGTATGTTGTGTTACCAAAATGGGAATACATCTTTCCCATACCTCTTCGCAACATTATGGGGAGCCGTTTCCTTCATAATTATCATTAATTTTTGCTGCCCGCTATTCAAATTTGAATATCTTGCCATAATCGAATGTAGGCCATTATGATACTATCATTTATTTTTACTCTCTTTTCATTTATTTTCAAAATTTAACATCATTCGATGAATTTGAACTCATATTCAATTTTGAAGAGTTCACTTATGTTCATATATATATACATGTGCTTACATATATATGTGTATATGTATATGTATATGTATATGTATATGTAGAAGTTTATATATATATATATATATATATTTATATATAGACATACATATATATTCTTTTATTTATCACTATTTTATGTTTATAACAGTGTACTATGGAATCAATTTCAAGCAAAGAAATAAATTTTGTTATTATTCGAATAATAGCTTTCAAAAGAAGTAATTTTCTTATTCTTCCAACACGCCTTTTTATTACATACAAATATTTTTAATCATGCTTTCGTTCTATTTTAAATTCAAATACACACAAGATCAAGATATACAATTTGAATATGAAATCATATGTATTTGTTTTCACAAGCCTATTTTTCAACCATTGAGTCAATTTGATTCAAGTCAATAAAATCTTCTATATATGAAATTTCAAATGCAAACATCATGCCATTTGTGGTGTGTGTAGCTAGATTCCACAGGAAACTGGAACTTAATCCAACTAAAGCGACCCTACTTTCAAGCGTGTTCCTAGATCCTTCAACTTTGTTATCCTGCAATTGCACACTTGCACTTACATAGTTCATCAATAACATTCAATGATGATAAAGAATAAGATAGTTCAAAATATCACATAAGTCCAGCAGATGGTCAAAATTTCTTTCAAACTTTTCAAAAATATCAAAACTTTCATTCAACATATTGAATTCCCCAATAATTTAATTTATCATATTATAATTTAAATGGAATAGTTGGGTTATGACATCCTTCCCTCTTGGAAGAGATATTCTGATCCCAATGTCCTTTTTTAATCAAAATTTAAGCATATATGTCTATTTCAACTTATCATATCATACTATTCCAAGCCAAAATATTATAATATTATAATTTAAAAGCAATAAAATTGGGTTATGACAACACACCCAATTATAAGCGTGGAGTTTGATGTGATTCAAAAGGCTTTTAAAAACAATATTAACTTTTTCTCAAAGCGTTTACATAGTATCAATAAACTCCTACATGTTTCATTCAATGGTTGACTAAGGTCTCACTTAACTTCATGTGGTAGCTTTGTATGCAACATACCACACCTTTATCTTATGTACCCATATATTATGATATGTGCCCTAAATTCTTTTAAATGCTACATAAATATTAACAATAACAATAGCACTATGTATGTATTATGCTTTAATGCTTATTACTAGTGACTTCTATCATATATAATATATATATATATATATATATATATATATATATATATATATATATATATATATATATATATATATATATCCTCCTTCAATATATATACATATTTCACAAGGTTAATAAATACATTATTGTTGATTATCAAACATATATAAATATAAAAATATAATATTATATATATATATATATATATATTTTTATATATACATGCTCTTAAACATATACATACACATATATATGTATATATATGTATATGTACACTCATATACATATATATATATATATATACATATATATATATATATATATATATACATATACATATACATATACATATATATATATACATATACATATACATATACATATATATATATATATATATATATATATATATATATATATGCCATATATATATATATATATATATATGTATATATATATATATATATATGTTAAAATTTTTAAATTTAGCAAATGCCTAAAATTTTAACCAAAATAAAGTTAAGGACAAAACACAAATTTCAAATTTCGACTACAAGACGTGACTAACTCATACAATTCATAAAAGAGCATAACAACATTTGACAAAATATAATCTATAATATTTTGCTACATAACAAAATTACTTAGACAATCAAGGATGGGGTTCAAAGGGAGGCATGAAGTTCACATCACCGATATAGGCATGATTAGTTCAACTACAACATCAATAGTCACAAACTTAGTTCAAGACACTAGTTGTGCAAATAAAATATATGACAATAGTGACATCAAGTAATAACAAGAGAACAAGCCTAGGGGCCAGACCTAATTCCTTGGGGGCTCATCGTTGACGGCCTTGCCTACATATATATTTCGCAGAGGAACCATAGTTCGACGATATAGACTTGAACCAACACTCACTTGGTTGACCGATGATAATGTATATCATCTAAGCTCAATTTTCATAACAAATTAACAACTCAATCATATCCTCGATATTACTAGATCACACTAAAAATAACGGGATACAATAATTCAAGGTCAAAAATTATGACTAGGCACATGTAAAGGATCTTCCAATAATTCTTCTAAGACAACAAGATGATGCACACAACCCCCATGTACAACTAGGTTTATTTTTCACAATTTAACTTGACTTTGTGCATGCATGACACCAAAAGAACAATTCAACACATGTTTTATTGTGGTATTAGACTTATTGGAAATAGAAAACAATGGATACTCCTAACACATATTTCTTTATAATAATAAAATAAAACAAAGTAAGAAAACTAATTACTTCATATAAGTCTATTCATGACATAAAATCTGTAGATTGCAGCAAAAAAAATCCCAGAATTGAAACAATCATAACTTTTACGTTTTTAAACCAAAAATAAAAGTTCAATATGTTCTGGAAAGGGGAAAGACCAAAGATTAAAACCCAGAAATTATTTAGTATGAGTCCAAAACATGCGTGAGCAGTTTTATCTGCAACTCAGCTTACTATTTTTCTACCAATAACAACAATTCCTCCATTTAGAAGAACAATTTTGTAAAATATATAATATCATTACTAATTTTATGCTTATCATTATTATAAACTATAGAAGTAATACAATATAAGATTCATGGAAAAGTGGGTTTTATATAAAATAAATAATCACTCAATGCAAGGAAATGCTAAAACATTACAAAATAATACGTCCACGTAAAATCATCATCCTCATCAAGATAGGGTATATTGTTTCACCTATTAATATTTTATAATTCTTTCAGTAATGTTTTGAAGCTGATTACACTTTGATGATAGTAGTGGTATGAGTTGAGTGAGGTTTTCTAAAGGCATGTTGTCTCATGATGTTGATAAAATGATTAATGAATTAAGGTAAAAAAATCAGCATAAACAAAATCAATGAAAAAGAAGAAGAAGATATCATACAACTTCAAACAATGTTACTAAAATTGAAGTGACCTTCAACCAGTAAATAAGATGCTTTCAACAAATTAATTTTGTTTACAAGTTGAAATTGAAAGATCAATATCCTTAAAGACTGAAATCGATTGATTGTATTATATATTATGTTGCAACAATGATTAATGAAAACATATTATAAGTACGAAAGATAAAAATGACCATTATCTGCACTTTTAAATATTTAGTTTAGCTATGAATTCCAAGAAAACAAATGAAATTTATGAAGGTGTGAAACTGACTCGTAGAATAACTCTAGTTTTTCATATACCAGAAAAATTAGTTAGTGTTCTCTCTTGAACTAGATATATGTAAGTCTCCAAACAATATGGTTGTACAGCCTAACAATCTATTGCCTCAAAAACTTATAAATCATTTTGCAGACCAACTATGTCTAATGATCATTTGTCTAATGAATCTATGGTGGACTTCCATCAGCTATGAAATAATACATTAATGAGACAAGGAAATTCAACAAGATACCCATTCTAATCCAGTAGAACTCACCAATCACCCACATGGTACTATTTTATGACACTCCAACAATATTTTACCAACAAATTATTTTCTGGTTATTGTTCTGAATATGCATTTTCTAGAGCAGTCAAAATAGTTAACAATTCACAAAATTATATTTACATTTGTATCAATTTTTTTTTTCTAAATAAATATTTTCTCACATGAAGTAAAGCATATTAAAGGAGCCTCAAGACACCCACGATACAAAAATTCAAGGGAGACACATAGACCAGAAAAAAAAAGAAAAAACAAAATCAAGGAAGCCAAAAGATAGCAGAGTAGCTAATGCAGAGATGGTATTTTGAAAGCAACATTATCTAAAACTAATTGCAATCATCATCAGGAAATACCATGAATAGATAAAAAAAAACCCATACCAATAAGGAGATCATTCCATGAAATTAAGTCACTCCAGTCCAAGCTTAAAAAAACAATCATTCACAGAAATCTTTGCAAGCTTAGAGACAACTAATTGAAGGAAATTCTGAAGTAAGTGTTATGGAAAGAAATAGGAAATGTGGGAGTAAGAAAAACATGCTTCGAATAGTGAAATATAAGAAAATAAAATAAAAGTCTCACAGCTCGCTAGGATAGTGGGAAATGAATAAAATTGATTCTGAATGGTTTAAGAATAACGAATTTGCAGTTGCAAGCGATCTGTTAAACAACAAAAATGAGCAGGTACAAACAAGGCACACGAAGTCTCATAGCCATTTTACATTCATAAACACAACACAATGTACATAAATATTACTATTCTATTTATTTATTCTACAGACTAAACTCATATGTGAAAATACAGTTGCCTATGGATTTCTAGAAGTAAATCCAATTTAATCTAAAAAGTATCTATTTATTTTTTTGTAGTTTCCTGGACTCGAGTTCAAATACAGACGCACCAATAATAAAAAAAATTAGGGGAAATATTCGATAAATAAACTTAGTCTCTGCACTTAAATAATAATTTATCAGACATGGGTTGCTTAATAAATTTCCTTCAAGAGATGCAACCCCATAGAAATCATTCATTATAAGATGGAAGCTTAATATTTATATGCATAAAATTTAGGCGATTGACATAAAAAAGAAGAAGCTTCAATGGATAAATCTTGTAAAATAAGTTTGACATATGAAGACATTCTGATCGCTATGATTCATTGGTTGGAAGATACCTCCGCCAACCATTGTATTTATACTCACACAAATAAAATGGGCCCAATACTTTCTCAACGAAGGGGCAAACATAAAACCATCAAACAAAAACTGAAATGCCATACAATACCTTCTCCGTAAGACTTTGTTCTGAAGACTCTTTTTTTTTGGAGAGAACTCTATCATTATCGTCCTAGCTCTTTGGTAGCACATAAATCGGCCATCATTGGTCACCTCCCCCATTTTATCCATTTTACTACACACACACTCAACCTCTCCCTCCATCTCCCACCTTCACTATGCCATAGTTTTCTATCTCACTTTCAAACTCTTTTTTTTTGAGCCTGCAAGCAGCGTACTCCTCCTACGACTGGGAATAAACTTGTTGTTATCTCTGAGAAGAGATAGAGCCTCCCACTTAAAGTGGTAGAAGGTGTGGTTTTAACTGGCAAAGCCACTCAATGGTGAAATCACCATCAGCGTTCCCCATCCCCAACCAGTAAGGAAAAATGGTAACATAAATCGATGCTCGGGCCCCTTGAGTATATGAACCCCCAAAAAAAACTAAGAAGAAAGATAGAGAAATTTGAATGGTACTCGCTCACGCATGTTGCCCTACCCATCGTAGAAATGACCAAGAAAAGACAAGGCGTCTAGATTGTTTTTACCAAGTCTGAATAATCTATGATAAAGGATGGTTGCCTCTTCCACAAAATGCATTCATGGAAAAATCTGCTCCACCACTCATATTTAATGCACTTGCGTGGATAGTCACCTCTGCCGCTGGGTGTTGAGGAAAATTAAAGTGTTGCATTCAACATTGATTGCTAATTCTGCCAAGAGCCAAGTGTAGCTTCCCATGCACTGCAACCACCTAACCCTCATCAATGCCTAGCCCACTGCATATAATGAACCAACTAGCCGATATCTACAATCTCTCTTGAACTCTCATTACATTATAGATTATTATTTATATATATATATATATATACCGAGATCTACAATCTCTCTTGAACTCTCGTTACATTATAGATTATTATTAATACTACTACCATCTTAGATTATTATATATATATATATATATACACACTAGTTAAAGATTAGTGGGTGAATAATAACATTTGTATTGATAATTTGAGTATAGAAAATATAGTAACATTATTAGTATTAAATTTTGATCCAATAGAAATATAATTGTCACTAGATGTATATTTATATATAAGGACATCAATAATCTATTCAAAATGATATCTAAAATTATACATTAGAACCTTTCCAATTAAAGATTAGATTTATCAAAATGATGAAATATTAAAACTATTTAATACCTTTGAAATACATATAATAAATATCAAATCATTATCATACTAAATATCACATAATTACAATTATATGTAATTAATATCTAACCACATAGTAAAGTGAACTATACATAGTAACAAATGTTGAGTGAATAATTTGTTTAACTCTAATAAATGTCAAAACAAATAATACTTACTAAAGGATAATAACTTGTTAATTCATTTTATTTATTCTTTTACACTTAACACTAATTATTTCAATTAGAATGACAAATTCATTAACCTTTGTATGTCATACCTGAAACTATGTGGATAAAATTGTTAACCAGTAGTTCAATGCCAATCAATGATTTTTAAATAATCCTAATATATACCTGAAGACAATACCTACAACTAGCACACATACAAATCTGTACTACGTTTATTGTAATTTAAATACAAAGTCTAGGTTAATGCCTTAACTCAACCTATTATCATTTAAGCACTATACCCACGATACACACAATATTTCTAACTATTGAATAGAAAGGGCAGGGGCCTTACATATATGTATATACATATATATACATATACATATATATACATATACATATATATGTATATATATCTATACATGTATACATATATATGTATATATACATGTATATATACATGTATATGTATACATGTATATATACATGTATACATATACATGTATACATATACATGTATATATACGTAATATATACATATATACATGTGTGTACACATGTATATATACATATACATATATACACATATATACGGTATACACATGTATGCGTGTATACCCGATGTATATATACGATGCATACTGCGTTATTTATGCAAGTGTATATATACTGCCGATGTATACCGCGTTAATACTATATATATATATGTGTATATGTATATACATATATGTATATGTATATATATATAGATGTATACATATATATATATACTATATATGTATATGTATATATATACATGCTTTCTTATGTACATAATAAATCTCGTCGTAATAATGCGTAATACGTAATAATAATATGCGTAATAATGCGCGTAATGATATTCAATAATGCGTAATAATATGCACGTAATACGTAATAATAATACGCATGTATGCGTATGTATGTAATACGCGTAATAATGCGTAATTATTATTAATAATGCGTAATGCGTATGTAATATTATAAATACGTATCGTATGCATATGCGGCGTATGTGGTTCCGCAGATGGGCAATACGTAATAATGCATGTGCGTATGCGTAATACGTAATGCGTATGCGTAATAATAAATGCATGATGCGTTAATAATATGCGTAACCATAATAATATTGGTGGTCGGTGTTAGTAATATATATATATATTACTTTCACATATATATATATACATAATATTATTTAAGTATGCTTATAAAACATTTATACTCATAACCTTCGATGGACATATATACACGAAATATATACACATATATGTATATATATGTATGCCACCTTAGTCCAATTGATATTCCCATTCATATGGGTAATCCATCCATGAGCATGTGTAGGTACATCTACCTATGTATACTCATGTACATATTCACTCACATGTATGAGTTTACCATAGACACGTACATATATACATATATATACATTTAATACATATATCTCAACGATATAATGGTAAACACAAAAGGAAGGACTTCAACTTAACATCAAGACTTCATCGCGTTCCCGACTCCAAACGATCATAAAACAAGATTGCAAACCAACTTAAACATTCACAATTAGAATACAAGATCTCGAATTGACTTGACTTAACTAAGACCAACTAGGGCGTGAGTGTGTGAATGCTCAATAAGTCCAAATTTAAAGGTTAGTTCATATCAATTTCTTCTCTTGAGTGATACTTCCCCTCTCTTCCAGAGGCTTGAACCTATCCCTGCATTCAACTTAGTTCACCATAACAATAGTTAGTTGAATAAATGCATTCATATACATCAGATGCATGTTATATTCATAGTATATATCTCATATATTGAATCATAAAGAATTTAATTGAACCAAACATTTATTCATCATATTTCCATCATAATTCATAAATAAAACACATTCACATTTATTGAAGCAATTTACCAAACTAGGTAATAATAAATGGATAATAAGACATAGAGTGTAACATATTCCCCCATTGTGAATCATTGTCCTTGATGATTTTTAAGAATCAAATATGATCATAACATCATTATTTTCAAGAATTTTCAAAATCTAGGAAGACTTGTGGAATTTTTTTCATTTTAGCATTGTCTTCCCATGTAGCAGAATCTTCTGCATACTGATCCCAATGGACCTTGCATTGCATAACTTCTATGTTACACTAGTGGAGCTTTTGTGTTATGAGCGCCTTGAGAGGCTCAATCATTACCACCCATGGGTCCTACACCTATAAAGCATTCCAATCAATAACATGGTTATCACCTGGTATATACTTCTTAATATACGAGACATGAAAGACGCCATGCATCCTGACAAGAGCTAGTGGCAAGACAATCCTATACACAATAGGGTTAATTTCCTCAAGATCTTCAAAAGGTCCAACGTAGCACGGAGCTAGTTTGGATGAATTTCCAAACTTGATAGAACTTTTGTGAGGCTTAACTCTCAACAAAACCCTATCCCCTACTACAAAATTCCTAGGTACTTGATTAGAATCAACTTAACTTTTCTTCCTATTGTTAGCCTCTACTAATATTTGCTTGATAATTCCAACTTGTTCCTCCATTTTTGACAACATCTTTGGCCCAAGGCTTATCCTATCTTCTAGCTTATCCCAGCTAATAGGAGTTTGACACTTCCTGCCAAATAATGCTTCAAACAAAGCCATCTTGATCACAAAATGATAGGAGTTATTATATGAAAATTCCACCAAGGGTAGGTAATCATCCCACTTGTATTATTGATCCATACAATACATACTTAGTAGGTCTTCTGATACTTGGTTCACCCTTTTAGCTTTCCCATCCATTTCCGAATGATAAGAAAAACTTATGTTCAGTTGTGTTCCAAGTGAAGTAAACAAGTTTTTCTAAAACCTAGATATTACTCTAGCATCCCTATCAGAAATGATATTTTTTAGGAATCCTATGCAATCTAAATATCTCTTTAATAAAATTTTGTGCTATTATAGGAGCTCCATCAGTCAAATTCCTTAGTATGAAGTGAGTTACTTTTGTAAGCTTGTTGGTGCAGGAGCACCATTAAGTAAATTTGGTCCATCCAGGTTAATGAGGAGTATGTTATAGGGTTTTTGAGATTTTGTATTAAAATAAGGTCTATGAGACCATTCTATTATGTATTTAGTTAATTTTGAGTCATTTTAGGTGTTTAGGGTGGTCAAATTATTTGACATTGCAAAAATTGCATTTTTTGGCAAGTTGTCAATAATAAAGTTGTAAAAGAGCAGATTAAAGGAAGGAAAATGATCATAAGATTTTAAAAGTCAGTTTTAGGAAGTTACAAAGTTAGTTTCAAATGGAAACAATACATATATGATGTAAAATCTTGATTAAATGATGATCTTGAAGATTGAATAAAAATTTCTTTGATACAACTCTAATTTTCTACATGATTTAGTATTTTTCCTTTATTTACTGTGTGTGTACATACTCGTACATGGAGAAAATGATTTGAAACCTTGTGTAATATGTAGATACATGAAATACCTCTCAATTCCATCAAGTTTGAGAGTTTAATATATAGATTTGAGGGAGAAATCTTAGTTTTTCTGAAACTGCCCTGTATACAAAATTAGAGGGTTTTGAATCAATAAAATGGTTTTCTGACCCATTCCTCTATCTGTAACCACTGTGGCTTCAGGAATGGGTATGCACCAGCATTAATAAGGTGTGTGGATGGGGATTTTGAACAGGGGAGGTCTAGTTTGGTGATGTGTGTGAATCCATAAGGTGTATTTTAGTGTCTTCCACATGAATTCTTGTGGTTTTGTTATGTCAAAGCTAGGATCTTGTTGGGGCAGCATGGTTTGTTGATATTTTTAGTTTCTACAGGCCTAAATGAACTTGTTTAAAGTGATTGCATAGTATTTTGAGGATGGTATATTGGATTTTCAATAGAACCCTAGTTGGTGGCTATAATTGAGGGTTTCTGAGTTTGGCACTTGATTGTGAGAGTTTCTAAGAAAAAATTATGGATTCTTGGGTTTTTACATGTTGGAACTGCTTCCCTAAAGTTTCAGAGAGTTTTCCTAACTTTAGTGAGTGGTTGCTTTGTTAAAGAAGGTTAATCAGAGCCCTAAAAGGAGTAGAAAGCCTGATTTGGTGAAGTTGTCTCAAAAAAACCATAAGTGATTTGTTGATATGTTATTGACCATGGAAATGGGTCCTTGAAATGGTTTAGACCTTGGTCTAAGATCCTTGAGAAGAGTTACCTGATTGAGTTGATTCCCAGTGCTACAAGGGAAAAGCGTGAATTTGAAGAGATGGTGAGATTTTGATAAATTTGTGATTTGGAAATTGTGATTATTGATTGGAATTGTGTTTAGTAAAATTGAAAGACCTCTCCTATTGCATCACTTGTCTACCAATACTAGAATGACATTGTGCTTGTTCCTTGACATAGGGAGACCTTGCACAAAATCTATGCTAATAACTTTCCACTTACTTTCTGTAACTTCTATTGGAAGACTAGAATCACTAAGAGGGGGGGTGAATTAGTGATTCATGTAAGTCACAAATTTTTTACAAATCCAAGGATTTAATTGAATTTTGAACTAAAATATCAAATGACAGTTTATAGAACAAATTTGACTTGTGCATGAACAGTATTGTGTTTGCATTAATCATGAATTAAACATATAGACATAACGTTAACATAGGTTGAACTTAAGATATTTTAAACTTTCATCTCTATTAGAGCCCATGTTAATAACAAAACCTTTTATGCATGATATTTTGACATAAACATTGGTAGAGATGAAAGACAAATAATTAACAACTATTCAATGCATTTGGTGACACATTGAGACTAGACAAATAAGAAAAATCACACAAATAAAATCATCACATAACACAATATATGTCTTGAGTGGAAAACCCTCTTGGGGAATAAAAACCACTAGAAAAAACTTTCTCTTTATTCACTTAGAGAACCAACTCTACAAAGTTCAGGAGCACCAACTCCACAAAGTTCAACAACACCAACTCCACAAATTTCAAAAGCACCAACTTCACAAAGTTCAGAAGCACCAACTTCACATAATACAAAAGCACCAACTTCACAAGATATAGAAGCACCAACTTCACAAGATACAGGAGCACCAAATCCTTTACAATTCACAATAGTTATAGTATACTATCAATACCCTAGAAGTGCAATTTGGAGTCCTAGTGTCTCAATAGAAGACTATGAATATTTTCAATAAGCACATTGAAGAATGTTGTATGAGAATGAAAACATCTTCCTTAAATATAATAATTTGAGAATCACTATTATAAAGGTTTTAAATTCAATACAACTTTTGTACAGTATCTGTTAAGGATAAGTCTGAAGCCTCATATTCTTCTTCCAGGTAACCCAAAAAAATGTCTGAAGGTTATCTTTTAAATTCATTACGTGAAATAACCTCTATATGTAGTTTCAATAACTGTAAACCAACTTGGGTTAAGGTTACAGGTGAGAAACCCTAAAGAGTCTTTTTAACAAACTCTTTAACAAGTTTAAGCAGGTACTTTAACTTCATAGCAAATGAGAGTATTTCTGTTATAGCCCGAGAAGAATCATCGAGAAACCCTAAAGGGTTTTAATCATAATCAACAAAATTCAAGCCCTTAAATATCCTTAACAATAATATTCACAAAACCCATACATATTTGATCTTAACCAAAACCTGTTACAGTCAACTACTATAACTATCAAATATCCAGGAATGATATTATCTTTTTGAGCATAAAAACAGTTTCATGCCTTTCAAAAAAAAAAATCCTTTTATCATTCTTAACAATTTCCTTAACAAATTGTCTCAAGACTCGTAAGCATCAAGAGAGTTTTTGCATTACCTTATTATGGTGGAAGAAAACTGAACAAATACCATAAATATCTATCGAGAAGTTCCATAACTACCCAGCTGAAAGATGCCAACAATTCTTCTCTGTCCAACTTCCACAGTCAAGCTTTCATTAGCTCACAGTCAACACTCAAACTCTTAACCATAAATAACCATCTAAAGCATGTACATTTTCCTTTTACATACCAATTGAAGAACCAACAGTTTCGACAACTATTTACCTCTACATGATTAAGCCTTAAACAAATAACTGTCAAATAAGAAAACAAAAACTGAAAAACAATGTTACCCAGTGTATTCGAGTTTTGTCACTTCAAGCTACTGACAAAATTCCACCTGATCATTGCAAACCTTGGAAATATTCTCCATGTGATTTTCTACCTATCATGCCCTAATGAGGGCTTTGAACTAATGGAATAACAAATTCCCTTTACCAAGCTTTGAAAATAAGCTTTTAACCTTTAGTATACTCGACAACCTCGGGCTTAGAAAACTCTTATGTCACTTTTAGTGCCTGACACCATATGTGGTGCAAGTGACAAGAATTTAGATGCCTTAATACAAGTAATACTAATGATAAGGTCTTCAAAACCTTAAAACATATGAGATGCAAATGGTAAGGTCTATAGACCTTTTAAAGTTTAACATGAATTCTCATCACAATGTAAGCATAGAACAACCAAGACCATAGTATATGCTCTGCAAGTAACCTTATAACATAGTAAGCTAAACACCAATATCATCAAAGGACTGGAATGGAGAAAACCACCTTAATTGATCAATCTGAAATACTTCAAGTGCAAAGACCACAGTGATGTCAATGATGCCAATGCAACCAAACTGAGCCAAAAGTCATCTCAAGATGGAAAATGTAAACACCATTATACAAATCAAGTATAAATATCATGAATGCCTTAAAAAAATACAATAGTGTAATAATATAATAGTAATAATGCACTAATATATCATTCAAAGACAAAGTGATAATAATCAACTAAATATACCTATGACTTGTAACCTTGAAGGATCAAACTAAAAATTATCCTATCAAAATGATAAATATTGTTAGCATCATCATATATCAAAATCCTGTAACTGCATATCATATATCAAACAAGCTGAGAATTCCAAATTAGTGAACCGGTTTTGTTATCAAGGACAAACCACAAATCATAAAAAACTGAAAGCCAACAAACTCCCCCTTTGTCCTTGATGGAAAAACACATATCTTCTCTCCCTCTTTTTGCCTCGATGAAAAAGAATGAAAGAAGAGAATGTGAGATTCCATGAAGATAAAAAACTGAGAAGCCGACCAACTATCCAACACAATAACCAGCTGCAAGTAGAGCAATATAGCAGCAAACTAAATATGAAGGAGAGTTGTGAATGAAAAAATATAGAAACAAGCTCCCCGTTTGTCATTAAATGACAAAGGAACTAGCTATCCAAGAAATCTCCCCCTATCTGATATGCATATATAACCTTGTCTTGCCTCAAGGTGTTGACTTCCTCTACAACAACATATCAAAAATCTATAATATGGAGTAGAGATCATGACTGAGAAAAAGATCTTCAAGACTATCACTAACTGTCCCCTTGTTTGATAAGGCTACCAAACTCTGTCATAGACCTTTCTAAAAACACTGTCACTGGTATACAAGTACCAAAGAGTTCTGTCATATATGTCAAGTGTTGAGACAAAAGTTGCAAAAAGTCATAGGATACCAATTTCACTGTCTATGATTGTCCAGGAGAATGAGTTCAAACATTGTTCTTCAACTTTGTGCAAGGCATCACAAAAAAAACATTGAACAAAAAACTATATTATCATTGTTCATTCCAAACACTATCACTTCACATATCTTTCAAGCACCATATCAAATTCAATTTCAAACAAATTCATGAGCAACTATCCAAACCTTCATGAAAACCATGTTAGCAAACATTACATACCAACTATTACAGTATCACTGAGTTGTGTTCAAACCAACATAAATTATCATTATGCTTGTAACTTGTGACAACACAATAGGTAATGAAGATCACACTATCCTTTGCAAGGATACAACTAGGAAGCATGAAGGATTTAATTGAGATAACCAAGATGTAGATCATATGCAATTGCAAGACGAATATCACTGTTGTAGCAACATATCAGCACCAAATGAAGCAACATACTAAGATATCTAAGCATTATATCATTGTATAACACCACACAAGCAAAAATGATCCAAGCTTAATAAACACATAAGAAAATATTCCAATAAGATAAGTGTTACCACACTTTCCATCAAAGATCCAAGTAGCACATTACTTGCTATTCAACCACTATTACTACACCACACATATTCTCCACTGTAAAAACCATTGCCACACTACTCACTATCATTAAGAAAATGTTCACCACAGTCATAACTGATTGCAAAAACAAATAACTAGAATGCATAAAATTTGAACAATGATGAGCATTTTGTGTATTGAGAAATGATGATAAGTACTGAAAACAAATCATGTCAATGTGCCAAGAATGGTACCATATCACATGTCATGTTAACTAAAATGATGAAGGAAAGCTATTGAACAAGATACCAATCAAGTAGTCCTGTAAAGGAGATATGCCAATACCATCTATGATCAAACAAATCAGAAAGATCAAATGTTGCAAAGTGATATGACTGAAATATATGTCAGTATCAACCAAGTACTTATCAATGTATTGATGGTTGTTAAACATTGTAACATGAAAATCTGAAAAGCCTTGGAAGAAGTAAGTCAACAAACCACATGCTCCCCCTGACTAAATACATAAGATGAAGCAAAGACTTCAAACCTGTCCAAGTACCAGTCATGCAAGTTGCAAATCCTTCCATGCACTTTATTACTTTATGTTATTACCAAGAAAGCTTCC
Source organism: Sequoia sempervirens (assembly GCA_007258455.2). Classification (NCBI taxonomy): domain Eukaryota; kingdom Viridiplantae; phylum Streptophyta; class Pinopsida; order Cupressales; family Cupressaceae; genus Sequoia; species Sequoia sempervirens. The sequence continues at coordinate 42,724,761 of VDFB02373365.1, forward strand.
ACTATCAACCTGAAATTGTCATCATACTATACAATACCACTGTCACATTTTCAAACACTATCATATAACTTCATGTACCTTTGGTATTCAATATAGTAGGATCATAAATGCATCAAAGTATTATATCAACTGTCTTTGTAACAATGAAATTAAATTGTTCCACCAAAAAGTAATATCGCTACCTCTTTGTGATTTCAAATATTTGTAATGATATCTTATTATTGGATATCTAATTACAATATATATGTCCACTGTCAAAATGCTAAGTAATAGTAAAGCTGCATCATGTCAACCAAACTTTCTAGAATCTAAGTATTGGACTTAAAGTCAATTCCAAACTAAATTGTATATTTTGATAAGTTCCATTTTTCATCATAAGTACCCATTTATACAATAAGTACCAATCGTGCCAAGTCAAATGGTGCAAAGCATTACAAACTGTATCAAACTACCTCAAAGTGTCACTAATATATGTCACCATTTTTTAGAAATGTAAACAAAGATGAATGACAAAACCGTTAACAATTACACCTTGTCACTGAGTCTTTGGTATAACTCTCTAACTTTTGATAACTTAATCAATTGATTTACACTCTTTGAAACCAAAATAATTATAGTATATTACAAGTACACCAACACCATTAATGATTAAATCAATTCAAGAGGAAATTAAAACAACTTCATCCATACTTATTGATCTTCCTCAATTTCCTTGTTTTCTCTAGGGGAAAAAATAATAAACACTGACTTGCTCCCTCTTACCTCGTACTACATTTCATGAAGTAGATGAAGCTTTTTGTGTACCATGAAATTGATTAGAGTCTTGCTTTCTTTTCCAAATCATGATAGGCTCCTTCTTTTGTTTGTTCAAAGTACTTGCTCTTTTGTTATACTTGCACTGTTGTACTTTGTGCCCAACATTATTACATCTAAAACATATAGCATGATGAGCAGTAGGATAATCATGATTAATTCTTGACAAATTACAAAAATCCAAACCTTGATGTCTTCTTAGCAACCAACAATCTCCTTTCATGTGTCCAACCGTATTGCAGTTAAAACATACAATTTTGTAGTTCTTATTTGACAATCTATAACCACAATCGTTAGCTCTATGACCATATTTGTGACAAACATAGCAATAACCATGAAACTAAGAATAGTTATACCTCATTGAATAATGTTGTCTAGTAGATGAAATTCCTATGGACCAGTTGTTTCTTCTTCCAAATCTGTTGGTGTCTTTGTGTTGTCTTCTATTAGTAACATTGGTTTCTGTTTTAGAAACTATAGCATGATACTCCAGATCTATCTTCTTTCTTGGTGATTGTTTAACCTTGAAACTTTGTCCATCTTTTGTTGCAAATACTATTTCATGTTGAGAATCATCTTGAACTCCTAAAATTTGTCCTTTTTCATACCCTAAACCAAAAATGTCTCTGTGATGCTTTTGTTTACTCAACATCTCATTCAACTTAATGGTGCTTTGTTCAAACTTTTGATTTCTTTGAATCTTGACACTTTCAAGATCTCTATTTAGAGAAATTACCTCTCCTTCCAGTTTTTGACACTCAATCTTTGTAACTTCCAAATCAGAATTTGCTTCATCTACTATCCTTTTATACTCTTGGACTTCTAACTTCAGACTAATGATTAATTTTTCTAATTCTTCTTGTCTTTTTATTAGCAAATTTTTCTCCTCCTTCATCTTGTTTCCTTCTTCAAGTTGATGCTTACAATCTATAACCATTTTTTCTGCATTTTTAAGATCTGTAAGAGTTTTAACCTTAACCTCCCTTTATTCTTGGAGTTGCTTCTCTAATTTCTGATTTTCCTTTCTAAGCCTCTTAATCTCACCTAGAGCAGAAGTAAGTTCTTCCTCAAAATCAATTACTCCCTCAAAGTCACTAACACACTCTTCTATATCTAGTTCATTCATATTTGCATGAATTCATCAAATTCCATATTAGACATATTTTCTTCTACAATATTTTCCTTATTAACACTTATAGAGTCAACTGGCAAAGACTTTTCTTGAGACAATACTTCACTAGACTTGACACTAGTGTTTTTCTTTTTACTTCTGTTTCTTTTGAAATTACCCATAGTACTTAACTTACTAGGAACCCCTTAAGTTGGTTAGACTTATGCAAGGGTCTAGCTCTATACATCAACATCAATTGAAATCAGATATGTTTCCATTCTGATTTTCTAAAACACATAGTTTGTACCATCAAACAATGGAGCTCTAGACACAAAAGTACCTTCTTGAGCTTGTGACATGTTTGACAGACTTCCAAAACTAGAATCTATCCTAGGTGGATTAAACCTATATGAGGACCCTATGCTTTGATACCACTTTTTGGAAGACTAAAATCACTGAGAGGGGGGGGGGGGGTGAATTAGTGATTCATGTAAGTCACAAATTTTTTACAAATCCAAGGATTTAATTGAATTTTGTACCAAAAGATCAAATGACAGTTTATAGATCAGATTTGACTTGTGCATGAACAGTATTGTGTTTGCATTAATCATGAATTAAACATATAGACATAACATTAACATAGGTTGAACTTAAGATATTTTACACTTTCATCTATATTAGAGCCCACCTTAATAACAAAACCTTTTATGCATGATATTTTGACATAAACATTGGTAGAGATGAAAGACAAATAATTAACAACTATTCAATGCATTTGGTGACACATTGAGACTAGACAGATAAGAAAAATCACATACATAAAATCATCACATAACACAATATATGTCTTGAGTGGAAAACCCTCTTGGGAGATAAAAACCACTCGAAAAAACTTTCTCTTTATTCACTTAGAGAACCAAATCTACAAAGTTCAGGAGCACCAACTCCACAAAGTTTAGGAGCACCAAATCCACAAATTTTAGAAGCACCAACTTCACAAAGTTTAGAAGCACCAACTTCACATAATACAGAAGCACCAACTTGACATAATACAGAAGCACCAACTTCACAAGATACAAAAGCACCAACTTCACAAGATACAAGAGCACCAACTCCTTTACAATGCACAATAGTTATAGTATACTATCAATACCCTAGAAGTGCAATTTGGAGTCCTTGTGTCTCAATAAAAGACTATGAATATTTTCAATAAGCACATTGAAGAATGTTGCATGAGAATGAAAACGTCTTCCTTAAATATAATAACCTGAGAATCACTGTTATAAAGGTTTTCAATGCAATACAACTTTTGTACAATATCTGTTAAGGATAAGTCTGAAGCCTCATATTCTTCTTCCAAGTAACCGAGAAAAATGTTTGATTTTAAAGTCATTGCATGAAATAACCTCTATATGTAGTTTCAATAACTGTAAACCAACTCGGGTTAGGGTTACATGTAAGAAACCCTAAAGAGTATTTGTAACAAGCTCTTTAACAAGTTTAAGCAGGTACTTTAATTTCATAGAAAATGAGAGTATTTCTTTTACAACTTGAGAAGAATCATCGAGAAACCCTAAAGGGTTTTAATCATAATCAACAAAAGTTAAGCCCTTAAATATCCTTAACAATAATATTCACAAAACCCATACATATTTGATTTTAACAAAAACCTGTTACAACCAACTGCTATAACTATCAAATATCCAGGAATGATATTATCTTTTTGAGCATAAAAATAGTTTCATGCCTTTCAAAAAAAGATAATCCTTTTATCGTTCTTAACAAATTCGTTAACAAATTGTCTCAAGGCCCATAAGCATCAAGAGATTTTTTGCATTACCTGATTACGGTGGAAGAAAATTGAATAAATACCATAAAGAGTTGTCGAGAAGTTCCATAACTACTTAGCTAAAAGATGCCAACAATTTTATTGGATGTTGTTATTGTGTTGCTTATACGTGGTTATCATTGATGTCAACACTATTGGCATTAATGCATTAGAAGCTGTATATGTTGAGGATATTGAGAAAATTGTAATAAAATAAGTTGCAGGTTGTCAGTGGTGAAGTGAAGTGAAGTTTAGTCTGTTGGTGACTTCAGTACATTGATGATCAGAGGTTGTGGATTAAAGGGTTTGTTGGTGAGTATATATAGTTTACCCACATTAAGTTTCAAAGATCTGTGTGAAGATTTGATCATGTTATGAGCAGTTGTGTTCTGACAGCCATTTTGTTGCTTCAGTTGGTGTTCCTAAATGAAGATGATATGATTTTAGTAAGTTCAGTTGCTACGGATACATCTTTGGTGATTCATGATGTTTGTGGATGTTTCTAGATCATGCTCTATCTGTGTTGCACATTTGCATTGATCGTTGTGCTCATGATTAGAGATTTTCTCTTGTGTGTTCATGTTTTTCATGTTCTTGGCCCACAGGGTGTTGTAGAGTGTTGTGGATCTTCGAGAATTAATTATTTGAAGTGTTTTCATGCTCGAGATTTAATTTTGGGTCTTAACTATGTTGTGGCCAACTTTGGTTGATTCGCATTGAAATTTATTTATTGTTTTTGGCGGATAGTTTGCATATGTTTTATTATTTTATTGAGGTCGACTTGTAGCGATGTAATTTCTTGCTGCGGATATATATGAGTGATTATTTTATCATTTGAAGGCATGAGTATGTGAAGTATGTGAGTCCTGTGTGTGAATAATGTTCAGATCATTTGAAGGCAGAAGTAGAGTGTGAAGAAGAATGAGCAGAGTGTGAAGAAGTGTTCATGTGCTTAACCAGAATTGTAATCAGACATTAGTATATGCTATTTTCTCAGTTAAAATATTTTGGATGTAATCCAAATCTTTTTCTAAGACAGTGAGTCTTCCTTATTTGTGTAATTAATATTTAATTACCCTTGCATAACTTTACTTAGGTAATTATTTAATTCCTAGGTTAATTATTCTCATCCTTATCTTGTTGAGCTATCTTGTTGCTCAAGATAAAATTAGGGTTATGCATCTTTGCTTTTATAAAGCAAATCATATCTTGTAATTAAGTATTCTTGAATAATATTATGTTGCACATCTTTTTGCAATAGCTCTGCTTTTTCTGATTTTCTCTTCTGTGGAAGGATTTTTCTGGTTTGTATTTTAGATCTTGGTTTCTAACATGGTATCAAAGCCTTGATTTGCAACCCCTTCTTAGATTTTTGAGAAAATCATTGCAGATTTCGTTCAGGATTCCTTGAGGGTTTTATACCTTGAGATTGTCTCTCTATTTGGGTGCTCTTGCATGGTGACTTTCGACACATGTTGGAGGAAATCTGAGCTCATTTTTGAGTCGAAGGCTATCGAAAAGGTCAAGATCGACTTTTGTTTCGCCTGAATTCGACATTTTATGCCAGAGTTATGAGGGTTTGAAGATTTGTTAGATCTAGGAGTTGGAAAGCTTTTGGTGCATTTTCAGGCAGATCGGACCTTGCCATCAGATCCAAAGCATCCGAGAGATGAAAAATGACAAATAACTCACCTATATTAAGCGTCAACTATTTGTGAGGCAATTTTTTTTTACCCAGCAGGTCGTACGGCCCGCCAGGTACAGGGTACGACTCGCAGAATAAAAAAATATTTATATATTCTGCAATTTTTTATTCATCTAGCTTTTATAAAAATTTCTTTGGTGAAATAAACTTTATTTGGGCATATTTATTATGGATGGAGGCATTTTTATTTATCTGGTGGTTTGTTTTTCAAAATCTACGATCTCCGCCTGCAAGTACCTTCTGCATCTCTTCTTACATTGTCACATCCGAGAAGTTTGTGCTCTGCCTTTGGGCGCATTTCACCCGCCCCACTTTCCCCACCGACCCGGGTTTCCGGGCTCCTAATCGCATTTTGTCTCCACTGACCGACACTGCTCCACTAGTTGCCGACTTCTCACCGGGCCTCCGTCTCATTTTTTCATTGCCTCGCCTATCGCTCTCACCGGCTCTCAGCCGTGGCACCAGATGCGCCTCACCTCTACTCAAATTTCCACCGGCCACCCAGCTTGGTGGTAGGTTCTTTTTATTTTTTGAGACTGGCGGTCACATAGAGGACCAGGCCACCAGCCTAAGGGCTTAGACTTTGCGTACCATTTAGCCTTTGATGTACTCCCCGGCGTTTATAGTCTCTTTTTTGATTTCACTTAACTTTTGATCCCAGCGACTTTTTGGAACTATATCATGAAAGTCGGGTAAAGTCTTAATTTCTGATGGTTCCGCCTCTTTTCTGAGATTTTTCTCATTTGATGATTTTTTTCTTGTTGAAGCCGTGATGTTCAGATTTCCACTTTGAGGGAATATCTTTGACTCGATGATCCTTTTTTTTCCATTCTCACAGCATCAAAAAGGTGATTTTGTCCTCTACACAGATCTGAAATCAATTTCAATTTTCTATTTATGCATGTGTTTTAACATTCTCTCCTTTTACAGTCATTGGATTATTGTAATAAATGAACTCAGATAAAGTTCCATCAAGGGGGTTTCTTGCATAATAACTGACAGGGAGTGTAGTTTTCACTTTGATCTCCATCTTGATTTGATGATAGCTCTCATGGGTTTTCTAGTTTCCTAGTTTCTGTTGGCTACATTCTTGCTTTAGCTTGACACATTTCAGATTCACATCGGTTCACACTTTAGTTGAGAGATTATGTTTCTTGATCCGCATTGGTTCAGATCCTTCTCAGTTTGAGGGCCATGTTTTTATGGTTAATGTTCCAGAGTCTTTATGTTACTCCTTCCCATGGAAGAGTTTTAGTCTCATTTTGGGATCAACATCGAGATACATGGTTTCCAGATTCTTTCATCATCTCATCTACTATTGCTTCATAGATTCTAGGGTTGTTCCAGTTTGTGAGTTTTCCAGTGTTCCGTGGCATTGGGTCTATTGTCGCATCATTATGATTCCATTTTTGGTTTCTTGTAGACAAAAGTATCTTTCCTTGCTTGTCAGATTACGGTTCTAGTGTTACTCCACAGTGTTCTTCCAGTGCTTCTTTGCAGCAATCATCTCATTGTAGGGGGGTTTTGTCCCACTGGGTTTTCCTTCTCTACCTCATTATTGCATTTGTACATGGGTACCTGATCGCCTTGTTGCCGGGACCCATTCATGCTTTCTTGCAATCCATCTTAGCATTTAGGTGCATGCTTTTTTAGTCTCCCTAAGTTGCACTTATGGGGGGGTGTTAGTGTAATTAATATTTAATTACACTTGCATAACTTTACTTAGGTAATTATTTAATTCCTAGGTTAATTATTCTCATCCTTATCTTGTTGAGCTATCTTGTTGCTCAAGATAAGATTAGGTTTATGCATCTTTGCTTTTATAAAGCAAATCATATCTTGTAATTAAGTATTCCTGAATAATATTATGTTGCACATCTTTTTGCAATAGCTCTGCTTTTTCTGATTTTCTCTTCTGTGGAAGGCTTTTTCTGGTTTGCATTTCAGATCTTGGTTTCTAACATTCCTTTTGTAATTGAGCAGTGAGCTCTAGGCAATGCACTTGAATGCATGTGCATTCCCTATTCATATTTCTTTATACTTTTAACATGGTATAATCTTGTGGACTTACCTCCACCGTGGTTTTTCCCCTAAAAGGGTTTCCACATAAAAAAATCTTGGTGTTATGTGTGTTTCTGATGTGTTGATGATTTATGTTTTCATGGTTATTAATTAGATATGAGAATAAGGGTTAATAAGTTTAATAAGTTTTAATTTCTATGATAACTGATTCACCCCTCCTCTTAGTTGTCTGCCCTTGTGTTGCCAAAAATTTGTAGCAAAGTAGGTTCCTTGGAAGAATTTTAACAGCTTGAGGTGATCTGGGATGGTGACATACAAGAAGGATAGTCCAAGATTTGATGGAACAAATTATTTTCTGTGGAAGACTCGAATGGAGTGCCATCTGAGATGCATTGGTGAACCCTACTAGAGCATTACAAGTAATAGGTATGCCATTCCTCATAATGGTCCTACTACTACTACTGAGATTAGGGATGTTGAGTACAATATTAGGGCTAAGGAAGCATTGTTGAGTGCTTTGACTGATTCTGAGATGACAAATGTTATGGATCTAAAGACTGCTTATGAGATCTGGAAAAAGTTGGAAACTTTGTATGAAGGTATCATGAAGATTGCTAAGTTACAAAGTCTGAAAGGGAAATATAAAATTTTGAGAATGGGTGATGATGAGAACATTACTACTTTCATGCAAAGAGTGAATGAACTTGTGTGTGGTATCAGATGTGCTGGTGGACAATTGGAAGAATTAGAAATTGTTGCTAAAGTGCTTAGATCCTTGCCTACTGCATACAAAGTCAAAGCTACTACTATCGAGGAGCTCTGGACTGTGACAAATGTAACTAGAGATATGTTGATTGGTAGGCTTGCTAGTTTTCAATTGAGTGAATTTGGTGATGCTCTTCCTAAGATAGAATCTGCATTCAAAGCTACTACTTCCAGAAGAGATAAACAAAGATATGATTCAGGAGAAATTTCTTCTAGAAAGGTATTCAAGTATGAGGAGGAAATGAGAGAGATTGAAGAAGAGGAGAGAAAGTTAGAGGAGCTTGAAGCACTTATTGTCAAAAGGGAAGCCAGAGGAGACAATAATTATAAAGGAAAATTTCCTATTAAATGTTTTTCTTTCAATAAGATAGGTCATTTTGCATCAAGGTTTCTAGAAAGATTTCCTAAGCCAAGACCTAGCAAGCCTAAATCACAAATAAAGTGTTATTATTTTGTTGATGATGACAGATGATGAATCCGATAAAGGGAATGCAAGTGAAGATGAATGAGTATTTATTACTAGCAAGGAAAATGATCTAGTACCTACTAAATTTGTTAGTTGCTCAAATGTGGAGAAAGACTTAGCTGCTTGAGTTGAAGAGAAAGATGAATGGGTGATTGACAGTGGATGCTCTTATCACATGACAAGTGAAAAAAGAAAATTTGTGAGCCTGGAAAAGTATGATGGTGGTGTTGTAAGATTTGGTGATGACAAAGCTGGTGTAATCCATGGCAGAGGATGTATTTCTCTTGATGGTAAGAATAATACTGATGATCTATATGTGGAAGGATTGAAACATAATCTCCGGAGTGTTGGACAGATGGTTGACAAGGGATACAATCTTCAATTCAAAAATGGAAAGTGTAGAATATTGGGAAGTTCTGGAAATGTGATTGCTTCAAGTACAAAAACAAAAGGTAAGATCTTTCACCTGAATGCTGCTAGTAAAAGTTGTTTGATTGCTCAAGTTGATGAAAGTTGGTTGTGGCATAGGAGAATGCGTCATGAAGACTTTGACAATATTATCAAGATAATTTCTACTCAGGTAGTGAGAGATATTCCTAAGTTGGTAAAGCCTACTAATACTATATGCAAGGAATGCCAGTTAGGGAAACAAACTAGAATTTCATTTTAGAGAAAACAACATTGTTCAAAAGAAGTGTTGGAGCTTGTTCATATTGATTTGTGTGGTCCTTCTAGAGTCAGAAGTTTACAAGGAGACATGTACTTCATGTTACTTATTGATGTGGGTTACTTTCTTAAGGGAGAAATACGAAGCTTTGGAGAAGTTCAAGATTCTCAAGGCTATGGTTGAGATAGAGACAGGTTTGAAGATTAAATTTCTGAGATCAGATAGAGGCAGTGAATTCACTTCCAGTGAGTTTAATTCTTTTTGTGAAGAACATGGAGTAAAGAGACAATTATCTACCCCACAGACACCTCAGCAAAATGGAGTTGTGGAAAGGAAGAACATGAAAATTCAAGATACTGTTAGGACTATGATGCTGGAAGGAAATGTTCCTCATATCTATTGGAGAGAAGCTATGAGTATTGTTGTTTACATCCTCAATCAGGTACAAGTCAAAGGTGATACTCGTAAGAACCCTTTTGAGCTATGGACTAGTCATAAGCCTACTATTAGATATTTCAAAATCTTTGGGAGGAAATGATATATTAGAAGAGATGATGATATAGAAAATTTTGATGCAAGTAGTGATGAAGGAATCTTTCTTGGTTATTCTACTAAAAGAAAGGCCTACTGGTGCTACAATAAGAGATTGAGGAAAGTAGTTGAAAGTGCAAATGTCAAGGTTGATGAGGACATAGCTATACCATCCAGAACATGTGGATATGAATCAAATGATCAGAATAATAGTTCAACCATAGGAAAGAAAGTTCAGACTCAAAATCAAGTCCAGATCACTCCGGCGAATCAAGAAAATCAAGAGGAAGGAACTAGTGAAAGTGAAGAAGAGAGATCACAAGAGCCAGAAGTTCAAGAACATCCTTAGAATCCAAGGTATGTAAGACTAAATCATTCAAAAGACTAGATTATAGGTGATAAGAACAAAGGTGTTCCGACTAGGAGAAAAATTGCAGAAGAATACCGTCTGATTTCAAAGGTTGAGCCTAATAGTGTGAATGAAGCATGAAAAGATGAACATTGGGTCGAAGCAATGAAAGAAGAACTACAAAAAATTGAGAAGAATAATACATGGATTCTTGTTCCTAGACCTAAGGAAAAAATGTAATTGGAACTAAATGGGTCTTTAGAAACAAATTGAATGAACAAGGTGAAGTTGTTAGAAACAAAGAAAGACTAGTATGTAAAGGATATTCGAAGATGGAAGGAATTGAATTTGAAGAATTTTTTTCCCCTATTGCTAGGATTGAAGCTGTGAGACTGTTTCTTGCTTATGTTACTTACAAACACTACAAGGTTTATTAGATGGATGTCAATTTAGCATTTCTGAATGGTGAACTAGAAGAAGAGGTGTATGTTGAGCAACCTAATGGATTTCAATTGACTAATTAGAGAGATATGGTTTGTCAGTTGAAAAAAGAATTGTATGGACTTAAGCAAGCCCCAAGAGCATGGTATGACAGATTGGACAAGTATTTGCTGAAGCTTGGATTTAGCAAAGGTACTGTTGATAGTAATCTATATTTCAAGATTGATGATAATAAAGATTTGATTGTGGAAGTCTTTGTTGATCATATCATTTTTGGAGGAGATGATGGTTTGTGCATGAAGTTTGCTGATGAGATGCATAATGAGTTTGAGATGTCTATGATTGGTGAGATACAATTCTTTTTGGGATTTAAAATTACTCAGTTAGATAAAGGGATCTTCTTATCTTAGTCCAAGTATTTGAAAGAATTGCTAAAGAAGTTTGGTATGGAAGATTCAAAGCCAGTTGGTACACCTATGGTGACCGGATATAAGTTGACTCAAGATGATGATTCTTTGAAAGAAAATCAAACTAGATGCAAATCCATGATTGGTGGATTGCTTTATTTGACTCAAACTAGAATTGATATCATGAATGTTGTATGCATTGTTGCAAGATTTCAAGATGATCCTAAGGAATCTCATGTAATTGTTGTGAAGAGGATTTTCAGATACTTGAAGGGGACAGTTGATTTTGGGAAGTGGTATCCTATAGATGATGATCTTACCTTGAGTTCTTTTACTAATGCTGATTTGGCAAGTGATGTGGATGACAGAAAGAGTACTAGTGGTGGTGCATTTTTCTTGGGTAAGAAGCTAATTTCACGGTTAAGTAAGAAGCATAATACCATTTCTTTATCTACTGTAGAGGAAAAATACATTGCTGCTGCTAACAATTGTACTCAAGTATTATGGATGAAGTAGATGTTGAAATATATCAGAGTCGTGTATGATGAGCCTATTGCTATATTCTGTGACAATTCAATTGCAATTAACATTTCTAAGAATTTGGTGATGCATTCAAAGACCAAGCATATATCTATCAAGTTTCACTTTTTGAGAGAGAAGGTGAGTGAAAAGGAAGTCAGATTGGAGTATGTGCCTACTAAGGAACATATTGCAGATATCTTTACAAAGTCGTTGCCTAAGGATAATTTTGAGTATCTCAGAGGGAAGCTAGGGGTAATTACCCCTCCTAATCAGAACTAAGATGCATTGACTTGCATCAATCCGTGCATTTCATAGTCATATCTTGATCCAAATTGATGTTGTGGTGGCTGCTACTCAAGGGGAGTAGTCAGATGTTTAGATATGTGGTTCAGAGCTTGTGTGGAGAAAAGAGATCTTTGTCATTGATGTCAAAGGGGGAGAAGAGTTATGTGAAAAAATGTGAATTATCTAAGGAGAAGAGTCATGTGGGGAGAAGAGTTGTGTAAAATAATTGAGGAGAAAAGAGTTAGAACCTAAGGGGGAGTAAGTGCTGAAGATAGTTGCGTTGATGGTTTTTTTCACATCATGTGTTGCCATCAATGCCAAAGGGGGATATTGTTGGATTTTGTGGTTGTGTTTCTAATATGTAGTTGTCATTAATGTCAACACTATTGGCATTAATGCATTAGAAGCTGTATATGTCAAGGATATTGAGAAAATTGTAATAAAATAAGTTGTAGGTTATCAGTGGTGAAGTGAAGTTCAGTCTATTGGTGAGTTTAGTACATTGGTGATGAAAGGTTGTGAATTAAAGGGTTTGTTGGAAAGTATATCTAGTTTATCCATGTTAAGTTTCAGAGATCCATGTAAAGATTTGATCGTGTTATGAGCAGTTATGTTTTGACAGTCATTCTGTTGCTTCAGTTGGCTTTCTTGAATGAAGATGATATGATTTTAGTAAGTTCAGTTGTTGTGGATGTTTCTATGGTGATTCATAATGTTTGTGGATGTTTCTAGATCATTCTCTATCTGTGTTGCATGTCTGCATTGATCATTGTGCTCGCGATTAGAGATTTTCTCTTGCGTGTTCATGTTTTTCATGTTCTTGGCCCATAGGGTGTTGTAGCATGTTGTGGATCTTCGAGGATTAATTATTTGAAGTGTTTTCATGTTTGATATTTTATTTTGGGTTTTCACTATGTTGTGGCCAACTTTGGTTGATTCACATTGAAATTTATTTATTGTTTTGGGCCGACAGTTTGCATATGTTTTATTATTTTATTGAGGCCGACTTGTAGCGATGTAATTTCTTGTTGTGGATATATATGAGTGATTGTTTTATCATTTGAAGGCATGGGTATGTGAAGTGTGTTGGTCTTGTGTTTGAATAATGTTTAGATCATTCGAAGGAAGAAGCAAAGTGTGAAGAAGAATGAGCAGAGTGTGTAGAAGTGTTCATGTGCTTAATCAGAATTGTAATAAAGCATTAGCATATGCTATTTTCTTATTTCAAATCTTCTGGATGTAATCCAAATCTTTCTGTAAGACAGTGAGTCTTCCTTTTGTAATTGAGAAGTGAGCCTGAATGCATGTGCATTCCCCATTCATATTTATTTATACTTTTAATAGGGTATAATCTTATGGATTGACCTCCAATGTGTTTTTTCCCCTAACAGGGTTTCCACGTAAAAAAATCTTGGTGTTATGTGTGTTTCTGATGTGATGATGATTTATGCTTTCATTGTTATTAATTAGATCTAAGAATAAGGGTTAATAAGTTTAATAATTTTGAATTCCTATGACAACTGATTCACCCCCCCTCTCAGTTGTCTATCCTTGTGTTGCCAACAAATTCTTCTTTGTCCAACTTCCACAATTGAGCTTTCATTAGCCCACAGTCAACACTCAAACTCTTAACTAGAAATAAACATCTAAAGAATGTACATTTTCCTTTTACATACCAACTGAAGAACCAACAGTTTCGACAACTGTTTACCTCTACATGATTAAGCCTTAAACAAATAATTGTCAAATAAGAAAACAAAAACTGAAAAACAATGTTACCCAGTGTATTCGAGCTTTGTCACTTCAAGCTACCGAAAAAATTCCACCTGATCATTGCAAACCCTGGAAATATTCTCCATATGAATTTTTGTCTATCGTGCCCTAATGAGGGCTTTGAAATAATGAAATAACAAATTCCTTTTACAAAGCTTTGAAAATAAACTTTTAACCTTTAGTATACCTAACAGCCTCAGGCTTAGATAACTCTTATGTCACTTTTAATGCCCGACACCATATGAGATGCAAATGGTTCTAGGTCTATAGGCCTTTTAAAATTTAACATGAATTCTCATCACAATGTAAGCATAGAACAAACAAGACCATATTATATGCTCTGCAAGCAACCTTATAACATAGTAAGCTAAACACCAATATCATCAAAGGACTGGAATGGAGGAAGCCACCTTAATTGATCAATATGAAATACTTCAAGTGTAAAGACCACAGTGATGTCAATGATTCCAATGCAACCAAACTGAGCCAAAAGTCATCTCAAGAAGCCAGATGTAAACACCATTATAAAAATCAAGTATAAATATCATGAATGCCTTAAAACAATATAGTTGTGCAATAATATAAGATTAATAATGCACTAATATATAATTCAAAGACAAACTGATAATAATCAACTGAATGTACCTAAATTGTAACCTTGAAGGATCAAACTAAAAATCATCCTATCAAAATGATAAACACTGTCAGCATCATCATATATCAAAATCCCAAATCAAAATCCTGTAATTGCATATCCTGCATATCATGTAACTACATATCATATATCAAACAAGTTGAGAATTCCAAATCAGAGAACCAATTTTGTCATCAAGGACAAACCACAAATCACAAACAATTGAAAGCCAACAACTTCATGTGGATACAATAGTATTGCAGGATGATGATGCTTTTCCTTCACTCTTTAGCACTCTAAGCAACTTGCTACAAATATCGTTGCATCTCTTTTCATACCCTTCCAAAAATATAATGGTTTTACACGGGCTAACATCTTAGTTATACCTGAATGTCTTGAATATGGTGCATTGTGAACTTCTTTCCATACCATGCTCCTTAATTCCCCAATGTTAGGTACATAAATCCTTCCCTTAAATCTCAATAATGCATTAGTTTCAAAGTGATATCCCTCATACCTTTGATCTTACAGATTTTTTGTGAGTGCTTGCTTAACATGCTCATAAAACTCATCACCTGTTTATTTTTTCAAGACTTGCTCCTTGAAGTCAATTTGGATTGATATCATAGAGCAGATATGCCTCCTACGACTTAAGGCATCAACAACCCAATTCTCTTTTCCCTTGATATAACTAATATTGAAATCATAGTCAGATATCAACTCCAACCATCTCCTTTTTCGTGCAATTAGATTGTGTTTGTTAAAAGAATAATTTATACCATGATGATCAGTCTCTAGTTCAAATGGTTTTCCCAACAGATAATGTCTCCACATCTGTAATGCATGGACAACTGCTACTAACTCTAAATCATGCGAATCATGATTTTATTGATAGGGTTTTAGCTTCCTTAATTTGTAAGCTATGACTTGCCCCTCTTGCATTAATACTCCACTGTATCCTTCTCTAGATGCATCTATAATAACTACAAAGTTACCATCTAGATTTGGTACTTTTAGTATTGGTGTTGTGGTCAACCTTTCCTTAAGTTGGTCAAATGTTGCTTGACACTTTTCAAACCACTCAAACTTATTCCCCTTCCTTTGAAATTACCTGATGGGAAAAGCTATTCTTGAAAATTTTGTGACAAACTTACGGTAATACCCAGCCAAACCCATAAAAATTCTAACTTCCGACACATTCTTGAGTACCAGCCACTCTAACACTACTTTTATCTTCGTTGGATCTATTGCGATACCATCTGCTAAAATTATGTGACCCAAATATTGTAATTTCTTCTCTAAGAAGGTATACTTTGAGAGTTTTATGTATAACTTATTCTCTCTCAATCATTGGAGAACATTCTCTAGATGCCTGAGATGTTGTTCTTCATTCTTGGAGTAAATTAAGATGTCATCTAAGAAGACCAACACAAACTTATCCAAATAGTCTCTAAATACATTTTTCATTAGGTTCATGAATGTTGTTGGTGCATTCGACAGTCCAAATGGTAGGATTGTGAACTCATAATGTTTGTATCTAGTCTTGAAAGCAATTTTGTAAGTATCTTTGTCCTTTATTCTTAGTTCATGATATCCAAAACATAGATCAATATTCAAAAATACTGTCGCTTCTTGCATCTGATCAAAGAGATCATTGATACGTGTAATGGATACTTATTCCTTATTGTTGCTTTATTATGCAACTGATAATCAATACATAAGTGCAGTGTACCATCCTTCTTCTTCACAAAGATTACTAGCGCTCCCTAGGGTGAAACATTGAGTCTTATCAATTCTTTAGATAACAACTCTTCTAGTTGTGCCTTTAATTCCATTAATTTAGTTGTGGTCATCCTATAAGGTACTTTCGATATAGGTTGCGAACCTGGTACTATGTTGATGGAGAAATCAAATATCCTCTTAGGTGGTAATCCAGGTAATTCTTCTAGAAATACATCCACAAACTTCCGTAAAATAGGATATTTTTCCATATTCGTGCTTCCAAATTCCAATACTCCACCTTCTTCAACATCTAGGAATCTTGAGGTCCATAATATACTACATCTTGAAAAATGAATTCGTTGCATTCCTCAAGTTTCTCCATTTTTATTGCAAAGAGTTGGCAACCTTTCTTCTTTTCCCTATGCATCTGTATAGCAGATATCTACTGTAACTTAACCTCTCTAGGTGTTCCTTGTATTGACACCCAGTTACCTATATCGTCTAAGAATTCAACTATTTTAGCATTACAATCTACCTTGGCCCTATGTTTCCATAACCAATTCATCCCTAAGATGACATCATAAGAACCTAAGGGAGCTACATACAGATTTACTTCTGTTGAGAAACTTGGAAGTTCAACTCTTGCTTTGAATAGACATTGACTTCGTCTCTTGTTTGGTTTGCATATTCTACAACCAGAGACTTTTTCATGTAGCCAACTTTTCTAGACATTTGACTTGCTACTCTAGGGGAAATGAATTTTTTTATTGCACCAGTATCTATTAAAATCTAAATAGGAATTCCAAACAAAGTACATGAAACTTCTACTCTAGAGTAATTTGGTACTTTGCTTGTCAATTATCCACAACATGAATCCTTTGTTGGAACACAACTCTTTGAGGTGGAAGAGAGTTACCATTTGGTTGTGTCCCAAATGGTTTGCTTAGAAAATTTCTCGCACAATGATCCCCACCACATGTAAAACATCTCTTCACTAGTCCCCTCCTTTTCATAGGTCTTCTAGAATTACTTTCATTTCCACCAACATTGCTTTTGTAGTTATTGTTGAAGTTGTTGCTTCTTCTTCGATCTCTCCTTGGTTCACTCCAGTTATTTTGGAGTACTTTATCCCCTTGCTTTTGAAAACTTTTCCCTTCACTGGGCTTTCTTGGAGCTTGATTGTTTTGCGTCCAAATGAGCTTCTTTTGATTTCTCTCTTGGTAGTTTGAGATAGACTTAAGTCTTTGTTCATTCTTAATTTCGTTCTCATATACCAAATCTGTAGTAGCTAGACCATGCATGTGTACCTCACCACCTATTTGCACATTTAGACCCATGATAAATTTTTTTATACAAAATCAATCATCCTTTTGGTACATAGGTACATACTTTAGGAGTCGAGTGAACTTCTCCCAATACTCATTCACTAAGGAGTCACCCTACCTCAGGGTTTGGAAGTTAATGATATTTTGGTCATAGAATATTTGGGTCAACCATCACTTTTGAAGGATCTCCAAAACTCACTCCATGTGAGACTTAAAGAACTAATCCCAAGCTCCATTTTCTTACTCATTCACCAGTTGAATGCTTCACTAGCCAACTAAAATGCTCCCTATATGACTTTAGTGACCTCAGAGTAATTTTTGGTTTCAAAATACTTCTCCATCTCCATAAGCCATGCTTCTACCGCATATCCAGTAGCACTACCTTCAAATATTGGTGGTGTGATCTTCCTCATGTCACGTGATAACTCACTTGCCAAACACTTCCTTTTGGTTCCCTCTGAATATGATTGTGACCTATCACTCTCTTGATCACTAGATTTAGTATGATTATAGGAATCCTACACTTCTTCGTCATTGTTGGGAACTTCTTCTTTCTTATTTGGGACTTCTTGCTCCTCTCTTTCCTTTCCCCTAACTTCTTGTTCAAGGTTTCCTATTCTTGTTCTAGTTTTATCCATGATAGCCATAATGCAGTCCAACTTAGCTTCGATATTCTCAATGCCTTGAACTACTTCTTGTCTCTCCCCAAAGTTAGTTCTTGTCCTAACCATTTTTCCAAGAATAGTTATACCTAAAAGTTTCATTTTAATTAGATCTATGAGGGTTTTCTCAATGCTAACAATATTCCAAAATATCTATCATTCAAATAAGAAAATCTATTTAAAGAACTCATTCATAAATTTTCCAAAACAAGATTTTTATTATAATAAAAAATGATTTTCAATTTCCTTGAGTTTACATAGAATGACTATTTAGATAGTCTAAGGGAGAATATCCCTTTGATTCAATTTTTGATACATAAATTTGTGAGGTATAACCCTCAGATTTTTGCTCATTTACATCAATGAAAGGATTATAACCCTCTGATCTATCCTCAAACACATATTTTTGAGGTAAATAACCCTCTAATTCACCACTTGTGGCTATTATAGTGACTTTTGCTAAGGGAAGAACTCAAGGATCCCTAAATATCATGACTGTACTAACACTACATTCTGAGGGCATATCCTTGGAAAGTGACAAAGAGTCTAACTTGGTTGGAGAGATAGAAGGTAAGAAGTTGAAGTTGGAAACCTCTTTTATCCTTCTCTTCTCTTGGCTAATTCGCAAAAGAGTGTGACTAAAAGTCTCAGTATTGCTTACCCAAATGGTGTTGTCATAATTAGTTCCCTCAATTGTTTCAAACAAGGGCTTCTCTTTCCTTCTTGTCCCATAGGTAGCACTCATTTTCAATTATTGAATTTCTTGTAGTCGGGTATGTGCAGGATCATGGTATGCCAAAAAGTGGCAATATTTGTAGGGTATGTGGTTGACGACTTTTTTTTCACCCAAAATTAATGAAACAAAAAGGGTTTTTAGAGGAGATTCTCAGCTTTCCAAAAATATAAATTATGATTTAATTTGAATTTAATAAATAATTATTATTCATTTTCTATTAGAATTATGACTAAAGTCCTAATCGATAGGCTGATTGAAAACATCTATAACTTTCAACGGTATCATATATTTTTTTGAATCCAAAACATGTGTCACATTCTATGCTTTTACATAATTATATAGATTAAAAGAAAATTAAATTTCATGAATTTTTGACCTCTTAAGGTGGTCGATAGATCAGTTTTATATTTTCTAAAAGTTGTAATAAAAAATTCCATAATTAATTATTACTTGGAAAAAAATTACAAAAAAATATGCATCAGCATCCGACATGAGTCCTCTACTATATATAAAATCTCAACAAAAAATATTATCATTTTATTATGGTTAGGGTGGTCGACACACCTACTTCTTATTTTTTTCCCTAAAATTTAAGTACCATGCATTGAAATTTCAAATTTTCACCAAATAGATTTTATTTATTTTTAAATAAACCTAGTATTTTAGAAACTACATTCAATTTTCTACAAATTCTATTCTTACATATTTTTGAAATAATATAGATAACTTATTCAAATATTTACGTCAAGTTGCCTAACACTGATTTTTCTGAATTTTTTGCCACTTAAGGGCCTGTTTGGCATACCATGATCCTGCACATGCCCAGTCATCTTGAGACACACTATCCTAGCACAATTATTTCCAAATATTAGAATAATTTATTGTTGGATTGGAAACATAGCGAGCACATAGTTTCCAGAGTTGAACCTAGTAGCTCTGATACCACGTGTAGCATGCCCATTGTTCTACCTAGTAAATCTACTAAGTTTTACCCATATGTAAAATTGTCTATGCATCTAATGTAAAATAAATAAATTTTTTCTTTTCTATTCAATAATACATGCATAATTTGAAATATAAATTTATCCAAAATTTTCCATTGCATAATCAAAGAATCATTCCAACAATATAAGTATGATTTAACTTTACATAAATATATTCAAGATAATGTTTTACATTACAATTTCCATATAGATGGACACATGATTACATACATTGCTTCAACAAGCTTACAAGAACTAGAAATACAAATGGTCTAGAATGTCCTCCCAAATCTTGGCCACCAACTGCATGGGGAGAAGCCTCACTCAAGCACTTTTCTGCCACCCATAGACTTACTGTGGTCCCCCACACATCTACCAAACTTATTAAGATGGCCCTCCCTTTGATGAAGAGTCTGGTTTGGAAACCTCATCCTTCAAATAGCCTTTCTTGAGCATAGTGATGTGGCCTACATATCTAGAGCTACCAAAATGTTTATTACCTCATATATGATTAACTCAACCTAGAATGTAAATTAGATCACATAGTGAACTGACAGTGTAGACAGTGGCTACCTACACTACTTTGGCCAAAGATTCATCACCCTGTAACTTTGAGTGAGGTCATCTATTTCACCACATTTAATTGCTTGATTTGTATTGAACATTAGTATTCTCTTCTAAGGTTATCCCATTTCTCATGGATTATCCTAACTCAAAGAATAACCTTCCCGTTAACTCATATCTAAAAGAATTTGACATATAAATCAATATACAACTCTATCTTATGCTACACACCTGGAGTATTATCAAACTACGTATAGTTCCAACATTCTAAAAATAGTATAAATAATATACAATCGTATAAAACCCATGATAGTATAATTATCTATATATGTATAAACCCAAAAGAAAGGTTTCCCAACACAACAAATAATCAAAGAAATTTAAAAATACTAGCAAGAATCAAAACACACATAAGAGACAATCTTTCCATCATGGAATCCTAATAAACAATATTTTCAATACAATGAAAAGTGAGTAGAAATCAACATGCTTGTTTAAAGCTCCAGCTGAATAATCTTCCCTCCTAGCTTAATGGCTCAAGATCGCTTGCAACTTCCACTACGAACAACCCAAATTACTCTACTAGCTTCTCTTTGGATCTCTCAACAAAACCAATATAAAACAATAATCCACTTTCTAAATCACAATTCTCAACTCACACAAAAAGTTACAACTGAATAACACAAGGAAAATTAGATTGATAAGTTTAACAATTGGTATAAAGAGCACCTTTATTTATACTAATTTGTGAGGAATCAATGTCTACAAACAAGTTAATATTTCTGCCACGTTTCTAACCTCATGCAACGACTCACCAAGCTAACTCACAAGTTTGCAACACATCACAATCCTCGCCATTTAAATGGTTGATTCAACTTGATATAAGGGACAACAAGCTAAAAAAATGTTTCCTAATTTGAATTCCTTCACATAATGATACCAAGTTTGCTCTTGACTGAGTGTTAATGATATTTAAAGACTTATGCATATTTTGGAGACCTCTTATACATTCCAAACACTTGCAATATGGTGCCACATTCATATGTTAGAACCTACAATTATAGCATGGGTTTGACAGATTCAAAAGGATTTTAAAATAGTATTAACTTCCTTCTAAAAGGTTTACACAAAAGCAATAAACTCCTATATGTTTCATTCAATGGTTGACTTGGTCTCACATAACTTCATGCTTCAATCTTGTATCTAGTAGGCTGCGCCTATATCATATGTGCCATATATCATGATATGTGCTTTAAATTCTCTTAAGCACTTCACAAATATTAACAATAAAAATAGCGGTATATATGTATTATGCTTTAATGCTTATTACTAGTGGCTTCTATCATATAATATATATAATATATATGTATATATGTTATATATATATATATCCTCCTTTGATATATATATACATATTTCACAAGGTTAACAAATACATTATTATTGATTATCAAACATATATAAATATATATACTATATATACATATACATAATATTATTTCAATATCTTTATAAAACACTTATACTCATAACCTTCGATGGACATATATACATGAAATGTATATTTACATACATACATACATACATACATATATATACATATATATATACATACATATATATATATATATATATATATATATATATATATATATATATGTCACCTTAGTCCAATCAGTATTCCCATGCATATGGGTAATTCATCCAGGAGCATGCGTAGGTACGTCTACCTATGTATACTCATGTATGTATTCACTCACATGTATGAGTTTACCATAGACACGTACATATATGCATATTTACATTTAATGCATATATCTCATCGATATAATAGTAAACATATAAGGAAGGACTTCAACTCAACATCAAGACCTCATCACATTCGTCATTCCAAACGATCATAAAACAAGATTCCAAACCAACATAAACATTCACAATCAGAACTGAAGACCACTAACCCATTACCCAAACTAACTTGAATTAAGTAAGACCAACTAGGGCATGAGTGTGTGAATGCTCAGTAATGCTGAATTTAAAGGTTACCGGATCAAGTTCTTCTCCCGAGTGATACTTCTCATCTCTTTCGGAGGCTTGAACCTATCCCTACATTCAACTTAGTTCACCATAACAGTAGTTAGCTGAACAAATGCATTCATATACATCACATACATGTTATATTCATAATATATATCTCATATACTGAATCATAAAGCATTTAATTGAATCAAACATTTATTCATCATAGTTCCATCATAATTGATAAATAAAACACATTCACATTTATTGAAGCAATTTACCAAACACGGTAATAATAAATAGATAATAACACACGGGGTGTACCACAAATAGTGTCCATGCAAATGAAAAAGAACCCTTCTACAACAACAAGATCTAAGAGCTCCTCCTAGTAACATCTACAACACTAAAGAAGATCATCCATCACCAAGTGATGAATCCATAGTCATTACTAAAGCTCCCTCTGAATAGTGATACCGATCTCTCTAGGCATCATGACTTAACCATCTCCTAATTTGAAAATCCTCCAAGTCCACACACCTACATATCCATCTAACAATAATATCAAGTGGCACCAAGATCTTAAAGGCAAGGAAATATACCATTATTGTCACAACAACTCACACAAAATAGTGTATACAAGCTATCAATGACATCATGACAAAATGTACTATAGGCCCCCACAATTGACTATCTAGGTACTCAACACCATCCATCCTCTCATCCCAAAGCAAAAATCCAAGGCACAAATGACCATAAACAAGGTCAACTAATACAATCTGCACACATTGAAGCAACCTTATCGATATAAATAGTCCACATCTGATTTCTCCCACTACAATCAAAAGGGTGGCCTACCCACATGATTGCATAACTAGTAGATCTAGTGATTGTTACATGAAATCCCATCATCACACTAGTAAAAAACAACTTGAGATATCAAAGGAGATATCATGTAGCTTTTCATGACTCAAGCACCAAATCACCAACAGATCCAATTTTCCAAATAAAAACACAACATGAGCACCATAGTCTAGGAACCACTCAAGCATTTTTGCAAATATACAATTGTTTTCATCCAAAAAACTCACGAATTTAAACAAAATCTTTTCCATAGATCTACAAACCCATAGATTTTACAATATAGGAAACCTATAAAACCTCCAGAGGAAATAGGTTGTCCATAAGCTCATAACAACTTCACAACCAACTATCAAATAATAAAGCATTTATCAACATTTCCTCATTGAGAAGGTTGTAAACCTCCTCCCACCATTCATAAAGCATGAATGTAGAGTTGCAACTATCTTACATCCGGAATCATCCCATGACCCCATAAAAAGTTATTTGTATATCTACAAAAGCACAAGTTTTTCTTAATCATGGAAAAACTACAAAACCACCATGTTTAATTTCCAACGCACATGCAAAACCATATCCACTTAACATCTGGAAGAGCCAAAGATCAGAAAGCAAAAATAACAGTTAATCCAGAATATGCATAACCATATATTTTTAACTATCATGAATATGCATAACCATATATTTTTAACTAAAAATCTATAAAAC
Organism: Sequoia sempervirens; assembly: GCA_007258455.2. NCBI lineage: Eukaryota > Viridiplantae > Streptophyta > Pinopsida > Cupressales > Cupressaceae > Sequoia > Sequoia sempervirens. Next base: position 42,748,657 of record VDFB02373365.1, read on the forward strand.
CCTCAAATCTTAAGAACATGAATTTGAGCTATGCAAGTACAAATATCCATCAGGAAAGTAGAGGCATGATAAATCTTGGCCCATTTATAGGCCAACTCTACCACCACCATGTACATGCATCTGAGAGAGAGATAGGCTATTGTAGAAGCTTCTAGATCATCCAATGATCAACTCCATAGTCTACATGCATTCGAGGATTATAAAATAGTGCCTTCCAATATCAGGAACTAAAACAAGAATTCAATACAAGCATAACACACTATGGTCACAACAACACAAGTATCTCCATATCACCAGGGGGCCTATCTTAGACACCTAATACAAATAATTTGTTGCACACAACCATGAAGTTTAACCACACCCCATGCGTCAAGGTTATTCAACTGTCTAACTAGGAGCTCTAGATCAACACCATTTCAATGCGATTAAATCCACTTCTTTTTGTCTAAACCATCCTTCTTTGTGTCTGTTGTTTCTAGAAACTAAAGCAACTACAAATTTTTCACTTGCCAAAGGATTAACAATCAACCCATTTCTCCAACTTAGATTCCCTCAAGCCTCCAAGGCTAAGGAATCATCAGAAGGGATACCCAAAACACCAAACACCACATGTGTCACCATGCAAGCACATGCAAGCGACATACAAGCCCATGCAAGTACATACAACACACATGAAAGTACATGCAACACACATGCAAGTACATGTAACTTGTACACATGCACATGCAAATTTGGAACTAAGCTCTGATACAAATTTGAAAGGAAAAATCATAGGCATCCTAAAAATCCATCTAGGATTAGTATGTGTCTTTGGTTACATTCATTTGAATGTAGGAACCTAAAAAAAATATACCACTATGGCTTAAAGAGGAAACTGACATAGTTATCTTCCCACTGTTAATTCTTAAAGGAAAGAGGTAATTAAGTTTTAGATCTTTTCAGATCAAGTATCATAAAAATTACAAGAACATAAAATAAAACAAGAAGAATAAGAAAGAAGAGAAAGAACAAAAAGATTTATGTGGGGAAAACCCTTTTGGGTAAGAAAACAAACACTCCAAAACCACAGAGCCAATAAATTATTCAGTAACAAATGCAATTACAATACATTCTTTAGGCTCAAGGCTAGTGCAAGAGATTTACATCTTGTTCCATCTCTGGCAAAATTACAATACCATAACCCCTATGAATAAATCTTACCACATAACTCCTCTAGCAAAATACATGTATATATATAGTCTACAATGCCTAGGAAATGAGTTTCCTCAAACACATTCCCATGCATGAACATGCAACAAGAAAGGCACTACATACAAAAGAATGCAACATGCACATGCAAAAAAGCACCTGTCAAAAATTTGGGCATCCACATTCCAAGTTTGACTCAACTAGGAATAGAAACTTCAACCTTGCACAACTCTAATTGCAAATAGAACCTTCCAACTTCAATTTTCAAATTGGGCGCCAACTTCCTCAAAATTAGCAACATGTCATAGTTAACTCAACATGCCTTGACACATGCCACCTCCATGCAACTCCGAGAAGTTTTTACAAACTCCTCTCTCCAAATGAGCACCCCAGTGACAAGTGTCACTATGGTGCACCTCCATGAAGTATGCACAATTAATAATGCTTCCAATAAGCTCCTAGGTTACAAGTGGCACTCTGTTGAGCTCCGCACCTTGCATGTAGGATATAACACTCCTCGAAAGGTCCCATAAAGTGTTTGTGACAACTATTATAGTTGGAAACTTAGTACATTTCAATAACTGCACAAATATTTATCCCATAAATAATGCTAGGACTCAAAGGTTGAGACACCTTAATCCCAACAAGTAAGAGGAGGAAAGCTAACAAATAACAACCTTGAGGAATTATTGTAAAGCATGGTCATGTTCAAGAGAATTATCCTAAGCCTTCAAAACATACTCATAGTATTTGAAAAAGTCCTTAAGGATATTCAAAATATTCTTAAGAACAATATGTCTATCTTTTACTCATTTAATGCCTTGAGAAGTATGGTAAGCTTGAAGATCTTGAAAAATATCTTTAGAAGGTTGATCACCTAGTTTCAACTAATGTAATCTGGCTTTTATTTGAACACCTATAGCAAACTGGTTATCATCAATTTACTTTTTTTATGGAACTTAACCTCCTTGACCTATGTAGAGGAGGATATTCGATACTCCCGAGTCTCTAAGACATGGAAGAGTCTATAGGGAGCAAATTGTCCTCAACTACCTCAAGGAAATAAGATTAAGTGATAGGAAACAACTAAGGGAGAATTTATGCAATGTTTTTAGGTTTTATGATTGTTTATTAAATTAAAAGGGAACTTCAGAAGCTGAGTGAATAGACCTTAGAGGTCTCGGGAGACAGATAGACAAGCTCTTGACTAGAGAATGAAAATACGGACCAAGGGCGATAGTGTGGCACACTGGTGTCTCATACAGACGAGAGACAAAGTTAGCCACCAGAAATAATTAGGATCTACTAACTACCCAAAATATAAAGTTTGATAGTTTAACTAAACTAAACTAAACAAAATGTTGAAAATGCTAAAAATGCACAACTAGAAGAATACTAAATAACAAGTAAATAAACTACTTAACGAGATGACTAGTAGAAGAAAAGGGATGGACTCATAGGTGGTCTAGCTATGGAGCCTCCTACAAATCTAAATAAGAACAACTTGCACACACAAAAATGAGGAGAAAGGTTGGGTTTATTTTGGCGCTTACCTTAGTCAAACCCCCACTTTGGTGTTTCCACCTCCATAGATAGCCAAATAGACAACAAGATAGAAAGATAATAGATAATATGAAATGAGAAGACAAAGATAAAGAACATGCAAGATAACAATATGTGATTCTATAAGAATGATAATGTAATAAAAGGAAATTTTAACCTCCCTCCAATGAGTTCAGGAAGTTGATAGGAAGAGTAATGCCTTGAGATCTAGAGATGAATGTGCAAGAGTGTGATGTAGAAGAGCTTGAATCGATAGGAAAAGATGTAGAGTTGCAAGAAGAAGAGAGTTAAAAATGCTAAGAAGTGAGAATGAAGTTGTAAGAGTGAAAGAGAGTGAATGAATTGCAAGAATGGAATAGAATGAGAATGAATGGGAAGAATATGGTCAAATTGCATGTTAGAGAGCCATTCCCAGGCACCCCTATGATTGCAAAGGCATTACACTTCATGGGTAGGTAGAAGTGTAACATCCCAACGATCTAGGAACCATAAATCTTGTCAAGATTTTCATGTGGCATGCAAACATCTGCGTGTCATGAAAGCATCACAAACAAAAATTCCCCCACCAACATAAAATGACAAGGTAGGGATGAAAATGGAGGCTAGGAAGGTTGGTTTTTTCATTATCATCTTATTAAGCTAAAGTGAAGGGAGATGCAATGTGAAATTGCATAAGGGTGCAATTTTTTGACATAAAATTTTTCCCCCATTTTAGTGAGCATATGTATCTAAACATGTGCAAGCTAAAGTAAAAAGAGGTTGATGAGAATATACCTAGGACAAAGAGGAAGTAGAACTCCAATCTGGTATACTTGACATAAAGAAGCTCCACTAGGACATGAAGGGGACACAGGTCTTTGATCCTACAAAGTTGACTGCAATCTCACCACAAACATGTTAGCTGCAGACAAACATGTTAGGCAAAAAGGTTACAAATAGACATAAGACAATTTCATAGATATGACATGACATAATATGATTAGATAAAAGATGGCGTTGATAGGTATAGCTAGCATGGCTAAAGACCATATGAAAAGCAAATAGGCTTGTGGCTACTACAAATTGTGTTATAGGACAATCACAAAAAAGACAAGACAAGTCTAGTTAGGCTGCCCCCAAGCTAGATGATGAGACATAAGACATCACTGAATCCTTTTGAAACTTTTTTAAAAGTAAGAAAATATGATAGCCCCCCCTTAGAATGATGTGTACGTAGAGAAACACATGCCATTCTAAGGAGAAGAAAAAGACAAGAGATGATGTGGCACATGATACATAGCAAGATGTATTCATGGGATGTTGTCACATGAGGGACAACACATAGAATCCACTACATCACAAGAGAGAGAAGTAGAGATGAAGAAATAAAGATCATAGGGGGATCCGATTATTCGAGGTCAAAACTGCTCATAGATATAGATAGATAAATATAGTATAATATATGTATGAACTATTATCATCCCCCAAATATATCAGAATGAGAAGAACACATGAAGATAAGATAAAAGTAAAAAATGGGTCAATATGGAAGAGGCCTAAATACTCCAATGCTTTGCATCGTTCCCAACATGAAAGCTAAAATTTACAACATATAGAAGAATGATTAGATAAATAGAAGTGTACGATAGATTTTATCACTTGTATCCAAGTACCTATAAGGCTAGTGAGGGTCCTCCAAGAGAAAGCACAAACATAAATAGATGAGGTCAAGAGAACACAAACATGCAAAGCTAATCTAAAGATGATGAAGAAGGGGCCGCTTTAGTATGACTCCACCAACATGTTGTCCTACTCCCAATGTAGATCAAATGTTATATGGGGAGGGAAGATCAACTTGTAGGGGGGATAGCTAAGGCGGTACTAGTTGTTTCACCTATGACAAGGGAAAAGGAGGACGTCGCCTCAATGTCCTCATTGACAAGGTCCTATGAGGCTAACACCACAAATTTAGCAAAAATAGAAGAAATGGTAGGAATATCCTCCATCGAGTCAAACATACACTTTTTTGGAGTGTAGTGTTGTGAATGGACAGGAGGAGGAGGATGAAATGGAGATTCATTAGCGACCTCAGGGAGAGGGGGTAGTGACAAACTTTAGAGGAGGTGATGTACTCATCATGAGGACAACACAAGCCAAAGAGGAATAAGATGAAGGAGGCGAGGAAGATTTTTTGTGACCATCATCTAGAATGAGGTCATGCTTTGACTTACACTTGAGTGGAGGAAGGGGAATCCTCGTAGTAGAATTATAAGACAAAGAAGCAACCAAAGCCATAGTCAAGACAACCTTGGTGTGAGGCATGCCAATGAGCTTAGGGAAAGGAAGAAGATTTGGAAGAGAAGTGATAAGCAACATTTCCACTGAAGGAGTGATGAACACTTGCACCCTTTTAGAGTGAGGCTCATTGGGGTCCTTACAGGAAGCTGAAAACAACATGGAGGTGATGAGAACTAAATTAGAAGAAAGAGAAATGAAAGAAGGGGAAGAAATATGAACATAAACAAAGACAAAAATAGGAGGAACAAGAGGATCCTCCTTGGTCCTCTATAAGGCTTCATATTCCTGGAAAAAAGTTCATTAGTGACACTTATGCTCACATGCAAGATGGTTGCGATGACTATGGGAACTAGAAGGTGCAACATGAGAAGACTTCGAGGGATCCTATTCCCTTAATGTAACGCCTTGCCACATAACCCTACAGGACAACATACTACAACACTTAAAATGATTTTTTTTTTTAAAGTGCAACGTACTAAGGATTGTAGAATATAAATTAACATATGATCTACAACTAAGTCCACTAAGGTTCCATGACCACGCTACTAGAATCCCATTAACCAAAATAACAAGAATTGTAAATCATCTCATTAAACAAATTTCATCTAACAAAATAAAGTTCATTTACTCCATCACATCAAATGATCAACCGATATGATTATCTATATCATGTTATCAAAATAACAACATTCAAGATCTTTCAATTAATTAACATACGCAAGATACATCATTACAACAATGTTTCCTCGAATAAGAGAGGAGAGTACATCAAAATTACATTACACGAGACAAGTGATTTATAGTACAATACAAGTACATGAAAGATAGTCCACATGAATAGGAACAAGTGTAGGAGTCCACATCACCAAGAATAGCCACCACATGAATGATCAACATCAAGGGAAACCCAATGGAGTACAAGGTACATTCCACCTGACCATGTGGAAACCTAAGGTCCACCCCCATGCTAAGAGATGGCAATAAGGTCCCACCACCACAATAACAACAAAGTGACAACTAAATGACATAACAAGACTATACAAGACTTCGACATTCAAAGTACAACATAACATTACATAACAATGACACTATTTCTAGAGGCACGCAAGCAAAAATGAAAACACAAGCCAAGGGAATGCTAGGATGTAGTAGGGGAGAGTGTCATTGCAAGGTCTTGGCATGGGTTGTTCTGATAGTCTCTCACTAGACGTCGACCCCCATCTATGGTTGTCCTAACAGTCTCACAATAGAAGCCGACCCCATAGGGTGACACATGTAGAACCAACTTTATTTTTGTGAGGAAAAGGAAGTTGATCTTACCAACCAGGCCTTCTCAACCCATCCTTAGCCAGAACGAGCACTATAGGCATGGGTGAGGCATGCAATTATCTTAATTAGAGTTAGATTCTACCCAACCCCCTAGTTTATTAATTAGGTTATCACTTAGTTAAGAAACTCCCACATGGGTTGTCCTGGACGCCACTGTGTGCATCAGCCCCCATTAAGAGCCACTCCCCCTACTAACAACTAGAAGATCCAACACATCCAACAGGGTAAGCCAACTTGCACGAATCACAAAACCTCCTGAACATATGCAAAAAGGTGAGGCATAAACCATCCCACACACAAATCCTAATCATAGTGGTGAAAAAACCATGCAAGGATAACGACCCTCGTGTACTCATTCAAGACATAAACCACCATCTCAAAATGAATAATCATAGAATCCATCAAGTAGAAAATTTCCCCCAAGCCTTTGGAAGTCTCCTAATAACCATTTGGCACAAAAATTTCCCTCCAAATAACAATAATAAAAAAAAACTAAAATCTATAATAGAATCATGGGATACATAATGAATTTACAATGCAACCATGAATAAATCCATATAAGACATTGTCTCCACAGTTCAGATTACTCCTTAACTTAATCCATTTATTTAAACAAATATTTTCAATTATCTAATACAAGTAAATCAGTTTTTACAAAACCACATACAAAATTCATTACAAGAAGTAAATCAAACATTGCAACCGTGATGTGGACATTATTTACACAATCATATTTCTCATTAACTTAACTATAATACAATTATACTAATTACATAGTAAACTCATGACAAAGCAAAAAATAATCTAATCCATTTATCTAAACAATTAAATACTAAATTTAATAGTAACTTCCCGATTAAACCCGTTCTTATATAAAATTTTCTTTTATTTCCTCATTATTCCCTAATCTATTTCATATAAGGAACAAAACGTTATTTTACCATTAACCAAAAATAATAATCATATATATATATATAGACATATATACTCAAACGTAATCTTTTAAATCGACAGTGGTTTAATAGTATGAAGAAGAAAATTTAAGACGAATGAATAGAAGTTAACTATGTTACACTTAATCTAAGGTTATGCAAGGTATAAAATTGATATCAAAAAAGGCAATGAGATATTCTCATGTCCTACTAAAATCTATATCATTAAATATATTTGATTACTAGAGCTCATCTTCTCATAATAAATATAGGCCTAATTTTTTCCACAATAATTTAAGAAAAATAATAAATTTATTAACCCTCCATACTAACTATTTTACTAATCACTTCTCAATAAATTAAACAACCATTTAATCTAGACTTTAGATATTATGATACACACCCACATTTCTTTAATTCTCTACATGAAATCATCTCCTAATAATTTATATAACCATTCAATCGACACTCTAGACAATATACCCATATTTCTTTCATTCACTATATGGAATCAAAACTTAATAAATTAAATAACCCTTCAATCTGCACTTTAAATGATCTACTCTTATCCCTTAATTCTAAACAACGAGTAAGAAGCTACACAAGATCTTAATCAACACTAAATCAACTTCCACAAGCTTGACAAAAGTGTAAGGGCTGATTGATCTATTGCTCAGGTAATTGAGATAAGATTTTCAATAATTTATAACATACCTCCTACACCATTGTTCCCTGTATGAACGGTAAAAAGACATAAGTAAATACAACCTCGATGCTTGTATTGCAAAGATGCAGGTAGAGAAGAGGCACAACTAAATGAGGCCTAAGAGTAAGACGCCTATGGTAACCTATAAAACTTGGCACTCGAGTAGACATAAACATTTCTTACCAAGACAACTGAATAAATGAAAGAAGATTATGGAATACCAAGAAACACATAGAGAATATATAATGGAGTCACTTTATCTTCCTTTCGGAAATAAAGCTCAGATAAAGAGGAATGTTGACATACTTTTGCTAAGATTTCTTCTACAAAAATTACTAAATAAACTTTCATTATTAATAACAGCTATGCAAATACACTCAAAAGAGGGATTCGTTACATGCAACGAAAATGTTCTTGTGGAGACTATTGGTGATGCTAAATGGAACAATCTAAAAAATAGGATTGCAATAATAAAATTTCAAGCAGAGGAAATTGGTAGGTGTAAGCCAAGTACGCAAACTTTTCCATCCACCTCACTACTTGTGGCATGATGGAAGCTTCAGAACAGGGTATGCACATTCCAAAAAGAAAAATTATAGAGGAATTTTGTAAGATATTGAAGTTACAAAAGCACTGGTAGACATGGATGCAAACTGTGAAAGCATGGACAAGGCATGCAATTTTTTTGACAGAATTCCACAATGAGATGTCATCTCATGGACTGCAGTGTTCGCAAGGTATCCATAAAATGGATTTGAAGCAGATTTCAGACCAATACGAATAGAATTCGGGCATAGTAATGAGCACCGCATGACTCATAGGGATGACGCAAAGCCCAAAGAAACAATACAATCTATTAGTTGAGATGCTATGAGCCAAAGAAATATTAATAACAAAAACTTATGAGAAAGCTAAGCATCAACTATGCAATTGGGATTATAACACTACAAGAGAGAGATAAATGTATTTCATAATCGACTCTAATAGGCACTGGACATAATGAAGATTAATAAGTTTTAAGTTTGAAAATAATTAATGGTTACTGTGGCGTTTCTAGAGAAGGATGCAATGGTGACACATAAATTAAAGAGAAGGATAGAGAAATGGACGCAAACCTAGAAGGTCAAGCGTGCGATAAAAAGAAAAAACCCATACTAGTAACTAAACCAAAGGACTTCTCATGAGAAGGTTTATGAATCTAAAGAAAATTTTGACTTCATAAAGCGCCCAAGCCTTCAAAGTACTTCTCATACGAAGATTTCTGAATCTAAAGAACGTTTTCAATTTCACAAAGTGCCAAAACCAGTTGCAATCCATCATGACAACAAAAGGGGTTCCTACATTAGCGTCAAAGAGAATAGAGACACCTGCACATAGTGTCCTGAGCTTTAAACTCATAATTTCTTTAACCAATATTGAATACGAAGGACTCTTATTTTATTAAAAAACCTTATAGCAATGGAAGCGATACACAAGAAGTAAAATCACATATTCATGGAAAACGAATACCATACTAAATACACATTCACTCAAATAAACCTAAACTCAAGGGTAATACCATAAAACCATATAAAACGCAAGCCCAAGTATAATCATTGAATAAGTTTGGAATACACAATGTTGATTCTAAACGCAGGGAAGCAAAAATGCCTACCCAAATATGAAATCGCAAAGTCGATACCAGCTCTTAAGTGCATAATTAGTAACCTAAAAGGCTGAAATGTAGTGACAACTCAGGAAGAGTAGGGTTCCAGGCTGAGGCGTACAAGTGACGAGTTGATGCAATGAATGTGAAATTATTAGAAAATACCCACTGTTGTGGAATACTAGACATAAAACACTACTTGCGATTCACGAAGGCAAAGGCCAAGATCGGCCTTGGGTACCGAAGTGTTATCCATTAGAAGGGATGCGGTCTGATAAATAAAGAAAGAGAAGCTTAGAGCAATACCAAGCCATGATAGCCTCTCTTCCATTCTTCAAGATAATGAATGCATTTTCATGGCCGGGCTTAAACATCACACACGGCGCGGCTTAAACATCACACACTAAGGGTTTGACTTCTTACGTGGCTCTGGGTCCCACTCTTACACTGTTCGGTCGGGTTCTCATCTTCCGTTTCCCGTTTTCTTCTTTACTGCACTCCTCTGACTCTCGACAGTCACGGTCACTGCAACTTCCATCAAATCCAGCTGTCTGAAACTGACGGTTAAGTTTGAATTGAAATTTCAAATCTGCCTCTCCCGCTCAAGCAGCAACAGGAGGATTTCTAGTGCCAGATATGCTTTGATGTCTTTTTTTCCCTGCTGCTACTTCTTATGGAAGCCTAGCTTGCTGCTGCTCTCTTTTCTTTTTCTTTGAATAGCAAGAGAAACTCTAGGCCCATCTGCAGAGCATGTAGACGGTTAAGTTGGAAATCCTCTGGTAGACATGTATGCAAAATGCGGAAGCATAGACAGGGCCACGTGAACTGTTTGAGCCGGATGCCTCAAATAAATGCGGTCTCATGGAATGCTATGGTTGCAGGATATACACAAAATGCGTTTCTTGAAAAGGATTTAGAAACTTTCAACTAAATGCAATTGGCAGCTGTAAAGCCAGACTCCGCCACCTTTGCCAGCATTCCTTGCGCCTCTGACAAAATGGAAGCTTTGGAACAGGGCATGGACATCCATCACAGGATATGGATAGCGGAATTTTGTCAGATGTTGTAGTCGCAACTGCCCTGGTAGGCGTGTATGCAAAAATGTTGGAATCATAGACAAGGCACGAGAACTGTTTGACAGAATGCCTCAAAGAAATGTTTTCTCATGGAATGCCCTAGTTGCAGGATATTAACAAAATGCATTTGTTGAAAAGGCTTTAGAAACTTTCAACCAAATACGATTGGCTGGTGTAAAGCCAAACTCTACAACCTTTGCCAGCATCCTCCCAACTTGTACCGAATGGGAGCTTTGGAACTGCTCTGGTAGACGTGTATGGAAAATGTAGCGATATATTCAGATAACCTACATATTCAACTTTTGGAGTAATTTTGATAGCATAACTATAGTTACAATTCATCATACAAATTAGCAAAGAGTATATGAGATTACAATTCATCATACAAATTAGCAAAGAGTATATGAGATTACAATTCATCATACAAATTAATGAAGAGTATGTGAGATTAAGAGTGTTGAGGAAGGTTTAGATGAGGTATGTGTTTAGGTTGAAATTGGTGAAATAATATTGTGGATACACTTTGTGTGTGTGATTAGTGATATTAAATCGTGACGATATGTGTTTAAGCTAGAGTTCTCAATGTGGTTGTTGTGTGAACATGTCATTCTCAAGGAAACACAGGGACGCGTCCCCTGGGTATTTGCTCCCCGTCCTCGTCCTGGTGCCGTTTCGGGGACAGGAAACGCGTAGGGGATGGCTGTCAGCCGTCCCCCAGAAGTCCCCGAAATTCAAGGACGTCCCCGATTGCCAGAAACATCCCCGAGTGGACAGGGGACTGCCAGGCCGTCCCCTGGACAGATAGGGGACGCCTAGCCGTCCCTCGACCGTCCCGAGGACGGCCGGTCGTCCCCTATCGCACAACAGCATAAAAGACATAAAAATAAAGTTTTTTTTTAAATTTTTTCTTTTTTAAAACATTGCTTTGTGGGCCCCACGCCTTCCCAACCCTAATATGGCCACTTAAAACATTTTTTTACCTTCATTTGATCTCATTTTAACTTGCCAAGATAAAATTGCAGCCAAGAGCAAAAGTGAGAAGAGAAAGAGAAGGGTTTGAAGGAGTTGTTGGAGAAGAAAAACCAGCATTTAGGAGGAAGAAAGGAGAGCATTAAGCAAGCAACCAACAAAAGAAGTGAAAGAGGTAAGTTAATCTCTCATTATCTTTCATTTTTTTTCATTTTTTTCTAAGTTAAAATGATAAAATGTATGATTTTTTGTTTTTTTTTTTAATTTTCAGTTTGCAAAAACCAAAAGAAAACAAAATGAGCAGCAATAGTGAAGATAGTGGGGATGTTGAGAGGGGGGAAGAAAACCAATCAATTCATATGGGGCAGCCTCAAACAAACCCATTTGATATCCCTTCTGAAGACTTGAAAAAATATGCAAAAGGCCCTTTTAATTCTAAAAAACCTCTTCTTCAACTAGCATCACGTATAGACAAAGGCAAAGGGAAAAACACTGGGGGTAGTAGATTGTGGCTATGTCACATTTGCAAAGAAAAATATAATGGGAGCTATACAAGAGTCTATTCTCATCTATTGGGTTTTGGAGGCCATGGGGTCAAGGGTTGTAAAGATATAAAAGATTTTGAGAGGATGGAGTGTTATAGATTGCACTTGGAGGCCGGAGGAAGGCCTATGGATCAGCTTATGCAAACTCAATCCGCACATTCAACCTCACCTATGCCCTCTATGCTTGGTAGTCCTAGTGTTGGTAGTGGTAGTAGTGGTGCGGGTGGTGTTCATATTTCCACAAGAGGGAAGAGGAAGGCTGCTACTTCTAGTGAGCAGCAAAATACAGTTGAAAATATGTTCAATGTGCAAGCACGAGATGTGGCAGATTCTTCCATTGCCAAATTTTTCTATGCCCATGCTATCCCATTCCATGTAGCACGTTCTCCCTACTTCAAACAAATGTTTAGAGATGTGGCAAATGTTGGTACCTCATACATTCCCCCTGGAGAACATAAATTACGTACTACACTCCTTGAAAAAGAATATTCTAAGGTGAGTGTGGTGATGGAGGACATGAGACAGTGTTGGATTAGAACAGGTTGCTCTATTATCATGGATGGGTGGACCGATATTAGACAACGGCCACTTATAAACATCATAGTCACATGTTCAGCTGGTCCATATTTCCTTAGAGCCATTGATTGTTCTGGAAAGCGCAAGGATGCAGAATTCCAATTTAATATTTTGAAAGAGGCTATAGAGGAGGTTGGGGCAACCAATGTTGTGCAGGTGGTTACTGATTCAGCACGTGTGTGCAGATTAGCAGGTTTGATGGTTGAGAGTGCTTACAAGCACATCTTTTGGACTCCTTGTTGTGTTCATGCGTTGAACAACGCATTGAAAGACATAGGGAAGATGGATTGGGTGCACCAGGTGGTTGTAGATGCTAGAGACATTCAGATGTTTATTTGCAACCATCACACCTCACTTGCCCTCTTTAGGACATTTTCAAGGAAGGAATTTCTCAAGCCTGTAGCAACAAGGTATGCCAGCTACTTTATTTTGTTAGAGAGGATGCTTGAGGTACAGGAGGCTCTACAGTTGATGATGGTTAATTCAGAGTGGAATAGATGGGCTATGGCAAGCACTGCAGAAGGGAGAAGCATCAAACAAAAAATTCTTGATGATAATTGGTGGTCCAATGTGAGGTAAAAAAATTGTTAATTAATAATTTGTTATTGATTGCTGATTTTATAAAAATATATATATATGATTTTATTATTAATATTTTTTTATTTTCTAAGTTCTAACTTGTCTTTTTTCAAATTTTTGTTTGCAGATTTGTTTGCTCCATCATTTCACCTATTGTGGATGTCATTAGATATGCTGATACAGACTCTCCAAGTCTTGGAGAGATTTATGAAACTTTTGACTCCATGCTTGGAAAAATGAAGAAAGCAATTTCTGATAAGGATCCTAATTCGGGATTATATGAGCAAAAAATTAGGCCCATTGTGACAAGGCGGTGGAACACTATGAACACCCCGCTTCATATGGCAGCCTTTGCTCTTAATCCCAAATGGTATGTACCTAGACCTGGTAGGATGCCTCCTTGTGATGATGATGAGGTGAAAGAAGGGTTTATGAAGGCCCTTGCAAAAATATATTCAATTGAGGAGGCCAGTCTAGTTCGTACACAGTTCACTGATTTTGTTAATCTCCGTGGTCCAACATTCGGCAAACCAGAGGCCAGGGTAGATAGAACTACAATAGCTCAAAGGGATCCTATTGGATGGTGGTCATGGCATGGGAAGGATGCACCACAATTGAGGACGCTTGCTGTTCGCCTCCTTTCACAGGTAATACTTTAGATTATCATTAACATAATTTGATTTAGATGAGTGATAGTGTTGAAGTTTGAACATTTATATAATCATAATTTAAATTGAATGTCCTAATTAGTAAATTTAAATTACTAATTTAGTTTTTAAATTTTGTCTCCTCTCACAGGTTGCTAGTTCCTCTGCTGCAGAGAGGAATTGGTCAACATACGGCTTTATTCACTCTATCAAGAGGAATAGGCTGACCTCTAGACGGGCAGAAAAATTAGTGGCTGTGCATAGTGCTTTGCGACTCCAGGATCGTCAGACTCCTGAGTATAGACAGACTCCAGCATTACGATGGGATGTTGATCCAGAGGATGTCACACAAATTGATGAGGAGGAGAGACAGGAGGGATTGGTTGGAGTTCCATTAGATGAGCTAGCCCCTCACAGTGACAGTGACTCAGACTATGAGTCTGATTTTGATGCAGTGTTGGCAGATGCCGAGTAGTGGCAATCATCATACTTTCTATTTCTATGTTTTGCCTTTGGACACTTGTGACTTTGTCATTTTGACATTTGTAGTACAAACTTGTAGCCTTTTGGGCATTTTATTATTTTATATCATATGCACATTGACTATTTGACATGAATTTGAATTATGGTCCATGGATGCAATTAGGTAGCTGTAGTATTAATTTGTTTGATAATTCGATTCTATGATGCATATGTCAATATGATTGGTGATTGTTATGATTATCATTACTCATATGAATATCTTAAATTTGAAATTTCCCTATATTTTTAAATTATATATCTCTCTCTCTCTCTCTCTCTCCCTATATATATATATATACTATACAGCCGTCCCCCCGTCCCCTAAAATCCCCTCAAAAATTTGCCGTCCCCAAAACGCGTCCCGCCGTCCCGCCGTCCCGGAAACTTGGTGGAACATAGGTCATTCTATGTTGTGAGTTCATGGGTTTCAAGTCTATGTTGGGATCATCGTGAATGAGCTTGTAGCAAAATATGCACTTGATCTAACCACAAGGAAGACTTTGTGGACTAAATTGGTGAGCATCCTTTAGGTTTCAATGGAGTTGTATGGTCACCAATTTATAGAGACACCATGGTCATTCATGCATAAAGTAACATAGTGGTAATTTTGGTGAATCAAAAATCCAATGATGGTCATTCTAGTAGAGATAGGATATTTTATATCTCAAAAATCCAATGATGGTCATTCTAGTAGAGATAGGATATTTTATATCTCTATTACAAGTTGAATAGCATGTCTTTCCATAGTGAGGTGTTGCCTTGATTATCAAGGTGTTCTTAGGATGATTGCTATGTTAGTTTAAAGTTGGATAATGTTGATTTGGTATAGCAAGGTGTTACATTGTGATCAAGGTATTTCCTTGTTAATATGTGTTAGGGCTCATTGGAGTGGTTGTAGCCCCCTAAATTATGTTGAATGTAATTGTGACTCAAATGCTTAGAGACATGTTTGTGTCTATACGTATGCATGTGTGTGTATGTTTCAATTGGTCAATCTAACTTGATATTGAGTTCTAGATTGGCTAATGGGTGGATGCCATATTTTTCCTAGATTGGTTAAGTGGTGGATTTCATGGTTATCTTGGACTGGTTCTAGAAATTAGTTACAAAATTGCTTAGATTCTAGAATCACTATACCAATCAAATGGGATGAAGACCTCTAAAAGGCTACACACCTCAATAACATCCTTATGAAGTTGAACATATCATTGTAATGGTGTATTGGAGGAAAAGGAGGCATGATACTTGGGTTGACATCCAAGCAAAGTACTCTACACTCAAATAGTACTTAAATTGGTAACATGTGTTCCTACATTATATGAATCAATGAATAACTTTTGTTACAATAAAGATGAATGCATATTATCTCTAAATTCATGAATCTAACTACAATTATATTTGACTATTGTAATGAACTTTGTGATATTTGTTTACCCAATGATATGTTTATAGGAGAAAGGGGTAGATTTGCTTAAGGACTCCATCAAAGATGTGTAGTAGGAAGCATTAAGGATTGTTGGGCGAAAGTTGACAATCATCAAATTATTGGTTAAGGATCAAGAGGCCTGTTATTAATTTTTTCTTAAGGCATTAAGTTCTACAATCTAGAGAATTGTAAAGGATATGTGAATAGTTAAAGTTTATAATACTTTGTGTAAACTAGTTATGTAAAATTTGACCCATCACCTCAAAGATAGAGTTAGTTTTTGAATACCATGATTATACTGTGTGATACTTAAGGCTTGTATGAACTTCCTAGAAGGCTTAATTAGTACAAGTTTAGTGTTTTATTGTCATTTGCTAAAGCTAATTATGAAACCTTTAAGGATTAATACCTTCCTATTTAAATACATTACTTTATATTATTATTTGGGTTTTCATTTATAAGACATGTGACATGATTCTATAATGTTCTAGTTAGTGAACCTAGCTACTTAAGTGTACTTGACCTTAGAGAGGAAATGATCTAAACAATTGGACCCATGGATGGTTAGAGACCAACATGCAGTATTTATGTAATTCCTAAATTTTGTAAGTAATTTTCTTATGTCATAAATTGAGCATATACCCTAGATACAAATCAAGTCTTATAGATGGTCAAGATTTGTTAAGAGATAATTGTATAAACCCTATGGATAAATCATAAAAGGAAGTATTACCATAACTCTTTGAGGAAAATTATAATAGCCTAGACTGAATCCATTATCCTATGGCTCTTTGCAAGATTCAATTATCTAAAGACTAAATAATTTAAGTATTGAAGATTTTTTCTTGAATTAATTATAAAAAGTCTAGATGAGTCCCTTCATGATAATTGCTCTATCAATCCTATCCTTCGAGACTAGATTCCTTTGTAATATTGAAGCCTAATTTTGTTTCCAAGTATTAATACCTCCTAACCATGAATTCCTCAAGAAAATTGTTGATTATGGATGTCTTATAGTCAATCTCTAATGGACACATTTTCCCAAGAGGAAAGAAGCCCTCAAAATAATCCCAAGTCAAGAAAAAACCCTATTCATTATTAGATATCAAGTGAAATCTAAGCCATCAATTGACCAGAGTTAAACATGCACTTATGCCTCTCCTCTAAGTGGGAATTAGAATGTTGCCAGTATAAAAAAAATTAAAATTGTAATGTTAACATT
Organism: Sequoia sempervirens; assembly: GCA_007258455.2. Classification (NCBI taxonomy): domain Eukaryota; kingdom Viridiplantae; phylum Streptophyta; class Pinopsida; order Cupressales; family Cupressaceae; genus Sequoia; species Sequoia sempervirens. The sequence continues at coordinate 42,765,859 of VDFB02373365.1, forward strand.
AAAAGGATCCTCACATCCACTAGGAGTTTTCATGTGGAGATTATTGGTGACACTAAATGAAGTGATACAAAAAATAGGATTCACTATAATAATGTGCACCATATTAGACTTACATGAGGGAACAATGTTTTATTTCTATATTCAAGAAATTTTTATTAACTTTTTATTTTTTATTTGAGTTTTTGGCAATCTAGAATATCATGTTTGATTTTAAAAATTAGATGCATAGAGTGCAATGGATATCACTACTAATATTCATTGTTGGGGTATCTATCAAAGACTTATTTTATGATAACTTGGATGTTTAATTAAATTTTTATAAAAACTAAAACTGTACGAAATGAAAAAATGAAGTAGGAGGTAGAGAAAGAGAAAATAAATGGTGAAGAATATTCCAAATTAAATGGAAAGATGCTTCAACTGTAGGAAATGGGGGAGGATGATTCACAATTATTGTAACTAAAGTCTCCCAAGTAAAATACAAAATCTAACCAACACTTGAAGGGATGATATCGAAAAATTCCATCCACCTCCTTAAGCTCCATGTCACGAATAAAGACAATACTCCTCAAAGTGTCCACAAGAATGTCATTGTGTATGTTTAGAACAACACATAAATATGTATAATCATTTGATGCTAAATTTTTAATTATATGAAATTCTTCTATGCATATGTTATACTAATTGCCTATATTAATGTGAATATCTTCACATTTTTCACCATGAAGAAAACCATGACCATAAAATTGATCATAATAATTGTGGTTCAAAATTTCATAAAATTAAATAATTGAAAGTACATAAGGAGGTGAAATTAGATGAATGATAGCCATAAATGTTTTTATAGAAGTGTGGGAAGAGGAACAAACATACTTTGTATTCATAGGCTCTTTATTCATTTGTGTATACATCATCGAATTAGTTGGATGCGTGAATACCTATTAGTGTTCAATATTGTTAAATTGTGTATGCAATGGAAAATTATTAGCCTAAAATTTCCAATTTCATTTTAGTGGAGCGACCAAATAATTTCCCCCATCATTCACACCATCAACATGAATTGCATTATTATCAATGAGATATAGAATTTTATGCTTGAATTCCTTACAAGTATATGTATGGTGTGTATTAACTCCATGGAAATTGTAGAAGGATTATTCACTATATCTCTTAGATAATCCTCTAGAGGAATCCAATAGATTGATGGAATTAAGGTTGGCCAAATTATTAGGAAGGTTTGAAGAACATTATCTAATGGTTTGCTAAGCTTTGAAATTTCCTAAGCCCTTAATTTTTGAATGATGCAAAATTAGATATCATAGAAATTTTATTGGAACTAGATTTATATTCTTTATTGTCATTTCTTTTTTGAAATTTATTATTTGTTTGATATTTTGAAGGGTTGGAGGAAGTAGGGGAGGCCCCACAATTCCAACCATTAAAATTCAAAATAATTATTTCGCTAGTTTCAACATAAACATATACCTTAGCTAAATTTTGTGAACTACCTTAAACTTACATATTCTTCATTAGTTTGTACAGTGAATTGTACCTACAATTATCTATGCTATCAAAATTACTTATAAATATGTAGCTACATTTTACATAAATGTCTACAAGAGCAGTTGCAACTACCTCTGAGAAAATTTCTATCCATACCCTGTTCCAAAGCTCCCATTTGATATAAGTTGGAAGGATGCTGGCAAAGGTTGTGGAGTCTGGCTTTACACCTGCCAATTGCATTTGGTTGCAAGTTTCTAAAGTATTTTCAATAAATCCGTTTTGTTAATATCCTGTAAACAGGGCATTGAGAACATATTTGTTTGAGGCATTCTTTAAAACAGTTCATGTGCCTTGTCCGTGCTTCCACATTTTGTATATCCTGCATTCTATCAAACAGTTTTTGGAGGCATTTCTGTTGCGTTCAACAATCTTATGGGTAAATGCATATGATTCCTCTACCAAGCCGTCATTTGCTTCCCAACTTAAACTGTCTCTGCTATTTTTAGACGTCCTCCGCAGAAAATCGAAGCATCTCTTTAATGATTTCTGTTTCAGTGCAGGTGCCAAACACAATTGGACTACCTTTGTGGACTCTTTCCTGTAATTCCTGAATGCACTATTTAGTTTTGATCTACTATGGGGATCAAAATTATTACCAAACAATTCGCAGTGCACAGAGGAGCTTGAAATTTGTTGAATCTCCATGACTTGAGGGTACGCCTCGTCAAGTGCAGCAGCAATATGATATTGATCTGACCAAATGCGTGCATTCTGTCAAACATTTCGTGTGCCTTGTCTATGCCCACACTTTTTTGCATACACGTCTACCAGAGAAGTTACAGCTACAACATCTGACAAAAATTCCTCTAACGTTAATCCTGTAATGGATGTCCATACCCTGTTCCAAAGCTCCCATTTTGGCGCAGGCTGGGAGGATGCTAGCAAAGGTTGTGTTGTCTGGCTTAACACCTGCGCATTTGTGTTCTGATCTGATGTCTTGTTTTATGCGATCAAACCATCCATTCGCGCGGGAATCGTTTGAATTTGAAATTAAAGCAACCATTGTCTGAACGGGAACGGAAACGGACGCTGGCTACAAACATGGGCCCACATCTGCCACATAAGCAGTCAAAGCAGCTTAGTGTGTGATGTTTAAGCCGGGCCGACTGGCCCATTTTCATTACCTTTAAAATATGTGGCTCTATTTAACTTGAAAGGGCATAGATTTGCATGGAGATGCTAGTGCAAACTTAGATACAACATCAACATACAAGTGAGAAACTGGGCTCTTATTCCTTTCAATTGGTATCCGATCACAAAGATCTTTAAAAGATAGTGCTAAATAAAGAGAAAAATTAAGTCGAGATAGCCTTTGAATGAAAACTTGGGTCACATAGGTGAATGTATTCATAGAGCCGAACCAGTACATTTGTCTGAGTGAAGTCATAGGCATTATGATCGGGGCTCTGAAATACAGGGAAGCTTAGAAATCTACCAGAGAATCTGGAAAAACATAAGACTACAACAAAATCATTAAATTGACCCATTCGATGAGGCATTAGGAGGGTTACACTAGCGGCTTAATGTAGTTGAGGCTAAATAAGTTGTGGCCAAGATCACAATAGCAAATTCTACTTTCAATACCCATTAAGAAACGAATGTATACACTACTGCATACACAGGCTTAAGGCTTAGGTCAATAAACACTTGATAAATAATGACAAATTGGCTACAAGTAGACTCATTCTAACTTGGTTCGATAGCAAGGTAAAAGACTTGATAAGGGACAACATGCCGCTCTGTCTCCCATTAATCAACACTTAACACCAACATTCGAGTGTAATATTAACATGCATCTAATATGTCAACTTGAAGGAGCATTATTTACAAGTTCTATGTGTGTTACTCAAAGATTTCTAGCTAACCAACAAAAATGTATGTGGTCTAGGGTTGGAGCAGTAGATAATGAGGAAAACCACTTACCTTTCATGGAACGCCCATCTTGAATTCAAACTGCTTCTATGCGTTGGAGTTCCCGTTCGACGTTAGGCATGTCCATACTCAGTGTTTCCCATTCGTGAGGATGGCCAACACACTTGAGCCCTTTTCCTCCCTCTGCTACTTGCTTGACCCATCCCAGAAGTATCTCCAATCTTCCCCATAAGGCATTCTATTTTTTTCTTTCTTTAGCAATATATTAATTTTTGCTGCCGCATGCAATTCAATAACTGACAAGTAATAATTTTTGAATCATAACTAACCTATCTACTTTCCCCATTAATTTTTCTATTTATTACGTATAACTGCCCACTTGCAATTTTTATTTATTTTAATATTACATTATAACTATGTTTATTTACAAATGTATTTATATTATTTATTAACTATAGTGTAACAAAATAATTTATTTTATCATAAACTATGGTTACATATTTTATATTTACTTGTCCCGAGTACCTTAATAATTTAATAATTTTATTTCAATGCAACAATAATCAAACTAACATTTATCAATCAAATAAGTTAAATACCAAACAACACCTGATCACGAAGCATGGTCAAGAGCAAGATCAGCTGACAACATTGATAAGGTGGATCATGGAGGGGCACTACATCCTCCCTCCTAAGATTCGACTTACTCCTGGAAGTCGCAAGGTTAGAATAAAACATACGTAAATTCAGGCAACATCAAATAATCTAGCAAACCATATGTCAAACAATTACCTGACCACCCACCAAGGTAAAAGGCAGAACTTCAAATGACATAGACTGACTACATAATTGATAGGGTATCGACCTAAATACTCATCCTCTTCGAAGATGATGGATAGGGTAGGGGATCTTATGTTATCTCTGAATCATCTATTCCATTAGGTTTAAGGCATGCTCAGACCTGCTAATTCAAGTGAAGTCGATGCTTGGTACCTGCAACCTACAACAAACAGAATGGCCAAACATATATATAGTCCTATAATCAAGCACATTGTGAAACGAAATCGTAGCGTAGTAGGGTACTCATGAATGAGTAATGCGACACTACCCCTTTCACCAAGACACATCCAAAGACATCACTCAGTAATCAAATCAACTTGTAAACCATCTGCTACATGATATAATAATTACATGCTAATCATAAAAATGCATCTGATGTCATGTAATACACCAAGATGATTCACTACATCATAATGCCACACTTTCACAAAACACAGTTGACATAATTTTGCACACAAAGCACACATTTTCCATTAAATATCTATCATTTATATGCAAAAAATTTCACTTCATTCATTAAACAGTACTAAATCTCATAACAAATTCAGTAAACGACCATGACTTTACACCTTTTTAGAAGCAAGAAAACATAATTTATCACTTCATAAGCACAATATTCATGATCTAACATGCATTCTTCACATACACACACAGTTTCACATCATCAAGAGTCACATTAAAAGGCTACACAAGGGTCCATAATGGATTGCCAATAGAAAGAATATTGGTGCATTGTGCACTACACTGAGGGTCCTATCCTTTCCACCAATTTTTTGCACCATTGGACCAACACCACCAAAGGACAAGTCTCGGGTTGTTAAGCAAGGAGGAAAAAAGGGAGAAAACATAAACTCAAGAGTCTAAGCACTAGGACAACATAATGAGCTCATATGTAAGCAGAGTACCCAATGTATGAACCTAGGCTTTGATACCATGTGTAATGCCCCGCCAGAAAACCCTAGAGGACAACACACTACATCAGATAAAAACAAAACAATTTTTTTTTGTTTTGAAGTGCAACATAATAAGGATTGTAAAATATAAATTAACATGTGATCTACAACTAAGTCCACTAGGGTTCCATGACCACACTACTAGAATCCCATTAACCAAACTAACAAGAATTGTGAATCATCTCATTGAACAAATTTCATCTAACAAAATAAAGTTCATTTACTCCATCACATCAAATGATTAACCAATATGATTATCTATATCATGTTATCAAAATAACAATATTCAAGATCTTTCAATTAATTAACATACACAAGAAACATTATTACAAAAATGTTTCCTTGAATAGGAGAGGAGAGTACATCAAAATTACATTACATGATACAACTAATTTATAGTACAATACAAGTACATGAAAGATAGTCCACACGAATAGGAACAAGTGTAGGAGTCCACATCACCAAGAATAGCCACTACATGAATGATCAAAAGCAAGCAAAACCCAATGGAGTACAAGGCACATTCCATCTAACCATGTGGAACCCTAAGGTCCACCCCCATGCTAGGAGATAGCAATAAGGTTCCACCACTACAATAACAATAAAGTGACAACTAATTGACATAACAAGACTATACAAGACTCTGACATGCAAAGTACAACATAACATTACATAATAGTGACAATGCTTCTAGAGGCACACAAGCAACAAGGAAAACACAAGCCAAGGGAATGTTAGGTTGTAGCAGGGGAGAGTGTCATCGCATGGTCCTGGCATCAGTTGTCCTGATAGTCTCTTACTAGACGCCAACCCCCATCTATGGTTGTCCTGACAACCTCACACTAGACGTCAACCCCATAAGGTGACACATGTGGAATAAATTTTCCTTTCGTGAGGACAAGGAAGTTGATCTTGCCAACTAGGCCTTCTCAACCCATCCTTAGCCAGAACGAGCACTACAGGCATGGGTGAGGCATCCAATTATCTTAATTAGAGTTAGATTCTATCCAACCCCCTAGTTTATTAATTAGGTGTGAATGCTTGGCCTAGACCTGCTCAAACATGAACAAACAATCAAACATTAGTCAATAAACAAGTCTAAACAAACATTCCCCATGAAATTCACCCAAACACAAGAACATTGAAATCAAAGCCAAAATAAAAAATAAAAGCTAATGAAATTCCATTCTAAATGCTCAAACCAGCATCCCATGGGGGAATTGGTGCTTCTTTGATGATGAACATGTGATTCTTGATGCAAAATATCAATAACCTAGCTATGGATGATGAGTGTTATGATAAATTGGATGAAATTCTAGATGAACTTGCCTAAACTTGGAGATAATAACCTTGCATGAAGTTGTGGATCAAAATGCCTAAGATTGTGGATCCCAAATCAATAGAGAAGTCCTCTATTTATAGGGAAGAAGGATGGAGGAATGAAGAATAGGAAGAATGTGGGATTAAACTTGAACTAATGGCATTGTGCCACTTGTCAACATGCTAATGAAGGAGAGTGGAGCACATTTTGAACAATGTGCATGTTAAATGCATGTAGGTGGAATTTGAAATTCAAAAGATGGCTTGTGTAAGAAGAGTTGTAAGAGGAGTTAATGCCAAGTTGGCTCAAGAAAAGGACATGTAAGAGCCTTTACTGCCATGTTGGAGGACAAAAGTCCTTTGGGAGGGAGATTTCAAATTGGTGGAATATTCCAAGGATATGCCATATTTGAATGAAAATAGAGGAATTAATAAATTGATTTACATGCGCAAGTTGCAAAAGCTAGAGGAATGGATGATTAGAAGTTAATTAATGATTAATTAACTTAGATGAGATTAGTTTGATATGACATTTGGTTTAGATATTTAGATTTATTTAAATCAAATGAGAGGATAGTTGTGAGGTTAATAATTTAACTAAATAAATTTGATTTATTCAATTAAATGAAGAACATTAGATTTAATAAAATAAAGTTGATTTATTTAATTAAGAGAGATGACATTAGGATTTAATTAAATAAAGTTGATTTGTTTAATCAAAGAGAGAACATTAGGATTTAGTTAAATAACATTGATTTATTTAATTAAAGGAGGAATTTAATGAATTTAATCAAATAAAGATTATTCAATTAAATGGTTAGTAAAGAAATGATTAAGGAAGAATTGGTGTTAGTGAATCAAAATCGAGTGTATGATATCAATCAGGATAATTTGAACATCTACATTTTTCCCCTCTTTGAAGCAATGTACCTGCTGCGTTGGTTCAAAGAATAACCTTGTCGAGATCAAAGTTCAAAAAAATTATGTTTTTTTTGGATGCCCCACTATTGCCCCAACGAGAAGAATTACGCTGGTACACTGCCCCATCGAGAGATCAAGTGAAAATTTCAATTTTTAGGGTTGATCTCATGACAAAGAGGTTCAAGATGGATGTATGGATGGTTATGATGATGATGCAAATGAGATGGTTTTAAGATGCTTAGAATAACCAATCTATAATATCCTAAACAACTGAAATGATGATGCAATGAATGTGAGATGGATGAGATGGATGATGTTATGATATGCTTTTTCTCTTTTCAGCATCTTTTCTATGTGTAATATGATGATTTAATATGTATGCATGTATGGATGATGTGATGATGCCTATATGATTATGCCATGGATGCAAATGTATGGTTTATGAGATGCTTAGAATAACCAATCTATATTATGTAATGATGAAATGCAATGCATGTGAGATGATCAATTTTTCCTATTATATATGATATGAATGATATGCAACATGCTAATGGTTTGTGGATGCAGGATAGATGCATTGGTGATGTTTTCATTAACTGTCATGGTACCATGTTAGGATGGAGAGAAGAAAGAAGAAACAAGATGATGGAAAGAGGATCCAACAAGTCCATGATTTGACGAGATTTTATTAGAGATAGATGATGAGAGATGGATGATGTTTTCTTATCAAAGATTGGGATTTTAAAAGAGCTTACTTACCTTATGTCTGATAACACACATAGATATGATGCATCAAGGTATAAAGAACTAGGATGGCACTACACCTAGTGTGATGGACTTTGACTTGACAATAAGATAGGAGTATCCCTATTCACACCTGGCATACAAAACCTTACTTAGAATGCAGTTCAGATATTCCAAACATCTTGGATGAATACATAAAAAAGGCAGAACCTTCCTATGTGGTTAACAAGAAATTCAAAACACCCTCCCTATAGACCAAAACAAGGTAAGCATGACCAAGGTTATATTACAAGAATATCCAACAAGCACAACAGACAAATGATAAAGATTGTTGCCCCATTCTTTTCTCTCTAAATCGTTTTGATTAGACATCATCAAGAGGTAATTGGAATGAGCACAATAAGATAAATCAACAAGACAAAGATCAAGAAACTAACAAGCTAATGTTCTTCATACTACTAGCCAAGACTAACTATGGTGATGCTTGATGTTGATGTCCATTGTAGGAAGGATGCATCCTAGGACATGATGTTATCAGATGATTTGGGACAAACTGGATGATGGGCTATTAATACCAAGAGTTAACCAACTTGTTTACCTATTGACCTAGACTTGAGACCCTGACATTTGAGTTTTCACTTGTAACCTGCGAGACTTGTTTCTGATTGCTATACCAAAGGGTGAAGGTGACAATCGATTTATTGTGAGCGAGTGTTTATTGCGGGTGAAAGCGAAACGAGATGGATGATTTTTTTGGGTTTTTTTTAATGTTTTTGATATTTTTGAGATGTTTTGAGTCTATTTTTGGTATTTTCAAGATGTTTTACAAATGTTTTGATTTTTTAATTTTCCAATGTTTTTGTGTTTTCTGAAATTTTAACCAAGAACCTAACCTAAAGACCTATCCTAGGGGCCTCGGGGGCTAATCAAAGATTAGCCTTGCCTACGTTATACATGCAGAGACCATGTGGTTTGACTGACACATACTCGTTTATTGATGAGATATGAACAAATGGATTGTCAGTTTATTATGACGAACTCCTAAAGGATTGACCTAGGGTGTCTCAGGTTATGATCAAAGATCAACCTTGCCTACGTTTAGAGCTCAGAGACCTGTAGTTCGACAAGACGACTCTGTTTTTGAATTTTTTCTGACTTTTGACTTGCTTTTGGATTTTGATATCTTTTAGATGTTTTTTGGGTTTTCTGATTTTATGAATGTTTTTTGGATTTTTGGATTTTTTGAATGTTTTTGCATTTTCTGATATTTCAAGAATATACACGAATCCGATCCAATGCAAGTATAAGAACATGCCCCTAGCATGGTGTGATAGACTACTCTGATATAGGTAGGAAAAACTAACCTTAGGAATGTGTCAAGTAGTACTAGGAGGGATCATGATACAAACACATGATCAAGCTATGATGGAGATATGGAAGTGTGATGGATGGATGATGCAAAACAAGTCGTAGAGGTCATGGTGGATGAAAAGTGCTTATTTACACAAGGCACTTGTTTGCTAGGTTTTCACCAAGGTACTTGCTCAAAGCACCACCGAAGTGGTTTCACTAGAGGATGATTTTTTTCTTTACTGTTTTCAATCCTTTTCTGATTTTTTTTTGGATTTTTACATTTTTTGATTTTTTTGGATTTTTGGATTTAGACCTTGCAAGTTTAGGCATAATTTTTTTTGAGATGGGAGCTATTGATAAGCTCTTGTAGAGGCTCACCTTCTGGTGTGGATAACTACTATGCTCCTGATTTGTAGCTTGTTGTGATGTTGAAGGGCCCAAACCAATTGGGTTCAAACTTTCCATTGCTGTCTAGATTTGGTACATTTTTCTCATTGTTCTTCAATACGAGCTCTCCAACTTGAAAGGTATGACTCCTTATTTTCTTGTTTTAGCTCCTCTTGAGATGGTTTTGGTAGACTTTCAAATGATTTAGAGCATCTATGCACCGCTCATCCAGTAGTTCCATCCTGTTCAACTGTGATACTCGATATTCTTCATCAGTGATGAGATTCTACAATGATATTCTCAAGGATGGGAGCTCAATCTCAATGGGGAGGATGGCTTCTGATCCATAGACCAGGGAGAAAGGGGTTGCACCTTGCGAACCTAGATTCTAAACCTTCAATAACACAAGAAAAAAACAACAAATTAGATCAAATGTAAGCTAGAATGTAGATTCCTCAAGAAATTCATTTAAATTTCAAAAAGGAGAGGAAATGAAATGAAGAACACAAAAAAACTTAAAACATATAAAATCCTATTCTAAAGCAAAGCACACTCTCAATCTCTTGAGGGAATTGGTGCCAATTTGATGTGAAAATTGGCCCTTTCCCAACACTAATGATGCAATGGTGATTTGATGATGAAAGTTGATCCACTTCGATGAAGAGTGATGAGTGTTCCAAGATAAAAATCTGCATAACCTAGCTATAAACTCAATGATATGGATGAATATTGCTAAAAATTTGAGTATAGTAAGCTTACTCAAGTTGTGGATGCCAAATATAATAGAAGATCTCTCTATTTATAGAATGACAAGTTGAAAGAATGCCCAAAATAGAGCAATGTGGGACTAAGTTTCATTCAATGGAAAAGTGCCACTTGTCCAAATGTGAATGTGCCAATAAATGCCAATATTTGAATTTTGAAATTGTATTAATGACAAGGTGGAGGGAGAGTCAAATGGAGTAATGGCCACTTGGATCAATGCAAAAGGACTTGTAAGAGGGAGTGAATTCCTTGTTGGAAGGACAAAGTCAACTTAGTTTTGAATTTCAAATTTGAAGAATATTCCTCCTTTATGCCATGTTGAAGATAATTAGAGATTTAATAAATCAAATAATTCTATTTTCATGTGCAATTGGAAAAAGATGGAGGATGGGACATGAGAAGAGATTAAATTAATCAAAGTTGATTAATTTAATGAAGGAAATTAGGTGATTTGATTAATTGATTTCGATTTGTGGGTTGAAATAAATCAAAAAGCGGTGAAAATGATTAAGACCTAGTTAAATTATATTTTGATTTATTTAACCAAAGGGGTGATGTTTGATTAAATTAGATAAATGTTTGATTTATTTAATTTAATAGAGGAACTATAGAAATTTAATTAAATAAAATGAATTATTTAATTAAAATAGAGATTTAGGAATTAATTAAATAAAGTGGTTTATTTATTTAACGCGAGATAATGGCTTAACAAGATAAAATTGATTTATTTTATTAAGAGATGAAATGTGATGAATTTAATCAAATAAAGGTTATTCAATTAAATGGTTAGACTGAGGGATGGTTTAAGATGAAATGGTGTTAGTAGTCAGGATCAGATGCACAATGTCAATTAGTACATTTTACATGTCTACACACCTATAGGTGTGTGGATAATCGTTCGGTAGGCCCATAGGGTGGGATTCAACTGTAGGTGCCAGTTACGACCAATGTCATTTACCATTTTCTTTAGGATTTTCAACATGGTCTTATTGGTAGCCTTAGCTTGGCCATTTCCTTGGAGATAGTATGGAGTGGAAAAGCAATGTTGGATATTTAACTTCTGGCATAGGTCTTGAACATATTGGTTTTTGAAAGGTGTCCCATTATTTGAGATAATGGCTTGAGGGACACTATAGCAACAAATAAGGTAGTCCAGGATGAATTTGGATATTTTCTTTCCTATGATGTAGGTCATTGGAATGGCCTTTACCCACTTCATGAAATACTCAGTAGCGGTGATAATGAACTTATGTCCATTAGATGAGGTGGGTGTGATTTTAGCAATGAGATTGAGCACCCATTGTGAAAAGGGCCAAGGTGTAACGGTTGGGTGGAGCTCCTAAGCCAGTGCATGGATGAGATCCCCATCTTGTTGACAATACACACATATGTAGACATAGTTGTGAGCTTCCTTCTCCATTGGAGGCCAATAGTACCCAGTCCTTAGCAGTTTCTTAGCCAAGGTCATACCACTTGAATGTGACCCACAAATGCCATTGTGTACCTTAGTTAAAGTAGTCAAAGCTTCCTCAATGTTTAGGCATCGTAAAAGGGTTCCTTTAATACTCCTACGGTATAGGGTGTCCTAAGATAACGAAGCGGGATGAATTTTTGCAAATGTTCTTTTAAGGTTCGAGTGATATCAGTGGGGAGGACTCTTATTCTCAAGTAGGTGTATATATCATGATAACGGGGATCACCAGGACCAACAATTTCACACACGAATTCAGACTCTGGTACCTTGAATGTTGGTACGAGAAGCTTCTCTACAAGGAATTCTTTCTTTGGGACATTGCGTGGGATATCTAGTAGCGATCCAATTGTTTCCATAGCATCCACTGCTCTATTGTTTTCCCTTGGTATTTGCTCAAATGTGGTGTCAATGAAGGATTCTTTGAGGCTTTCCACTAGTTTCTTGTATGGAGTCAACTTGTCGTCTTTCGTTAGGTATTCATCATTGACTTGGTTGATGATTAGATACGAATCTCCATAGACTTTGTGTGTCATGATCTGCCATTGTATTGCAATTTTGAGTCCTATGACAAGGGCCTCATACTCTGCAATGTTATTTGTGCAAGGAAAAGATAACTTATATGACTTGGGTATGCAATCCCCTTGTGGTGTGATGAAAAATACTCCAGCTCCTAAACCATTTTGTGTGTAAGATCCATCAAAATATAATTTTCAATGATCTGCTATGCTTATGTTAAAGATGGAATCATCAGGGAACTCTGATACAAATGGATTCTCTGAATACAATGGTGCTTCTACCAGCTGATCTACAATTACTTGTCCTTTAATGGCATTTCATTCTACATACTCAGTGTCGTGTTCTCTCAGGATCATAACCCATTTAGTTGTTTGCCCTGTGAGTGTTGCTTTAGAAAGAAAATACTTGAGAGGATCTATCTTGGCAATAAGTTTTATCTAATGTGCTAGCATATAGTGTCTGAATTTCTATGTGGTGAACATGACTACTAAGTAAGCCTTCTCAATGGATTTATATTTCATCTCATGTCCTACCATGGTTCTACTGATGTAGTAAACAACTATCTCTTTCCCATTTTCATCATGTTGTGCTAAGAAAGGGCCAAGGGCTGTTGTTGTTGCCAATATATATAGGATCAAGGGCTTGCCTGGAATTGATGGCATGAGAACTAGTGGTGTGAGCAAGTACTCCTTTATTTTGTTAAATGCCTGATCACATTTCTCATCCCATTTGTATGCTACCCCCTTGTGGAGTAGATGAGAATATGGGATAACCTTATCTGCTAACTGGTCTATAAACCAACGAATGGATTAGAGCCTTCCCTGCAAACCCCTCAACTACTTCAAGGTTCTTTTTGCCTCCATCTCTAGAATTGCTTTGACTTTGGTGGGGTCTATCTTTATTCCTCTCATAGATACAATGTACCCTAGTAACTTTCCTGATTGTACCCCAAAGACACACTTATTTGGATTGAGTCTGACCTTGTATTCTTCTAGCCTATCAAAGATGGAGTTTAATGCCACTATGTGATTCTGACATTTCTTTAATTTGGCCAGTATTCCATCCACATAGTCTTCCATAGTTTTGTGAATCATGTCGTGGAAGATTTGCGTCATAGCTCTTTGATAGGTAGCTCTTGCATTCTTCAAACCAAACGACATCATGTTCCAACAGTATGTCCCCCATGGACAATTGAAAGTTGTCTTGTGTTGGTCATCCTTAGCTATCATGATCTGATTGTACCTGAGAATCCATCCATTAGTGATAGAATTTCATGTCCCGTCATCATATCCACAATCATGTCTATGTTTGGGAGAGGGAAATCATCCTTGGGACATGCTTTGTTTAGATCTCTGAAGTCTGTATAGATGTGGATTCCCCCAGTGGGATTTGAAATAGGTACAAGATTTGAAACCCACTCTGGATAATCAATTGGCCATATGAAACCAACATCAAGGAGCTTCTATAATTCAATTTTGACCAATAATGCTATTTGTGGATGCATCTTTCTCAGCTTTTGTCTTATTGTCTTTGCTTCAGGATATACAACTAGACGGTGAACCACAAATACTGGATCAAGACCAGGCATGTCAGTGTAGGTCCATGCAAAATTTACCTTTCTTTCTCTTAAAAAAGCAGGTAGGAGTTCTTGTTCTTCTGTCAAAAGTGATTTTGCATAGAAGTTGATATGTGGTGTTTCTTCTATTCCTAGGTTAACTAGATTGCACTTCTCTACTAAGACTGTTGACTTCTCTTGATGAATAACACTAAGGGGAAGATTGAATCCCTCATCCTCTGGTGCCTTAGACAAGTTTTCACCATTGGATGCATCCATTGTTTTTACTATTTTTGGGTTAGAGAGTGCCATAGTGTGGTTTTCACTCAAAGACCTAGATATTATTCTTAAATTTTCACTTTTGCGATTGAGGGATTCAATCGTTTCCCCATAGTAGGCATGTGTGTCCAACTCAATGTCCAACCCAACTTTGTGATCCCCACATGGTATAGTATCACACAATCCCATAAATTCTAAGAGAGCTTCATCATTTTTGAATGTGTCTAAAATCGATGGTCCTCGTTGGTCGTAATCGATGAGTTGGGGATAGACTAAGTTTAGCTCATGGGTTTGGTTTTTTGACTAAAAAGATAGGGTACTAATCATGAGAAGAGAGGAATGCTCAAATAACATAGGTAGGTTAGTGAGGGGGTCCTCAAAAGGATAAGTAATCAATACCAGAACTGAGGGGGAAGCTTTGAGTTTTCTAATTGGGGCACCTTTTCCAAGTATGGTTAATTTTAGAGGAGTACATCCAAGGCCAATATTCCTTATACACTTCTCAGGAATGATAGGTTCTAGAAGACCATTGTCATTTTTCCCAAGTTTCTTTTTTTTTGTTGTAGCCCCATCCTTGCATTATATGTAGTCCTTTGCTATTATCATCCATGGGAAGATCAGGCATGTTCCTTTCATCTTGGTACAACAGACTTGATATGTCCTTTCTGTCCACCACTTCTTGACTTAGGTCCCCCCAACATCTAAATATGGAGGGGTTTTCCTTGAAAGTTTGGGTTGATATGTCAATCGGTTGAGGTTTCCCACGAGACCTAGGGGATTGATATAACTCTCCTATTACAAACGTGCTCTTTTTCATTTTGTAATCCCCACACCCATTGTCTTGGATAATGACTTTGATATCAGAGATGTTAGGAATGGCAGGTGTCTTTGTCTCAGAAGTGGAGGCCAAGGTAGATGGGTCTACATATGGAGTCATAGGGCCTTTATTTAATTCTTTGGGACTTGAGGGATCTTGTAGTACTTTGATTCCAAATTCTTGCAATAATAAAATGGCTCGGGATCACCATGGATTGTGACCTCTTGATTTTGATAGGGAAACTTGACAGATTGATGAAAGGTAGAGGTGAGAGCTTGCATTCCATGGATCCATGGGCACCCCAGGAGGATATTATACGGTAATTCAAGATCAAGGACTTGGCAGGTAGTTTCCATGGTAGTTGGCCCTACTTGAATAGGGAGTTGAATAATGCCTTGAGACACTCTTTCTTGATCATCATATGCCTTGATTATAATACCTTTATCTTTTTCAATGACATCCTCGGAGAATCCTAAATTCTTTATTATCTTGAGGGTAGAAATATTCAGACCTGCACCCCCATCCACCAAGACTCTTTTGACTTAATTCTTATGGACCAAGACTTCGAGATGGAGTGCACGATTATGAGATGGTTGCATTGGGAGTTCCTGATCAGAAAATTTTAGGAGATGTGGCATGGTGATGTGTCTAACCATAGCTTGGAACTAATTTGCATCAAGATCTGTGGGGACAATGGATGAAGCCAATGCTTCCCCTAAGATTTTCCTGAGTGCGAGTGAGATTTTCAGTAACTCCATGATGGATATGTGAGCGGGGGTTCTTTCAAGTTGGTCTAAGGCATTATAACCATTGGGAACAAATTTCAAATTAGAGGTTGGTTCCTTGGATGGTTGTGATGGTCTAGGAATGGTAACTCTTCCACCGTGTGTGGTGATTCCACAGCCGGGTCTAGCTCCCTTGTTGCTAACAACATTGACCCATTCATCCAAGGATGCAACAATATGGTTGTAAACATGGTTTACATTGTTATACTTTTCCTTTCCATTGTTGTTCCCTTTATTGTGATCTAGCATCCGATTCGTGTATATCTTTAGCTCTTTGTTTCCTCAAGGTTGTTCAACGTTTATCGTTCTGTCATCGATAAGGTCTTGGATCAAAATTTTCAATCTCATGCAATTGACCGTCATGTGCCCATTGATTTTATGAAAATCACAAAGGTGATTTTCATTATACCATGGTGGTTTCACTTGGGGCTCCTGATAATTCTCATAAACAGGGATTTTAATGAGATTCTCCTGTACCAATTTTTTCATGACAGATTCAATTGATTCCCAAAGGGGTGTGTATTTTCATTTGGGGGATACTTGTTCCATGGGGGTGGTCCCCTTTGATTGTTTAGATTATTGACTACTTGATTGTTGGGTTGTTATGATATTGCATTCACTTGTGTGTTGTTTCGATTATTGATTTGTGATTGTTGATATGATTGTGTGTTTTTCCTTGGGGCATTGATGACAACTTTTGCATCAACGACACCATTGTTAGTGACATTTTTGTTCTTTGCCTATGTGTGAGGTTTTTCATTATAACTGGTTGATGGGCGGTTTTCTTGATAAGTAGGTTTCCCCCCTTGTGTGATAAGGGCTCTTTCAATGTTGAGTGCCTTGGGGATCAACTGGTCATATGTGGTGATACATTGCATTTTTAGATGGAAGGACAAGGTTCCTTCAAGATTAGCGATGATAGTGCAGATTTGTTGTTCTTCTAGCATAGTCCACTTGCTCCGATTGGCCTTGGATTGCCATAGTTGTAAGAAGGATGCAAATGTTTCCCCCTTAGCTTGTTTGAGAGTGGAGAGTTCTTCTAGACTTACGTCCATGCCTATGTTGAATGCATAGTTCTATCACAATTTCTTGGAACTTTTTGATTCTGGGAGGAAGGCGAGAGAACCATTCCATTGTTGGTCCAGCCAAACTTTGAGGGAATAGTTGCATTAGATAAGTGTCATCATATGCAACTTCCATATAATGTACCTAGAATTCCTTGATGTGATCTTCAGGATTACTAGTCCCATGATATCTATCAAATTTAGGTATCTTAAACCCTTTTGGGAATGGAACCATTGCAATGTTTCTGTCAAATGGATAAGGGCACAAATTGCTTGGTGTTTTTTTTGTCTTCCATAATTAGAGGTCTAGCACTTGTTGTGAGAGCAATTTAATTTGTGTAGACACATCATTTTGTGGATCAGGTGGTAGGATGAATGGGTTTTGAGGGGGTTTGATCGTTTGAGTGATGGGTGGGTTGTTTTGGGTGTTTGTGGGAGGTTGTTGCACGTTTTGTTGCATCAAAAACCCTTGTTGATATGCCTACAATTGTTGTTGTTCGAACAACATTTTTTGTTGGTCCTACTACTATTGTGCCAACAATGCTTGTTGTTGGGCTAGTAGCTGAGCCGCTTCTTGTTGCACTTGGTATTGTTGAAAGCTTGTTGATAGGCTTGCTGTTGAACTACTTGTTGTTGTGCTTGGTATTTTTCTTATGCTTGAGCTTGTTGGGATTGATATTGAGCTTGTTCTTGAGCTTGAGCTTGTTGAGCAGCTTATACAGCTTGGGCAGTCTATGCGGTTTGTGCAGCTTATGCAACTTAAGCTACTTGAGCAGCTTGTGTGTCCTGTTGTTGTTGCAATAAAGCTTGGGCTTGGGAAGCCTGTTGTGCTTGTTGTGCAACTTGTTGTGCTTGCATTTGTTGGGTGGCAAGCTATGTAGCTTGTGTGGCTTGTTGATTTTGAAATTGTTGAAGTTCCTTTTGATAGGCTTGTTGGGCAACTTGCAGTGTGTTGCTATATTGGTTTTCCATATTTGGTTTTTGAGGTGGAGGTGGAGGATTCAAAATGGTGTGAGATGTTGTGATGAGAGTTTGTTGAGGTGTTGTTGGATTGATGATAGGGGTTTGTGTGGTAGATGGTGCAGTGGATATACTAGGTCCTTGAGAGACCATATTTATAGATGGTGCAACGATTGATTGTGTCATTTGGATTGGTGCCACTTGGTCTTGCAATATCGGTGGCATGATCAAAGGATTTGGTATGTTGATTTGATTGATGATTCGAGGATTTCTTTGAGTTGGTTGATTGAGGATTGGTAAAGGGGGTTTCCCTAAACTGAGAATTGGTGTGGATGTTAATGGTAGAGGGGGAAACGATGGGAAGATGGGGGATGCGTTTCCTTGAGAAAGTGATGATGAGCGATCAAAGATTCCCCCTTGTTCAAATAGTCCTGAATGTCCTTGTGAAGTCATGGGGAGAGAGACTTGTGTGTTAAGGGAATATGCCAGTGTTGCAGAGAAGGTGGATGGATTGTTGGTGTCATGAAAGACAAGTGGAACATATGGGTGTTTCAAATCTTGAGGGACAAATTGACACAAGATGGTGTTTGCATCCAAGTCTTGGTTATTTGCAAGGGGATGTGTTTGAAGAGTGTGAGGCAATGAACTCCCCTTGGTAACTATGGGTTAATGACTTGGAGCATGAGATGAAATTGGTTGTGGAATGGGTTGAATGATGCTTTGGAAGGAAGGTGTGAATGAGACTGATGGCATAATCCCAAGAGGATTTTTCACAATACTACTTACATCATAGTCATAAGGGAGTTTAGCCCCCTATTTAGCCAATTCCAACATGTATTGTGAAGGATTCAGTCTCATCATTGTGTTGACAATTTTGTGATTTTCAGGATTTTGGACCATTTCTATGATTTCATCTTGACTCATTCCTAGGACATTATTGGTGATGTCCTCCACTTAACAACCTTCCTCTTGAGGATCTTGTGGTAATAGAGGAAGATTGGGTGGGGGATTGTTAGATCCAATGGGTTTGATTTCAGGAGCGGTTTGAGTCAAGTAACTTGAAGTGGATGTTTCTTTGTTTGTTTCCATGTTCTTCTTGTGTTAAGATCTAGTTTGGACCATAAAATAGGGATAAATTTTTAGGAATGTGGGAGGTGAACCTCTAAATCCTTAGATTGGTCTAAACTTTAGGTACAAAAAAGAAAGTCTAAGATGTTAACGATCAAAGGATGGTGATGAGATGATGAAAGATGAGTGATGTGAATGATTAAAATCTTAAGGAACCTTAGAGTAATATACTAGATTGTAAGACTTTGGATTTGATTTGGATTTGATTTTGACTTGATTTGGATTTGATTTTGATTTGATATGGGACTCATAAACTCTAAGAGGTTAGATGTTGTCTTGGAATAAACTTGTCCACAAGGTGATAATTTAACTAAGTGTATGAAGAAGGATGCATCCACACACACTTAGTCAAACAAGATGATTTTGATTTGATTTAAAGGATTTGCCAAAAGTCTAGTATGAAGGATTTTTTTTTCCAAGATTTCTAAGATTTGTTTGTGAGAAGGGTTTTGATTGATGTTTGAGGATGGATGAGAGTGTTGATTTTGATCATAGGTGAACCTAGAGAGATGTTTGTTTACAAGACCTAGGTATTGAAGAACATGCTATATTTCCAAGAACTTGTTAACTCTACAAAGTGAGATACTCAAAATGTTGAAAAAGACTTGGATTTTGACAATAATAGAACAAATACAAATTGGGATTGTCTTTTGAAGCACGTTTGTAAAAGTTATAGACCAATCTTTCTCTAACTATGTAAAGCATAGACTAGCGTTTCTTTAGATTTCTTGGGCTAAGACTTTTGTTTCGATTGATGGACTTTGGTTTTGGGATTTTGATCTTGTGGGAAATCATTTGAGAAAACACATGTGTGAGGTTCAATTTGTCTTTTATCTTTGCTTAATGGATCCTTTTTACCACAAACACTTTCTTATCTTTTTCACCCCACAAAGTCCATTATGTGGAAATCAAGAGAATTAAGGCAATAGTTCCCTAATGTTGACTTTAGAGAGAAAATCAAGATATAAACCCAAATACTTAGAAGCCTCTCAGGATAAAATCCCTAGGGACAAGCATTAGCACTTGTATTTTTCAAAGGTATTTGCTTCTTCTAAAGGTTTGAAATTTGATGTCCTTGTGAATGTTTGTTTTCAAGATTTTGGATCTAAACAATGTGTTTAACTGAATCAAAATTGCACAATCCTAGGATGGAAAAGAAAATATTTGTTGAATTCCCACTTGGATAAATCCAACTACGCTTATTCAGAGCGGATGACTAGAAGCTTGACCACACTGGCTCCCCTCCATGACACTCACTTCTATGGGTCAGCCAAGCTTCAGTTCTCATGAATCTCCCATGATGAATTTTTCATCTCTACAAAGAATCACAATTATGTGGGATGGCCCCGGAGGTCCAACCTCCTGACGCCAACAAATATTGGGATTTTGGACTCTAAACAAAGGTTCATAGTAAGGGCATCTACTTTAGTGGGTGCAATAATAAAATCCTTGTGAGAAATCTCCCAACCCTTAGAACAAGGGCTTCACGCATCATAAAGACACTTGGGGAGAGTTATCATGCACCGCTTCCCATTGTTTATGATTTTCATCACAACCACAAATTTATATAGCAGTTTGGAAGAGCCTGGCTTATGATCATTACCTCTTGGGTTTTTCCCTTAGGGTGAGTAATTTTTACCACCAAGGAAGACCCTCTAAAGACAAATAAAAGTGAGTAAGTACATCTGTAGTTCGATCAATCTTTGTTTGCATGAACAAAGCGAGAACACACACAATATTCTAGTCTCACACTAGAAATATTTTTTAAAATTTTAAGAGCCCAAATTCAAAATGTGGAGGCAATATTTTAGACAACCTAATATCACCAAAAGACTTTTGATTCTCAAGATTGCCATGAAGTGTGAGAGAAGTGCATACATCTTTAAATGATATTAGTTTGTAAAGAAAATTACAAAAAAAGAAAGACACATGTTCATTTTAGACCTCAAAAGCAGTAATGGGTTCTTTTTATAACACCAAGATGAAGTGTTTGGAGTTGTTTGTTCAATTCCTAAAACCCAAAACCAAATCTAGTGAGTTTCTAATGTTCTTTTTAACCCTTTGTTTGTTCTTTTTAGAACCCAAACGAAATGTATTGGAGTCCTAAAACTTAAGATAAGAAGATCCTAAAGATGGGATTATAAATGACCCCAAAGTGTTTAAAAACACTTGTTACAATCATGAGAAAGAAAGTGCCATCAGAAATCTTCTCCTTGTTCCCTCCTTCCCTTCTTGATCACCTCAACCTACAAAAGCTAGTCAATCTACATAAAATAGAGGCAAAAAATAGGTTAAAAGTTCAAGGTGATCAAAAACAAAAAGTACATGTTAAAATAACTTGAAAGTTGACCTTTTACCCCAACCCAATGTCGCAATCCATGAAGGCGTCACTGTTTGGATATTCAGCGTCGCTTTGTGGAGAAACAGTGATTGTGCTTGTTTCGATATTTTGCAGAGCTTCACCCTTTGGAGTTTGACAAATCCAACCCTTAGGAGAATCACTACAACGTCACTTTTTGGAGTAGAGACAATGTCACTATATAGCAATACTAGACTGATAGTGTCGTTGTTTGTCCTTCTCAACGTCACTATTTCTTGAAAGCACAAAAAAATGAAAACACAGTGGAATTGACCAAAAAAATGTGTTAATTTTGAAAGATTCGCTCTCCTTCTAGCACCAAAATGTGAATGCTTGGTCTAGACCTACTCAAACATGAACAAACAATCAAATATTAGTCAATAAACAAGTCTAAACAAATATTCCCTATGAAATTCACCCAAACACAAGAACATTGAAATCAAAGCCAAAATAATAAATAAAAGCTAATGAAATTCTATTCTAAATGCTTAAACCAACATCCCATAGGGGAGTTGGTGCTTCTTTGATGTGGAAAGAAGCCCTTTCCCAACCCCTTGACAAGGTTTGATGATGAACATGTGATTCTTGATGCAAAATATCAATAGCCTAGCTATGGATGATGAGTGTTATGATAACTTGGATGAAATTCTAGATGAACTTTCCTAAACTTGGAGATAATAACCTTGCATGAAGTTGTGGATCAAAATGCCTAAGATTGTGGATCCCAAATCAATAGAGAAGTCCTCTATTTATAGGGAAGAAGGATGGAGGAATGAAGAATAGGGATAATTTGGGATTAAGCTTGAACCAATAGCATTGTGCCACTTGTCAACATGCTAATGAAGGAGAGTGGAGCAAATTTTGAACAATGTGCATGTTAAATGCATGTAGGTGGAATTTGAAATTCAAAAGATGCTTTGTGTAAGAAGAAAGAGGAGTTAATGCCAAGTTGGCTCAAGAAAAGGACATGTAAGAGTCTTTAATGCCATGTTGGAGGAGAAAAGTCCTTTGGGAGGGATATTTCAAATTGGTGGAATATTCCAAGGATATGCCATATTTGAATGAAAATAGAGGAATTAAAAAATCAAATAAATTGATTTACATGTGCAAGTTGCAAAAGCTAGAGGAATGGATGATTAGAAGTTAATTAATGATTAATTAACTTAGATGAGATTAGTTTGATTGGACATTTGGTTTAGATATTTAGATTTATTTAAATCAAATGAGAGGATAGTTGGGAGCTTAATAATTTAACTAAATAAATTTGATTTATTCAATTAAATGAAGAACATTAGATTTAATCAAATAAAGTTGATTTATTTATTTAAGAGAGATGACATTAGGATTTAATGAAATAAAGTTGATTTATTTAATCAAAGAGAGAATATTAGGATTTAGTTAAATAAAGTTGATTTATTTAATTAAAGGAGGAATATAATGAATTTAATCAATTAAAGATTATTCAATTAAATGGTTAGTAAAGAAATGATTAAGGAAGAATTGGTGTTAGTGAATCAGAATCAAGTGCATGATATCAATCAGGATAATTTGAATATCTACATTAATTTATCACTTAATTAAGAAACTCCCACATGGGTTGTATTAGACGCCACTTTGTGGGCCAACCCCCATTGAGAGCCACTCCCCCTACTAACAACTAGAAGATCCAACACGTCCAACAGGGTAAGCCAACTTGCACGAATCACAAAACCTCCTGAATATACGCAAAAAGGCGAGGCATAAACCATCCTACATACTAATCCCAATCATAGTGGTGAATAAGTTGTGCAAGGCTAACGACCCTCATGTACTCATTCAATACATAAACAACCATCTCAAAATGAATAATCATAGAATCCATCAAGTAGAAAATTTCCCACTAGCCTCTGGAAGTCTCCCAGTAACCATTTGGTACAAAAAGCTCTCTACAAATAACAATAATAAAAAAGAACTCAAATCCATAATAGAATCATGGGATACATAATGAATTTACAATGCAACCATGAACAACTCCATATAAGACATTGTCTCCACAATTCAGATTACTCCTTAAATTACTCCATTTATTTAAACAATTCTTTTCAATTATCTAATACAAGTAAATCAATTTTTCCAAAACCACATATACAATTCATTACAATAAGTAAATCAAACATTGCAACCGTGATGTGGACATTATTTCCACATTCATATTTCTCATTAACTTAACTATAATACAATTATATACTAATTACATAGTGAACTCACAAAGCAAAGAATAATGTAATCTATTTATCTATAACAATTAAATGCTCAATTTAATAGTAACTTCTCGATTAAACCTGTTCTTATATAACATTTTCTTTTATTTCCTCATTATTCCCTAATCTATTTCATATAAGGAACAAAACCTTATTTTACCATTAACCAAATATAATAATCATCTATATATATATATATATATACTCAAACATAATCTTTTAAATCCACAATGGTTTAATAGTATGAAGAAGCAAATTTAAGATGAATGAATAGAAGTTAACTATGTTACACTTAATCTAAGGTTATACAAGATATACAATCGATATCAACAAAGGCAATGAAATATTCTCATGTCCTACTAAAATCTATATCATTAAACATATTTGATTAAATACTACATGCCTAAATTTTTCCAAATTAATTTAAGCAAAATAATAAATTTATTAACCCTCCATAATAACTATTTTACCAATCACCTCTCAATAAATTAAACAACCATTTAATATAAACTTTAGATATTATTATACAAATCCACATTTCTTTAATTCTTTAATTTCCTAATAATTTATATAACCATTCAATCGACACTCTACACAATACACCCATATTTCTTTCATTCACTATATGGAATCAAAACTTAATAAATTAAATAACCCTTCAATCTGCACTTTAAATGATCTACTCTTGTCCCTTAATTCTAAACAACGAGTAAGAAGCTACACAAAATCTTAATCAACACTAAATCAACTTCCACAAGCTTGACAAAAGTGTAAGGGCTGATTGATAATTGCTCAGGTAATCAAGATAAGATTTTCAATAATTTATAACATACCTCCTACACCATTGTTCCCTGTATGAATGGTAAAAAACTTAAGTGAAGACAACCTCGATGCTTGTATTGCAAAGACGCGGGTAGAGAAGAGGCACAACTAAATGAATCCTAAGAGTAAGATGCCTATGGTAACCTATAAAACTTGGTACTCGAGTAGACACAAACATTTCTTACCAAGACAACTGAATAAATGAAAGAAGATTATGGAATACCAAGAAACACAGGGAATATATAATGGAGTCACTTTATCTTCCTTTCCAAAATAAAGCTCAGGTAAATAGGAATGCTGGCATACTTATGCTAAGATTTCTTCTACAAAAATTACTAAATAAAGTTTCGTTATTAATAACAGCTATGCAAATACACTCAAAAGAGAGATTTGTTACATGTAGTGACAATGTTCTGGTGGAGGCTATTGGTGCTGCTAAAGGAAACAATATGAAAAATAGGCTTGCACTGATAAAATTTGAAGCAAAGGAAATTGACAAGTGTAAGCCAAGTACGCAACCTTTTCCAGCCACCTCACTGTTTGTGCCACAATGGAAGCTTCGGAACAGGGTATGCACATCCCTAAAAGATAAATGATAGATGAATTTTGTAAGATAATGAAGTTGCAAAAGCACTGGTAGACATGGATGCAAAACATGAAAGCATGGACAAGGAATGCAAATTGTTTGATAGAATGCCACCAAGAGATGTCATCTCATGGACTGCAGTGTTTGCAGGGTATGTACAAAATAGATTTGAAGCAGGTTTCAGACCAATACGAATAGAATCCGGGCAGAGTAATGAGCAACGCATGACTCACAGGGATGACGCCAAGCTCGAAGATAACAATACACTCTATTAGTTGAGATGTTATGAGCCAAAGAAATATCAATAACAAAAACTTATGAGACAACTAAGCATCAACTATGCAATTGGGTTTATAACGCTACAAGATAGAGAGATAAATGTATTTCATAATCGACTCTAACATTAATGAAGATTACTAAGTTTTAAGTCTGAAAACAAATTAAAGGTTACTGTGGCGTTTCTAGAGAAGGATGTAGTGGCGACGTAGAAATTAAAGAGAAGGATAGAGAAATGGACGCAAACCTAGAAGGTCAAGCGTGCGATGAAAAGACAAAACCCATACTAGTAACCAAACCAAAGGACTTCTCGTGAGAAGGCTTATGAATCTAAAGAACATTTCGACTTCACAGAGAGCCCAAGCCTTCGAAGTACTTCTCATACGAAGATTTCTGAATCTAAAGAACATTTTCAATTTCACATAGTGCCAAAACTGGTTGCAATCCATCATGACAGCAAAAAGGGTTCCTACATTACCGTCAAAGAGAACAGAGACAACCGCACATAGTGTCGGCCTGAGCTTTAAACTCATAATTTCTTTAACCGATACTGAATACGAAGGACTCTTTTATTACAAAATCTTATAGCAATGGAAGGGATACACAAGAAGTAAAATCACATATTCATGAAAAAATAATACCATACTAAATACACATTCACTCAAATAAACCTAAAATCAAGGGTAATACCATAAAACCATATAAAATGCAAGCCCAAGTATAATCATTGAATAAGTTTGGAATACGCAATGTTGATTCTGAACGCAGGGAAACAAAAACGTTGACCCAAATATGAAATCGCAAAGTCAATACCAGCTCTTAAGTGCATGATTAGTTACCTAAAAGGCTGAAAGGCAGCGACAACTTACGATGAGTAGGGTGCCAGGCTGAGGCGTAAAAGTGACGAGCTGATGCAATGAATGTGAAATTATCAGAAAATACCCATTGTTGTGGAATACTGGACATAAAACAACAGAAATAAAGCAAGAGAAGCTTAGAGCAATACCAAGCCACGATAGCCTGTCTTCCATTCTTCAAGGTAATGAATGTATTTTCATCGCCTTACATTAAAATATGTGGCTCTATTTAACCTGAAAGGGCATAGATTTGCATGGAGATGCTAGTGCAAACTTAGATACGACGTCAACATACAAGTGAGAAACTGGTCTCTTATTCCTTTCAACTGGTATCCGATCACAAAGATCTTTAAAGATAGCGCTAAATAAAGAAAACAATTAAGTCGAGATAACCTCTAAATGAAAACTTGGGTCACACAGGTGAACATATTCACAGAGCCGACCCACTAAATTTGTCTGAGTGAAGTCATAGGCATTATGATCGGGGCTCTGAAATACAGGGAAACTTAGAAATCTACCAGAGAATCTGGAAAAACATAAGACTACAACAAAAGCATTAAATTGACCCATTCGATGAGGCATTAACAAGGTTACACTAGCAGCTTAATGTAGTTGAGGCTAAATAAGTTGTGGCCAAGATCACAATAGCAAATTCTACTTTCAATACCCGTTAAGAAACAAATGTATACACTACTGCATACGTAGGCATAAGGCTTGGGTCAACAAACACTTGATAAAGAATGACAAATTGGCTACAAGTAGACTCATTCTATCTTGGTTCGATAGCAAGGTAAAAGACTTGATAAGGGACAACATGCTGCTCTGTCTCCCATTAATCAACACTTAGAACCAACATGCAAGTGTAATATTAACATGCATCTAATATCTCGGCTTGAAGGAGCATTATTTACAAGTTTAACCTCAAATATTTCAAGCTAACCAACAAAAATGTATGTGACAGGGTTGGAGCAGTAGATAATGAGGAAAACAAATTACCTTTCATGCAACAACCATCTTGAATTCAAACTCCTACTATATCTTGGAGTTCTCGTTCGACGTTAGGCATGTCCATACAAGTTTAGTATTTCCTATTCGTGGGGACGGCCACCACACTTGAGCCCTTTTCCTCCCCCCCCTACTTGCTCGACCCATTCCAGAAGTATCTCCAATCTTCCCCATAAGGCATTCTGTTTTCTTCTTTATTTAGCAATTAATTAATTTTTGCTACCGCATGCAATTCAATAACTGACAAGTAATAAATTTTGAATTGTAACTAACCTATTCACTTTCCCCATTTATTTTGCTATTTATTACATATAACTGCCCACTTGAAATTTTTATTTATTTTAATATTACATTATAACTATATGTTTATTTACAAATGTATTTATATTTATTTATTAACTATAGCATTACATAATAATTTATTTTATCATAAATTATGGTTATATATTTTATATTTACTTGTCCTGAGTATCTTAATAATTTAATAATTTTATTTCAATGTAACAAATAATCAAACTAACATTTATCAATCAAATAAGTCAAATACCAAACAACACATGATCATGAAGCATGGTTGAAAGCAAGACCAACTGGCAACACTAACAGGGTGGATCACGGAGGGGCACTACACCTAAGGTACCCGTCTCCACGACCATTGTTGGTGAGAGAATAGACTTTGAGGCTCCCATACCACTGAAGGAGTACTTGGAGCACCACAACCATTATTGATGAAAGAGTGTACTAGACTCTTGAAGAGGGACAAGAGGAGGAACTAGGACTGACATAGGGGTATCAATGATGAACCCCTTTCCCTTGTCTACCTTGGAGGTAGGTGAGGGAATAAAAGGAGGCCTCAAAGGTTTAGAACCAAGAACAAGCCCACATGTATGCTTTCCCTTGCCATATAGGGTGGGTCGAGGTACTATGGGTAAAATAGGAAGCTAAAACACCTATGGTTTGGACCTCCACAACATGGGTGCTTTCCTTTTCCTTGTGCTAGACACAGTACGAGGAATCAAGGACACCACCAAGGGTTGTGAAGCCACAACAGAAGATGAAGAAGCATAAGTAGAAGGCCTAAGGGCAATAGCTTGCTTGTCCTTACCCTTCAGAGGGGTAGAGGATAAAGCATGTTGTTGTGCATGCAAGGAGGCCTTCAAAGAGATAGCCTGACCAAATAGAGGAAAACCACCTTTGGGCACCAAGCCCCTAGTCTTATAATTGAAATGTGCTTTGTATAAAAGGTCTCCTATGGGTGGCAAAAGTCCAACTAGGGTAGGCCAAAAGTGATCCAGGGAGAAACCCCCACGTGATACTAATGGTTTGTACCTAGTATCCTAGATAGTGTACATGGTACGCTTGTGAAGAAAATTCAAGCATTTGTGGATGATTGAGGTGGCAACATTCATGGAGACCAACCATGGAATGCCTAGTATTACTTTGAAGAGATCAGACTTGGGTATAAAAAAAATGGGACTTCCAAGACCTTAGGTCCATCCAGGACCAACAAAGAAATAGAACCAATAGGCACAATAGACAATTCATCATGTGTGCGAAGTGTATTTTGTGATTCCTCATCCTTCTCCTAATGAAATTTGTTTATTAAAAGAGTCTCTTTTGTAATAACATTCACTCAACTCATGGGATCAACCATAACGCCTGTTATAATGTTATTGTTGACACATGGGAGAATGTACAACAAAGAGGGCTCCTTGTTCAAAGGTAGGTCATGTGAGGTGAATGTAATATCCGAAGTTGCATTCTCATGATCTAGAGGAGGATTATGAGTAAATAAAACTAAATTCACATAATTAGATGGGGTTGGGTTGAAAGAAGAAGAAGGCATGACAAGGTTAGCAGAATGAGATGGAAATGGATTTGCGTAAATCTATAGTTGGTTGTTGGGCTTCACTACAAATTTATTCGAGTTCTAATTTTTACCATCAAGTCAGATGGTACCATTGTGAATGTGGTCTTTTATCACGTGATGAAGACACACACATCTCTCAATATCATGACTTGAGACCCAATGATATTGATAGAACTTATGCGCATCATGCCATGAGGATACAACTTAGACAATGGTCTAATCTTTGGGAGAGTTATTATACCATATTTTAATAGCTTCTTCAAGACATTAGTATAAGATTTAGGTAATTTAGTGAATATTCTATTCCAACCTACAAAAATTTTATTAGTGGGAACAAACACCATGTTTGCCACTGTTTTATTCTTTCTAGACTCACTAGAGATCAACACAATTGATTGGCCATCCTGACGGGAGGATGAGGAAGAATCCCTATACTGAGAAAGTGTTTGCTGGTACTCATGCAAAGCATTACATAGATGGGCGAAAGAGGGTATTTCATCAAAATAAATTTATCTCACAATGTCAGCTGTAAGTTCCAAATGAACACTCGCTGCATGTCAGAATCAAGCATGAAATAGGAAATTTGAGAGAAGAGGGATTGATAACGAGCTATACAATAAATCTCCTTCTCATGTGGTCCTTGCTTGCATCAAAAAAGATCAGTATACATGACCTCCGACTTGATATTGGCCTGGAAATGCTAAATTGATTTACAAGCTGGTCAAAGGAAAATATGAAATTATCAGGAGAAGAGAAAAACTAGTCCAAGGTAGCATCCTTAAGAGAACGTAGGAATAGTTTTTCAAGAAGAGCATGATGATGGAAGAAATCCGTACACATGGCATTAAAGGATGAGATGTGAGTTTGCGGGTCCCCTCGGCCACTGTACTTCTAGAACTTAATAATTTCCATCCCTTATTGGATGAGGGTGTTTAGAATATTAAAAGATAAGGGACTGCAATGACAATAAGGCTAAAACATAGGTTGAGAGCCAAAACTAGCCATATTTTCCAAATGAGATTGCATCCACTCCATACTCTACAAAAGAGCAATAATGACGAGATTTGTGCATGAAGCATGACTAGTTGAGGCACCAACACTAGTACCAACACTGAAGCGAGAGGTGGAAGGACCAAAAGTGGTAGGAATTTCAGCCTTTGAAGTAATAGGTTTGAATCTAAGAGGAACACAATTGACTTTGATCATAGGAATTTCCTCAGATGTGGTGATGGCCTCATTAGCAACAACATTGACAAAAGGACTTATTTCAACCATGTGGATAGACACTCCAAGTATCAAAACATGCTATTGATGACCATTGAATTTTGATTGAACATCTTGGGGTTTGCCCGAGATGGAAGTGTATGACGAAACATGGGTCTCCACAATATTTTTAATTCCTTGAATTAGCTCCAAACCTTTTTAGTTAGACATAAGAAAATGTCTCAGACCAGTGAGGATTGGAGCTACTTGGGCATAGATGTTGTCTCTTGCTAGAAACTGTTCAAACTCTTCAAGCCTCAATTTCAAAGAGTGAATTTGATCTATAGGAGCCTAAAGAGAATCCTCTAAGGAAGAGGAAGAGTTCGAAGGAGAGGATGGAGGGGTATGGGTTTCAATTTTAGCATGAGGCAAAGAGAATCTAATAGTGAGTCCTATAGAGTACTCAAAATTTAGA
This sequence comes from Sequoia sempervirens, assembly GCA_007258455.2. Lineage (NCBI taxonomy): Eukaryota > Viridiplantae > Streptophyta > Pinopsida > Cupressales > Cupressaceae > Sequoia > Sequoia sempervirens. The sequence continues at coordinate 42,796,848 of VDFB02373365.1, forward strand.
CCTTGATGGGGAGTGTTGAACTTTCTAGATCCCATATAGATGTTTTGATATCTTCTTCTTCCTATGTGCCCAAAGGTAGTAGATTGGCTCGTGAAGCCCATAAAGAACGTCACAACACACTATCACCTACACATCCTAACACAAGAGAAGAAATTTTTTGACACAAAGACAATAGGAAAGAAAGTTCACGTCAGGCTCACCAAAACGTAGAGGAGGAGATTCACTACTCTCAAGTCTTTGGGATAGGGAAGAGTCTACATGGAGTGTTCTAGTTAGTACTATACAAATGATACAAAAAATGCTTCCCCAGAATGTTGGCATCAATGACAACACTGGGTCAATTGAATCAACTAATGTATGTAGACTTCATGATCATGTTTCCAATTTCTATCAATAATGACAAACTTCCAAACTTCCAACAAATTTTTTATGGCTTGACAAGATGTAGGGTATCAAATGCAAAAATGAATACTTTATCTTCAAAATCCTTTCAATCTTATTCAAACTTGAGATCTACACATTCACAAAGATAAAATAAGTTTATCCACTTCCAAAATGGAAATGTCCATGATAAATGGATAATGAATATGGAGGAATGATGAAGTCACAAAGTGTTGCAACTCAACACCCTTCAATGGCTTCCTTGAAGGAATTAAATCATGCACATCACCTCAAGTTCTTGATCTTTCTTTCTTGAATGCTTTGTAGACCTACAAAACTGTTAGCGTTCACAAAACAATGATAACATGAATACACATAAAATCACATAAACTTTGACATGATGTTAGGCTCTTGAATTACTTAAATAATACTCTGAAATTTTTCTCTTTACTTTCTTTTGAATGGCCTTAATAATAATTGCTCCAATGATTTCTTTCTTATTGCAAGATAGATTTGAAATGATACAATAACTAGGTATTTATAGTCATTTATTCAATTTCTCAAAATTTAGATTTCAATAGCCAACTTTAGACAATTGAATTACAAATAATAAATTTCTAACATTGACATATTTGAATTTGGATCCAAAATAGGAGTACATAGGCACCTAGGGAATCTATGTCCCATTATGGCAATGAGTATCCCAACCCTATTTTTTAAATTTTAAGGTATTGGGGGAAAAGTATTAGATAAACACATTTATTTTCCACTTGCAATTCATTGGTAACTATTAAAAAATGAGCCATAGAATGCATAATTTAGAAAATTAAATACGCAATTAGGTCCAATTATTTAAGGGGGATAAAACATATGGTGAAATTATCAACGGTGACAATTTATGACAGTACAAATACAAAACAAGGTGAAATGAATGTAAATAGGTTTGAATCAATGAACCAAAACTAACCCAATAATATGCAACTTGACTATATGCTATTATATTAGAATATTTCACTAGACTAAATACAAAATTGAATAAGATAAAAACATAGTTATGTAAATTTGACCATTATAATAAGATTAAAAAAATCAAAACTAAATTGTCAAATAGAATTTATAATTTTCCATTTGAAGTTCATGAAATTTTTAATGCTTCCTCACTTTATTTATTTTTATCTAAGATCATCAAATCATCACAATACTTTCACAATATATATAATAAAAAAATTCCGACTTAAAACTTCACTATAATATAATAAATATAAATATATTTGAAATGATAAAATTAAAAATAAGATAGAAAATTTAAATTATAAAAATTAGGTCAATAATTCCTACCCTCTAATTTTACTAAAAATGTGTAATTTTTTTTATTTAAAATAAAAATAAACTAAGGAAAACACTATTTATAAAAGTTGGTGTCTTTGGGTGGCCCTCTGATGATACTCCTACTTCTAGTTCTGGTTGGCAAGACTTTGGTAAAAGTTTCTCATGGCTAGCTCTTGCAATCTCACCTCGTCGCAAGGATGAAGATAAAGATAAAGATAAAGATGCTAATGATGGTTAGGGTCCTCCTCTTGACGTCACTCTCGACCCTTCTAATGCATGGGGGAAGAAGGATGACAAAGACCCTCCTGGCTTTGTGTGCACTACTCTAGCCGTCTAATAGCTTTTTTCTTGTTTTGTTTGTTAGAAACTTGATCATTTAGTTTTTCTGGGTGTGGCCCATATGACTCCAAGGGTGTGCCTTTTTACCACCCACTTTTTTTTTGTGAATATATAATTTTATATTATTAATTAATAGATATAGCTACCTATTCATAAAAAATAAAATTGAACAATGTGAAAGAAACACTTAAATAATGTAAAGTGAGTTTTACCTTTTCGAAACATTAAAAATAGGTGTGTGGTTAGGTTGGACATGGGGCAATCTTGTCATCAGGGTAAGTGCACCAAGATGGTTCCCAAAAAGGGGGCTTAAGTGGCCACTTTTTTTCTAAAATCAAGAAATATTGACCTTGGACATGAAATTGAGGATAGTTACACTCAAAATTTTGAGATGGAACAAAAAAAAGGATCAAAGTGCTCCAAGTCTACTTTCTAAAATACTAATTTATTTTGAAAATGGTTGAGATTAAGGGGTTCAAAAGAGGGATGTACACAAATTGGTGCTATTTTTGTCAGAAAACATAATATAGCAACTCTTGTATGACCTGAGCATGGTGAACTTTTTTGTAGTATTTTTAAAATTTCTATGGTTAAAAGTTAGCTAACAGTATCTAGTTGATGCACAATTTTTTTGATAATTTTTTAATGAATATTTGATTTTTTACTAATTTTCTAAGTGGGCACTTCCTGAAAAGAAGAATTTTGGCCGTGCTCCCTCTAAATTTTTTTGAAGGTAATTGATTTTTTTTTTAATTTTTTAAAAAATGTAGAATAGTGTCTAGTTTCTAAAAATGTAATTTATTTGAAATTTCGATGAATGGTTAATGTATAATGAAAAAAAACCAAACACTATTTTTGGTGAGAAAAGAGAGACATACAAACAAAAGAAATTATGGATGGAAATGCTTAACATTGTTAAAAAGTGAGAAAAATACATTGGATAGCTAAGAGAGAACCTAACATAACCCATCGTTTTT
>VDFB02373365.1:42799973-43069517 GCA_007258455.2 Sequoia sempervirens
CATTATTGATGCCAAGGCTCTAAACATGATAGGACCAATGATTTCTCTTAAGGGAACCTAGACACAAAATAAACCAACAATAATATTGACACCTCCCATCACCAACCAAAGTGGTAAAAATAGTCAAAATCAAGAACAACCCCTCCAGATAAGACAATTCCGAAAAAGATGAACATACATTGCTTTGGACAAGCCAATTAGGATGTCCTTAAGAAATTTTTTTAGAATGGTCTCATCACACTTCAGGATCCTAAACCATATGACCCCAGGTAGTTTAAACCATCATGGTGGGATGATAATGCCTTTTGTTATTACCATCGGGCTAAGGAACATTGTGCAAGATCTTATTGAAAATTATGTAATTGAAGTGGGTGGGCCATAGTTTACATCCAATTCAGACCATACCATTCATATGAACCCACTGAAAGATCATGGTTCTAATAAATCTTCCACATCAAGTCTCAAGACTACTAACAATCAAGCCAATTATACTCGCACTGCTTTTGATTATTCTGGTGGAACCATTATTAACAATGTCCAAACTAATGATGACTATATCAATACAATAACTATTAAAAGAGCACCTGAATGCAATGCTACTACCTGAAGTGGAAAAGTCACTATAGTTGGCCCTCCTCCACGATAGCCAAAAATTACAATAGCTGATTCGTCCATAAAGAAATCATGAACTGATCCATTTGCAAAACAGTCCCAACCCAAGAGTTAGTTTAACCTCATTGATCAGCTAGGAACGACCCCTGCACAAATATCCATACTCGAGATGCTTCGCATTTTTCCTGCGCATAAGGCTATACTCGATAAGATCCTGCAAGAGTCATCTGTCCCGCAAGACATTGATGTCAGTCAATTTGAGGCCATGGTGGGATATCTCATGAAACCCCATCACGTAACCTTTTCTGATCAAGATTATTCATCACAAAAGACCAATCATAATGATGCATTACACATTGAGGTCTTCATCCATAAGCATAAGGTTAGATGAATCCTAGTAGATGGCAGAGTAGGACTAAACATATGTTCCTTGAAACTAGTTAAGGCTCTAGGATTTTCTAATTTTTGCATAGACCCTACAAAGAGTATAGTCATAAAAGCATATGATGATGAGGAATGTTCCTCTTGTGGTGTGATCACTCTTCCCATTAGAGTTGGGCCAGTCATCATAGATGCAACCTGCCACGTCTTGGATCTTGAATTACCATATAACATCTTACTCGATCGAGCTTGGATTAATGCCCTTAAAGCCATTCCATCCACTTATCACCAATGCCTTAAATTTCCTTTTGACAACACATAAGTCACCATATACAGAGACCCTGAACCTTTCCAATATTGCACCAACTTAAGGGGTTTTTCAAAATGTCAGGTGCCCATCAATTGAGAGGCTCCAAACTCCTCCAAATTCATTGACCCTCCCATATTCGCATCATCATCCATGTCCACTCCATCCACATCTTCCACCACGACATCATATTCCTCACTTCCTAAGGCTAAGCCCACTATCAAGATCCAGGACCTAGGTTGTGGAGAATTTAAAATACATACAACATATAGTATCACGACAATACCCAAGTCTCTGAAGGTCTATGGTCGACCATGTTTTAGAATGGAGCCTAAGGAAATTTTTAAGGTTCCACCAAAATTTTTTTTCATAAATTGGGAAGATATGAAAAAAGAGGATATTCCTAACATTACAGGATGGATTTATAAAGAAATAGAAGACTTACCCCCATTACCAATTAAGATATATGGAAAAGGATATGACATGATGAAGGCCAAAGGTTATGATGGAACTAGTGGCCTTGTTAGGAAAAAAAATGGACAAAGGGAACCTATAGCACCATCCAAATGACTAAAGTATCTTGAATTAGGGTGCAAATTACCTCGACATGATGATCAACGTACCAGTGTACTTTCGAGTGAGAGCATAAATGCTTCAGAAAATGTTGAGACATCTGAGGAATCCCTTGTTGAAACCAACTCCCATGAGTGGGAATATGGCTTCCAACGATCCCTAGTGACTACTACCTGGATGAATTATTCCTTGAGCCCAAAGAACTCACCTCTAAATAAAAGTTTTGGAAAACATTTAAAATTGATACAGCCAACAATCCAAAGATCCCAAGAAAAAGAAAAAACTGGGATAGACTCTTTGACTCAAGAAACAATGACAAACCCGAATCATCTTCTAGTCCTATCAGCCATACACCTAACTCCTCCGCCCAACCACCCAAACCTAATGACCATCTCTAGAATTATTTTGAGCCTGTAGACCATAATGATGGTCCTTTTATTCCTTATTTTGATAATGAGCATGAGTCAAGCAAAGGAGAATATTGGATAGAATCTGATTGGGAATTGGATGATGACAATTTCATTTTCAATGTCTCTGAATCCATCTACATTCTTTCCGCACCTTCCACACAATTCACCAACACTGATGAGGGAATTTCCTTAGTTTACCCACAACTTATTGATTGGGACCATCAAGGCTCGCGAGTCTTGGACACATTTCAGAATGATGAGGCCATTGCCGAATTTATGGGACTACGTGATGGCATACCCAATGGTGATCATAAGGCTGTATTTGTTATCAATCTAGATTGTGCTGCTTACTTTGGGGATACTACTCTATCCTCTAGTCGCAAAATGAAAAACAAAATTAAAACAAAAAATAAAACGTCTTTAGGTGAAAACGAAAAGGCACCTTTTGACGAAAAAAGTAAAAATAAGGGACGTATTTGTAGGTGAAAACCTCTCTGAGGTGCCCAAAGATGGAGGACTAGACTTTCTTCCTATGACTCAAGAGAAATCAGCAATGCTTATAGAGGATACCATAGAAGTTAACATATCAACAGCATAAGATCCCAAAATGGTCCTCTTTGTGGCATCCCTAATAGATGAAGAGAAGATTGAATTCCACAAATGCTTTACAGAGCGAAAAGTCAATTTTACATGGTCATATGCCAATATGCTAGGACTAGATCTAGAATTGGTTCTGCGCCATCTTCCATTATTTCCAAATGCCAAACTAGTTAAACAGAAGTTATGCAAAATGCATCCTTAGGTCGCTCTATTAGTCAAGGCTAAATTGAAGAAAATTCTAGATGCAGGGTTCATATGGTCTATTGATTATGCTAAATATCTAACCTTGTGCTAGTGACAAAGCCAAATGGGATGATCTGTGTTTGTATAGATTTGAGAGATCTAAACAAGGCATGTCCAAAAGATGACTTTCTGTTGCCCAACATAGACATTATAGTAGATCTCACAACAAGATATGAGATGTTGTCCCTCATGGACATTTCTTAGGCTATAATCAAATTTGTATTGCCCTTAAAGATCAACATAAAATAACATTCACTTGTCCTTGGGGTAAATTGTTGGAACGTTATTCCTTTTGGTCTTAAAAATGCAGGCATGACATATCAAAGAGCCATGACAACTATATTTCATGACATGATGCACACCCTGATGGAGGATTATGTAGATGACCTTTTGGCTAAGTCTTTGACAAGAAGAGACCATTTGAGTGTATTAGATAAAATCTTCAAGAGACTGGAACAATATAAGGTCCACTTAAATATGAAGAAATATGTCTATGGTGTAACATCAGGCAAACTTCTAGGCTACATAGTTTCTTGAAGAGGCATCGAGGTTGAGCTGGAAAAAGTAAGAGGGATCAACGAACTCAGAACACTACAAGGAAGGTTGCAATCCATCAGGTGTTTCATAGCACAGTTGGCTGACAAATGTCAACCATTTCAGTATCTTCTATGCAAGGGCATCCCCTTTGTGTGGACAGATAAATGTCAAGAAGCCTTTCAACTGATGAAAGACTATCTTTTGTCACCACCTATTTTGATGCCACCTATCGAAGGGAAACCTCCGATCTTGTACGTCTCTGTAACAACTTCAACACTTGGGGCATTACTAGTATAGAATGACTACAAAGAAAAAGAACAGGCCATATAATACAATAGTCAGACACTAGTGGGATATGAGTTAAACTATACGCCCATTGAATGTGCATGTTTAGCAGTTGTCTTCGCTGCTCAAAAGCTAAGACACTATATGTTGAGCCACAGGACATAGTTGGTAGCAAAGATCAACCCCCTCAAATATCTCTTGAGTCGTGCAACACTGACAGGACGTCTAGAAAAACGGGTCATGATCTTGAGCGAGTATGACATCCAATATGTAGAATGAAAAACTATAAATGGAAAAGTGATAATAGACCAATTGATAGATGCACCTATTCAAAGTGATCACCTGTTAGTGGCGGACTTCCTAGATGAGTGCATATTTCATATAGAGCCTATGTCACCTTGGAAACTTTATTTTGATGGGTCCCATACTAGTTATGGCTTGGGGGTAAGCATATTGTTTATCACCTCACAAGGAGATTCCATCCCTAGATCTTTCCACATTGCTTTCCCATGCACAAATAATATCACAGAATATGAGGCACTTATGAAAGGACTTAGAATGGGAATAAAATGGAAGATTATAACACTTCACATTTATGGAGACTCTCAAATCATCATCAATTAAGTCAATGATGACTATGACACCAAGGACAAGAAATTAATGCCTTACAAACAAATGGTCGACAACTTCCAGATGTACTTTCATATGTTGACTTTTGAGCAAGTTCCAAGGACACAAAATAAGGTAGCAGATGTGATGGCTACCATTGGTTCTCTTTTAGGCATCTCAAGTAATGTGCCACAATTTGAATTCTTGGTAGAACAGTTGTTGGTCCCTACGTATGATATCCCAGAATCAAAGATGGTACGCGAGCTTGTTGGTCCTAATTCTCCTTACTATCAAGACATTTATGATATCTCAAGTCCCAAACCATCCCCCCTAACCTATTCAACACCCATAGGAAGTCATTTATCTGAAAAGCTACCTGATACACCATTGTCAATGACACCCTTTACCTCCGTAGCTTGGATAAATCCCTTCTTCGATGTCTTGACACTAATGAAACACACACAACCTTACGTGAAGTACATGAGGGTATATGTGGGTATCATTCGAGTCATCTTAATTTTTCCAAAAAATAACGTGACTTGGGTATTATTGGCCAACCATTGAGAAAGATGCACTAGAGTTTGTTAGAACTTGTCACCAATGTTAGATACATAGTGATTTAATTCATGCTCCAGCATAGGAACTTCGACCGATCACATCTCCATGGCCCTTTGCATAGTGGGGACTCGACCTCATGGGAAAGATCCACCCTACATCCTCCAATGGCCATAAATTCATTATCATCGCCACTAAGAATTTTACTAAGTGGATTGAAGCCATCCCCCTTACATACATAACCAACAAACAAATTTATAAGTTTATCGTCAACTACATCATTTTTCGGTATGGTATTCTACAGTCCATCATCACTGACAATGAGCATCCATTCAAAAATCAAGACGTTTGTGAGTTATGTGAGCGATTTCACATCCAACATAATTTTTCTATGCCATATTACCTACAAGGAAATTGTCAAGTTGAGGCATATAATGAAACCATCCTTAAGATTCTCAAAAAGATTGTCAATGATGCTGGCCGTGACTAGCACATCTAACTCAACCCTGATCTGTGGGCTTACTGCACCAACATCCACACACCTACATGAGCCACTCCATTTTCCCTAGTCTTTGGAGCTAAAGCCATTTTTTCCATTAAGGTTGAAATCCCATCCTTACGAGTCTTCCTGAAGGTTTTGATAGATGAGGAAGAATACCAACAATCATGCATACATGAGTTGGAGGTGCTAGATGAGAGAAGAATTAATTCCCTAAACCACCTTCAAGCATATCATAATTGGATTTGTCACAATTATAACAAGAAAGTCATGGTCAAGAGGTTTGAAATTGGTGATTTAGTCCTCATGCAGAATCCTAAAAATCAATTTGACAAAGAAAGGCCTAGCAAGTTCAAACCTAATTGGCAAGGTCCTTATGTCATCATATCTTCTTTTGGTTCTAGAGCATATCAGTTGGCTACTCCAGATGGTGAAGAATTGATAGATCCTATCAACTATCTCCATATTCACAAATTCTATGCATAGCATTAGAAAGTCGGGCTGAAAACCTTAAAAATACAAAAAAAAAGTGGAAAAAACAAAAAAATCATCACCTTGATGAAAACCTGGCAAATAGGCATCTTGGTGACACCAAAAAAATAAATTAGCAAATGACAAAATAGTAAAGAGAATAATTTGTCCAAAAGTGAAAACCTAGTAAACAAGCACTTTGGATAAGTACCATGGTGAAAACCTGGCAAACAGGTGCCATGTGTAGTTGGCCATTGCTCTGCCATCTACTGTCACTCTATCTGCCTTAGGTCATAATAAACAATCAATTCTCTGACAACAATTTGACACCTGCCACAAAGTACTGTCATCTTTTCCCATGGTTGATAATGATTGACATCAAATCCTGCATATCATCCGGTCATCGTACACGCATGTCCTTTTTGTATCCATCTAATTGGCTAGTCTTGGACCTAACTAGGGGAAAAATTTCATCATGTGACTACAGTGGGTATCACACATGGCCTCACCAATCAAAAAAGTCCTCAAAAAATCCCAAAAATCATAAAAATTCTTGAAAAAATCCTAAAAATCATAAAATGTCCTAAAAAAAGACTTAAAAAATAAAAAAACGTCTTGAAGAAAGCACAAAAAAATTGAAATATCTCAAAAACACTATAAAAACAATGTCATTTCTTGTCAAGTCTTTCAAATCATTAAGTCTTGGTCATTTGTCTGAGGTACGTTGTCTCTGCACATTTTCTATGTAGGCAAGGGTCACCTTTGAGCCCCCAAGACATTAGGGCAGTCCTTTTAGGTTGTCAAAATAAAAATCATGGCTTGATCTTTCATCATCAAGACAAAGTCATTGGTCATGTCGAACTACGAGGTCTCTGAGTGTATGACGTAGGCAAGGCCATCTGTTGATGAGCCCCCGAGGCCGCACTAGGTTAGTCCATTAGGGTTCATGACACTGCACTGGCACACACATCAAAAGGACTTCAAGTCAAATAGGTCATCTCAAAACAAGCAAATAAAACTTTGGAAATTCCTTATTAAACATGACAATCAAATTAGCATGCCAACATCGACATGTAGTCAACACAAGTCAACTCATTAAAATTATCATAACCAGTCAAACTTTTAACTCTTGGTCATTCTTCAGATGTGTCCTTTTGAAGCATAGCCTCTATCGTTTATACCTTAGGATGTGTCCTTCCTAAGTATTGTCCCCATCATTTGACATGCCAAGGGATCCTCTTGATGCTTAGGGATCGATCCTCTTAGCATCGACATTATTCAGGATGTGTCCTTCCAAAATTTGGCAACCCTTGACATCTGAAAAATTTGGCATCTTTTGGCATTCGACATTGTCAAACTTGGCATCCAGACACACTTGGAAAACTCTTGGAATTTTGTCTTTGTGATCTTTCATCATGTTACTAGTTTCTTAGTGAGGTCTTGATAACAGGATTTAGAGAAGCAACGACGTATCATGATGGTCATTTTGTGTTGTCTTTTGATTCTTTTCATCATGTTACTAGTTTCTTAGCAAGGTCTTGAAAATGGGATTTAGAGAAGAAGCAATGTATCATGATGATGGTCTTGTCTTGTCTTTTTGATAGTCATGTTGCTAGTTCCTTGAGGAAATCTTGGTAACAGGATTTAGAGGAGCAATGACGTTTCATGACTTTTCTTTCTTGTCTTTACTGCTTGTGGTTGGTTATGAAAAAAAGACTAGGGCACGTGTGCTCTTAGTATGAGTCATGATCATCATTCTCTATGAATTCTTGTCTCACGTGATGGTACAATCTTGCACACCATCGATTTATGTCATATGATGGTGTTTTTTGGCCATTACAATAATTCACCCAATGATGATTAAGATAAATAATTATCAAAGTCCTATAGCAACATGTTGAAGGATTTGGTTTTCACACTAACATTCATCTCCTTCTGTCTTGTCATCCCATCTCATCCATCTCTCGATGATATCCTGTGGCATACAAAAACATAAGTTCATACATGATCATATAGGCATGGCATTAGGTCCACACATACATCATCCATATCATTAAACCATAAACATTGTATCACACGTGGCATCATATACACATAGTCATGGATTAACATAATCATAAATATTGCATCCATTCAATAAAATAAAATTATGCATATCATTATCATCCATGGCATAGCATCATCATGACGTATAAATAAACATTGCATTATCATCATCATAAGGGAATATATGGCATGACATATAAATTAATAACATCATCATCATCATAGAAATAACAAATGCATGTCACATAGGAATCACATGGTAATCATATCTACATCATTGTAATCACATCACATAAACATACATCATAACCATAACCAACATATACAAGGAATCATCATATAGCATAAAGCATGTAGTTCGCATAAAAAATATATCATATATATCATTATCTAAAAAAATATCCTGTCATAGGATAAAGTCAGGAGATATCCCAAAAGTGGAGCTCGTAGGCTCGATAGTCAATACATAATGTGCCATAACATAAAAGTCTGAAACATGAAGTCAAATACAATAAGAATGTCCCAATGTAATTCTCTCCTCATCCCCTCGAGAAGAAGATCTAGGAGAGTGATGCTCTACCAAAGGAACATAAGTCATCATGGTAACTGTCACCTGTGCCTGTGATGCAGAGGGATCGGTCACTATGGCTTGTACCTGTGACATTGACGAAGCGGCTACTGATGACATCATCTCTACGGTAACATGAGGCTGCACTGATATCGTAATTGATCGATCTACCACAGGAGGTTGACCATGTACTGATTTGTGACCTGAACCTAATGACCCATGTGAGTGCCCTGACCTGTGGCTGGAGGAGTGCCTGTGATGAGACCTGTGACCTAATGTGTGTCCTAAGGAATTCAAGCCACCCACACTGCTTTGGATGTGGCTACTCCTTGACCTTGTCCCTGTCTGACTGGCTGACCTAGACAACCTGAGATCTTCCTGATCTGCTGGCACTACACACTCATATAACATCCTATATTTCCCTCTTCTCTTGCTCACTTTGGCGAACTCCCACGCAATATCTCCAACTGGCTCTGCATATAACTGTGTAAACTAGCTACACCAGCTCTCTACCTCTCTCCACTGAATCTCTGTTTGGTCCCTCTCCACTTGTGTCACCTCGAGCTCTACTTGTAAGGCACTAACCTCTACCATGGCTGCATCCAATCTACTCTGCAGGTCTACCAATCTCTGATCTATGGTAGCATCTCGAGGAAATAATGGCACACTGGATAGGTATGGATCCCCATCAATCATCCGCTCTCAGAGTTTCTACTCGACCTCATCCATCTCCTCTCTAATATCCATATCCTCCTCATCACTAGTGTCCTCCTCACCCCCAATCACTCCCTCCTCTCCTCCTTCGACCTTGAGGGCCTCCTCCTCCTGTCTCGGTCCCTCCTCTTCATGCCTCCTCTCCTCCTATATCAGCCCCTCATCTCTCTCCTCATCCTCTTGCGCCTTGGGGATAACATTTAATGTTGCTCTCTCCACATGTTATCTGAATCTCCATGGATGTCTCCCTCAATCTCCCCCTCTCCTCCTCCACCTACCACCTCCATCGTCACCTCCATCATCTCCTCCATCATCCCCGCCACCTCTCATGCCATCTACTCTTCCACCATCTCCTTGGCCTCCATCTTTGCCTCTCCCCCTACCTCTTTTTCCTCCTTACTGCACACTCAGAATAATAGATCTTTGATCAACAGGAGCTGGTGCATCAAGATCGGGGATTGGAATTAGTCTATGAGACTGCCACCACAAGTCAAAGTTTGTAGTCATCCCAGAATCGACAACACCTCCCCTCCAATCCCATGGTTGTGCCACCAAGCTATCAATCTGCTACTTTGTGAAGGCACTGATATGGCTAGACCCCACCTAGGCTCTCAAGATGTCTGTGCATACTCTGTTATCCCCATCAACACACCCTACTACTCTCCAAACTGTCGCAGTACACGCTGTGGTAGATACATCTCTATAATGAGTTGAATCTGCACTGTCTGACCAATCAAATATAAAAACTATTTGCAGAATGGTAGGTGGTATCCCTCATCGGCCCATGTTGCACAATCTCTATAAGGCCTCCAAATGGATGATGTCATCCTATCAATCCTATGCCTCTAGTAACCTATCTCTCCCACTCTCATCTGCTGAAGAGCTCCTGCATATAAGTAAACATATGGCATATCATCTACCAATTGCACGCTTTGGATCAGTGGATAGAAGATGACAATATGCTTCCATGCCTAGATCATTAGAAAAGTTGCACCGCAACTAATATTACTCGTCCCTCTATAAGAAACCTCATGTAACTGATGGTACAACATCCCCAATAGACATGGCCCCCAGGAAAAAACAACTCTGTCCCACCGCATCTGAATGAGTACATCCCCCCATCTGATGGGGAATCTACATCCCTGACATCTGGTATGAGGACCCTAGCAACTAGAGTACACAACATGGCGTCCCATCATGGGCAATGCTCTACAAGATACTCCCACCTAATCTCATATGCAGTTGCAACATCATCTACCTTGTATACCTCTAGCATGGCATCTACTCCCCACTATGGATTGCACGCAACCTGCTCTCCTCTAATAGGAATGTGCATAATCTGATATATGTCCTCTAGGGTAATGGTCGCCTCTCCTATTGGAAAGTGGAATGAACAAGTCTCCAAATGCCACCGCTTGGCCAATGCTATCAAAAGTCCCCTATTAGCCCAGATAATGGGCATATAGGCAACATAGCATAGACCCAATCGCATCAGTCGCCTAACCTCTCAATTTGTCAACTAGTCCTGAAAGCAGCAGGTTGATGGCCTACTCTTGTGTGTATAAATCGGCCCCAATTGTCTCTGCACATGTCAAAACACATGTCAACACCTTATTCGAAAGCATCATTATCATTTACCCAACTTAAAAATCATTTCAAATTTGAAATCCATCAAAGTCAGCCTTAGTCAAAGTCAAAGTCAAATGCATCGTGAAAAGGTGTCTGTGTCTCTCCGAACGTCATTTGCATCTCGATCCGACGATTGTATCATTTTGTCCCGCATTTGCGTTGTAGAAGAGCACTTGCAGCACAATTTCTTGCATATGCGTCAATAAATTAAATTGCATTGTTTGACCTAGCGAATGCATCGCAACATGTCATATGCAACATTATAACTCTTGTTTGTAGCGCTACTTTGTGAATGCGGTGCACTTTATTACAAATCTGTCACACATTCATGCCCTTCCCTATCAACCCTTTCCATTTGCATTGCGATGCATTAAATGCATTGAACGAGAATGTGAATGCGGCTTATGCACACGCATATGCATCGCAGCACATTTGGTGTTGGACCTAAAACCCTAGAATTTGCACATAAAATGATAAAATCACAAAGTGGGATAGGGGTACATACAACTGGATAGAATCCCTCTGGTCATCTAAAGGTCTGTACGATCTCCCCACGATGCTCAGTCACTGGAATCACCATCCTCACAGAAGTCCTCTTCACTTTGAGCTCTCAAAATTACTAAGGGGAATAGTCAAAATGAATTGACTTTTACCCCATTGTCAACCTATTTATAAAGTTAAAATGGCATTTGTCAAACCTCTTTATTACTAGAAGTTGTTTTGACCAACTTTGACCGCACTTTTGGCTGCTTTAAACTCCTTGAAATCAGAAACTGTCTGTCCCATTGTCTTTCTGGTCATCATATTGACTTATCGAGACACTTTCCAAAAAAAAAATTCATCGGCCCAAAATTTGAAAATTTTCCCGAGGGGGCATAGATACTCCATACCTTTGCTGGGGCATGACCTTGACTTATTTTCTTTTCCATAATGCGACAAGCTACATTATGACAAAGAGGGGCAAAATGTAGACACATAAAAATGACCTAGGCCTGCAAGCTCTATTTTTCCACCATTTCTTCCTAGCATAATTAAGACATTTTTATTATGTCCACTTCTATCTATTAATTAAATAATTCACAATTATTTAATTAATTCATGTCCTCCAAGTATTCCTCTTGATTGTTAAATAAATAAATTGATATTTTATTTATTTAATACATCGCTAATTGTCTAAAGTCCTCTTATAATTAAATAAATTTCTTAATTTACTTAATTACCTTTTCCCATTTATGTCTTCCTGATTATTAAATAAATAAATTTTATTTATTTATTTAATATGTCACTAATTTCGAAAGTCTTCTCATAATTAAATAAATTATTTAATTTATTTAATTATTAGTCATCCTCTCTAATTAGATAATTATTTTTATTATTTAATTATTTCACTTCACATTTCCCTCTTTTAGTAGATAATTGGAATTAATTATTTACTGTCATGTGGTCTCACCTTTTGAATTAAAATTTGACTTTTAATTCAAAATAGTCTTTTTCTCTAAAAATCAAAGTAATATCTATTATTATTTGATTTTCCAAGTCACTTCTTTTTTTGTGCTAGTCCTATCTCTTGTCACATGCACTGTCCACCCTTGATTTGATTTTCTAAAAATCAATCTTGTCCATTCATTTTGAATTTTTCCTAATTTTTTCCTAACCCTAATTGTGGGTTGTCAAATTGAATCTTGTCCATTGATTCTAGGGCATTTGTCAATCTTTAATCTTGGGCAATCACTCAAAATTGCATTTTCTATAAAATGGCAATTTTGGTCTCATTTTGTCATCTCATGCAATCTTGTTTTGGGTAATCTCATGCTATCTTAATCTCATGCAATCTTGTTTTAGGCAATTTCATGCTATTGTAATTTTTTCATTATTGTCATTTTGTCATAGTTGTATTAGCATCTCATTTGACATAGTTTAGACATAGTTCCATACTCACTAGTTGCATATTAGAATAGTACTTGCATGTTGTTATATCAAATCCTTCAACGTTTGCTTAGGTCTTGTCATTGTCATTTGTTTTGTCATCACAAATCTGAGGGAAACATCATATTTGCAGCAAGTTGAGGTGGTGTAATGGAGGTCAGCCATGGAGATTGAAGACATTTGGTGAGATCTTTCATTTTGTTTTCATGTTTCTTCTTTGCACTTCATTACTACTTTGGGTTTTTATGTTTATGCATTTGATTTGCTAACCCTAGGATAATTTCCCTTAGTTACAATTATAATTTTTCATATAAAGAATTTTTAGATTGTTTAATTTTAGGGTTCTAAGTAATTTCAACTTATAATCAACGCTTAAATTATGATGGTCATATAACTAAATTTTTGTAATAAAATATAATTAAATATTAGAAAAATCTTATGATGTGAAATAAAAAAGTATAAAAATTCATATTAATATTTTAATTAAAAAAAAAATTCTAATAAATTAAATAGTGTAAAAAAATGAAATTGAGAAAGAAAACTAAATTTTCATTAAACTAATCCAAAAATTAGTAGAAATGTGAAGTAGATAAACCCACCTTCACCTAAACCCTTAGCTACAAACACAAAACTCGACATATATATCCCCTTTTTTGTTCCATCTCTATTTGAAGCTAGTCCAATGTGAAAAAAGGGGCATGAGGGATATCACAATGTACTAGTTCTCCATGTTTATCATATTTTTTGCACAACATAGGTTAGCTACTCAATGTTCCCAACTAAATTCTAAAGATGATTGTTCGCTTTCCATCGATTATGCCATTTCGAATATCAACCTTCAACAAAAATTAGCTCTTTTAGGGAACGGTGTACATACAATACAAAATTTAGATAATGAATCTACACTTTGGAGTGCTTATTCTTCATACAAATTAGCATGTTTAAGATTTCATGTTATAATTAATTTTATTTATTTATTTATTTATTTATGTCTAGATGGAGAATATTCCTCCAGATGAAGATTATTAGAATTTATGTTAAGTCATCATAGCTCACATTAGATATTGATTCCTCCATTAAAAATAAAAAATATCACAATTCTAACATACAATCTATAGCATTTCATACTATATCCCATAGTACAATGGGACCCATGTAACAATAACTAAAATATTTTGATCTTGTGTTTTTGTAAATTAATTTCATTGTTTTTTAATTTGTTAGTGTTATATCAATTTTTGTTTCAAAACACTATTTTTTATCTTCTTCATTGTTGTGCCATAGAAAAATGGCCCCTTGTCATTTTCATGGCCTTTTAGGTCTTGTTTCATGGTGTTTGGTCTATTTTGCTCTGATTTTATGTTGTAATATGGCTTGAACATGCATATTTAGGTAATAAAATTCAAATAATGACATCTTGTGGAGGTGTTGTGAAGTGTTGTAAGACATTTCTACATTCTTCTAGACTCTATTCATTACAATTCTCTTAAAAATCACCTTTTGATTACTAAGAAAGTCCTATTTTGAAGTGTTGTATGGGCTTGTAACACAATTTCATGCTTTTCCAGACATAACTTCACTATTTACCCCTTTCTTATGCTTTATTTGACCCATTTATGCCCTTATAAGCTTTAATTAAGTTCATTTTTGAATGTAAACCCGAAAAGCAATATTAAATACAAGATAATTCTTGACATCCATTTTCCATCGGTGGCGAATGAGTCCCCCTTGGCTCCAAACTCAAAATTTTTAAAATTTCTTTTCAATTTTTTATTCAAAATTTCTTGATGTCGGCCATTAAGGCACAAAATTGTATAAATAAATTATTTACATCCATTTCAACCCCCATTCATCAAGTTCACTCATTCACCTATTCGCTCAAGCATGCAAGCATCTTACAACATCAAATCAAGCATTATTCAAGCATTGTGGAGAATCCATTGATACAACTTCATATTTTCATCAATAAGAGTTTGGTAAGTTGATAGCACTTGGATGTTATTTATTTATCATTCTTTTTCATTGCATTATTTCACTAAGGGTTTGATTACCAAAGTAGGGTCTGACCAAGGCAAACCCCTATTTACTAACCCTCAACCATTTTCCCCCTCTTGCATGTGTGTTTATAGACCTTTGTATGCAGATTTAACAAGAATTTAGGTGATTGAAGATTGGTCAACAAGTCAACTAGGTGCTTCAAGTCAAATCAATCATATTTCAAGCTTGGAGAACCTATTTTATATCCATTTCCTACTTAATTGACTTTGGCAGCCTGACAAGCAAACATTTCCAGATTCGGTATTGCAAAGTTGTCTCTTGATTTCTCAGAATTTTGGGAGAGGACTCATTCACCACTAGTGGTGAATGAGTCCCACATTAAGATTGAAAATCTAGGTTTTGTTAGATTTGAGATCCCAACAGTTAGAAACTGGTTATCAACAGTTTTCACCAGAAGGACTAATTTGCCACCCTAGGCGAATGAGTCCCATTGTTGATTTTTTCAGTAATTTTAGATAGTAGTCAAACCATTCTAGATTCCTCAAATCTTTCCCAGGTTCACTTTGATTCATTCTTTCTCCTTCTATTTTGAATTTTATTCATTCTTAATTCATTGTTTGCATATCACATTGTGTTTTCCAACATAATATAAATCTTAGTTTTGCATTCATAATTAGTCTTTTAGATCACTTAATTGCATTTAGTTCACTTCATTTAGCTTAGATAACATCACACATAACATAATTTGAATGAACCCTTTAGCTTTTTTGGCCCTACCTCTCTCCTTTTATGTGAAAAACCCTAGAAGAGCTAGAGAAGTGCATTGGTGCCAAAATCTACGGTTCATTTTGGTGAACCTAAATTTTGAACACTTTGCATTTATGATTTCATTCACATATTGCATCCTAGATTGCATTTGCATCAACATTCAATTAGGGTTTTGTTTTGTTTTTGCATTCTAGGACTTCTCATCTTGCATTAGTAAAAGCTTTGTTTAGATTTCATTTTTGGATTGCATATCATTGAAAAAACTAAAAATTTACATTCTACATCCTTAATTGCATTATGAAAATCATTAGAATCATTTTAAATTTTTTAAAAAACACAAAAGAAAAATATCATACTAGGACTCATTCACCACCCTGGGCGAATCAATCCCTCTGTACTTTTTACACAACAGTTTCATACATTTTCTGGCATTTCTTGCATTTATGTTTTTTTGTAGTTACTTGTTGGTTACAGTTAGCAGAATTTCTATTATTTACATTTCAAATTCCTATATTACCTTTCATTTACATTCACCCTATCTTTTGTGGTACTTGTATGAGTGTTTGGTGCCCCATTGGTAATACTTTAGTGAGACAAAGTTCTAGACTCATGGCCTCCCATGATAGCACTTTCATTGTGGTCCTTGGGATCTCAAGAGCTCCTACTCCTAGTATGGACAATGGTGCATTAGGAAATGATAATACCACTTCCATACATTCACTTTTCCATCCAATGCATGGTGACACCCAAAAAAACTCCATCCCACAAGAAAAGGTCATTAATATCATAAGGATTTTGCACATTTGCAACAAGACTTGTCCCTTGAAAAAATTTACACCACCACCATACTTGCAATTGAAAACCTTCATCATTTGATTGAAAGTGATGATGGGTTACAAGTTATGAAGAAAATTGTTGAGATTTACAATAAACATGCCTCTTCTAATACCCAATCCACAAACATTCCTGTAAGCCAAGGAGGATCTCAAGTTCCTCCCCCTTCAACCATAGCATCCATTAAAACTTATACCACTCCTCAAGTCACTACAAATATGCACCAAGTTAGTTACTTGGCTCCTTCTTTCCCAATTCCAACTAGCATTCCTAGTTCTCTTGTGGCATCGCAAGTCCATCCACTACCTTCACCCCTCTTAGTGTTCCTTTCACTTCCCCTCACATCACATACGCTCCATCACCATTTTCCATTCCACCTCAAAATACTTACCCCAACCCTATTCTTACACAACTCCTTACAATTTTTTCATCCATGCAATAACAAATTTCCACCATTAACCGAGGTTAAACCGCTCTGCCCTCATATGATGTCTATAGTAGCCCCTTATCCTTAGAAATATTACAAACCTTAATGCCAGAAGGGATAGAAATGCCTCGGTTTGAGAAGTACAGAGGTAAAGGAGACCCTATCAACCATGTTAATGCTTATACAACTTTATGCAGTGATTTTGTCCTTGATGATAAACTCTTTGCCAAACTTTTTCTAGGGACCTTGAAAGATACTACATTAGAGTGGTTTTCCAACTTGCCCAATCATTCCATCTGATCATTCAATGAATTGTTGGATGCTTTCATAAGTCACTTTCAAGTTCACATGACACCTAAAAAGATGATGGTTGACCTCATGCAATGTATACAAAACATGAATGAAAAAGTAATTGATTTTATCTCATGATGTCAAGATCCCTAATGCACATCTGGAAAAGATGTTTATTGAAAAATTGCACAAAAACCTTCAAGATAAATTAACTATGATGAAATTCCCTTCATTCATGCATTTATGTACAACCTTATGTGACTATCACAACTTAGTTTCTAGTTGAGAATCGAAGTCCACTTCAAACTAAGCAGACAAATCTAAACCACAAAATTGAAAGAACACACAAAAATTTCATAAACCCACTAGAGGCTTTTTACAGTTCAATCTTCCTCAACCGAAACAAACCCAACCAGTTCCAAATCAACTGGAAACTATTAAAGCAGTAGTGCCTTACACCTATGGGGACCTGAAGAAACAATTTACTCCCTTACTTGATACCCTCCATAACACAATGAATCAGTTGCTTCAACAACACATGATCACTTTTCCACCCATTAAACCACTTGATCCCACCCATCCATTACCACCCACCTTCAACCATAATGATTATTTTCATTTTCATCTCCAAAATGGACATGACACTAAACATTGCAAGTGTCTAAAACATTTAGTTCAAGACCTCATTGATTCGGGCCATTTTTCCATTGCGGGTGCTAATGATCAAGGCAATAATTCCGTTACACCCCCTAACCAATATTTACAAATTTTCACCAATCCTATGCCTAAACACAATATCTCATTTGTCAAGGCTAATGAACCTTCAAACACTGATGTAATGAATATTAATACAAACCATGAACAACATGATATAACTCCACCTATTACCCAATTTAATCCTATTGATAAAATTGTGGGTGCGATAGACATTATCCCTTGTAAGGGCCAAAACAATAAATCTCTTGATATCACTTTTTCTCCTAAAGACATACTACAAAAACTTCCTAATGGTCCTCTTTACATAGCCAGTAGAATCTATAATAAACCCACCAATGCGATATTAATAGATCCTACCTATGGTGAGAATGTGATCACATAAGATTTTTTAGTATTATATGATCTTTATCAAGATGATTATAATAAACCAACTACATGGATTAAGACACATACTAGTTTTTCATGACCTATGATTGGATCGATCATACTCCCCATACCAATAGAACCCAAAACTTCAAATGTAACATTCTCAATTATTCCACAATCAGATCAAGTTTGCTTGTGGCTAGGCCACCCTTGGCTTCACTCAATGAAAGTGGTCCGATCAGTGGTTCACAAGTGTTTGAAGTTTCCACATGGAAATGAAATATTTACCACTCACCATAGTTCCTTTAATCCCCTATCCTCTAAAGGTAATTTTTCCTTAGAATCCTTTTGGCCTGAACCTATGGAACCCATCACCCCTCGAAAGGACTTCTTTTTCATAGCCTATCAAAACTTCAAAGTCAAATGAATAGCTTAATTGTCTCTTTGTAACACATTCCCATCCACTTCCACACATCCTATCATAGATGAAACCATGCTTCAACCTGAGTCTGACATTGAGAAAACCATTCAACCACCCTTACACACTTCCCCTACATCGTTTAAGTGACCTATAGAAATTGAAACCAACCCCATTCTTCCTTCTTGAATTAAACAAGTGTATAAAGACAAAGAGAAAGTGATTGATCCATCCTCTTTCATTTAATCTTTCTTCCCCCTTCATAAACAAAAGAACCTATCATAACTCAATCCATTCTTACACATCAACAACTTCAAAACAGAATCAAACAAAATCACGGTGCTAGGGCACATAGACGTCGTCATCGTCTCCTTGCCCGTCAATCCCACATAGAAGAAAACAAAGAAAATCTGCCTCTTCCTTTGATAGAAGTAATCAATGACCACCCTCCTTCTCCTAACCTGCCACAAAATAGTCCACTACAACCTTCACAACAAAATGAACCAATCCAATAGCCACAACTTTTGACACATCCATCCTTGGAAATCACCCTCTGTCCTCCCGTCCTTATCAATCTTGATGGTGATGATGATGATGCAGAAATTTAGAAAAAATAGATGAGGAAGTTCACAATGATCAATCTAAACTCTTTATTTCCTCTACAATGATCTTAAATGATAAATCCTCTCTACCAAGTGAAGAACTTAGTATTGTAAGGAAATTTATGTTGCATCTCAGAGAAATCTCTAAGAAAATTGGTGCCTTAAGTATTTCAATTTCGATTTACCTCAAAGAAACTTACAACTATGTCCTAAAGTGGAAACATACACAGTTAATTCCCACATTAATCCTTCTGAGAGAATCACATGTAAATTCAACAGAAAACAATGAAAGATTCTCGAAACAGAATCAACACAAATGAAAGACAAGACAAAAATTAGAACAAAAATATTTACGTGGGGAAAATCCTCTCGGATGAAAAACCCCACACTCCAAAGATCAAGCCATTGTATTATTCAGCAACAGAATGGTTACAATACAAATTCAGGCTCATAGCCTCTTTAGAGATTCATCTTGTTCATTCTAGAAACAATTGGTAGCAAACTCAACATGAGAGATCAACCATGGCATTCATGGTCAGGAGAGATTCCAGCAAAAACCTGCTTCGACCTCATGGCTTTGGCCTTTCGGCCAGCCACTCAATCCTTACTCTATAGTTCTCTCTCTCTAGCTCTCGACTCTTCTGCTTTCTAGATTATCAACTTCCTTCTCTCTTCTCTACATCCAAAACGTCCAATGCATACATATATGCATTCATTCTCAATAGTCAGAAAAGCAATCACCAACTCAACATCATCATCGTAATGAAGATGTTTCCACTCTGGTGTAGATTTTACCTTCCACATAGAAATGGTTGCAATGGTTCACATTCTGCCTTCTTGAGTTTGTCCTCATCGCACCACATCGGACAGTCTTCACTCGATCAAAAACAATCAACTTGTGTCGCATGTCGGTGAGACACAAGAAGTGTCTCCCCGATGCCACAAGACTCGTTTACACGTTGTTTCCAAGAGTCGTCTCCATCGGCAAGAGGTTCCACTGAGCTTACAAGTTGCTTCGACCTCAGCATGCTCATCGGTGAGACTATCGCTATCGCCAGGAGATCACATCGAAGTCATCAAGTCATACTGAAACCCATTGTATTCCTATCAACATCCATCTATCGACAAGAGTCACTTCATTGGCATGATCGGACAGACCTCTCACCGACCTTCAGTTGAACTCATTCACCAACGCTATCGCTAAGACATTCAACTATCACCAAGAGTTTTCACCGAGGTCTTCAAGTCATGTAGACGTGAATGTTCTCATCGGCAAGACCATCTTCTTTCACCGAGACCTCACACCGAGCTTAATGTTATACTGATCTCCGAACAACAGTCGCCAAGAGTTGCACCAAAATTAGGATTCCATCGGCAAGATTATTGCTCTTCGCCAAGACCTCATACCGAGGTTCCAAAGTCATATCAAAATGTGCTTCCATCGGCAAGACCAACACCTGTCGCTAAGACTTCACCCTGTAAGTTCCAAGTCACCCTGAGTCAATCATGTCGGCCAGACATCCACGTTCACCAAGACTTCATGTCGAGCTCAGGAGTCATACTGAACACTTCCCATTGCATCGGTGAGACAAACGCTCATTGCCAAGACTTCATGTCGATAGGAACAAGTCATACCGATTTCTTCATCAGCTAGATAGACCGAAGGTCATGTCGATATTAGCAAGACTTCCTATCGTTGCCGAGACTTCTCACTGAGACCCCTTTGTTAGCCTGAGTGTATACTGTCGATGAGACATTCCTCAGTCGCCAAGAGATCTTCCTAAGAGTTCAAGTCACCCCGAACCTGCTTATCGATGAGACTTCTCCCAGTCGCCATGACTTCCTATC
Organism: Sequoia sempervirens; assembly: GCA_007258455.2. Taxonomy (NCBI): domain Eukaryota; kingdom Viridiplantae; phylum Streptophyta; class Pinopsida; order Cupressales; family Cupressaceae; genus Sequoia; species Sequoia sempervirens. Next base: position 42,821,208 of record VDFB02373365.1, read on the forward strand.
GAATCCTTCGAATACTCCAAGTCGCCATGAGTCTCCCCGAAGCTTGATAACAAATCCTTCTATCACCGAGACATTCCACTCAGTAGGAGATTACAGTGAAGGCCATAAGTCACAGTGATAGGCTCCTTCGGCAAGACAAAATAATTGTTTTGGCGACATGAGCAAAACACTACCAGTTGGCCAGACAATAGTAATGTCACAACGACTATGGTTTCTCAGAGGTTTCAGTTTATGAGATTAAGGCATATTTTCCAACAATCTCCCACTTGATGAAGATCACACAGGAACCTCCAAAGCAACTAGAAACTAAGATCACACTAGCTCCACCAGTTCAAACTCTGCAACACTCAAGACACCCGATCAACATGATTCCACGGATAATAGTCCACCAAACAATCTACAACAAAGACCAGGCATCCAACTGTAACTCAATGACCAACAAAGCAAACCGATCATAGCCTTCCAGGCAACCACATAGACCTCAAACATGCTCTCATGCTCTATCAAGAATTTTGATCCAACATCCAAGATGTCCACCATTCAAGCAACAATCCTGTCATCTTCCACGTGTGGAAGAAAGATACATCACCAAGGTGAATAAGTACCATTCCAACAAACACAAGCAAAATATCCTAGTGATATCACCAAAGAGATACTACTACCACTTCACTGTGCTCAAACGTTGGGTAAGTGCACCAAGATGGTTCCCAAAAAGGGGGCTTAAGTGGCCACTTTTTTTTTCTTAAATTAAGAAATGCTGACCTTGGACATGAAATTGAGGATAGTTACACTAGAAATTTTGAGATTGAACAAAAACAAGGATCGAAGTGCTCCGAGTCTACTTTCTAAACTACTAATTTATTTTGAAAATGGTTGAGATTAAGGGGTTCAAAAGAGGGATGTACAAAAATTGGTGTTTCTTTTGTTAGAAAAACATAACATAGCAACTCTTGTACTACCTGAGCACGGTGAACTTTTTTGTAGTATTTTTAAAATCACTATGGTTAGAAGTTAGCTAATAGCATCTAGTTGGTGTACAATTTTTCTAATAATTTTTTAATGAATATTTGAATTTTCACTAATTTTCTAAGTGGGCACTTCCTGAAAAATAGAATTTTGGCCGTGCTCCCCCTACAAATTTTTAAAAATAAATGATTTTTTTTTCTTTTTTAAAAAATTTGTAGAATGGAGTCTAGTTTCTAAAAATGTAATTTATTTGAAATTTTGATGAACGGTTAATTTATAACAAAAAAAACTCTAAACACTACTTTTTGGAAAAAAAACAAACATACAAACAAAAGAAATTATGGATGAAAGGCTTAACATTGTCGAAAAGTGAAAAAAATTACATCGTTGGATAGCTAAGAGAGAACCTAACATTACCCATGTTTTTGATTTTGTCAATATTGAACTAGATGCAATCTTGATGGTGAGCACGGACCCGATTATGTGAAAATTTGTAGAATTTGCAAAAAGACGTCTCTGGCCTTGTTAAGAATGCCCTCCAAGCCTTTGGGTTGGTATTTTAAGGCCAACGTGAAATAACATGTGCGCATTATAACGCACTTATTTTATAACCCAAGCGCATTTTAAAAAAAAATTCAGAAGTGGCTAGAAAATTGGTACCCAACTTCATGCACCCGCCCCGCTATACAGAAGCAATATCAACTTCAAAGCTTCAAACAGACCACAACAGTGAAGTCATTCTCCAAAAAAAATAAATTAAACATTAGTTAGAACAACAATCAGACTGACTGCTTCCATCCAACTGATAACCCACACGACTGAAAATAGCACTCATAGCTTGTGCTATACCATCCAATTTCACATACCTCAATAGGTATCACCATTAGTAAAATTTTGGCAATTCATTAACCAACTCATTAATAGCAAATACAAGCTCCAAGTGTCAACCAATCTAAAATGACAAGAAACATACAGAAACTCCCATAGCCTAAGTAATCCAGATCTGAAAGATCAAAGGCATCGCAAGTCTACCAATACCAACACATAGAAAATGTAACCATATAGTACCAAGGAAAAATCCACAATGATATGCACAACCTGCAACAACCTTCCACAAGAAACATTTCTCTCACTACAAACCTTCACGACCACAGAGAGAAAATCTGCACATCATCTTCTTGTAGATTATCCTCCTACATACACTTCTAATAGCTAGCTGTGTCAAGAATGATCTTTTTCACATCCCAAAAGAAGGCCTTAACAAAATCCATGTATTCAATCACCAAGATCAAACTGAATTTAAAAAACATGGATGTAATCTTCTTAAAGAAGATCAAATTACTTCATTCCCCAGTTTAGGAAATCAACCCATACAACATCTCCTAACAATTCTCATTAGCAACAAGGAGATCAAACAAAACAGTACAACTTCCACTATGAATCCTCCATAATCATTAAACAGTAATTCAAGATCCATATCATGAAAGCGAACTTAATAAAACACATCTGAAAAATACAATGGGCCAAATACCTTTCAGATAAGCTATCGAGTAGACCAAGAGTGGGAACGAGAATACTCCTTCAAGATACAAGTCATCATGACTAATCCAAGAGAAATATTCCTCATAGGTCTCTTATTGAACTCACGTTCAACCAAGGTGTAGGCTTCTTGAACTTTCTGCTAAAAAACTTCACCAAGAATAACAAATAGCAACACTTCTCTCACAAGAGAAAGATAGCCTCACCTTATTCTTCATGTATCCATGAGTACTAGAAACCGATCATCTCATGCTAAACTTCAACTGCATTACCGCACTATCACGAAGTACCAAGAAAATGATCAAAGCACCTAATACACAAAGAATTACCAGACCACTATCAAAGCTCCAATCATCTGAATCAAGAACTTATCATGACACCATGATCTACACATCCCCATAGGAGATTCCATGCTTCAAGTGACCTCACCATTGTCTCAAGTACAATGCACAATGCCAAAACTCCACTACACAACAAGAGTATACATGACATAAAGAAAATAAACTCAAAACCATCATCACCTGTCAAGCACCACCAACGCCTCAGCCAAAGACTCCAAGCATCCACCATGGATCCAAGACATGGTACATCTTCAAATAATGTCCATGCAAATGCGAAAGAACCCTTCTACAGCAACATGATCCCAAGAAACATCTGTCACACTAAAGAAGACCATTCACCACCATGTGATGAACCCACAGTCACTGCTAGAGCTCCCACTGAAACGCGACACCCAAGCTCTCCAAGCATCATGACCACCTGCTTCAGGTTCCCATAACCGACCATTCAGGTACTCAAGAATATCCATCCTCTCATCTCAAAAAGGTCACACCAATGCACAAGTGACCACATACAAGGCCAGCTAACAAGTCTGCACATGTAAAGAATCAACCTCATGGATAAAGACAGTCCACATCCAAGTTATCTCACTACAGCCAATGGGTAGCTAATCCATCAACTGCATAACTCGTAGATCACAAACATTAAACATGCAAACCCATCATCGCATTGGAAAATGCAACACTGAGATATCAAAGAGAATAACCACGTAGAGAACATGACTCAAACATCAGATCATGCTAGATCTAATTTTCCAATCATGTCTACAACGAGCACCATAATCAAGGAACTCACAAGTACCACCAAAAGAATGTTGAGTGACAAACCAAGTACCAACACTCCCATGCAGAGAAGAAATCACACCTTCTCAAACCATGCACAAAGCATGCATGCAGAACTGCAACTATCTCATCCAGCAACATCCCAAAAGTTAGGCTCTAGAAAATAGCTTATCAACAGCTCCACATAACCACAAGTTTTGCTTAACCGTGTAAAACCTGCAAAACCACTGAGCCATGAAAATATAAAACATCCTTAAAAAAGGAAACAATAGTTGAAGGAAAAATCCAGGCCCCTTTCAGGCCATACCTAAAACCACCAACATGTACATGCATCCGAGAAAAAGAGAAAGGCTATTCCAGAAGCTTGCAAATCATCTAATGATTAACTCCATAGCCTTTATGTATTTGAGGTTAATAGGAAACTGTGCCTTCCAACACTAGGGAACACCACCTAGCATAAGCACTCTCTTCCATGGTTGAGAAACAACCTAGGCTTCTCCATATCACCTAGGAGTCTGCCACACAGACACCAATATGAAAGATTTACTGCTACACAACCATGAAGCATAGAAATCCACCTCATACTCCAAGGTTAAACTGCTACCAGCCAAGAGACACAAATCACAACATGATCAACTCCCTATGCCATCTTGACCATCCTTCAAGTTGCATGCTGTCTCAGACTACCACAAGGCTTCCACTCATCAAAGGATCAATACGTCAGTCCATTCCTCCAGATTTCTTCCAGCCTAACAAGCTAAGAAATCTTCATAGGAGAAATACCCAAAACTAGCAACCGGAAGATGGCTCTGATACCACTTGTAAGGAAATTTATATTGCATCTCAGAGAAATCTTTAAGAACATTGGTACCTTAAGTATTTCAATTTTGATTTACCTCAAAGACACTTACAACTATGTCCTAAAGTGGAAACAGACATAGTTAATTCCCACATTAATCCTTCTGAAAGAATCACATGTAAATTCAACATCAAGCAATGATAGATTCTAGAAACATAATCAACATAGATGAAAGACAAGACATAAATCAGAACACAAAGATTTACATGGGAAAAATTCTCTCAGATAAAAAACCCCACACTCCAAAGATTGATCCATTATATTATTCAGCAACATAATGGTTACAATACAAATTCAGGCTCATAGCCTCTTCAGAGATTTATCTTGTTCATTTTGGAAACAACTAGTAGCAAACTCAACATGAGAGATCAACCATGGCATTCATGGCCAGGAGAGATTCTAGCAACAAAACCTTCTTCTCTCTTCTGCTTTGACCTCATGGCTTTGGCCTTTTGGCTAGCCACTCAGTACTTACTCTATAGTTCTCTCTCTCTAGCTCTCAGCTCTTCTGCTTTCTGGCTTATCAACTTCCTTCTCTCTTCTCTACATCCAGAATGTCCAATGCATACATATATGCATTTGTTATCAATAGTCAGAAAAGCAATCACCAACTCAGCATCATCATCATAATGAAGATGTTTCCACTCTAGTGTAGATTTTACCTTCCACATAGAAATGGTTGCAATGGTTCACATTCTGCCTTCTTGGGTTGGTCCTCATCACACCACGTAGGACAATCTTCACTCGGTCAACAGCGATCAACTTGTGTTGCATGTCGGTGAGACACAAGAAGTGTCTCCCCGATGCCACAAGACCCGTTTACACGTTGTCGCCAAGAGTCGTCTCCATCGGCAAGAGGTTCCACCGATCTTACAAGTTGCTTCGACCTTAGCATGCTCATTGGTGAGAGTATTGCTATTGCTAGGAGATCACATCGAAGTCATCAAGTCATACCAAAATCCATTGTATTCCTATCAGCATCCATCTATCGGCAAGAGTCACTTCATCAACATGATCGGCCATACCTCTCACCGACCTTCAGTTGAACTCATTTGCCAATGCCATTGCTAAGACATTCAATTGTCACCAAGAGGTTTCACTGAGGTCTTCAAGTCACGTAGAGGTCAATGTTCTCATTGGAAAGACTATCATCTTTCACCGAGACCTCACACTGAGCTTCATGTTATACTAATCTCTTAACAACAGTCGCCAAGAGTTACACCGAAGTCAGGATTCCATCAGCAAGATTATTGCTCTTTGCTAAGACCTCATACTGATGTTCCAAAGTCATATCAAAATGTGCTTCCGTCAGCAAGACCAACACCCGTCACTAAGACTTCACCCCGCAAGTTCCAAGTCACCCCGAGTCAATCCTGTCGGCCAGACATCCACGTTCGCCAAGACTTCATGTCAAGCTCAAGAGTCATACCTAATACTTCCCATCACAGCAGTGAGACAAACTCTCATCACCAAGACTTCATGCCAATAGGAACAAGTCGTACCGATTTCTTCATCGGCCAGACAGACCAAAGGTCATGTCGATATCGGCAAGACTCCCTATCATCACCAAGACTTCTCACCGAGACCCCTTTATTAGCCCGAGTGTATACCGTCGGTGAGACATTCCTCAGTCGTTAAGAGATATTCCTGAGAGTTCAAGTCACCCCAAACTTGCTTATCGATGAGACTTCTCCCGGTTGCCATGACTTCCTACCAAATCCTTCGAATACTCCAAGTCACCATGAGTCTCCTTGAAGCCCGATAACAAACCCTTCTATCACCGAGACATTCCACTCGGTAGGAGATTACAGTGAAGGCCATAAGTCACAGCGATAGGCTCCTTCGGCAAGACAAAAGAATTGTCTTGGCGACATGAGAAAAACACTACCAGTCAGCCAGACAACAGGAATGTCACAGCAACTATGCTTTCTCAGAGGTTTCAGCCTATGAGATTGAGGCATATTTTCCAACAGGTATGACTCCTAGTTCGACACTTTCCATTCTTCCTTTCGACAGTAAACCACCCTCACATTATACTGAACATGATTGGGAGGTGAATGGCATGTTAGATGGTTGACTCGCATTCACTTAACTAGCCTTTTTGCATTTCTCTTTTTATTTTTCCTTTTTGCACTTTCATGTGTGTATTGTGTTCCCTCATAATGTGTGTTTGATGTTCCCTCTCTTTTTACACTTCTTCTACTTGTACCTCTATTCTTCTATATGTCATGCATTCACTTTTTTTCTTTTGTTTTTTTGTTCTCCTTTTTGGGATGACACAAAGCGTAGAGACACCCTATGTCTCTTCCATGTTGACCCAAAAGGTCCTTGCCTTTTTCACTTTTGTTTTGTGTTCTCCTTTTGGGGATGACGCAAAGTGTAGAGATGCCCTATGTCTCTTCCATGTTGACCCAAAAGGTACTTTCTTTTTCATTTTTGCTTTGTGTTTTCCTTTTGGCGATGACGCAAGGTATTGAGACCAAAGTGTCTCCTTCATGTTGACCCAAAAGCTTTTTCTTTTTCATTTCCACTTTCATTTTCTTTCTTTTTGCTTGTGTTTTCCTTTTGGGGATGATGCAAAGCATTGAGACCGCAATGTCTCTTCTATGTTGACCCAAAATGGAATTTATTTTCCTTTTGTTTTCATTCTCTTTGTGTCATTCTTCTAGTTCTATGTGCTTTGGGGAATGATGAAAGTTTCGTTCTCTTTCATAAAAACATTGCAGCAACGAACATACTGACCCCAAAGCCATAGATCCCTTATGTACTTGGTGTGTTCTTTTCTAGGGGGAAATGTCATGTTTCTTTTATTTTCCTTTTCATTGATATGACACAACCTTACTTCGAAACATATGACTTGGCATAGGGCTTTCCAAGTTGGCTCTCATATCTTGTTTTCTTTTTTCATTTTCTTTCCTTCTCTACTTTAATGTAATTTCTCACAGAATGATGTGTATCAATTCCTTTAAAGTGGGGGGCATACATTACCATAATTCATTCACATTCTTGGTTCCTAGTGTAGCCTTGTCATTCATATGATGCATTTTTCACTTTGTGTATGGCATTGGATGTGATGTCCTTCATAAGTGTGATCTATCTTAGCATATTACATTCCTCTTGGTGGCCTGATGCGATGCACTGCATCCCCTAAGTTGTGAATATGCTATTATTTGATTGGTCCTTTCTTGGAGACATTAGACACAATGTTCCCGAAGTAATTGACCTTACATAAACTTAACAAGACTCCTTTGAACATCTTTTACACTTTTTACATTTTACATGTTAAATTTTACATTTTTGCATTTTTACATTTTTCATTTTTTTTGCCACCTTGCATAACACAACTTGCTTGCTTGTGGTACCTTCCTTTTTGTTCATGATTTCTAAGCATACAGATCTTTTCTTTTCTCATGGAGAACGAAACAACATTTTCCCTTTTGGCACCTTGTTAAAGTTATTAGGAGGTATAACTTTGATATGGTTGAGCGGGAAGCCCATCTAGTGGCATGAATTTCCCCATACCCACCTTTGTGTTCATGAGTGCATACCAACTAGCGTATGTATCTCCCCTATCCCCTTTTAGGATTTATCACCCTGCGAACATCTAGAAGTTCTGTGGCCCCAGAGTGAGTATACTTGGTCCTTCTCACCCAGTGGACCACCATGAGTTCTGTCGCCCCAAAGTGAGTATGCATTCTCTTTTTCTCACAATCAGCCTAGATCTAATCCACAACTAGTTGGAAAAATGAATGAAGCTTCATTTGATTCTCTCTTTCACTTGTGTGTTTCTTTTTTCTTATGCTTAATTTTCCATGGGATCTTCATCCTGGGGGCTTGATCATCCCTCTTGATCATTGTTATTCCATCTTGCTAATGTAAGTACATTTGAACCCTCCTCCCAATGTTCGTGGCTACTTTAGTGTGAGTTTGAAGCAAGTGCATCCTCTCACTAATGTGGGGGCTAAATGTGTCATAGAAAAATGGCCCCTTGTCATTTTCATGGCCTTTTAGGTCTTGTTTCATGATGTTTGGTCTATTTTTCTTTGATTTTATGTTGTAATATGGCTTGAACATAAATATTTAGGTACTAAAATTCAAATAATGGCATCTTGTGAAGGTGTTGTAAAACATTTCTACACTCTTCTAGACTCTATTAATTACAATTCACCTAAAAAACACCATTTAATCACTAAGCAAGTCCTATTTTGAAGTGTTGTAAAGTCTTGTAACAAGATTTCATGCTTTTCCAAGCATAACTTCACTATTTACCCCTTTATTATTCTTTATTTGACCTCTTTATGCCCTTATAAGCTTTAATTAAGTGCATTTTTTTAATGTAAACCCGAAAAAAAATATTAAATACAAGATTATTCCTGACACTCATTTTTAGGTCCTAGGTGGGACCCATTTGCCATGGGTGGTGATTGAATCCCCCTTGGCTCCAAATTCAAAATTTTTAAAATTTCCTTTCGGTTTTTTATTCAAAATCGCTTGATGCCGGCCTGTGATGAGGTATTAATGGGTTACAAAGGCACAAGATTGTATAAATAAGTGTTTTTACACCCATTTCAACCCCCATTCATCAAGTTGACTCATTCACCTATTCACTCAAGAATTCAAGCATCTTACAACATCAAATCAAGCATTATTCAAGCATTGTAGAGCATGAATTGATACAACTTCATATTTTCATCAATAAGGGTTTGGTAAGTTGATAGCACTTGCATGTTATTTATTTATCATTCCATTTCATTCCATTATTTCACTAAGGTTTGATTACCCAAGTGGGGTTTGACCAATGCAAACCCCTATTTGCTAACCCTCAACCATTTTTTGCTTCTTGCATGTGTGTTTGCAGACCTTTGTATGTAGATTTAACAAGAATTTAGGTGATTGAAGATTGGTCAACAAGTCAACTAGGTGCTTCAAGTCAAATCAATCATATTTAAAGCTTAGAGAAGGTTTTATGTCCATTTCCTACAGAACTGACTTCGGTAACCCAACAAGTAGACATTTTTAGATCTGGTGTTGTAGAGTTGTCTCCTAATTTCTCAAAATTTTGGGAGAGGACTGATTTTCTACTAGTGGTGAATGAGTCCCACCTTAAGAATGAAAATATAGGTTTTGTCAAATTTCAGATCCCGACAGTAAGAAACTGGTTCCCGACAATTTTCACCAGAAGCAGGACTAATTCACCACCCTGGGCGAATGAGTCCCACTGTTGATTTTCAGTAATTTTAGACAATAGTTAGACCATTTCAGATTCCTCAAATCTTGCCCAGGTGCACTCTGATTCAGCCTTTCTCCTTTTGTTTTGCATTTTATTCATTCTTAGTTCATTGTGTGCATATCACAGTGTGTTTTCCAATATAGCATAAATATTAGTTTTTCATTCATAATCAGTCTTTTAGATCACTTAATTGCATTTAATTCACTTCATTTACCTTAGATAACATCACACATAACATAATTTGAATGAACCCTTTAGCATTTTTGGCCCTACCTCTCTCCTTTTATGTGAAAAACCCTAGAAGAGCTAGAGAAGTGCATTGGTGACAAAATCTACGGTTCAATTGCCTTCTATCTTTGCACAATCAAATATTTATGGGATTGCATCCCATTGCCAAGTTGGACTATAGAAATAATCACTACCAACGAGATTTAGGCAAGTTTGGAGGTCGTAGTGTGGTTAGATGATGAGGTCTTCACCATGTGTAAATTAGGTCAATAAAGAATGTTAAACTTTCATGGGTACTGAGGATTTAGAGTTTTTTAAGGCATGGAATTGTTAAGCTACCTAAACAAGTAAAATATCATTTTGTAGATTGTGAAAATCTAAAAGAAGATAACTTTCTTTAATTGACATATTATTTTAAAAAATTGTCATATAATCTACTGAGTAAAATAACCACTTCTATTGATGCATTTGATTTGAGATATTCTTGTAGAAGCTATACATGTACTTAATTTTTCACCCAAGAGAGAGATGAGAAACTATAGATTTTCAACATGAATAATACACATTCTTCTTTATCAAATGTTTAAGAATACTTAAATATTGACTAGTGAGGTATTCCAATCTCATGCTCAATTTTACTATATCTTACAACTCAAATATATAAGTAAAATCATCACTATAAAAGTTGAAAAAAGAAAAAAATTTCCAATTCTTGTTGTTTTTCTCTAGTAATTGTAAATGAGTTTGGAATTTTTCTATTAAAAATATCTTAAAATTATTATATATAATTTGTGTTATTTCTATGTTTATCGATGTGAAAAGGATGTTTGTAAGAAGTGAAATGATCCTTATTATAGTGTATGTTGATTTAAGTGTAGTATATTCTCATTTTTTTTTTTATGTATTGTAGACATCATTTTAAAACATAAAATAAGTTAAATTTTAGATATTATTGATGGATTGAAAAAATCTTTAGAAAACACATTGTTCACTATAGATCATGAAAATCATGAATATAGTATATTTTTTGCATAAGCGAGATTAAGGAAATGTAGTTTATTTAGATCTAGAATGAACATTATATTAATGATAATCTTCTTTTAAGAAATCTACTTTTTCTTGGACTTAGTGGCTAAATTTAATTTGTACCATTTACATTCACTTCTATATAAAATTAATGCATATTAGAAGTAAATTAACCTTAGAATTATTATCTCAGAGGTTCTAAGTCATACCTAAGTCACTAGATGAATAAATTGGGAATGATAGAGACTCTAAGAAAACTATATGACACTTCATTTCTTGCATGCAAAAATATATGCATATCATTGGGCACCACAATGCAATTAAGCTATTGACAAACCTATATCATCTCATACATCTTAAATGCCAAAATAAGAAAAAATAACTAAAAGAGTAAGTTAAATGGAACTTGATTAATTGTGTAATGTTGAAATAAGATGTATAATATCAAATTAAAACCAGTTTTTAGATAAATTACTTTGGAATGCATATATATTTATGATAAATTATTTTAGTTACTATAAAAAAGGGAGTTAACCAACTAGATTATAGATGTTTGACCTAGTTTACCCTACATATATACAGATGTACAAATGAAGGTTTAGGTTGCTATTTAACCAATAATATACCTAAATATAGAAATTAATGTATATTTTAGGGAATCTTAAAGATAGAACTCAATGTTTGCAAACTTTAGTAGATGTTAGAAGAGAATCTATGATTACATTATGCACTAAGTAAAGTAAAAGTAAATTTTAACCTAAATAGTTGCTTCAATTAAATTGTTCAATATGAATTATTTTATTGTTACTACTCGCTTTTTAGTAGCATATAATGATAAAAATTTAAAGAGAATTAGATATATTTGATTGATTTGACTTATGATATATTGATCTAAAAATAACAAATGGATAAGTATAAGTACTAAATTAAAAATAAATAAATGGTTGAAATTCTAACTATTAAGTAATATTTTTTATGAATATTAAATAACTAAATATAGTTAATTATTATTATTCATGACATGATAACTTAATTAGATTATAGGGAGGATCACATTTTCATGTATTTATGATTTTAGATTCTATTATGAGGTTGGATATGCATGACTATTATTTATCCTAAAGAGCTAAAACCTAAGAATAATCTTACTTCCAATATTTGTTAGTAGTAGCATATGTATAGATTGTGATTATTTAATTATCATAATTAGGATGGTTGATCCAAATTTTAAAGCTCTCAAGTTAGAAGATGGAAAAACTAACCAATCATCTAGTCAAAGGGGATTCTATCATGATGTAGGTAGTGGCTAATTTTCATACAAAATAGCATGCCTAGTAAATCATGTCATGATTCTAACATACAATAGCATGTCATTGCCATATTCTCCATACAAAATTATATTGATGATACCATGTACAATAGGTGCTAACTTTAATATTTCTAGATCACTATTTTCCATCACGATGAACGATCATATATGATCATTTTTTTGACATTTTATTTGTGTTATCATGTTAGGACCCACATTTAGTAAAAAATGTCAAATATATTTAGATTTCAAGAATTGTCATGATTTATTATATTTTAAAAAATTATATCAAATTGAAGACAACTCCAATGCCAAAATCATAAGGGAGAATTGTATATGATTGAAATCCCAAAATGAGTTATAGTTTATTGTAATTCATTTAGGTGGTTTTATCTACTCTATGTCAATGTGTATCGTCTAAATGTTTTATTGAAATCATGATGAAGAAGTGATTAAATTATGTGAAAATATTAATCATGGTATGTCATATATCATTCTTTCTACCTCATTTCATGCATTTTCAATCCACTTTAACCTTATCATGTTACATTTTAAGTTTATGATAAATATTTTTAATTTAATATTGCAAAGGCAAGTATTTACCTATGGCTCCCATAAAATTATTTTAAGGAATTACTCAATGGTTCTCATGGGGTCCTTTGAGTCCTCAAAACATCTTCTTGTAGATGTCATTTTTTGTAAAATAAACTATGTTTGTATAATTGATCAATTTAATTTCTTGTTTGAAAAATTATGGACATCTAGATGTCTCATTTAATATTTGAGTCAAATCATCACATAAAACCTCATATGAATTTTGGTTTGTTATCAAATATAAATTTTAAAAAATTAGATAGATATTTTTCCTAATAATTATTTATGATTTCATTAAAAATATGCTCAATATACTAGATTGTGGTGATTCTCCATATAAAATAAAATGGAAATTTATAATAAAAAATAATTAAATTTATATAATCCATCAAGTTAGAATTTTCATTTTGTTTTTGAATCACATCTCCTCTTTTCCATAGAAACCCTATAAAAGAAGACTATTCGAAACTACTCACCTTCAGAAGGCTTGTAAGGCACCTTGTTGAGTTCTCAATTTCTTTGCAATCTGTCATTTTGAGATGAAGTTGGTCTTTCTTCATTTACTTTTGTCTTCAGCCGATTACATTGACTATGCTCTATAGCTTAGGCATGTGTATTTAAATAACTATGAAGTTGGATGACATTAATTTGCAAAATATATAGCTTAAATTGTATGTGATTTTATTATCCCACAGGTCCTGTGGTCTCCTATCCGCATTAAGAAAAATGGTGGGTTCATTTCATTTTTACTTGTGGCTTTAATCTCATTCTCGTAAAATGTTCCTTACCAGTAAGTTGTTCAGAGCTTGCTGTTTCCAATTATTTGTTGCAACTTCTCTATTTTACTTTTTTCTTTATAACACACCTTGCTCTTGGGTAAAATTAGTTCAATTTTGGCATTCTTGGAAATAGGTAAGTAATGATGACAATAGTATAAATATTGATGTTCAAGCTTTCCCCACCTCATTTATAGTAATAGCCAATCTTACCCGTTAACTCCATTGAAGATTATAAAATATCCCACATATTTTATACCCATATTACAACTATCTAGATTTTGGGAATGCCAATATTATTTCTAACTTCACGTTTTCCTTAGTTTTCAACTAACTTGGTTTTTCAGTTTCTAGTTTGTGTTAGATTATTTTTGCCAGACTTAGGCAGTTAGTTTAAATTGTAATAATAGAATAATACAATATTAATAATATCATAATATCATAATAGAAATAAATTAAATAAGTATTTTAGAAGATATCTTTGGGAAGTATTTTATATAGATTATTTTGAAGATATATATGTTAGTATATAATTAAATACATCACGATGGTTCTTAAGAAATGCATATAAAATTCAAATATACTATATAATTTTTTGATTTGTCGTAATAAGTGAGTGGACTTTTATTGAACATGACATGGAATCGAACTAAAGTTTTGAAACCCTTCAATCTTTAGAGGCGTGGTAGAGATTTGAAATCGCATAGATGGTGGGTCAGAACTAGAGAATGTGCTTAGTAAATTTGTGTAACTCTCTTGGATTTCCTCCTTCCCAAACAAGCTCTCTCTTATTTTCTCAATATTTTGTGCCAAACGTTGTCCCTTCATCTCCCATCATAACTTCCCTCAAACATCTACTAATTTCTTCTACTCTAAACCCCCATTTTCTTCCTTGCCAACCTCCATGTTGACTTGGAGTTCCTCAACCACAAGCCCTAATCTACAAGTCTCTTGGACAACTCTTGAATAGGAGAGATTTGCTCATTCCTCAACCATGGAAACACCAATAGATGAAGGGCTATGTACTCCATTTTAAGTAATCTAAAGAAAAGCCTTTGGACTAATAAAATAATTGTAATTATGTTTCCAAGTTGAAACTCTTGTGCACACACATAAGAGGTGTCAACAACACTACTTATGAAGTTGTGTTTCCAACATCAACTCGAATTAGCCCCATGAGGCAAAGAAGAGATGTGAAAACCTACTTATTTGAAGCTAGTAGTTGGGTCAATAAGATGCATCATCTGTGGTTAATAGGAACCTATCCTCTTGTGTGGATGATATCAATCTATGACTACAAGTTTAATTTATTAGTATTATTTTTCTTGTTATAATTGGATCAATAAGATGCATCGACTATGGTTAATAGGAAGCCACCCTCTTGTATGGATAATATCAATTTCTAATTGTAGGTTTGATTTATAACTTTGTTATAAATTAAGATGTATATTTGGGTCAATAAGATGCACCATTTATAGTCAATAGGAACCTACCTTCTTATGTGGATGATATCAATTCATGATTGCAAGTTTAATTTATTAGTTTGCTTGCTATAGTTGGATCCATAAGAAGCATCATCTATGGTTGATAGGGATCTACCCTCTTTTATGGATGATATCAATCCCTTTAGTGTCTTGATGATATGAATTATGATTAATGGCTACAAGTTTAATTTATTAATTTGCTTGCTATAATTTATAAAAAGTTAAAATTTGGTTGAAATTTTTTTACTTAGGATAAAAAGTTGGACATGCTATTATTTGATTGCTTATTGTCCTTGTAACTCTATGAATAATTTTTTATTGGATGAAGAGAGTAGTAGATTTTTTTAACTCTATTTTCTCTAGTGATATCTCAAGCGTAAGTATGTTAGATTCTTTTTTAGAAATTATATTGATATGTATCTAGTACATCCCTTACAAATATGATACTTCATCTTAGAAATGTGAGGGAACTAGGTTGTGTTTCTTAAGTTATTGTTGAAAATGTTTAAAAGTGATTATTTTCATTTAGTATTTCTTAACTCAAAAGACAAAGAAAACTAAAAAATATTAAATTATAATTGAAATATATAACTTATAAAATTTATATGGCATGGCTAGTTTTAGAATATCTTTTGTTTCCACTTATGTTACTATGCATATATGATTTATCCTGATTTAATTTTTTTCATGTTCTTATATACTATTATCTGAACTGGTTCATAGGTCTAGGTTAAAATAATTTACCATTTGAATAAAAACAACATGATTGATAAAATCACGATCCTTTGGAGATGGAAAGGTCACAACATGATACAGATCACACTACAATGATGGTGCTCCATATAATATAGATGACCTGCATGAATGCCTCAATAATTATTTATCCACCTAATTTGAGGAAATGATTTAGCCCTAGAACAACTGCTTACAATGGTCATCAATTACTTTCCTTTGGGAAGCAATAACCACATGGTTAACAATAAATTTGAAACCTAGAGTAGATGTAGGCATCCTTTGAGCAACCGATTCTCTTTGTTGAGGATGCTCTCAATCTGGATGATAGTGTGCATGTATGTCACTTATTGTACCACACTTCTATCCCATATAATAAGGTAAATCTAAATATAATGGATTTTGGTCATTATTTAAATAGAAACCATGCATAGCTAGAAATTTAGGGTATATTAATGGTGTGAAGCATGTACACATGCACCTACTAATCCAATAACCTCTGAAACAATAGTTATATGAATATTGTGTAAAATAATATCTCATTTGATAATTATATTGAAAATATAGTTGCACAATATTTCATGGAACATCACCAAAAATAGAATATCTCATCTAATCTAGAACTATCATTAGAAAATAGACTAAAAGTTCTTAAATAATTTTTAAATATACCCTCATTAGGAAATGGACTAAAACCTCTTAAGCTATTCCTAATTCTTATTGATATTTATAATTCAATATATAATTCCTTATGTGTCTACAAATTTCTAAAATTATCTGTAATTTAATTTATTCTTTATTTTTGTTAGAAAATAGATCAAACATATTTTCTTTTAAATAAATAAAATGTACATGTAAAAAATATTTTTAAATTATAAAAAAAAATATAATTAAAACATGATATCCATGTTGATTGACGAAAGTTAAGGAAAAATGTTAGTATGTCAAAAAGTAAACTAGAGTAGTTTCTCATGCATGTCTACGTAGGTATTGAAATTAATATATGTAACTTGCAACTAATTATTTTATTTAAATTTATTTAATAATTATTTTCTTTGACAATTTTTTTTTTTAGTTTCTTGAGAGTTATTTTATAGTTTGAATTTTTAACTATACTATTCATCGATCTAGTAAACTCATGATACATTCATCTAGCAAGAATTTGTTAATCTCAAATTATTATGTAACCTATCTTTAAATCTTTGTCTTGATGCATCCAACTACCAAAAAAAACACTTCTATTATAATACTACAAGAATAAATGCATACAACTAGAAATAATTTATTATTTCCAACTATTATCCAACCTCGCTTGAATTGATATATCATTACTTACTTATCGACTAACCAAACAATACTACTATTACAGACACTTGTAACAACCATCTTCACTGGATTCCAACAAAGTGATTCTCAATGAAATTTTCAGACGCGCTAAGATTCGTAACAACAAAGACGGTGGGTTAGAACTAGAGAAGGTGCTTAATAAATTCGCGTATGTATTTCTCTTGGATATCCTCCTTTCCAAACAAGCTCTCTCTTAGCTTCTCCATATTCTCCGCCACACGTCGTCCCTCTTCTCCCACCATAACCTCCCTCACACACCTCTTAATTTCCTCCGCTTTGAAACTCCCATCTTCTTCCCTGCTGATTTCCATGCCAATGCGGAGTTCCTCGGCTACGAGCCGGGCGTCGAGTCCCTGAACATTATGCATCGGCAGCGCTATTATCTTCACCCCGAACCTCAGAGCTTCCAAAACAGAGCTCCACCCGCAGTGGCTCACAAACCCTCCCGTCGAAGGATGGCAAAGAATCTGCTGCTGCCGGGCCCACTTGCAGTACACCACACCCCTCTCCCGCGTGCGTTCCTCAAACCCCTCGGGCAGTAATGCCCTCGCTCTGTCTTCTGCTGATGTGGCGAAATCGTCTTTGTAGCGAGGGGAGCGCAGAACCCACAGAAATGGAACATGGCTGCTCTCGAGTCCGTCTGCCAAATCAGCAACCTGCTCCTTTGACAGAAAGCACTCGCTTCCAAACGACACGTAAACTACAGAAACGGGCGGATGATTGTCCAGCCATCGCAGATACTCGTTCTTTTCGTCGGCCGGGATTGAGGTGGTCTCCGGTGCAAGAATACCGATTGGAACCACCCGCCTTTTGTGCACTGCCTCCAGATAATGAATATACTTGCTTTCTAATTCAAAGCTTGATCTGACGAGCATAAGCCTACAAGCCTCCTTAGATTTAGAAAACCGATCCAGAACTGTCACGTCTTCTCCGCCCTGGCCGTTAAAAGATGCTAACAATGGGCTCGCTTCAAATGTTTTCAAAGCAATGACAGACGATGGATAACCCGGCGGTGGCGCGCATAAATCCTCAACGGTAGTTTCCCTTGCTTTGATTCTGCTCGGCGATCCCAAGTAACCCATGGCCACAGCACTGAATATACAGAAATAAATGGCTGGGATTCCAAACTTGGCAGCAACAGAGGCAGCCCAGTACTGTGAACAGTCATGAATTATATAGTCGGGTTGAATCCGACGCAGAAGGTGGTCAAAGGGTTTCTCGAGGCCGTCGAGAGCTATCTTCAACACCTCTGCCATTTCGATGGGAATATCGGTGGTGTTGTCGGCAGCAGGAGGCAGACCCTCCACAGAGGGCAGCGACAGTTCCTCCATATCGATTTTGCCTACCCACTTTTCATCGAGCGAGTACTTTATCTTTGAAATATTGGCTGGGGTGGATAGAAAGGAGATCCTCAATCCCTGATCTGCGAGTCTCTTTGACAACTCCAGAAAAGGAGAGATGTGTCCCTGCGCCAGCCATGGAAACATCAATACATGAAGAGCTCCGTCCTCCATTTTAGTAATCCGCTGAAAAGCCTTCGACCTAACGAAATAATTCTGATTATGGTTCTAAGTTGGAACTCTGCGCGCACGTAAGAGGTGTCCACGACACTGCTTATAAATAGAGTGTTGGAAAGTGATGCATGAGCCTCACCGCCATGCAATTCACTGAGGATGTCATGCAGTGCTATTAATAAATAATTAATTTTAATAGTTATTTGTCCGTGCATGTTGATTGTAACTTTCATGTGCAGTCTTATTTTTAGAGAAACTATTTTAGTTTAATGTTTGCATGAGCAGCATGCATGAACTATATTTAATATTGATAATGCAAATTTTTTATAGAGAGATCATATGTAATGAATTCTAATTATCGGAGAAATAAAAGAAAAGTCTTATGTTTGTGTAAAATAATTTTTTTCTCTGTTCTTTGTTTCTGTGTTTTATATTTGTTGCTCCTGTCAATGGCGGTTGTATTATCCTAGGATTAAGATTTTACAAAGAAGCGAAAACATACTAATTTGAAGCTGATTGGTTGTTGGGTCAATATCCATTTGTGTGGAAGATATGAATCTTGGACCTCAAATCACATATTTATGAATTTTTTTTGCATTTTTTCAAAAGTGAGTCACACTAACTCTATGATCATTGGGTAACAAGCTCTCTACCTTCTCCTATCCACTTGTGTGGATGATATGAGACATGGATCTCAAATCAAATGTGCTAAATAAGATGTATTATCAATATCTTAAGCAAAAATATACTAACTTGTCTTTATGAGAATTATGAATAATAGCTGCAAGTTGCAGCTTAAAAAATTGGGACATGCTATTGTTAGATTACTCATGTTCTTGTATCTCTATGAATAAATTTGTATGGAGTGAAGAGGGGTAGTATGTTTTTCACTCCATTTAGTAAGGTCCTAAACTTAATTATCTTAGGTTCCTCTTTAGAGATTATGTTGACATGCATCAAATACATCCTTTACAATTATGATACTTCCATCTTAGACATGCGAGGGAATTAAGAATGTGTTTTTCAAGTTATTGTCGAGCATATTTAAGTGATTATTTCCATTTAGTATATTATTAACTTAAGAAAACAAAATAAACTATACAAAAATTATATTATAATTGAAATATAGAACTTATAAAATTTACATGGTAGGATTAGTTTTAGAATAGCTTTTACTTTACTTATGTCACTATCCATATATGCTTTAACCTTATTTAAATTTTTGCATGCTCTTATTTACTATTATCTTACTTTATTATGCCACCATGTCTATTATTTCATACCACATGTTTGTATTGGAATTAATTATGTTCATAATTTTAGGTAAAAGATCAAACTTGTATATAAGTTACACTATTATCAAAAAAAAAAAATCGATGTTCATGTTTATAAATTTATTAGAAGCTATTTTATTATGATGTGAAGATTCAATAACTTAAGACAACCATTATAACTTCAATTTTTTATAAACATAATGGTAGAAATATACATTTGTCAAACATGTCTCACACAAACTTACATATAAAAATGAAAATTTCTACACATACATAAGTCAAAAAATAATACAAACTATGTATAAATAAATGTTAATGTCAACATAAATAAATGCCATTGTCAATGTTCAAAATACATAAGTAAAAATCAAATTAAAAAAAAAAAGAATTTTCTATGGCAATGTCAAATATACATAAGTAAATTTTATTATGAAACTATAAGATAAATCATAATATAAATATCAGTGTTAATGTCAAAGTACAAATACTCATGTAGTACTCTCAATGATCAACCTCATAATATCAATATCAATGTTAATTTCAAACTACACATGGCCATGTGATATTCTCAATGATCAACCATCATGTCTACTTCTAAAGTACAAATCACTCAATAATAGTCTACCTTTGTTCTATCCATACAATTTCACTATGTAACAATGTTTAGTTAGTTTAATTTTTAAATGTTTCGTTTAAGATTATTTAGTGTGAGAATAACTCTTAATGAGAACATAAGTCAGTAGATTAATTTATTTCATCAACCTATAAGATCCAATTTTTCTCATGTGGGTATGGTTCTATTTTCAAACTAACCTATGTGACTCACCCATTCTAATGATGTAGAGACATAATATCTAGATGGTACAAACCATGATACTCTAAATAACCATGATTTACACATTTTTTTTCAAGAATACAATTAAAAATTGATGGTTTTATGACCATATATCTATATTTTATATAAGATAAAATTAAAATTAATAGTCCTATCATGACATTTCTATATTTTTAGTAAAAAGGTTAAAAACTAATGGTTGTATGACCATACTTTGCACTTTTTCATAAAATATTATTAAAATTTTAGAAAGACTTTATCACATGAAATAGGGCTTAGGGTTTGAGTTTTTTCATTCTAATTTTTTTAAAATTTTATAAAATAATACAATTAAAACTGATGTTTTTATACTCGCATTTCTATATTTTTATATTTGAAAATTTTATTTCTAATTTTTTTCATTTTAATATTTTAATAAAACAAAACCAAAATATTCTAATAAAAAAAGATATAATTGAAAAAGAAGACTAAATTCTCACTCAACTAACCTAAATATTAGTAGAAATGTAAAGTGCCTAGAAAATGTGTTATAAATACACTTCACCTAAACTCCAAACACAAAATTTGTCATATATATACCCTTTTTGTATTAGTTGATGTCATCTTTATTCGATTCTAGTTTGGAATGTGAAATAAATGGGCATGTGGGATATCACAATATTTTGTTAAAAATAATGGAGATGATTATCAATCTAGTTGAATAAGACTACTAGTACTCCACATTTATCATAGTTTTGTAATACTTGTATTAGCTACTCAATGTCTACTTCTCCCAACCAACTTTTAAAGTTCACTCTCAATGATATCAGCCTTCAACAAAAATTTATATCATTTTGAAAGAAGAGAGCTTTCTTTTAATTTATATATTATTTGAATTTTTTTGTCACATAATCTAGTGAGTAAAATAACCACTTTTGTAGATGCATTGGATTAGAGATCTTCTTGTAGAAGCTAAATGTGTACCTAGGTTTTCATCCAAGAGAGAAATGAGAAATTGTAGATTTTCTTTGAATGAATAATTCATATTCTTCTTTATCAAATGTTTATGAATACTTAAATATTGACTAGTGAGGTATTCCAATCCCATGTTGAATTTTACTATATTGTACAACTCAAATATAGAATCAAAATCATCACTATATGAAGATAACAATATTCCATCAAAGTTGAAAAAAGAAAATTTTATCCAATTCTTGGGGATATTACTTGTGGTTTTGATCTACTAACTGTAAATGAGTTTGGAATTTATTTATTAAAGATATCTTGAAATTATTAAATATAATTTGTGTATTTTCTATGTTTCTTGATGTGAAAAGGATGCTTATGAGTAGTGAAATGATCCTTATTATAGTGTATGTTCATTTAAATGTAGTATGTTTTCCTTTTTTTTAATGTATTATAGATATCATTTTAAAACTTAAAATATGTTGTTCAAATTTTAGATATAATTAATGGATTTTGGAGATATTTAGAGAACACAATTCACTATTGTATAGGAGAGAATTTGAACCCCTTGTGTAAATTCCCCTTTCACATACCCTCAACTTAGAAAATCAAATATGAAGGAAAAATTTCACATCACCCATCCAGAATGCATCCACTTGGCATGTGTTTTGTGTGTTGGTGGGGGAATTTTCATCAGGGACATGAGTGCATCATGTGGACGTCTGCACAACATACTTTCATCCTTAAAAAAATCCTGCTTCCGAGTCCATAGGGACTTTACACACCTGATTGGGGTCGAACTGTAATCCCTTTGTGCAACCAACCGACCTGAAAATGGCTTTATTCCCTCTCATTTTGGCCTTTAAATCCATTCTATTTTCTATCACTTCATCTTTTCACATCCTCTTGACAGTTAATTCAATCTTCTTCATACTTTGGGATCTCTTGAGCACACTCTTGAAGCATTCTACTAGCATTTTGACATCTTGAGCATTGCATCAATTTAATACTCCATAAACTTCACTTTTTTATGTGTGAGGCAGCCATAGAAGTGGTGAGCTTGGAGTCTTGTGAGACCTCCCTTCATCACCACTGTAGTAGTGGTAATCTTTCCAAGTTCGTTGCTTACATTCTCCCTTCATTGGCCTTGAGAGCCTTTGGATGGAGGTGGTAACGCTTCACTCTCCTTTTTGTGATTTGATTGAGTAGCATAGTATTGTTTTGTAGTGTTCAACAATCTCTCTTTCCTTTTATTTATTGTAATTTCTACTCCATTTCTTTTTTGGTTGTCCGTGGAGGTGGAAACACCAAAGTGGGGGTTTGATTGAGGTAAACCCCTATAGAACCCCAACAATTTTCCCCTCTTGCTTGTGTGTAGGTGAACGTGTATGTGGAGCTTGCTAGCGAACCGGTGTTTCAATGAGTTAATATTCGTCAACCTAGTCCTTATCTACTTTCTTTATTATTTCCACATTTACTTTATGTACTTTATTACTCTATTTATTTCATAAAAACTTGTTAGCTAGGCTATAAGTAGGTTTTTGATAGTTTCTTTGTTGTACTTTGCATTTTCTAGCCATATGGATGCTAGCATGCTAGAGTGACACTAGCATGTCATACTGTTATCCCAGACCTACGTTGATGTTCTCAGATAGAGAGTTGTCTAAGGTGTAATATCGACTCCAAAAACTAGCTCGTCTAGCTCTAACCAGATATTTGGGTTTGTAGAGTGGCAAAAGCACTTGAGAGTGCTCCTAATTCTCGATCCCCATCCTGAAACATCCATTAGAGTGACGTAAGTTAGGGAATCCCTCCGCTCTCAACTTTCCATGACCTAGATCCTTAACATGGTTGGTCCCCCTCTCTTACATTTTTGGTGAACCCAACATGAACCAATTTGGTTTTGTTTAGCAATGTTGAAGGGACTTTTCCTCATGTACTAGGAGAATTGTAAGTGTGAGTGTTGTGAGGTGTTTCACCTTACAACCCAACCCATGACCCTTAGTAGGTGTAGATGGAAGGTTCCATAGGTGTTGCGAAATGAAGCCTTAGTTGGGTCACTATCCGATTGAAAACCTTTGCGGGGTTTTGTGAGAGTATTGTTTAGGGTATGTGATGGCCTCCTTCTTGCATCTACCTATCTACTATGTGTAGCCAACGAGTAGTTCTCTCGAAATAACCTTCACCTCATAAGACCTATCGATGGTTTTCTATAAAGAACCATCTTCTCTTTACATCCCTACATGAATCAATGGAAACATCATGGCAGGTGTTCTTGTTGACCCAATGTTCTAAGTGAATGTGATTACCAAGGAGATTATGTTAATTAACTTCTAGCATAAAGATGGGTATGACACACTTGTAAGAACCATTTGTATGCATGATGGACTTTCTATATGTCCCCTTGGTAGCATTGTTTTGTCGATCCTTTGTGGACCTAAGTCAGTGAACATGTTTTTGACATAATCTCGGGGTCCAAACTCTTCAAATTCAAGCTAGGCATCCCTTGTCTAGTAGCTATGAACACATTTCCCTTAGTTGTGCATAAATGTCTAAAGTTTATTCATGAGGGCTTAGTGCATGTGATCCACGACATTGGCTATAGACTGCTAGTTGCATGTTTTTGTAGTGTAGTAAAATACATACCCTAACATTTTCACACTTGCTTGGGCTTGCCTTTATTTTTTATGCTTCTTTACATGGATTAATTGGCCCTATTTTGCATCCAAAAGCCTAATAAAATGTATACTTTTATGGCTTATCCCGTCAATCATCAAAAGATAAATGATCATTTAATTTTTTTGTCTGAGTGTCCTTAATTTTTTAGGTCGGGACTAAAATGCCACCTAGAGCACCTTTTTCCCCCTCAGGCCTAGGGACCATGATTTTAAGACCCTTTAATTGGGCCCCTTTTAGAGTCTATACCCCGAGATTCAGGCCTCAGGACTAAGATGCCACATAGGGAATCTTAGTCCTCCTTGACTTAATTTCAGGGTTCAATTTCAAATTTTGGAGGGATTTAGCCTCCTTTAATTAATGATTTTATATGTTGGCTTGTTGTGGTGTAATTTCAGGATACTAAGCATAGATAAACTGTATAAATACAAGGTTCATTCACTCATTTTCATCCTAATTCTTCAAGTGATCATTCATTATAGCGAAATTGAGTCTACAAGAGCATTTAAGAGCAGATTCATCAAGCATTTGGAGCCATTATCAAGATTCAAGCATCATATCAAAGATCTTCTTATATCATGTGGGTTTTTGAGCTAACATTTGTGATGAAGGATTTTGATTCAAGCAATCATTTCAAAGCAAGATCTATCAAGCATTGAAGTGATTCAAGATCTACATTCAAGTTGGCAATTTCATACAAGTTTTTATATTTTACAAGGGTTTGGTGAGTTGCAACATATCATTTTGTTCACTCATCATTCTCCTTCTTTATTTCATTTCATTTCAAGGTTTAGTTACCAACAAGGGGTTTGACCAAGGCAAACCCCCATTTACTAATAATCAACATTTCTTTCTCCTTTTGTGTGTTTGTGTTTGCAGATCTAATTTGAAGACTTGAAGATCATTTGGAGTGCAAGATTGAAGAGTTGTAAAAGTTGCATTGCAAAATTTTCATCTTCATGGAAACTCACCTACAGGCTATATTCGAAAGATTCATAACCTGAGATCTGGGGAGAAGAAAGTACAGACTTGGGAGCTCAAGACCATATTCAAAGATTTCAAAAAACCAAAATGTTACTAAGTCTCCACCTAGGGCATCTTAGTCCTCCACGGGGCATTTTTCATAGATTCTTTAGGATTCTGTTTTGGCATCCGAAGATTTTGGGATTCCCTCAAAAAATAGCAATGGGACTAAGTCACAACCTAGGGCATATTAGTCATCCACAACATATTTTGAAAACTTTTCACATTTCAAGAATCCTTGTGACATTTATATATTGTCTAGGTACACACATCCTAACTTGTTGTTGCATTATTTTATCATTTGCATCCTTTATTTAGCTTGCATTATTAGGTTTTTTGAGTTGTGTAACACCATTAATCCGCAAGCCTAAATTCTATGTCATACATCCTCATGAAGTTAGTTTAAATCAAGCAAATAAAATAGCATTCTTTATGAAATAATCCATTATGCTTCACAAAGAAAACAACAAAAAAAACTAATTGAAATCCTAAAAAGCATAGTGAATAACCTATTCCATAGTGGATTGGTGCCATTTTTGATATGGAAAGTGGCCCTTTCCCAACCCTTGACAAGCCAATGATGAAGATACAATGCTATTATAATGGACAAAATTAGCTCTCAATGTGAAGAGAGTAACTTCGCATGAATTGTGGATGATTGTGGATGATCAAAATGAAGGATAGCCTTTTCATTTATAGAAGATTTTGATGAGAGAAGAGGCCAAAGGGATGAATGTGGGATAAAAACCCAACCAATAGGAAGGAGCCACTTGTCACCATGTGAATGGGCCAAGGATGTGCAAGTTTTGATGAATGTGCCAATAAATGACATTAGGTAGCCTTTTCAAATTTGAAATTTGGCTTGTTGGAGGGGGAAGAAGGGATCTTAAATGCCAAGTGGGGGACATGTAAGAGGAGATATAATGCTATGTTGGAAGGGACAAGTCATGTGGGAGGGAAATTCCAATTGGAAGAATATTCCCTCAAAGATGCCATTTTAAATGAAAATGAGGAATTAATAAATCAATTAAATTGATTTATTTGTGCAAGTGGGAAAAGCTAGAGGATGTGGTATGGATTAGGATTAGATTTAATCATGATTTGATTAAATAAGAGGAGGTTAGGTGATTTGACCCATTTGATTTAGATTTATGGATTAAAATAAATCAAAAGGGGATGAAAAATGATTTAGACTTAGTGATATAAATATTTTGATTTATTTAGCTAAAGGAGATGATGCTAGTATTAAAGAAAAATTTATTTAATTTAAATGGAGGGATTTAGAGATTAATCAAACAAACTTGATTTATTTGATGAATGCATGAATATGAATTAATTAAATGCATGATGCTAATTTTTCATGTCTACATTTTTCCCCTCTTTGAAGCAATGTACTTGCTGCATTGGTTCAAAGAATAAACTTGTCGCAATCAAATTTCATAAATTTTATGATTTTTTTGGATTCCCCAATAGAAAGTATACTGGTACATTTCCCCCTTGAGAGATCGAGCAAAAAGTTTGATTTGAGGGTCGATCTCGTGATAAAGAGGTTCAAGATGGATGTATGGATGGTTATGATGATAATGTAGATGAGATGGTTTCAAGATGCTTAGAATAACCAATCTATATTATGTGACGATGAAAATGCATGTGAGATGATTAGTGTTTCTTATATGATATGATATGATATGATATGCAATATGTTGACGGTTTGGAGATGCAGGATGGATGCATTGGTGATGATGATTAACTATCCTAGTATGATGTTAGCGTAGAAAAGAAGAAATGAGAAATGAGATGATGACAAGAAGATTCAACAAGTCAACTTTATTAGAGATGATGATGATAAATGGATGATTTTCTTATTAGGAATTGGGATTTTAAAAGGGCCACTTACCTTATATTTGATAACACACATAAGCACGATGCATCAAGGTATAAAGAACCATCATGACATTGCACCTAGTGTGATGGACTTTGACTCAAAAAATAGATAGGAGTATTCTTGTTCACACTTGACATACAGAAACCTTCCCAGGATGCACTTAACAAGGCAAGTATTCGCTGAGTTATATTACAAGAATGTCCAACAAGCACAACATATAAAAAGATAATGATCGATGCCCCATTCCTTTCTCTCTAAATCACTTTGATTAGATATCATCGAGAGGTCATTGGAATGAGTGCAATAAGATAAATCAAAAGGAAAAGATCAAGCACACAAACGATTCAATGTTCTTCATACCTCTAGCCAAAGGGATTTGTTTTTTTTAGGATAAGAATCGAAATGATTGCCAATAGATAATGCCCATTTTAGGAAGGATACATCCTAGGACATGTTAGTGGATGGTGGAACGTCATTTTTTTTATCCAAAGTGTTTTTCCAAAAGATAATGCCCATTGTAGGAAGGATACATCCTAGGACATGTTAGTGGATGGTGGCATGTCGTTTTGTTTATCCAAAGTGTTTTTCCAAAAGATAATGCCCATTGTAGGAAGGATACATCCTAGTACATGTTAGTGGATGGTGGCAAGTTGACAGGTTGTTCGAAAGGCTATTGATACAAGGTTGATTGACATGTTTTTGAATGATTCAAGAGTTTGATTATGCATATAAAAGCTTGTTGTCTCGATTTTGATTTTGCTTTTGAAGTTTGCTTTTGCTAATTATTGTGCTTGTTTCTGACTTTTTTGCCAAAGGATGAAGGTGATGATTGATTTATTATGCATGATGTTTATTTCGGGTGAAAGCGAGATTGGGATGAATGGATTTTTTCAAATATTTGGATGTTTTTGGAGTTTTTGAAATGTTTTGAGGTTGTTTTTGGTATTTTCAATATTTTTTACAAATGTTTTGATTTTCCAACTTTTCCAATGTTTTGGGGTTTTATGAGATTTTATGAATGTTTTTGGATTTTGTGTTTTTTGAATGTTTTGTCTCAGGGGCTGATCAAAGATTAGCCTTGCCTACATTTAAGCTCAGATGACGTAGTTTGATAGCATGTTTTTGACTTTTTCTATTTTTATGAATGTTTTTGGATTTTCTTGACTTTTTGAATGTTTTTGGATTTTTCACATCATTTTGATGATTTGGATATGTGTGATGATATCAGTGCTCTGTTTTGGGATTTTTTTGAAAACCAAGCTAAGGTTGATTGATCGGATCGATGGATAACATTCTTGAGGATACACAACAATGAATGAATAGTGTTAAGCAACACAAGGATTAGGAAGGATATCACAAGATGATGAGGGATTGATTGGATTGATCAAGATTGACTATGATAACATTGTTGAGGATACACAAAAATCAAAGGAGAGTGGAAACACAAGGATTGGGATGAATATCCCAAGATGGATTGGATTTGATTGGATTTGATTGATCAAGATTTTGAAGCCTGATTTGGAACAAAATTTGGTTTTGGATGATTTGATGTGATGTTGAACATGTTAAATGCAATTGATATTGATTAGTTGGATTGATGTTTGATGAGAGATAAAGCTTGATAAGGAACATATTTTTGTCAAAATATGCACTGAGCTAGTGATTTGGATTCTGGATCACAAATGCTTTGACCAATTTGATTTCACGTTTGCCAAATGTTTGAAGCACCAGATAAGTTGGAGGATATAGATCAAGATTTATTCTTGAAGCAAGATGTAAATATCTACCCCTAATGTCTAGCAATGTTTGAAATGACATGGATGGATGCTTGGATAGGTGTATGGATGGATGGATATGGTAAGCATGCAAAGGATGCCAAGGATTATCTTGTGATAAGATAAGGTGTTCGAATAAAGAATGCTCATTTAGATAATGCTTCATGGCTCAAATAATGTTGGATAGGATAGGATCTATGAAAATTATCCATGTTAAGATGTTTATTGTAACCAAGCATAAAGTATGCACCAAACTTTTTACTAAGATCAAGATAACTTGGACTATGGATGCAGATGCATGAAAATGGAATGGACAAATGGTTCATGGATGAATGGATTTATTATGGATAAGATGGATGGAATGTTGGATTCATTACGGATGGGATGAGATTCTTCCACCTGAACTGGCACACACAAATGCTTGATTTTACACATGGTGCCTATTTGCCAGGTTTTCATCATGGTACCCATCCAAAGTGCCACCATATTGGTTTTCACTAGAGGAGGATCTTTTTCTTTACTATTTTCAATCCTTTTTCTTTTCTTTTTTTGATTTTTTAAATTTTTTTTTAAATTTTTTTGGATTTTTCTAAAAGATTTAAAGCTCCTGCTAAACCACAAGGTGTTGCTAATGTAGATGCTACTATCATAATGTACCATCAATATCCTACTTGAAGAAGCTTATTTGCCAAGATATGTGCACTTGAATGCAACTTTTGAGATTCCTAATCTGCTTTGTTGATATGGGAGTTAACTTTGTCTTTATGTGCACATCGCAATAGAGTACCTTCTGAATCCTTATGATGAAGGGTCATTGCCAATACATGGTCAATGTGTGAATTAGATATCATGCATGGAGGCTTGGATGGAGTGTGTTTAGGGATAAAAGATGGATTGGTTGACAGTTTGGAATTTTTTACTCTCCAAACTTGGGAAGATGAGCAATGATGGGTGGATACGAAAGTGTACATGGAATTAGGGCCAACTGCTTGAGATACTTTATATGTCACATGGGAAACTTTCTTTTTCTTTTGTGGACATCTTTGATGGATACTTTTCCCTTTTTTTATTTTTCCCCATCGTTTCTTTGACCAGTGGAGTTTGATAGGGATAATCTTTCTTTGTATTCTTTGGTATCCATGTGTATTTGATTTATTTGATATGCTTCTTAGCTTATCTTGCTTTGATGACATTCTTTGTAATTTGATTCAAATATTTCTTTTGATGTTGGTCCCAATTCATGGATGGGGTGATGGGTGGATGAAGATTCATGACGTGACTGGTTGTAGTATTGGCATTGGTTTCACCATAAGGACTCTTCATGCTCCCTATGTTGACGTTTGCTTGAGACATAGTTTCCCTAGAATGGTGGTAGTAGCACCTTTGTTCTTTGATTCTTCTTGTTTTGAGATTTCTTGTTCAATAAGCATGCTCTGATAAATGACCACTGTAGATGACGTTATTTCAAATTATTGTTCTGCTGACTCTAGAATATCCTATTATGTCTGACCTGTTTCCTTGAGTGGATAATAATGGATATCTTCATACATGATTTCCTTAGTCTGAATTTGGGATATATCTAATCTTGATGTTGACAACTCAGTTTGACTATAGGAATTAATAATCTACTTTTTTTGTGTAACAAGATCCTGTACTGAATGAAGATCATCTATGTTTCCATCCATAGAAAGCGTCTCATGGGTAGATGGAGGAGTATGTGTTATGCTGATATGATCATCTTGCATAGATAGGAGAGTGTCCATTTGATCATTGTAGTAGCTTGGGGATACAAATTCGTGATCTTGAATAATTTCATAATTGCTTTCAACATGCTTTGGATCAAGTTCTTGACATGGGTCAGTTTCAAAGGATGGATTTCTTATAAAGGGTTCTTGGATATCTTCATTAGGCATGGGAAGTGGCTCAATATCCTCTTGATCTTTGAGTAGATTTGGATAAAATGTTGCGTTGAGGATTCTTTTAGTATCTGTAACCATGAGGTCAAAGGGTGTTAACATGTCTTGGAAAGGACCATTGCTAGACCTTGGTGAAAGATGATGATCATGCTTTGGAATAAATTCTTGAGATATGTTCTCTAACTCATTAGATGATGTAGAGACATTTTCAACATGATCATTGGTCGATGTGCCATGGATTATGTCAATGTGATCAAATAATTTTAACACTCCTTGAAATAGATCACTAAAAAGTGGCTTTTGATGTTTGGTGAGTTGCTCATCGGATGAGCTGGAAACATCTTCAATGTGATAATTGATGGATAGGTCTTGAACATTGTTTTCAAAAATTACGATGGAGGGATTGTGAATTTCTTCAACCATAGGATCAAGTGATGTTGACATTTCTTGAATTGGATCGTTTTTGGGTATTGTTGGTGGATTTTGATCATGATTGAAAAGTGACCCTTGATGTATGTTTTTTTTATCGTTCAATGAGGTAGAAACATCTTCATCAATGAATAAATCTTGATCATTTTTTTCAACAATTGTGGCAGAGAGATTGTCAATGTCTTCAATCGTAGGGTCAAGTGATGTTGAAATTTTGTGAATTGGATTATTGTTGGGTATTTTTGGTGGATTTTGACCAAAAAGTGACTTTTGATAGACATTGAGTTGATCATTGGATAAGGTAGACACAACTTCAAGGTGCTCATTTATGGATTGTTCTTGATCATTGTTCTCAACAATTGTGGTGGAGAGATTGTCAATGCTATTTCTAGTGGTTGAATCCTGATCATTGTCCCCAATAGTTATTACTTTTTGATCAATCAGGTCTTGGATGAGACTTTTGAGGCTAATGTAATTTGATGTTGTGTGTCCCTTTGTTTTGTGAAAATCACAATGGTGCTCCTCATTATACCATGGTGGTTTAACTAGGGGTTCTTGATAGTTTGTATAAAGAGGGAGTTTGATGAGATTTTCTTGTACCAACTATTGCATGACTAATTCGATTGACTTCCCAAGTGGTGTGTATTCTCATTTATTATCTTGTAAGAGTTGTACTTTAAATTGACCTTGTAATGATTGATTTTGGAGATGTGATTGATCTTCGAGATGTGGGGGTTGGATTTGTTGATGTGGCCGATCTTGATATCTAACTTCTTGACATTGGAGATATTGTCCTGGATGTGGTTTTGGACACAAATCAATGCTTTAATGACATGGTTCAACCAATGGAAGAGTGTATTCATTTTGGAGTGAAAATATGTCTTGGAAAAATGAGTCAATTATTTTGGCAAGTGAAGCAAGTTGATCTAGTGAATTTTGATCTTGATTTTGACTTTGACTCCCTTGATATAGTTGATTTGGATTTTTTTCAAGCAAATTTGGAATGTACACTTTTGGTGTTTGCATGGGATTATGGACAAATTGATTTTGGACAATGTTCTGACTCGGGGCGATGCTTTGATTTGGCATGATAGGTTGAAATTGAACATTGTTGTGGTTGGGAATCACATTGCCTTGATTTAGGTAACTTTGATTTTGCATGGTGTTACCTTGACTTGGATTGATACATAGATTCATTAACATTTTGTTTGGACTTTGAACAACATTTTTATGATGCGCAAACATATCCATCCCAAATTTTACCAAGTGTGGATTCAAAAATTTCACGTTTGGTAAGCTTCTATTTGGTATATTCACATTTGGCATGTATGGATTTGATGGGATAATGTTGTTCATTTGTGGAAGACTCATGCATTGGGTATTTGGTTGATAGATTTGTAGGTTTGGACTTGGATTTGTAGGGTATTCCAAAATTTTGACTGGGAATACTCAAATTTGTTGTACCATTGAGGTTTGTAGGGATAGTGATCCCATGTACGGATTGTATAGATGTGAGTTTTGATAATCAATCAACATTGTAAGGCTTTGAATGTTTGGTTGACTTAGATTACTCATGATGTATGAATTGAGTTTATATTCCATGTCCTTCTTGTGTTTTGACCTTGTTGCAAGAGTGAACCTCTAAGGTGTTTAGAACCAATGATGAGATGAAGGATGAAAGGGGTGAATGATATGGGTGTCGAATGCTTAGGAACTTTGGATCAATGCTAGACATTTATGATTTGATTTTGATTGGTTTGATTTGGATAAATGAACTTGCAAAGCCTAAGATTTTATATGTGATGTTAGGATGAACTTGTTTAAAAGGGTGATAGTTTAACTAAGTGTGTGAGGAAGGATGCATCCAAACACACCTAACTAAACTAATGATTTTTTATTTGGTTTAAAGGTGTACCCAAGTCTAGATAATGATGTTTCCAAAGCTCTAAAGTTGTTTTTCAGATGGAGATGATGAATGAAGTATTTTATTTGATCCTAAATGAACCTAAGAGGGACTTTGTTTACAAGACCAAGATAGTGAAGAACATTCTTTTCCAAGAGTAGTTCAAAACCAAAAGACCAATGTTTGCATGAAAAACATATGACCAAAAGATGCCAATAACATGTGTGGGGTCCAATTGTTTCTTAACTTTGCTTAATGAGTTATTTTTACCACAAACAATTCTTGATTAGCTTTTGAAACTAGATGTCCAATGTCCTAATTCTCTTTCATCCCACAAAGTGTGTTATGTGGAAATCTAGAAAAATCAAGGCAAAGGTTTCCTAATGTTGACCTTAGTAGGAGAAAATTGAGATGAAATCCAAATGCTTAGAAGCCTCTAAGGATACGAATCCCAAGGGGAAACAATAGCATGTGAATTCTTTCAAGGATATTTGCTTCTCCTAAAGGGTTTGAGATTTGATGCTCATGTTGAATGTTTTTTTTCCACTATTTTCGATCAAGCAATGTGTTTTGATTTCAAGAACATGCACAAGCCTAAGGATATTTGAGACAATATTTGTTGAGTCCCCACTTGGACAAGTCCAACTACACTTACTTTCAGTAGATGGTTAAATTCTTGACCACATAGGCTCTGCTTACAATGCACTCGCTTCTCGGGTCAGCTAAGCATCAATACCCATGAATCCCCCATGGCATACTTTCCATCTCTACTAAAAGTTGTAAAAGTGTGGGGCAGCTTCAGAATGACCATTCTTGCACCAACAAATAGATAGGGATTTTAACCTTTCTAAACAAGGGATTTTAATTCAGACATTCCATTCATGGAGATTGACCCATACGGTGAGAGACCATTATTTCCCTTCTCATTAGGACCAACTGCATGATACTGGCCTTTGTTCTAGTACCCACTTTTATATCCTAGCTAGAAATACACTTGGCTTTAGTGTGTTACTGGTTGAGTCGTTCCCTTGGGTGAGTACTTTTTCCCAAAAGGTAGGCCCTCTAAGATAAAAAAAAGCAAGAAAACATATTCGTAGTTTAATCAACCTTCGTTTAGAAACAATTGGAGAACACACACAATATTTTTCACTCACACTCGCAAAGTTTGTTCAATTTTATACCCAAATTGAAAATGTGTGGGAAATTAAGTCTTACACAGCTTAATGTCACTGTAAGGCCTTTTGATTCTCAATATCGCCATGAGGTGCGAGAGAAGCGCATACTTCCTTTTAATGATATTACTTTGAGCAAGTAATTACAAGACGAAGAAACACTTGTTCATTTTAAGTCCACAAAGAAAAAGTGAATTCTTTTATAGCACCAAATCAAATGTGGAATTTGTCTTGTTCAATTGTTAAATCTGAAAAACAACTCTAGTAAGTTTGTCCTAAAGTTCTTTCTAAGCCCTTTTTTCTATGAAAATTGAAATGTTCTTTTTAGAGCCCCAAAAAGATGTGAGTTGATTTAAAGAAGAAAACTAAAGCATAGAATGGAAGCCCTAGGCATTTAAAAATGCTTTGTTGGTTTCACGTTTTTAATGCCAATTCCTTTTCAATTCCAATCTCACTTTGCTTTTTCCTAATTCTGATGCTTGATTCCAATATCAACTCATTTATGATACCATACCGCATTTTCCAATAAAACCACCTGTATAGAATTTTTGGACATTTGGTTCATTCGAGAAATCTTTTGTGAATACTTTAGTTACTGTCAACGAAGGAAAAGACTCCTTACAAGTTCATCACTGCAATCCATCCTTTACACAACTTTGATTCCTGCATAAACAACATTAATAGGAGGCGTACATGATTGCAAAAGTTAAATCAAGAATCATATTAGAAATCCAAGACATGGCTTCTACACATATCAAATACAATTAGCAAGCGTATAAATTCTTCTTTAAAAGTTGTCAAGCCAACGCAATCAACAGATAAAGGATTTTAATTTAATGCAACCAACAAGTGTAACAATAGATAATTGGCAAGGAAAACGAAGGGTGATGGTGGAAAAGTAGCTGAGACGATAGCTGAGGGCAATAGAAATAGGACCTGATGTGATGTAAAATTGAGTTCTAAAGTAATGCAATTGGCAGGTGTCAAATGAGTTCCACAATCTTTGACCAATGTCCTCTCTACTAATGAGCTTGTAATGTAAGAAATCTGTCTTGAAGCTACAAAGAATCATGCCCAATAGGAAAGCAAAAGTCTATGCAACAATCCCATAGGCTAAAGGTTGAAACACAATGCACCATGATAACCTCTCAAATCACAGAGTTCTCAGTCATTGAATTTTTTGTGCTCTTTACTACATTGTCTATGAATTAATGGAATTTCCTTGGCAACACCGCTCACCCACCATCACTTCCCAAAGCGTGATCTTTCCCACCGGCATAATGGCAGACCCGCAACACTAACACCTTTTTTGAAATCTTAAAAATCTTCTAAAAGACTATGCTAATATGATAGTTTAAATAGATGATACAATAGTTTAACTAGTTGATACAATAGTTTGAATAGAAACGTTAGAAGATAAATGCTCTATTCAATGTATACCAATGAATAAGGGAACTTTAGTACAATTTTCAAGTGTAAATCACATTTTATTGTTCTTTGATAGCGTGTAATGACTTCAAGACCTACATAGTAGGCTAAGAAAATAATATTGACAATGAATAAGAGTCTTATAAAAAACTTTCAAGCAAATGCATTTGGTAGGTGTAAACCCGAATTCCTACAACTACTTCCATAGTGGGATGATTGCATGACTCGCGCAAAAAGGACCTTTGACCTGCAAAGATTTATTAACCACGTGGAATATAGGAAAATAAATCACTGTATTCCCCAAAGTTGTGAGAAGGTAGGATTTGTAATGGTGATATTCCCCAACTCTTCCAAACACAACTCACTTACACAGATGGCAAGAGGCGCTCCTGTAGCATTACAGTTGATCTCAAACCTTCCTTGCTCTAAATTGAAAGCTCGTTTCTCACATATGAAGTCATATTCAACCATAACTTTACTTAGAGCCTCCGTATGTACACCAATTATCATGTCAAATGGTATTAATGATGGAGTAGGAAAAAAATGCACATATTTTTGGACATAATGCACAACTTGTTGATCTATATTACTAAGAAACAATGACCTTCTCAAGATGTACAACTACAAAAAAATTCCTTTTTAACTCAAAGATTAGATACTGAAGAAACAGTAGACTGTGTCATTCTTTTAAAATATTTGGCATTTGATACTTGCTCTCACAACATTCATCTATATATATATATAATGCACCACTATACTAGACCACTATGATACTGAAAATTAATGCATTTATCATGATTTAAATTCCTACAATGTGCTTTTTGATGAGGATGGTGATCCTGAATTATCAAGCTTCAGCCATAATAAAAACAACAAAGATGGAAAAAGTTATAACGTTAACTTAGAATACACACCTCCTGAGTTTCTTAGGACAAATCGAGTGACTCCTAAGAATATCATATATTGCTATAGGATGGTTCTTTTAGACCTAATTAGTGGAAAAATTATCCCACCTAGTCATTCCTTAGATTTGATCCACCACAAATTTGGGCGCAATTTGCGAGATGCATTTCAAATGTCATGAGGGGCACAATAATCACATGGATTGGCATGTGTCTAGAAATAGAGCCATTTCTTGGAGCTACAAAAAGTCTCTACAAAGATTTATTAAGAGGTGTTGAGATAAATGGCAAAGATATGGAACAAATCAAAAGAGAACTATCAGACATGCTTTGTAGGGACAAAGTGCTTCAACATGTTGTTCTTCCAAAGGCTGCTCTTAGTGTAGATATGTACTTGACTTCACTGGAAACCATAAGTGATGTTAAGCTTTTGAAGGACTTGTAGGTTGCAAAGGTTTATGTCTCTATCTATGGCGATGATAGAGGACAAGAGATAGCTATGGAAGGTTTGAAATAAAAGAATAAGTACATACAGTCTCAATTGGTTGTGTTACAATATTAGAAGGAAACAAAGAAAGCTACATCCAAGTATATGTTCAACAGAGCAGATATCAATTTCAGATTTGCATACAAATGTTATTGCAGACTGGGAACTAGTAAATATCAGATAACAATATGACTAAACTACAAGGATAATCACTTGACAAAACTATAGCCTTATACAAAACCAAACTAAGTAATGTGAAAGGGTAGATATACAAATATTGATGCTCAAAAAACTACTATAGCAAGGTATATTTTATAATTTACTCCCAGTCTGAGTACAACAATAATAAACAATGAAGAGATGGTTATATCTCAGACCTGGTAGTGATTACGCATAAGCCAAATAATCCTTTTAAACACCTTACAATGATAGTATTACGTTGAGCAAACCCGTATGCCAAATCAGGCCCTCACCATGTAGTCAATACTCAGTGAACTGGGATCACACATTCCCACATAGCCACTGAAAGAAGACTCATGTCTAATATACTCTTGTTGCTCTGAAACTAGAAAATCATGTCCCCTCTTCTAGTGCCCAAACATCCTCATTAAGTGGCTCACATGTCTGCAAGGGATAGTGGATGAGTTAGAAGTGCCTACACCCTCCAAATGAAACCCATAGCCTGCCTACAAACCAACACACTCCTCTAAAGGTCATGTCCCTGATCTTGGAAAGAAAAACCGATCAGTAAATAGTGATCTTGAGGAAGACATACACTCAAGATAGATGAGATCAAATCCCAAATAAGAGAAGGTGCAAACAGAATTATCAGATGACTGAATTATCAATAGAAATCATTGTGTGCATTTGTATCATTAGAAATCATATGTTTGAGTGCATGCTAGTGGAGACTTTTCCTAGAGTGCAGCAGCCCATGTAGAATGTTGTAACATATACATTCATTAACAAAGGCCAAACTTCTTATAGTTTGCACCAACATGAAAACAAATCTCGTATAGTAGTGAAAGGGCCAAGCATTATGAATAGTTCTTTGGAAATTGTAAATGTAAATGCACTTCTACTAGGACAAAGGAATATGAAAAACTTTAAGAAAGATGTGCACTTATCGTGAAAAGCAAAGGAAATGCGTCATTTGAAATAAGCTATATGATCTAGCCAAGAGCTGAAATGAAAATAGAATTATGTATACAATCGGAAAGCCACCTTCTACCGCAATTATGTAACACCATAAATTTGCAAGCTTAAATTCTATCTCATACATCCTCATGAAGTTAGTTTAAAACAAGCAAATAAAATAGCATTCTTTATGAAATAATCCATTATGCTTCACAAAGAAAACAACAAAACAAACTAATTGAAATCCTAAAAAGCATAGTGAATAACCTATTCCATAGTGGATTGGTGCCACTTTGATATGGAAAGTGGGCCTTTCCCAACCCTTGACAATACAATGATGAAGATGCAATGCTATGATAATGGATAAAATTAGCTCTCAAAGTGAAGAGAGTAACTTTGCATGAATTGTGGATGATTGTGGATGATCAAAATGAAGGATAGCATCTCCATTTATAGAAGAGTTTGATGAGAGAAGAGGCCAAAGGGATGAATGTGGGATAAAAACCCAACCAATAAGAAGGATCCACTTTTCACCATGTGAATGGGCCAAGGATGTGCAAGTTTTGATGAATGTGCCAATAAATGACATTAGGTGGCCTTTTCAAATTTGAAATTTAGCTTGTTGGAGGAAGAAGAAGGGGTCTTAAATGCCAAGTGGGGGACATGTAAGAGGAGAGTTAATACTATGTTGGAAGGGACAAGTCATGTGGGAGGGAAATTCAAATTGGGAGAATAATTCCTCAAAGATGCCATTTTGAATGAAAATGAGGAATTAATAAATCAATTAAATTGATTTATTTGTGCAAGTGGGAAAAGCTAGAGGATGTGGCATGGATTAGGATTAGATTTAATCATGATTTGATCAAATAAGAGGAGGTTAGGTGATTTGACCCATTTGATTTAGATTTATGGATTAAAATAAATCAAAAGGGGATGAAAAATGATTTAGACTTAGTGATATAAATATTTTGATTTATTTAGCTAAAGGAGATGATGCTAGTATTAAAGACAAATTTATTTAATTTAAATGGAGGGATTTAAAGATTAATCAAACAAACTTGATTTATTTGATGAATGCATGAATATGAATTAATTAAATGCATGATGCCAATTTTGCATGTCTACAAGTTGAATGATTGATTGTCTTTTCCAAGCTTTTCTTGGTGGTGAACCCTTCAAACCCTAAAAGAATGCCTCCTAGGCCTTCCTTGTTGTGAATTGAATCACTCTCTTGGGTTGATAGTCAATCTAATTTAGGATCCTAGGGCATAATTGAATGACTAATATAGAATAGGTGATCACCTGTACACCTATTTTTATCTACAATTCATTTTGGTGAACCCAACCTTGTTATACATATCTTTTCTAATTTAGAGTTTATTAAAGCCCTAGATCTAGGTTGCATTCATTCTTGCATTGCATCTTGCATTAGTGAAAGTGCGTCTATGGTTTCTCAAATTGGAATTAGTGAAAGTGCACATAAGTTGCATTTTTTCTTTCTTACATCTTCTTATATCATTGGAAAACTGAAAAGGGCATTATCAATCATTCTAATTGCATTTAGGAACATTCTTATTGCATTCAAAAATTGAAAAAATTGCACTCAACTTTACGTCTAATTGCTTCATTTTAGTCATCTTTCGTTGCATTCGCTGGCATAGTTTTTTGTTTTTGAAATTTAGGTCCCTGGATAGGCAATCTGAGAACACTGTTCTCAGCCCAAAATTCTCTAATTTTCTACAAAAAGCCCTTATTGGGACTAAAATTCCCTTACTGGTGTCTTATTCCCTCTATGATTTTCTATCTTAGATCCCTGCTTGGCTTGTTTTCTCTCTGTTCTAGCTTCTGAAAACTCAAAATCTCACCAGGAGGACCAAGACACCCTACTTGGTGTCTTATTCCTTGTTGACTTTAACTTTGCAGTTTTCAAGGTTTGAAATAGAATTTATGTATTTCTATTTGATTTCTTCAATTTTCTATTTCTATTTTCAGAATCTCTATTATTCCAATCTATTTCATTTCAATTGTAATTGTAAGCATAGGATATTGTGCTCATTGCACTTTCTTTGGTCCATCCATTGTATGAGTTGTACTACTTGGTGCCATACTGCTAATATTGTGGTGAGACGAAGTGTGAGGCTTGTGGCATCTCGTGATAAAACACTCGTTGTGGATCTTGGGTTATCAAGCTCTTTTGCTCCAAGTGTTGGTACGAGTTCACTAGGTATAGACCATAACTATGATAACTCCTTTGCTATGCCTACTTTACCTAAAAGTGCTATGCCAACTGTTCAAGCAATGATTGATCCTATCCCTCAAGAAAACATAATGAAGATGCATGAAAATCTAGCACATTTACAAGATATCGTGAGTATTGAAAAAAATTCCAACACTGTTATACCAACCATAAAAATTGTTCATCGCATGATGGAAAGTGATGAGGGACTGGAAGTTATGCGTAATATTGCCCAAATCTTTGAAAAACACATTCCTTCCACCACCAATGGTGCTCAAACCTCAAACAATGTGCAAAATCAAGGAGTTCCAATTCACCCCCTTCAACCATAGCCTCAATTCCCACCAATACCAATCCTGAAGTGACCACAACAATGCAACAAACTAGTAATTTCCTTCCTACCTCAAACATTTCCACTAGTTCTACTTATACCTATGTGGTATCTAGTCTTATACCTCCTCCTGTAAGCTATCCATTCACTTTTCCTTCTAATACATACACAACACCACTATTCTCACCTCCATCTCAATCCACAAGCAATGAACCTCTCATAAATCAACTTTTCCGAACCATTTCATCCCTTCAAAAACAAATTTCCACCATCAACCAAAATCAAAACAACCCACCTACATACTATGTCAAAAGTGACCCATTATCTGTGGAGATATTGAGAACTTTTGTGCCACAAGGTATAGAGATCCCTAGATTTGAGAAATATGGAGGAAAGAGAGACCCCACTAATCATGTTAGTTCCTTCATTGCTTTGTATAGTGACTTTTTCCTTGACGACAAACTAATAGCTAATATTTTTCCTCGATCCTTGAAAGAAACTGCCTTGGATTGGTTTTCTGCATTACGAAATAACTCAATTTGTTCATTTAATGAACTTGTTGAAGCATTCATTAAGTATTTCCAAGTGCACATGGTTCCCAAAATAACATTAGCTAATTTGATGAGATTTAAACAAAATGATGGTGAAAAAGTCACTAACTTTATTTTGTGTTGCCAATTGCTTTACTGCCAAATTAGTGTGAAGATTCCTGGATCTCATCTTCAAAGAATTTTCATAGAAAATTTACAACCTAGCATCCAAGATATTCTTGGCATGATGAAGTTTCTTTCCTTCCTACACTTGTACACCGCCCTTCGAGATTATCAAAATTTTGTAGGTAGTCATGAAGTCAAAACCACCTCTACCCATCCAGAAAAGTCTGAATCCTCAAGCCAGAGCACCTACTAACCTTTCAAAAGACAAAAAAAATGTTTCCTTCAACTAAATTCCACATCCCAACTTGCTCAAAAAGTTGATGCCCAAGTAGCCACTATAAGAAATAGTAATCCCTATATATTTGGGGATCCACAAAGACAATTCACTCCCTTACCTGAAACACTTGAAAACATCATGAACCAACTCATAAACAAGAACATGCTTACCTTACCTCCCACTCGACCTCTTGACCCTATCAAACCATTACCTTAGAGATTTAGACATAATTCCTATTGTGCTTATCACCAACAAAAAGGACATGATACAAAACATTGTAAGTTTCTTAAACATCTTGTGCAATACCTCATTGATTCTAATCATATCCAAATTGGAGGTGTGAATAACCAAGGCAATAAGTCTGTAGCCCCTCCTCACCAAAACATGTAAAACTTTACCAACCCTATGCCTAACCACAATAGTTCATTTGTTAAGGCTAGTGAAACTATGCCCGATGTGATCAACGTTGACATGGATGATGATAATAATTATGAACAAAATCCTATGGATGATAATGAGAAAAGTCCTATTATTACAATGATAGGAGTGATTGACATCAAGCCTCATAAACAACATAGAATTTTTTTCATTCATCATTCTCCTTATTTATGTCATTCATTTCGAGGTTTAATTACCAACAAAGGGTTTGACCAAGGAATACCCACATTTACTAACAATCAACAAGTTTTTCCCCTTTTGTGTGTTTGTGTTTGTAGATCAAGGTTGAAGACTTGAAGATCATTTGGAGTGCAAGATTGAAAAGTTGTAAAAGTTGCATTACAAAGTTGTCATCTTCACAGAAACTCACCTATATGTCGTATTCAAAAGATTCAAAACTTGAGATCCAGGGAGAAGAAAGTACAGACTTGGGAGTTGAGGACCATATTTAGAGATTTCAGAAACCATAAATGGGACTAAGTCACCACCTAGAGTGTCTTAGTCCTCTGCAAAGTATTTTTTAGAGATTCTTCAGGATTCTATTCTGGCATCCGAAGATTCTAAGATTCCCCCAAAAAATAGAAATGAGACTAAGTCGCCACCTAGGGCATCTTAGTCCTCCACTACATATTTTGATATCTTTTTCACATTTCCAAAATCCTTGTGACATTTCCATATTGTCAAGGTGTACACATCCTAACTTGTTGTTGCATTATTCCATCATTTGCATCCTTCATTTAGCTTGCATTATTAGGTTTTGTGAGTTGAATGATTGATTGTCTTTTCCAAGCTTTGCTTGGTGGTGATCCCTTCAAACCATAAAAGAACCCCTCCTAGGCTATCCTTTTTGTGACTTGACTCACTCTTTTGGGTTGATAGTCAATCTAATTTAGGATCCTAGGGCATAATTGAATGATCGATATAGAATAGGTGATCACCCCTACACCTATTTTTATCTATAGTCCAGTGATAGCTATTCCTTAGACCACTTTTGGCCTGCACTCATTGTTCTACTCCCACCTAGGAAGGACCTCTTGTATCAGACCTATGAGAAGTACAAGAAAGGGAACTTAATATCTAAAGTGAGGTATCCTCCATCTCCCTATGTTGTCTCACATAGGGCCTATTTGAAAGTTGATAGTGATGCCACCATGGCATGTAGAAGGGAAGAAGAGAAGTTCTCTTGAGGTTCCTCTTCCTCCTCTTCCACTATCTAGCCTCATGCTTCTTGTCACCCTGCTACGGTGTCATCAAATTCCGCCCCGTGATTGTTGGAGAATCCTTTGGTGTTGGCTTGGTGAATGCCCAAGTGTCCTGCCTTTGAACTTCTCATTCTACTCATGGTGCCTAGGCATGTTTGAAATGGTAGAAGGAAGGGCCCCTACAAGGAATCCTCTATGTCTCAGCCTCTGCAACCTCCCACTACTCTTGCTCCTAAAGCAGTGAATTGGAAGAGGCCTATCGCCAAGGTGCTAGAGTCGACTCCCCTCGAGTTGTCTCTCAACCTCTTCCTCCTACTCTCATTCAAGAATCATTCCCTCCACTGAAG
The DNA here is from genome assembly GCA_007258455.2 of Sequoia sempervirens. Classification (NCBI taxonomy): domain Eukaryota; kingdom Viridiplantae; phylum Streptophyta; class Pinopsida; order Cupressales; family Cupressaceae; genus Sequoia; species Sequoia sempervirens. The sequence continues at coordinate 42,865,207 of VDFB02373365.1, forward strand.
ATGGCTACGATGGACACTCCTATGGCTAAGTAGGAGCCTTTTTTCCCTTCTTAGCTCCAAGCCACTAGCTCAAAGAGTCACAAAAACCATCACACGCATGAGCGGAAGTGTTGGTGAAAGGCTCTGGTGATTGAGTAGGCCTCTTTACAAAGAAAAGAAGAGGAATTGATTGCCCATGTTTGAGGACCTCTCGTTGTGTCCTCCTGTTCTGTCCCCTCTATTTTTATTTAATCTAATTTCATCCTACTTCTAGCTCCCACTGTGCGTGTGAGTGCACCTAACCCTAAAAGGTGTATTTTTTCATCGCTCCTTCAGTTGAACTGACTCTTTTGATGTCCCTCCCGAACATCATGCCATTCCCTAAACCCATGGACATGCCACATACCTCAGTGGTGTCTGCCATGGTTTTCTCCTCCTCTTTCATGCCTCTTGCTTCGTCTATGGGGAGTTCACATCCTCTGATGAAGCAAAAAGTGGAGGTTAGCCCTTTTACCAATGGGGGGCATAAGAGGATCCCACCTTCTTCAAAGGGTGGTCATGTGCTAGCTTGTACCATCTTAGTGACGGAGCAAGTTTCAACTTCCCCTGAGTTTGTCACTACTCCCAAGTCCTTCGGTGAGCCCAACAGTGGATCTCAGGTGCCACCTCTATCACTGATGAGGTAACTCATGGAAATCCTATGAGGTGGATGTTCAACCCTTTGGACAAGGTCTCGACCTTGTCAAATATTTTCATAGAATTGGTCACCTTCGCTCCATAGGACCTGAGTGGAGGAGATCCTAAAGAGTCTCCTTCCTTAGCTCTTGTTGCCAGGGGTTCAGAGGGTCCCTGCCTTAATATTCCACCACGTTGGGCTTGTCCACCTTCCTCGTATAATGATCTAGATTGGGAAGCAAATGACCTCTTGGTCAATGAATGTTAGAGGGGTGGCTCTTCTTCACCTTTATATTAGGTGTCTGTTTGTTGTGATGTGTTCCCTCGTGCTTGTATTTTTATGTGCCTAGATGACCTTTGCCACCCTTTTTTGTGCTTGGAAATAGGCATTCTTTGTTTCGTGACCTTCTATATGTCTCATCATTCTTCAATGTTTGTGTTTTGATTTTCAAAAAATTGGGGACGATGCAAAGTGTTGGGGGAATTTAGGCTTCCCTTCCATGTTGACCCAATTTTTTATTTTTTACTTTTTCTTCTCATGCATTCTTCATATGGTCTGATATAGTAGGGGTTTGATGACATTTCATCTATATACTATTACTATACTTATATATACTCATGAGCAACTCTAACCTCAAAATATCAAATCGCCCCTATGCCCTTTGTTAGTATGTCTTTATGTTTTTTTGTATCTTTCTCTCTTCTTTTCTTGAGTTGTAACATTGTGGTGTTCATATGTTTTCCCTTGTGTGTGTGGAAACATCACCACAATGCCCACTCTAATTTTCATAAAGTGTTTTCATTTCCAATGAATCTTTTTTCTCTCAAATCTTTGCAATCTTTTTCAAAAATCACATTCTCAACTTGGACCCCTAGCAGAACATGTTTCCTTTTTCATGGGTTTGCAAAGAGAGAACTTGAGAGCTTTCCTCTGAGGTGGGAGCAGCCTTTCCTATGGGAAAATCCTTGACCTTCCCCTTGTGAGGGGGCATCATCTTCCTTTTGAATTCCTTGATGAAGTAAACATATTTCAAAAGGATTCCTTGATGATTGAACCAATTTTTGGAAAACATTCTTACACTTTCAAAAAGCGTATCCCTTGAGTGGATCCCTCTTCTTTTGAAGGGTTCCTGGGGGACCCCTTTGAAAACTGTTCCTTCAATTTGTTGATTGTCTAAGTGACTATCGTATATTTTCCTATATGGTTGCTTTGTGTTCTTTAGCATGTTTTATGTGTGGATTAACATGTTACTTTGTAGGTGCGCTTGTGAAGCTGCTTTCTAGCTTGACTCTACAGAGTCCCCTTACACTGGGCTTCCTTCATGAGAGGGTACTTGGGGGAATTCCTTCTTGCAGGTCTATGGGCCTGTGAGGCACTTACATCTTGCAAGATTCATCCATCATTGGTCTGAGGGCCTTTAGTTTACTATGTGCAACTTCGTAGTTCTATGGAGCTATGGAGTCCTTTTCTTCAAAACTCCCCTAGAGAGAGTACCTATGGAGTCCTTTTCTTGACCTATGCTTTCAAGCTTGCTAGATCATGGTATAATTACTTAATGGTTCAAGTATACATCTCTATCTTTTTGATCTACTTTCCCAAATGCTAATCAATATTCATGCTCGCTAAGTGGGGGAAAAATATAAAGGAGAAAATTTAAACCCCTTGTGTAAATTCGCCTTTCACATACCCTGACCTTGGAAAATGAAATCCAAAGGAAAAATTTCACATCACCCATCCAGAATGCATCCACTTGGCATGTGTTTTATATGTTGGAGGGGGAATTTTCATCAAAGATGTGAGTGCGACGTAGGGTTTCTCAAGCATTTTGTGAGGTGGCACCTATCAATGGTCTAGATTCGAAGGAGAAAGAATAGACAGTGGAGATGGAGAGAATCAGGATGTTGCCCCTTTGACCAAAGACAACATGCCATGTGTGTGGAGGAATCCTTGACCAATGGGCAAGATTCCATTTGGATGGGAGACCCAAGTGTGTGAACAAAGACCCATGTGCTCCAAATTTGTTGGAAGTGTGGGAGAATAAAGCCATGTGCCTTTTCCAATTGGTGGAAGTGTGTGAGGATAATTCTAATTAATAATTAGGCTTATCTATTTTCATGTGACCTTTGTGAGGTGGCACAAGAAAAAGTAGTAGACATGTGCTCTAATTCTTAATCAAGATTAAGGAAGATTAATTAAATAAACATGTTTAGGATACTTTGTTTATTTAATTATTTAGAAGAATATGATTTTGGAGAATTAATAGAAGAGTGAAAAATATAAATAAAGTGAGACTTTATTTATACGTAGTTGAAACATTAATCAAATAACTTGTATTTAATTAACTGAATATGATGACCATTTTTAGGTGTATACATTTTTCCCCTCTTTGAAGTGATGTGTTTACACGTTGCTTCAAAGAAAATTTTGATGTCATTGCTCAGAAAAAGATTTTGATGCCCCAAATGATGCAAGATTTCAATGCCCCAGACTTTGCCCCAAACTTTTGAATTTCAGGTATTGACAAATATATGCCCCCTCGAGAGATAAATTGGTGAATGTGTGGATGTGAAAAATGAGATGTTGGAATGATGTGATGGTGTTGTGACGATTTGATGATGATCCAATGTTGATTTAGTGAGAGTTTGATGTCAGAGATGATTTATCTCTCAAAATTTGATAGCAAGCTCTTTCTTTGAATAGTGTTGATTAATTACCACTCCTTTGTGGTAAAAATGGGAAATAAATCCCACCGTAATTCCCTCCATTTACCCTTGAAAAGGTAAAAAGTAGTAAAATGGGATTCATTTGCACATTTTGAGTTTGGAGAAGTTGAAGATTGGAGAGCTTAGAGGAAGATGGTGATCCCATACCACAAGCATCGTTTCAAGCATCTTTGCTAAGATGATCAGCCTGCTGCCTCTAGACCTATGGTATGCTTTACGAGAAACCTCTTTGTTAGTCATTTTCTTTCCTTTTATTGGTATTTTGAATGTCGTAGATAGATTTTGTAGCTTGTTTGATGTTATTGTTGCACGTACAGATGATGTTTTTGTTGTTTTGAAGTGTTTTTTAGTGTGTTTGAGAGTTTTGGAACCTTTGGGGCCCCAAATGGTGCCTCTTGAAATCTTTAAATTCAAATTTTTGTGTGATTTAAGAGTTTTGGTGCCTTTGGGGTCCTAAATGGCGCCTCTTGCAAGCTTGAAAATGCATTTTTTTGGGTGAATTAGGAGTTTTGGCGCCTTTGGGGCCCCAAATGGCACCTCTTGCAAGGGTGAAACTCATGTTTTTGAGCTCTAATATTGTTTTGGCACCTTTGGTGTCCCAAGTGGTGCCTCTTGTAAGCATTGTTTTCAAGTTTTTTGAAGTTCAACATTATTTTGGCGCCTTTGGTGTCCCAAGTGGCACCTCTTGCAATCTTAGAAAGCATGATTTGAAGGTGCAAACTCTATTTTGGTGCCTTTGGTGTCCCAAATGGCACCTCTTGTTTCCTTGGAAATTTTTTTCCTTTGTTTATTTTAGGTGGTTTTAGTCTGTTGTTTGATCCATTTGATAAGGTGTGATTGCAAAAATCCCTCATGATGATGTTCGCAAGATGTTTCTGAATCATAGTAGTCGTTGGTTTGGCATGTTTTGGATTGATTTCAATCTGATTGTGAGATGTGTGTTGTTTGATTGATGTTCAAGTAAGATAGTTGATGATTTTATCTCATGATATGCACGAATCAAATGATAGAACCAATGATGTATCGACCTCATGATAGGCAAGGATTGATGATAGGATGATTGATGTATTGACCTCATGATAGGTGAGGATTGATAATAGGATGATTGATGTATCAACCTCATGATAGGTGAGGATCGATGATAGGATGATTGATGTATCGACCTCATGATAGGTGAGGATCGATGATAATATGATTGATGTATCGACCTCATGATAGGTGAGGATCAATAAATGTTTGATTAACATATCAACCTCATGATAGGCGAGGATCGATGATAGGATGATTGATGTATCGACCTCATGATAGGAGAGGATCGATGATAGGATGATTGATCTATCAACCTCATGATAGGTGAGGATCGATAATGTTTGATAGCATATCACCCTCATGATAGGCGAAGATCGATAATGGTTTGATTGCCTCGATTGATTGAGTTGATGATTATTCTAATTGATTTGATTGTCCTGATTGAACCTGATTTGATTAACTACACATTACCTTGATAAACTGATAATCTTGATTGAACATGACATTGATTGACTAATAATCTTGATTTGAACATGACATTGATTGGGTGATAATCTTGATTGAACATGACATTTATTAACTGATAATCTTGATTGAACGTGACATTGATTGACTGATAATATTTGATTGAACATGACACTGATTGGCTTATTTGTATTTCACGTTATGATTAGCGAGATTTGGATGTAATCCAATCTTAGGAGTGTTTCCCAAAGACATGGAATATGGTTCATCGGTTGTCAGCAATGGATTTGGAGATTATTACACATTGTGGGCTGACATCCTTACTATATATCCTGCAATATAGGATCAATAGAGGTTTATTGACGACATTGGCAGAGAGGTGGTATAGTGACCACAACACTTTTCACTTAGCCACTAGAGAGATGACAGTGACCCCAGAGGATGGGTATCACATTCTTTGAATCCCAGTGATGGGGGAGATAGTGGTGTACAATAAGATAGAGCAGGGTAGGACAACTATGTTGTGGATGATATGCCGAGATGATTTCATGGTAGGTCGATGGATTCCCTAGTCAAATATGGTTAGCAAATATGATCCTCTATTGTGTGTGCTTTCTGGCTTCATTGGTGGATTCCTTTGTCTTGATTGTAGGTCAAAGGGGTTTTTAGCAACTTTGGGTCGAGTGTTATCATGGATGACACTAGATGGTACCAGATATGAATGGGGTTCATGCATGTTAGTACATTTATATTGGGATTTGAACAAGATTGTGTATTACGAGGCGATGAGCCTTTCATGCGGTATCACATTATTGCAGACATGGGCATGGGAGCACATAGCCATCACTTGGCCCATGGGAGAGAGACAACGACCACCAAGGAGACCTTATGTATTTTGTTACAACATTCCACATGTCTAGCATAAGCTGGGCAATGTAGCCTATTGAAGGTGTGCTCTAGATGATTTGGAGACTGCTACATGGTGCCTGTACTTGGATTGTGAGGAGTGGCCAGAGGATCAGTTGCAGATGTCATATATGTTGTTATCCCGCTATCTGATTGGGCAGACAAATGTTGTGCTCGAGTGGTATCTATATCTGTGAGTATGTCGATAGTTTGGATGGGTTCAAGGGATGCCCCTGGGAGTTGCCCATTATGTGCGGCGATGACAAGATGTTGTAGAGTGGGGACCTTGTGTATCTTATGAGGCAGCTTGTACTAAGTATTATACCTTGGCACCAGGTTTATGGGATTATGTTCCATATATTATAGACGTCGGGATGAAAAAGGATTATTCATAGTATTTCCACACTCATCCCTTTCCGAGATTTACTCATCTAGAGGAGCCAGTACTACCAATTGATGGAGAGGGAGGGGATGATGAGGGTGGTGATGATGGTGGGGATGGCAGTTGTGGGAGTGATGGTGGTGTAGGGGGTGGTTGTAGAGGTAAGGGTAGTGCAGAGGGTGGTGGTGAGAGTGATAATGAGGTAGGGTCATTAGAGGTAGATGGCAGTCATCCGCTTGATTTTGTAGTTCTGAGGTACATGAGGAGTCTTACCGTACCTTAGGCAGTGATTCCCAAGATTCAGATTGGGATCCCCTATCATCAGCAATCGACATAGATAGTGGATTTATAGGTAGAAGTTCAGTCTTTTTAGAGTGAGGTAGCACAAGCTCAAGCACAGATTGAGTCACTACAAGATGAGTTAGTGCAGTGTAGGGCACAGGTTGAGATTTTATTGACTGATAGAGGGAAAGATAGGCAGCAAATACAACAGTTGTAGGCATATGTGATTATAGTCACTTTAGATAGGGATTTCTTTAGATGTTAGACAGAGCAAGCTAAGGCCATTGCCAAGAGGATACAGTAGGAGACATCATCTATAGGTACACCAAATTTCTTCAGAGATATTCAACACATTTCTCAGGAGTTGTAGTTTTACAAAGGTAAATATCATGAGTTGGTTCCTCCTGAGGGACAAGAAAGTTTTGTACAGTCTCATTTTGGCAGATCTCATTCTCGGACTATTAGCATGGGTGTCACACAACCATTGTCTAGAGATAGGAGAGATCCAGGTGTGGGTCCATCAAGTAGAGGAGGTACTAGTTTCGTGAGACCGGCAACAACTGGTGGGAGCTTGACATAGCATATTGTGATGTTCCTTGGACATTGTGTATACACCTTTTGTTATATTGAGGATGTATTTCTCATGATACAATGCCTTTTGGATTTTGTTGTATCTAATCCTACTTTTGGATATCCTTGTACACTTGGACATTATGATATTTTTGATGTTATATGATATGCAGCGATGGTTATGATCCAAATGTTGATATGATGATAAAAGTCTATGATGCATTTAATTTCCCTGCGATAATTATGATGCAATGTGATGTGTTATGAGACTATGATGGTTTATGAATGATGCCTATATGATGTATGTGATGGATTTGACTATGCCAGTGAAATGTGATGCATTTTATGTGTTTTTGTTCTTTTATAATGTGGCCAATATGATGCAATGAATGTATGATGGATGAAATGATGATGCATATTTATGTTGATGTTTATGTAATGTTCTATATGTGATGATATGATGATATGATAATAAATGGTCGAGTATTTGATGGATTAAATGATGTAAGATGCTCCATGTGATGATTATGTTGAATATGTATGGATGCGATGCAAATGATGTGTGATGTTGTGTAGTGATGAATGATGATTATGTGATGCAAATGATTGAATGTGCACGACTTCAAATGTTGAGGGCCTTAAGCTTAAATGAGTGAGTCTGTCCAACTTCCAAAAGTAGTGGGAAGACTGTAGTAGATTGATCTTTTGAGCTTCATAACTCTGACATATTTCCCAACATTCTTGGAAATATGAAGAGACTCACTTATTTAAGCATAGTGGATGACATGATTTTGATTTTGGAAATGATTATGAAATGTATGCCTTTGTTATTTTTTTGTATTTTCTGATGTAAATATTATGATGGAATGTATAAATGTAAATGATGTGAGAATGTTTTCTAAGATATGAAAATGATGATGCAATTGATGTGCAACTAAATGAGAATGGTGTGTTTTTGGTTAATGTCCAATGTACTCAATCCATTAATAATAGAGATGACACCATTGTGAAATTGTTTTAGCTTTGAAAAATCCCATAAATACACATGCAATACTAACATGAATGCAATCTAACTTAACTATGCAAATCTCGTATTCAAAAGTTTTCATTTGTATTAACCAATTTGTTGTGCTCTTTATCATCATTGGGCCTTTAAAATGTTGAAAGTGAGTACAAGCATCGATGGCATATAGTTTAGACCAAGATGACCTGAGTACTACTTCCATGATGTTTTAAAATTGCAAGTTAACACAAGCATCTAAGTATAATTAAACTGAGATGACCTAAGCATTGCTTGCGTAAACAGACAAGAGTTAATCTTTTCCCTATGCAAATTTAGAATATATTCAGTGATACTTTGTAGCATATGTCTCACGACAACTTGCATAGTAATAATGATAAACTCACAGACAATAGACAAAGAAAAATCATATTATTTCCTTGCTCCTCTAGTTTGATACATCATCGAGGGGCTCCAGAGATATGTTAACAAAAATCAAAGTACAACAATTGAACATTTTCATTTCATGTGATAAACCCATGATTCAGAAGAGCATCATTCTTTCAATTTTGTAATGTTTTTGGAATTTTTCAGATTTTCTAATTTTTAGGTGTTTTCTGAGATTTTGACCAAGAACCTAACCTAAAGAACTATCCTAGGGGCCTTGGGGGCTGATCAAAGATGAGCCTTGCCTATGTTATACACTTAGAGACCACATAGTTCGATTGACTCAACCGATTTATAGGACCAAGATATGAACATATGAGAGATGACAATTAATTACAACAAACCAGTAAAGGACTTGACCTAGGGTGTCTTAGGGGCTGATCAAAGATGCGCCTTGCCTACGTTTAAGCTCAAAGATAACGTAGTTCGACAAGACGAATCTATTTTTTGAAATTTTCACTAACTTTTGACCTATTTTTGGATTTTGATATGATATGAATGTTTGATGTGTTTCCAATGGTGATTGATGTTCCATGTTGGGTTGCGTTATGATCTTTTTATTTTGTTATGTTTGTCTTCCTACTATTTGTCTGTTGGTTCAGGCTCAAAGTTTGTTGCCCCCAGTGAGTTTAGGATTTTTTCCCCAAGTCTATGGTGAGACATGATCGCGATGCCAAGATATGTACATGGTACTTTTCAAAGGATGAGTAGATGGGTGGTATAAGTGAATGGTGAAAGTGAGCAATTGAAATGCTCAAATAGATGGAAAAGCTAACCTATCACAAATATCACCTATTGCCAAGTTTTCACTAGTTTTTATTGCACTTTTTTAGATTTTATGATTTTTTTTATTTTTTGAACTTTTTTGATTTTTTGCATTTCTTTTTTCTAATTTTTTTGGTTGTTACCAAGATGCCTGTTTGCTAGGTTTTCATCAAGGCAACTATTTTTTTCAGGACATTTTATGATGTTTTTGGTATTTTTCAGGACCTTTTTTGTTGCACCGGATGACTCAAGTGTAGAACTTTTTGAGATGTAGGCTATTGAGGGGTTCATCAAACAAATACCCTTCTAGTGTAGACAATTGATATGCTCCTGATTTGAAGGCTCCAACAATGACAAAGGGACCAAGCCAACTTGGTTCAAATTTCCCCTTCTTTTCTCGATCTTGTTGATTTCATGGGTTCTCTTTCAATACCAAATCACCAACTTGAAATGTTCTAGGCTTGAATTTGTGGTTGTAGCTTTTGGATATCCTTTGTTGATATTCCTTTAGGTGATCCACTACATGTTGACAATGTTCATCCAAAAGTTCTAATTCTTGTAATCTAGACACCTTGTGATCCTCCTATGAAATGATCCCTTTTAGCGACACCCAAAGTGATTATATTTCAACCTCAATAGTTAGGATAGCCTATGATCCATAGACTAGATCATAGGGTGTAGCTCTTGTTGGGGTTCGAATACTAGTTTTGTAAGCCCACAAGGCAGGGTTCAATTGAATGTGCCAATCTTTTCCAATATTATTAACGATTTTCTTTAGGATCTTCAAGATAGTCTTGTTTGAGGCCTCAGCTTGGCCATTTCCTTGAGGATAATAGGGTGTAGAAAACTAATGTAGATATGAAATTTCTCACAAAGTTCTTCAACATCTTGATTTTTGAAAGGTCATCCATTGTCAGTGATGATGGACTGAGGGATGCCATACCGAAAAATGATGTAGTTTAGGATGAAAGATGAAATTTGTTTTCCTGTGATGGTGGTTAGGGGAACTGCTTCAATCCACTTCATAAATTACTTTATGGCCATGATGATAAACTTGTGTCCATTGGATGAAGATGGGTGTATTTTGCCTACGATATCCAATCCCCACTAACAAAAGGGCCATGTTGATGCAAAAGGATAAAGTTCCTGTGCTGGTGCATGGATGAGATTGCCATGAATCTGGCTCTTTTGGCATTTCTTGAAAAATTGAAAAGAATCCTTCTCCATAGTTGGCTAGTAATATCCCAAACGGAGGAGTTTCTTAGCTAGAGTTAAACCACTTGAATGAGTACCACAAACACCTTCATGTACTTCTCGTAAAGCCATTTTAGATTCATTGCGTTCCAGACATCGGAGGAGAGTTCCATCAAGACCTCATTGATAAAGGACATCTGCAATAAGGGCATGTCAGGCGGTTTGGTGAATGAAGTTTCATTTTTTATTGCGAGATAGGTTAGTAGGGAGGGTGTTATCTTTTAGGTACACAGATTTTCCCATAGAGGGAAGTGTCAGCCTCAGCTAGGTGGTAGATAACTTGGGACTCAAGGTTGTCATAAGATGGGTTGAACATTTGTTCCACCATGAACTTGTAATGGGCCTGTTTCTCTGGAATCTACAAGAGAGAGGCAATGGTAGCCATGGCATCGACGAATTTGTAGTCACTTCAATGAATTTTCTCAAATATGATTTCTAAAAAATGCTTTTTGAATTCATCAACCATTATTTTGTAACACATTAGCTTGTCATATTTTGTTTGATAATCATCATTTACCTGATTAATGATTAATTGTGAATCCCCATAGACATGCAGCTTTGTGATCTTCCATTCAATTGCTACTTTGATTCCAATGATCAAGGCTTCACATTCAGCTATGTTGTTGGTGCAAGGGAACATCAGTCTGTAAGACTTAGGAATGGTGTGTCCCTGTTTTGAGATAAATAATATTCTAGCTCCTGATCCATGTTGTGTATAAGAACCATCAAAGTACAAGACCCATTGTTTTGTGGACACTGTTAGGACATCAACATCTGGAAACTCAATGTTCATGGGATGATTTTCTTGTAATGGTGCTTCAACTAACTGATCTGCAATTGCTTGTCCTTTGATTTCCTTCCTATCAACATATGGGATTTCAAATTCATTTAGCATCATGACCCACTTGGCTAGTCTTCTAGTTAGATTAGCTTTTCTTAGAAGGTATTTCAGTGGATCTATCTTGCTTATTAACTTGATGGTATAGGTAAGCATGTAGTGTCATAATTGTTGGGTGGCGAACACTACTGCCGGCGAAGCCTTTTCAATGAAAGTGTAATTGATCTCATAGCCATTTAAGGTTCTGCTAATGTAATATATTCCCCTTTCTTTTCTCGTTGAATCCTCTTGTGCTAACAAGGCTCACAATGATATTTCAGTTGTTGCTATGTACAATAAAAGTGGCTTTCATTCTGCTTGTGGTATCAAGACAGGTGGACTCATCAGATATTGTTTCAATTTATTGAAGGCTCCTTCACATTTTTCATCCCATCAAAAAGATACATTCTTGTGGACCAAGTGGTTGAAAGGATGTGTCTTATCTACCAGTTGTGCAATAAATCTTCTGATAGATTGAAATATTCCTTGCAAGGATCTGAGTTGGCTAATGTTTTTAGGAGGAGGCATCTCCATGATAGCTTTGACCTTTGCAGGGTCTACTTGAATGCCTTTAGCCAACACAATATATCCCAAAAGTTTAGTTGATGTTACACCAAATACACACTTCTTGGGATTTAGTCTCACATTGAACTTTTCCAGTCTGGTGAAAATCTTATCTAAGATCTCTAAGTGTCCTCTCCAGTGTAGGATTTTTCCAACAGATCATCTGCATAGTCTTCCATAAAATTGTGCATCATGTCATGAAATATGGTGTTCATGGCTCTCTGATACGTGGCTCAAGCAATCTTCAACCCGAATGGCATGACATTCTAGCAAAAAGTGCCCTAAGGACATGTAAAGGTAGTTTTATCTTGATCTTCAGGAGCAATTTTGATTTGATTATATCCTGAAAAACCATCCATGAGTGAGAGAATTTCATGTCCAATAGTCAATTCCACGATGATGTCAATGTTGGGTAGAGGAAAATCATCTTTGGGGCAAGCTTTATTGAGATGCTTGAAATCTGTGCAGATTCTAATGCTTTTGTCTAGTTTGGAAATAGGTACGATATTAGAAATCCACTCTGCATAGTCAATAGGTCTGATAAATCCTACATCTAACAATTTCTTCAGTTCGGCTTTGACTAAGAGGGCGATGTGGGGATTCATTTTCCTTAACTTTTTCTTGACCGGTTTTATTCATATTGGTAGTGATAGGTGATGCATGATGAGTTCTGGATCAATCCTTGGCATGTCGACATAAGACCAAGCAAAGTTGATTTTCTTTTCTGTGAAGAATTTGATGAAGTCTATTTTTTCTTGTTCTATCAAGGATTCTACTAAATGGAAAATCTTCACTATTTCCTCATTTCTAGTATTGATAGACTAGGTGGGTTCAACCAATATTTTAGATTGTTCCTGGAAGTGCTCGGGGAGTGTGTCAAATCTTCCATCCTTGACTACCTCAGAGAGGCTTTCACTGTTGGATATGCTTTTTGTTTTTATTTTTTCTAGATTTGAGACTACCATTGAATGGTTTTCACCATCAGATCTATTCCCTACTTTGTTACGATGTTCAATGGTGGAATTTGTTTCGGGATTGGTGGGATAGAGGAAGTTGATAATGGCTTCGTCGTTTGAAAAGAGAGGGATATCAGATGGCTCAGTTTGTTCCCAATCTATTAGTTCAGGATGTACCAGGGGTAAGGAGTCATTAGATTGGCTAAAGTCAGATGCAGTAAGAGTCCCAATGGTGACATTTTCAAACTATCCAATAGCGAAATCGATGTCTATAATGTAACTCTATGAATTATCCGTTTCACTCCAAGTCTGATCATCTTCACTGGAATCATCAATGTGTAGTGATCCTATTTCAAGTGGTCTATGACTTGAACTTTGACCCTCCTCACGTATCGATGTATACTTTTTGACTACATCAATTTCCTTATCATGACAAGACTCTTCAAATAATGAATCCCACTCATACTCATTTGAATCAGTCTCGTGAGCATCACTAGCTTGTATTGGTAGGATTCTTCCAAAAGCTTGTTTCCTTTCCTCTCTAGATTCTTCTCTATACCCTAGTCCTATTTTATCTTTGGCTTGAATGGTGATAGGTTGGATTGGTTCTATGATTCCTTCTTTCCTTTTACTGATAAGACCTTTTCCCTCGTATCCCACATTTTCCATGATTGTCTTCGCTTTCCCATATGGCTCTGTCTATACACTTGAAGTGGATGCTTGTGGTGATTCTTCTCCTTTGTACAACTAGTTCAAAACCTCCTTGTCATCTGACTCATCTACTAATGTGCCGCCTCTTACAAAGGTTCCATCAAATAGTGTGGCAGGTTGTGATGATTCTTGTCTTGATGTCGATGGCAAACCATAAGACTTTGGAGAAGATGATAGTTGTGACAAGCATAAGGATTTTAGAAATGAGTATTCCCCCATACCTTTTTGTTTCAATTGGATCTTGGAAACTTGTTTTGATAAGGATTTAAGTAGACTTTCTAGATTTTGTGAAGTAGGATTTGATGTAATTTCTTTACTTGAGAGATTGGCATCACCAATATCCTTATCCTTTGAATGGTCCTTTTCCTCAACCCACTTGTACAAGGCATTTAGCTATTTCTCATCATTTGATAAACCTTGAGTTGGAGCTTCCCTATTGTGTGGTACAAAAGCATCTTGGGCTGTCTTGAGGGTGTTACAATATTGGGGGTTTTTTGAATTAGCTACAATAGTGATTTCCTACCCATTAAATGGGAACTTCAAACACTGGTGATATGTGGATGGAATTGCTTGCATGTCATGCATCCAGGGTCTTCCCAAGAGTATGTTGTAGGTTAGGTCTTTGTCTAGTACCTAGCATACTATGTCTCTGAAAATTGGTCCCACTTGAATAGGTAGTACTATTAGCCCTTATGAAGATCTCTCCTCATCATCATATGCTTTTATTGTGATTTTCCTCCTTGGATCAATAGCATTTTCTGAATAGCCTAGTGCATAGACAAGTTTCAAATTACAAATATTTAGGCCATCTCCTCCATATATTAGGACATGTTTAACATGGTGCTTGCGAATTAAGACCTCAATGTGTAGAGAAGCATTGTGGGGATGATTGATAGATACATCATCATGTTTAGAAAAGGATAATCAGTTTGGTGTGGTTAAATGTCCCACCATAGTTTGGAATTGACAAACTTCTAGATTGTTAGGTATTGTGGTGGAACAACTAGAGCTTGTTCCAAGATTTCCTTGTGAGCAGGACAAATCTTGAGGAGTTCTAATATGGATATTTGTGTGGGTATCTTTTGCAATTTATCCACTATGTTATATTGAGTTGGTGGGTTAGCAATTGATTTGGATGTGGAAGGGGTAGCTCCTTTCAATGTTACCTTGGCTTGTCCTTGTGTGATTGCATTGATGGGTGTGTTGTGTTGTTCCCTGATTTTGACAACATTGATTTGATGTGAGGTAGTGTCGACAATATGGTGATGATTGGTAATGATGGTTTTTTCATGTCCAATGGTGGCATTGCTTGTTGGGTTATTGTTGACAATAATATCTAATTTGTCATGGGTTGGATCATCAACAACCTCAATATCCAAAATGGTGGTGTCATAAACATAGTTTATGTTATTTCCTTTGTTTTTTGATGAAGAGGGCTCTCCCTTCTCATAGTTTGGTAGGGGGTTCTTGAATGCCCCATGATCATTGTTTGTTTGAGGTCCTTCTTGTTGTCGATTAGATATTGTATCAAGTGTTTCAACTACATGTATTCATTGGTTTTATGTCCTTTGTTGCGATGAAACTCACAGAAGTGGGTCTCATTCCACCATGGGGGTTTAACTTGTGGTTCCCATTTTCTTGCTTCTAGTAAAGTTATGACCTTAGCTTCAAGAAGTTCTTTTAATGTTTATTCTGGTGATTTCCCAAAAGGTGTGAACTTCCTTTGATTTGAGTATGCTTTATACGATGGTGTCCTAGGTCCAGCATTACCTTGATTGATGTTTTGGTTGGAATTTTGGTTGTTGCCTTGGTTGTGTCCTTGATTGTTTCCTTGGTTGTTACTTTGATTGTTTCCTTGGTTGTTACTTTAATTGTTTCCTTGGTTGTTGCCTTGGTTGTTGGGGAGACTATTGTTTTGATTAGTTTTGGCAGCAGATGTAGTCAAATTGACAATAAGTTTTGCATTAGGGATTTCAACTACACCATCGTTCTTTCCAACATTCTTGTTTCATTGCCAAAACTTGGGTTTGTCACCATTATTGTAATTGTTGGAGGGATTTAATGAGTTGTTTTCATTGTATATCTTGATGACTCCTCTTTTTACTAGGGAATCCTCAATTTTAATCCCATTCTCGATCAATTTTTTGAAGGTTGGGGGACATTGTAATTCCAATCTATAACTCATCTCGTCATTAAGGTTGTCAATAAAGTTTTCTATCTTTTCCTTTTTTGGTACGAGAGGAGAGTATTCTGAAAATAACCTTCTCCACTTTTGCAAGAACACAAGGAATGATTCACCCTTCTTTTGTTTTAGGTTACAAAGATCTTTCATGGTGATGTCATGTTGGATGTTGTATGAATATTGGGTGAAGAACTTGTTAACTAACACCTCAAAATTTTTAATTGGTAGGGTGAGTTTGGAGAACCATTCAAGACAATGTCCACCTAGGCTTCTTGGGAATAATCTTATCAAATAAGTTTCCTCATAGGAAAATTTGAGACTCATGGTTCTAAATTACCTTACATGATCAATCAGATCGGTTTTGCCATTGTATTTGTCATACTTTGGGAACTCACAATGTTTGGGAAAGGGTACCATGTGAATGCTTTGATCGAATGGATAAGGACAAATGTCTTCGATCAAGTATTGTTTTGAATTTCCCTTTTGCATGTCAAACGTTTGTTGTTGAAGAGTCTTTACTAGATGAGTCAAGGAAACTATTTGTTCAGGATAATTTTTAGGCTTTTTTGGGGGTGTTTTCAATTGATTTATGTCAAAATCTTCTGGTAATTTAGCACCTTGTTTAGCCAACATAAGGAGGTATTTTTCCCCATTTCGTTTGAAAATATTTTCTAAACACTTGTGAAAATTGGGATCTTATTCAGCATGTTGGATATCTTCTTCGGTTATTTCTTCCCCATTAGTGTTGTTGAGTCCATGAAAAGGATTCTCTTCCGCCTCCACCATGGTGTCTCGTGTTTCACTATTCTGAGTTTCAGTGTTTTGATTCTCTATGATCAAAGTTTCAATGGTTTGGATTTCAATGTTTGAAGTCTCAATGATTGGAGTTTCAATGTTTGGCTCTTCAATGTTTTGATTTTCATGTCCTTTTTCCTTGAGCTTTTGTTTTTGTGACCTTGTTTGAATGGGTATACAAGTGTTATAGTTTAGACTAAATTTTGATCTAGGTTTTGGAAAAGTACCAAGGGTTACAACTAAGCCAAATAGAATGACAAATTCTAATGAGACTAAGTTGGATTTTGACTATGTGGGCTGATGCAAGAAGTTGGGTACACAAAAAGCTCAAAAAGTGGAAGTGTTTTTGTTGTTTTTCAAAATTTGTCACACTTAAACTGAAAATTTGAGACACTTACACAATGAATCTTTAAAAATTTCAGTAAAATGACATTTATAATTTTGAATCTAGTTTCCAAATATGTAAATTATTCAAATACCCATATTATAGAAATTAAATTTTGATAGGGATCTATAAAAACCACATTTTAAAAGTCCCTTTTTTTTTACAATACCAAGCACGTGTACTGACAACACTTTTTGACCTAAATAAAAGTGTTTTGCTAATTCCTTTTGGGAAAAGAGAGCTACAAACATGAAGTTTGATTTGGAATTTTTTTTAAAATTTTTGGTTGAATATTTTTTTTTTAATTAAATTTTTATTGGCCTTAATTGTTGTTTATAAAAATCAACATGTATAGACAGCATAATTGGACCTAAAATAAACATTTTTTGAATCTTTTTTTTTTCATTGTGTAGAGAATTGTCTGAAGTTTGATGCCATATAAATTTTTTTACAAAAAAATTAACCAAAAAAAAGTTATTAAAAAACAAAAAAAGTCTGATATTTCAAGTTTAAGGACTAGTTTGCTTAGAAATTAATTAAAAAATAGCAGACATAATATGATATTATTTAAAATTATATATTTGGAAAGTAGACATAGTTTTCTCTAATGGGTTTTAATTTTATAGATTGATTCGGAAAAAAAGTCCATCAGCCATATTGCCAAAGTTGGACATTCTTCTTCAATCTTAGTTTTTTAATTGTAGGTCAAAGGCTAAGGCTTGGATTCCCAAGCCTTTCCCAAGCCTAAAACCGAGGCAACATGTGGGTTGGGAATTTTGAATTTTAAAAATGCATACGCGTTTTTAAAAAACACATATGCGTTACAAAACGTATATGTGTTCTTTATTTTCTTGATAATTTAAAAAAAAAATTTAAGAAATGGGTACCCGTTTTAAAACGCGTACCCATTTTGTAAAACACATACCCGTTTTGAGTTTCAAAATGGGTATGCGTTTTAAAATGGGTACCCGTTTCTAAAAAGTATTTTTTTTTAAATAATCAATTTTTACATGTTATAAAATGTGTATGCGTTATATAACTCGTACGCATTTTTTAGTGTATATGCATTTTTTTAGGCTCGAGTACCCGAAGCATAATGCATATGCGTTTTTTAATAATGCGTACGCGTTTTATGCGAGAATTTTTTTTGGCCGAAACTTCCCCTCTTCGTGTATCCAACTTCTTGCTTTTACCCATGTAGCTTTGTTTCATGATGAGAGGATGATAAATCCTGATGATGAAACTAGACCTAATAATAAAAGGTGTGATAAATTTGATGGTTTTGGTACTTTGTGATATTTAGATCTAGGTTTAGGTTGGAAAATTCCACTTGTATAGGTTTGTTTCAACACATTTAGACTTCTAAGGTATCTAAGGAATGATCTTGGACTTGGAGTTTTGATTCAAGATGTGTAATTAAGGTACTCAAAACATTGGAAAAGTATTAGATTTTGAAAATAGTACATCATGTATAACTCTAGATTGTTCTTACAAGCTTTCTTGTAAAAATTGAAGGCTAACCTTTCTCTAAATTTGTAGAGCATAGACAAACATTTTTGACATTGTTTTGGACTAAGAGGTTTGATCTTTGGTTTACTAATCTTGATCTTTCGTGAAATCATTGTGTAAACCACATATTTTGACTCTATTTTTCCTAAGGAAAGGTTGAACACTACTGAAAGGACTGATTTTCTGAAGATGGATGAACCTATGTTACTATTTTAGGATCTGCAAGAGGTGCCAAAATAGATACAAGAGGCACTAGAATAGGTGCAAGAGGTGCCACTTCAGAGAAAAGAGGCACCAAAACTCTAAAAACTACCCAAAATGACTCTAAAACAGCTGAATTACCCCCCCCAAAGGTTTGTTTTCTTGGATTTTCAATTATGGACTTGTTTCCCTCAATGGATGTAGTTCTGAATCAAGGTTTTCACTTTCAAAATTTAACATTTTTTATGGTGTTTTGTTTGAGTTTCATTTTGAAGACACATCAAGTAGAATATACACTCCTAAGGCTGTGTAAGACTATATTGTTTTAGATTCCATGCAGGTTTTACCCCAACTGCACTATCTTTAGTGGATGAATTTAGAAGCTTGGTTGTATGGGATCCCCCTTACAGTGCACTCTCTTCTCAAGCCAACCAAGCTTCCAGTCCCCATGAAACTCCCATGGAAAACTGATCATCTCTACTAAAAACTATGAGAATGTGGATGCCTTGGCAACAACCGTTGCTACACCAAAGAATAGATAAAGGATTTGGCCAAACTACAACAAGGGTTTTAGTAAGGAATTTTCTTTCATGGGGATTGATCCATGTGGTGAGAGACCATTGCTTCCCTTCTCATCAAAACCAACCTTGTGATACTGGCCTTTGTTCTAGTATCCACACTTATATATCGACTGGAAATGCACTTGGCTTTAGCGTGTTACCGGTTGGGTCGTTCCCTTGAGTGAGTAATTTTTCCCACAAGGTAGGCCTTCTATGATAAACAAAATCAAGAAAACATACCTGTAGTTTGATCAATCTTTATTTCACATGAATATAGAGAGAACACATGCTATATTCTCCACTTACACTCACACATAAACAAGAATGGTTTTGGCTTTTTGGATCACCCAGTTAAGGGGAGAGCATATGCCTACCATCCATCACATACAAAAGACATGGTGCTCATTAACCCATTAATTAAGCTATGTTCCTAACTTAACCAAAAGGAAACATGATATTCATTAACCTTTTAATTAAGCTACATTCCTATCTTAACCAAAAGGAAACAAGTAAATAATGTCCAATCCCTACAATATGCTGGTAGTTTATGTTTTGAGTCTTTGACAACAAATCTAGGAAAACCTGCAAAAGCACAACACAAAATGTGAGTTTTCTAATTTGGTGAAAAAATACAAGAGGTTCCAAAACAGAGATAAGAGGTGCCAAAACAGAGGCAAGAGGCACCAAAACAAAGACAAAAAGTTCAAAAACAGAGTTAGAAAATCTAGTTATAACTCCCTAAAAGAGTTTGCAAGAGGCGCCAAAACAGGTGCAAGAGGCAGTAAAACTCCAACAAGAGGCTGCAAAACTATAGAAACAGTGTAGAATGGTCTCAGAATAGCTTGCAAGAGGCGCCAAAACTCTAAAAAGAGCCCAAAATGGTTCCAGAACAGGTGAAAATGGTCTCGAACAACTTGCAAGAGGTGCCAAAACAGGTGCAAGAGGCGTCAAAACTCTAAAAATAGCCCAAAATGTTCCCGAAATAGGTGAATATAGTCTCGAAACAACTTGCAAGAGACGCCAAAATAGGTGTAAGAGGTGCCAAAACTTTAAAAATAGCCCAAAATGGTCCCAGAATAGGTGAAAATGGTTCCAAAATAGCTTGCAAGAGGTGCCAAAATAGGTGCAAGAGACCTTCCAAAATAGAGACGAGAGGTGCTAGAACTCCAAAAATAGTCCAAAATTATCTCAAAATAGGTGCAAAAGGCTCTCAAGTCTCCAATTTGAACCTGCGATCACAAAATTTGTAAAAAGGTTAAAAACAAGTGAGGCAAAGGCCCTACGGTAGGCACCATTTTGTGTGTGTGTCGAATGTGGAGTGAATTTAATGTCAACAAAAACCTTAATGAAACAGTTTACATTCAAAGTTTGATCAAGTAAACTACTCTATTTGTAATACAATCAAACCTTTCAAATACGTATCATTGTCCTCTATTTCTAGGGATTTATTAAACCATTTGGCCCTCAAATTTCTATGGGAACAATGGTTGTTAAAATGACAACAAAGAAAAGGAGATTTCATGCTTAATATGCAAGCTAAGATGATTTCTATGTGCAAATGTGTGGGAAGGATTAGTGGTATGCTTCTAAATGAAACAAAATGATGAAAAGGATGATGAATACAATGATAAATGAAGGATGATGTTGATGATAAATGAACAAGTGGAGATGAGTGAGATGATATGAAACTAAAATGAACTATTCATGATTATGCATATGCTCAAATGCAACAAAAAAGAAAACTAATCTAAAATGCAACTATGATGTAATGGGGATGATAAAATGCAACTATGATGTAATATGTTAATCTCGGATGAGAATGCAACATAAAACATGATATAAAATCTAGTTATATGACTCCAAGAATGCTCCAAGCTCCTAAGAAAAACCTGCATAGTAACTTTACTTCAAATGTGGATGATAAATTCAAAGGAAAGGGGTGTGTTTATAGGGTTTCTCAAGCATTTTGTGAGGTGGAACCTATCAATGGTCTAGATTCGAAGGAGAAAGAATAGACAGTGGATATGGAGAAAATCAAGATATTGTCCCCTTGACCAAAGACAACATGCCATGTGTGTGGAGGAATCTCTTGACCAATGGGCAAGATGCCCTTTGGATGGGAGACCCATGTGCTCCAAATTTATTGGAAGTGTGGGAGAATAAAGCCATGTGCTTTTTCCAATTGGTGGAAGTGTGTGAGGATAATTCTAATTAATAATTAGGCTTATTTATTTTCATGTGACATTTGTGAGGTGGCACAAGAAAAAGTAGTAGACATGTGCTCTAATTCTTAATCATGATTAAGGAAGATTAGTTAAATAAACACATTTAGGATACTTTATTTATTTAGTTATTTAGAAGAATATGATTTTGGAGAATTAATAGAAGAGTGAACAATATAAATAAAGTGAGACTTTATTTATACGTAGTTGAAACATTAATCAAATAGCTTGTGTGTAATTAACTAAATATGATGATCGTTTTTAGGTGTATACACTAGAATTTTCAAGGCTTGAGCATTGCAGTAGCTTAAAATACTCCATCAACTTCACTTTTGTATGTGTGAGGCAGCCATAGAATTTGCGAACTTGGAGTCTTGTGAAACCTCCCTTTGTCATTGTTGTAGCTGTGGTGACTTTTCCAAGTTCGTCGCTTGCATTCTCCCATCATTAGCCTTGAGAGCCTTTGTGTGTAGGTGGTAATGCTTCACTCTCCCTTTTGTGATTTGATTGAGTAGCATAGTATTGTTTTGTAGTGTTCAACAATCTCTCTTTCATTTCCTTTATCGTAATTTCTACTTTATTGCTTTTTTGGTTGTTTGAGGAGGTGGAAACACCAAAGTGGGGGTTTGACAGAGGCAAACCCCTATATAGCCCCAACAATTTTCCCCTCTTTCTTGTATGTAGGTGGACGTGTGTGTGGTGCTCGCTAGCAAACTGGTGTTTCAATGAGTTAATATTTGTCACCCTATTATTTTTCTACTTTCTTTATTATTTTTGCATTTACTTTCTATACTTTATTATTCTACATTTATTTCATTAAAACCTATTAGCTAGTCTATCAGTAGGTTTTCGGTAGTTTCTCAGCTTTACTTTGTATTTTTTGGTCGTATGGATGCCAACACGCCAGAGAGACACTAGTGTGTTGCACTATCATCCCAGACCCGCATTGGCGTCCTCAGACAGAGATCTTTCAAAGGTGCAATATCAACTCCAAAAACTAGCTCATCTAACCTCAACTAGATTTTTAGGTCTTTAGAGTGATATAAGCACTTGAGAGTGCTCTTCATTCTTGATCCTTGTCCCAAAACATTCGTTAGAGTGAGGTAAGTTAGGATATCCCTCCGCTCTCGACTCTTTGTGACCTCAAGCCTTGATGTGGTTGGGCCCCATCTCTTATAACTATAGATCATGAAGATCATAAATACTTTTATATACTTTAGATTTAGCATAAGAGATAGAGGAAACATAATTTATTTGGGTTGAGAATGAACATTATTAAAAAATAATTATTTTAGGAAACTTACTTTTTCTTGGACTTAGTGGTTAAGTTTACTTTGAAGTAAATTAACCTTGGAATTATTTTCTTGGAGGCTGTAAGTCATACCTAAGTCACTAGATGAATAAGTTGGGAATGGTAGAAACTGTAGTAAAATTATATGACACTTAATTTCTTGCATGCAAAATTTATAAGCATGTCATTGGGCACAACAATCAAATGGAGCTAGCCACTCAAACATATATCATCATATACATATCTTAGATGTCAAAATAAGCACAAATCAATGGAATAATAAGTCAAATGGAACTTGACTAATTTTGTGCATTCATGTACAAGGTCTAGAACAATCAAAATAAACCAATGTTTAAATATAAAAGAGTTTTAATAGCTAAAGAAATTAATTAGGATTGTCTTTTTAGATATGAAATTTATTTAAGAGTGTAGTGACGAAAAATGTATCCCTTTACATTTTGTCACTTGTTTGGGCCCTCCTAGTTAAATGAACCTAATTATGCCTTAATTTAGTGTTGTAAGGTGTATCACTTTACACATTCTCACTTATTTAGGGCCTCCTTAGTTAATTGAGCTTAATAATCCCTTAATTGTCCCTTTAATTTGTTTTGGGTAAAAGCAAGAAGTTCGGTGCACGAAGAGGGGAAGTTTTAGCCAAAACAAAAAAAATCGTAGGAAATGCGTATGCATTTTTTGAAAAATGTGTATGTGCTTTGGATCGGGTACCCAAGCCTAAATCCGAATGCATGTGCATTTATATTTGAGTATGCAGCAAGAAACACGTACACATTTTATAACACGTACACGTTACTAAAAGCTATTTAATTTTTTAAATAAATGACTGTCTTATTCATTTTTTTCACTACAGTTTGGTCGACAACCTTGAGGAAGAGAGAATTTTGTGTACGCATTCTTGAGGGCTGATTCAACCTAATTTTGACTAACACCTCCTCTTGTTGACACAACCGACCTCAGTGACCTCCAGGTTGGTTGAATTCTACTCTTTTTTTGCTTGATATCTTGCATGTTTTTTTGTAATTGTTATTTAGTGTTTGTTTTTTTTTTTGTATTAGGTTGAATATTTTAGATTTTTTACATTTTATTTGTAGCCAAAAGCATCAACCAAACCAAAAACGTTGAATTGTAAATTGAAAACCATAAAATCAATACATAAATTAACTATCAATTTAATCTAAATTGGACACAAAACTTAGAAATCAAAACCCTAAACCCCAGGTTCCAAAAAAACATAGACCTAAAAATTAAATCCCTTAACCCTAGGACCTAAACACTAACCTTAAACCTAAAACCTAAACCTAAATTAGATTTATAATTTCTAGATTTGTTGTCCTTTTACTAGTTATCAAATCACATATAATCCCTAGATAAGTCTATTTTTAATGTCTAGATTTATTGTCTTTTTACTAGCCCTCAAATCACATAATCCCTATAGTAATAAATTCTTAAGAAAATCTCATATCTTTATAACAATTCTTTAGTACTTAATCCTTAATTTACATATGATCACATTCAACCTTTCATAATGCTTGTATATTTTCCATACAAGGAGTATATCTAGTACCAAATTCTACATTTTCAAGGAAATAATAACTTGTTTCAAATGTGGTCTTAATAATATTTATTAGTGAGCACAAGATTGCATTAATAGTACCTTTAATCACTCCTAATCCTTATTCTCCACCTATAACAAATATTCAAATACTTGGTATGCTCACTTTTCCAAGTCCTTGTTCAATTTCTTTAGCAATATTCACCTATGATCATAATCTTAATGCTTATGTGCACAACATAAATTAGTCTAAGGTTTCATGCTATGGGTTTTTTAATGTTTTAAATTGAATGTGTCTTCAAATGAAATGTGTTTTGAATTTTTGCATGTTCAATGTGATTTATAACTTTCAAATTGTGTACATTATTTAATTAGTTTGTTGATATATATATTTTTTATTTGTTTAACATGAAATTTCCATTTCATTGAACATGGAGCCTAAATTTAATATATTAGATTTTATAGCTGATGAACAACTTGAAAATCCCATATATCCACAATTGCCATGTTGGCAACACAAGGGAAGAAAACTGAGAAGGGGTGGGTGAATCAGTTGTCACCAAATTTTAAACTTATTCAACTTATTAAACTTATTCAACTTATTAAACTTATTCTTAGAGTTGGTCATTAATCATGCAATCATAAAAGAAAAACACATAAGAATCACACATAACACCAAGATTTTTATGTGGAAACCTTGTTAGGCGAAAAACCATAGTGGAGGTCAATCCACAAGATTATACCTTTTTAAAAGTATAAAAGAATATGAATGGGGAATGCACATGCATTCAGGCACACTACCTAGAGCTCACTACTCAAATACAAAATAGGATTACTGCCCAAAGGAAGAAATGTTGTCTTACAGAAAGGTTTTGAATAAATCCATCAAACTTTGAACTAAGAAAATAGCATCTGCTAATGCCTAGTTATAGTTCTAGTTAAGCACCTAAACTCTTCTTCACTCTCCTCCACTCTTCTTCACTCTTCTTCACTCTCTTCTTCACTCTCTTCTTTGCCTTCAAATGATCTGAACTTATTCACACACAAGACTCATACACTTCACACACTCACACACTCTCATACCTTCAAATGATAAAACAATCACTCTTATATATCCGCAACAAGAAATTCCATTGCTATAGGTCGGCTTCAAAGAAATAATAAAATAATTACAAAAATTTGACCCAAAATTAATAAATATTATTCATGTGAATCAACCAAGGTCAGCCACAACATAGTAAAGACCGAAAATAACATCCTCAAACATGAACCACTTCAATTAATTACTCCTCAAAGATCCACAACATGCTTCAACACCTTGTTGGTCAAGAACATGAAAAACACATAAGATAAAATCTTGGATCACGAGCACAATGATCAATGCAGACATGCAACAGAGATAGAGCATGAACTAGAAACATCCACAAGCATCATGAAACATCAGAGAAGCATCTCCAACAATTGAACTTACTGGAATCACATGATCTTCATTCAGGAACACAAACTAAAGTAACAAAAAAATTGCCAGAATACAAATCTTCACGTGGATCTCTAAAAATTGACATGGATAAACTAGATATACTCCACAAGAAACCCTTTAGTCCACAACTCAGAAAAACAATGAACTAAACACACTAACAAAAATAACTTCTCTTCACCTCTGAAAACCTGTAGCACTTCTTATTATAATTTTCTCAATATCCTTGACATATACAACTTCTAATACAACAATGCTAATATTGTTGACATCAATGACAACCACATATCAACAAAACACCAAAAAATCAAACAATATCCCCCTTTGGCATTGATGGCAACACATGATGTGAAAAATACCATCAACACAACTACACTTATTCCTCCTTAGGTTATGACTCTTCTTTCCTTAAATCTTTTCCCCACAAAGATTTTTCACATTTCTCTTCTCCCCCTTTGACATCAATGGCAAAGATCTCTTCTATACAAGCTTTGAATCACATATCTGAACACCTAAACTTCTAAACATCTAACTACTCCACCTAAGTAGCAGGTACCACAACATCAATCTGGATCAAAATATGATCATGAAATGCACGGATTGATGCAGATCAATGCATCCTTAGTTCTAATTAGGAGGGGTAATCACCCCTAACTTCCCTCTAAGATACTCAAAAGTATCCTTAGGCAATGGCTTGGTAAATATGTCTGCAATTTTTTCCTTAGTAGGCACATACTCCAATCTGACTTCATTTTCACTTACTTTCTCTCTCAAAAAGTGAAACTTGATAGATATATGCTTCAAACCTTCAGCATACAAGACATCATCAGTATTATGCTTACCATCAAGAGAAATGCATCCTCTTCCATGGATCACACAAGATTTATTATCACCAAATCTCACAACACCACCATCAAACTTTTCCAAATTCACAAACTTGCTTTTATCTCCTATCATATGATGATAATAACCACTGTCAATCATCCATTCATCTTTCTCTTCAACTTGAGCAGCTAGGGATTTCTTCACATTTGTACAACCTTCATACAAGGTCTCCAACTTTTTCTAGATCTCATAAGCAGTCTTCAAATCCATTACATTTGTCATCTTAGTATCAGTCAAAGCACTCAATAATGCCTCCTTAGCCATGATATTATATTCAACATCCCTGATCTCAATAGAAGTATTAGGACCATTTTGTGGAATAACATATATATTTTTGTAATGCTCTAGTAGGGTTCACCAATACATCTCAAATGGCACTCCATTTGAGTATTTCATAAAGAATAATTTTTCCATCAAATCTAGGACTATCTTTCTTATAAGTTGCCATCCCATATCACCTCAAGTTGTTAAACTTCTTCCAAGGAACCACAAGCTCTGATACCAATTGTTGGAAACATAAGGGTAGACAACTGAGATGGGGTGGTGAATCAATTGTCACTAAATTTCAAACTTATTCAACTTATTAACCTTATTCTTAGATATGACCATTAATCATGAAAGCATAAAAGAAAAACACATCAGAATTATACATAACACCAAGATTTTTACATGGAAACCCTGTTAGGGGAAATACCACGGTGGAGGTCAGTCCACAAGATTATACCTTGTTAAAAGTATAAAATAATATGAATGGGGAATGCACATGCATTTAGGCACACTGCCTAGAGCTCATTGCTAAAATGTAAAATAGGATTACTACCCAAAGGAAGACACACTATCTTATAGAAATTTTTTGATTCAATCCATCAAACTTTGAATTGAGAAAATAACATCTGCTAATGCTTGGTTATAGTTTCGGTTAAGCACATAAACACTTCTTCACTCTTCTCCACTCTTCTTCACTCTTCTTCACTCTTTTTCACTCTCTGCTCTTCCTTTGAATGATCTGAAGTTTATTCGCACACAAGAATCATACACTTCACACACTCACACACTCTCATACCTTCAAATGATAAAACAATTTATCTTATATATCCGCAACAAGAAATTCCATCACTATAGGCTGGCTCCAAAGAGTTAATAAAATAATTACAAACAGTCAGCCCAAAACAAATAAATATTATTCATGTGAATCAACCAAGGTCAACTACAACATAGTAAATACCAAAAATAACATCATCAAACATGATCCACTTCAATTAATTACTCCTTGAAATTCAGCAACACACTTCAACACCTTGTCGGCCAAGAACATGAAAAACACACAAGAGAAAATCTCATATCACGAGCACAACAATCAATGTGGACGTGAAACACAGATAGATAATGAAATAGAAACATCCGAAAGAATCATGAAACATCATAGAAGAATCCGCAACAATTGAACTTACTGGAATCACATGATCTCCATTTAGGAACACAAATTGAAGTAACAGAAAAACTGTCAGAATACAAATCTTCATAACTTGATCAAATCTTCACATTCATCTCTGAAACTTGATGTGGATGAACTAGATATACTGCACAAGAAACCCTTTAGTCCACAACCTCATAACAGCAACGAACTGAACACACCAATAGAAAGAACTTCTCTTCACCTCTGACAACCTATAGCACTTCTTATTACAATTTTCTCAATATCCTTAACATATACAACTTCTAATACAACAATTCTAATAGTTTTGACATCATTGACAACCACATATCAGTAACACACCACAACATCCAACTCACCACCATGATAAAACCCCAAACCTCTACCCTCTCCACCTTCTAACCCCCCACACCCTATAATAGATCAAAATTAGTTAAGAGAGAGCATTAGAACATATCTTAATGTGATTCACAAAAATATATATTTGATAAAAAAATGATCCTAACATTCCCCCCATCTCACATGGTTTGCATCTTTAATACAAACTATTATCGATTAGGTTCGATCCATTGATGCAGACCTAGATAGATTCCATCAATTAAGAGAAGAGAGGAGACAATTCTATGTAGATAGATTGTCTTATAAAGAAATCCATAACCTTAAAATTACCAAACAAGCCATTTTCCAACATTTCTCTAGCCCCCAAACAAACGAACCAATTCCACCCACTAAAAAATGAATTTCAATTAAATGGTGTAGGCACTTGTAGATAGCTGCAATTTTTTGGGATAGATGGTGGATGGTGTTTGATACTCCACCACATGACAATTGTGAGGTGCCCCTTTACTTTTTGACAAAGTTATGGGATAAGTTTGAGTTGGGTTTAAAATCCAACTATTTTGATATGAGGTCATTTCAGGGAGTTGGGCGTGGCATGCCCAAACATAGATTAGGAGCACATGTCGATCCCTAGTGACGTACTCCGATTGCTCCTATTGTTGCTCCTCTTTCTCCTGGTGTTCCCATTGCATTTCATCAACAAATGATGTTTATGTTAAGACACCACATCAAATATTGATCTTCTATTAAAAATAAAAAATACCACAATTTTAACATACAATCTATATCATATCATACTATATCTCATACAACAATAGGACCCACAACAATAACTAAAATATTTGACCTTGTGTTTCTGTAAATTAATTTCAATTTCTCAATTTGTTAGTGTCATCTCAATTTTTGTTTCAAAGCACTATATTTTATCTTCTTCCTCCCCTTCTATCTTTGCACAATGGAATCTATATGACATTGCACCCCAATGCTAAGTTGGACTATAAACATTACCAATACAAATGATATTTAGGCGAGTTTGGAGGTGGTACTATGGTTAGTTCATGAATTATTTTCCATGCATAAATTAGTTCAACTGAGGATGTTTTCATGGGTGCTCAGGACTCAAAAAATTTCAAGACACGGAACTGTTAAGCTACCTAAATAGGTAAAATATCATTTGTAGATTGCAAAAATTTGAAAGAAGAGAGATTTCTTTAATTTATATATTATTTGAAATTTTTGTCACATAATCTAGTGAGTAAAATAGCCACTTTTGTAGATGCATTGGATTAGAGATCTTCTTGCATTTAAATGTGTACCTAGGTTTTCATCCAAGAGAGAAATGAGATTTATTGTAGATTTTATGGATGAATAATACACACTCTTCTTTATCAAATGTTTAGGAAGCTTAAATATTGACTAGTAAGGTGTTCCAATCCCATGTTGAATTTTAGTATATTAAACAACTCAAATATAGAAGTAAAATCATCACTATATGAAGATAACAATATTCCATCAAAGTTGAATAAAGAAATTTGTGTCCAATTCTTGGAGATATTACTCATGGTTTTGATCTAGTAATTGTAAACGAGTTTGGAATTTGTTTATTAGCCGATAGGCTATATGTGTGAACTTTGGTTGAAATTTTCACCAGCATTCTCAATTTTTAAGCCTTCCAACTATTGGGAAAAAGGTGGAAAATGTTTTTTAATTTTTTTAATTAAAGTGTTTGGCATGTGTTTTTAAGCCTTCTAGTGTCCAACTACGGGTCGAGAAAAAGGTGATATTTTTTGGCACATGGATAGAGAAGGCCAGTGAAGTTAAACGTTGGTTGGCATCAACATTAATTGTTGTATGGTTTCCATGTAGTGGCAATGGTTGTAATAACACCTGTCATTTAAAACCTCGGGAAACATAGTGAATGTCTATGCAATTTTTGATAAGGAATTGTTGGGTGTCATTCTGTGGCTTTACCTGCTATCAAAGCTATGAGTAAGGAGGGAAAGCTTCTGTGAAGGTGCAAGTTCGATCAACCATTTTTGAGCTTCTGTGAAGGTGGTTGGAGGTTATTTTGTGTTTTCTACATGGGGCGATGGTTGCAAAAGTAATACAAAAGTGTCGGTTGTGATAATTTTTTGCCCATTTTTTTGTAAGCATTTGACAAAGAAGGAAATAAAGAGAAAGCAATTGGGAAGAGGTGCATATTGAAGAAACCCTTTGCAGAGTATTTCAAAAATAGTTTATGTTATTTTCCATGGGGAATTTTTTATTTTTGTTCTGTAGCTTAGGCTATATTGCTTCATTTATGGTTTCGGTGTAGTCATGATGGTTGCAAGACAAAATTGTTTATTTTTGAATTGGTCTGTCACTATGAATTCTTCTATGTTGTGGGTTTTTTCATCTGGGTCACTGTTGAAACCAATATTGTTTCATTTATGGTCCAAATTTTGTGGTGATGGTTTTGCATGGGTTTGTTACTATGAATTTTTATGTTTTGTGGCTTTTTCCATCTAAGTCACTATTGAAACAAATATTATTTGATTTATGGCTTTGGTTTTGTGGCTATGGCAATACAATAAAATAGTTAATGTTATACAATTTATGATGATTTCCATAATGAATTATTGATTGTTGTTCTCTAGCTTAGGCATATATTGTTTCATTTTTCGATAATGTGTTGTTGAAAAGGCTATATTGTTTCAATTTTTGATAAGGTACTATTGAGAAAATAATATATTTTTGCATAGGTTTGTTATTGTGAATTTTTGTGTTCTATGGGTTTTTGCATCTGGGTAGCTGTTGAAACCAATATTGTTTTATTTACAGATTCCGTTTTGTGGTTATGGTTGCAACACAATAAAATAGTTAATGTTATACAATTCATGTTGATTTCTGTAAGGCATTTTTTATTGTTGTTCTCTAGCTTGGGCTATATTGATTCATTTTCAATAAGGTACTGTTGAAAAGGCTATATTGTTTCAATTTTTGATAAGGTGTTGAGAAAAGACTATATTGTTTGTTAAAAGCAATATTGTTTCATTTATGGTTCGCATTTTGTGGCTATGGCTTTGCATGGGTTGGTTACCATGAATTTTTGTGTTTTGTGGGTTTCTCCATCTTGGTCAGTGTTGAAACCAATATTGTTTGATTTATGGCTTTCATTTTGTGGCTCTGGTTGCAATGCAATAAAATAGTTAATGTTATATAGTTTATGTTGATTTCCATAAGGAACTATTGATTATTTTTCTCTAGCTTATGCTATATTGGTTCATTTTTTATAAGGTACTATTGAAAAGGCTATATATTGTTTCAATTTTTGATAAGGTGTTGTTGAGAAAAGACTATATTTTTTCATAGGTTTGTTACTATGAATTTTTGTGTTTCGTGGGTTTTTCCATCTGGGTCACTGTTGAAACCAATATTATTTGATTTATGGCTTTGGTTTTGTGGCTATGGTTGCAACGCAATAAAATAGTTAACGTTATACAATTTATGTTGATTTCCATAAGGCATTGTTGATTGTTGTTCTCTGGCTTAGGCTATATTGTTTCATTTTTTATAAAGTACTGTTGAAAAGGCTATATTGTTTTTATTTTCAATAAGGTGTTGTTTAGAAAAGACTATATTGTTTGTTAAAACCAATATTGTTTCATTTAATATGGTTCACGTTTTGTGGCTATGGTTTTACATGGGTTTGTTACTATGAATTTTTGTGTTTTGTGGGTTTCTCCATCTAGGTCACTGTTGAAACCAATATTGTTTGATTTATGGCTTTTGTTTTGTGGCTATGGTTGCAATGCAATAAAATAGTTAATGCTATACAGTTTATGTTGATTTCCATAGTGCATTGTTGATTGTTGTTCTCTAGCTTAGGCTATATTGTTTCATTTTTTATAAGGTTCTGTTGAAAAGGCTATATTGATCCATTTTCAATAAGGTACTATTGAGAAAAGACTATATTTTTGCATGGGTTTTTTACTATGAATTTTTGTGCTTTGTGGGTTTTTCTATCTGGGTCGTTGTTGAAACCAATATTATTTGATTTATGGTTTCTATTTTGTTGCTATGGTTGCAACGAAATAAAATAGTTAATGTTATACAGTTTATGTTCATTTCCATAGGGTATTGTTGATTGTTTTTCTCTAGCTTAGGCTATATTGTTTCATTTTTGATAAGGTGTTGTTGAAAAGGATATATTATTTTTCTTTCAATAAGGTACTATTGAGAAAATACTATATTGTTTGTTAAAACCAATATTGTTTCATTTATGGTTCGCGGTTTGTGGAAAACTATATTGTTTCATTTTTGATAAGGTACTATTGAAAAGGCTATACTGTTTCAATTTTTGATAGGGTGTTGTTGAGAAAAGACTATATTGTTTGTTAAAACCAATATTGTTTCATTTATGGTTCATGTTTTGTGGCTATGCTTTTGCATGGGTTTTTTACTATGATTTTTTGTGTTTTGTGGGTTTCTCCATCTTGACAGTTGTTGAAACCAATAATGTTTGATTTATGGCTTCTATTTTGTGGCTATGGTTGCAACAAAATAAAATAGTTAATGTTATACAATTTATGTTTATTTCCATAGGGAATTGTTGATTGTTGTTCTCTAGCTTAGGCTATATTGTTTCATTTTCGATAAGGTGTTGTTGAAAAGGCTATATTGTTTTGTTTTCGATAAGGTATTGTTGAGAAAAGACTATATTGTTTGTTAAAACCCATATTGTTTCATTTATGGTTTGTGGTTTGTGGTGATGGTTTTGCATGGGTTTGTTATAGTTTATGGCATTGTTGATTGTTCTTCTCTAGCTTTGGCATTCTTCTGTTCTATGGGATTTTTCATCTGGGTCACTGTTGAGACCAATATTGTTTCATTTATGATTTGCATGTGGTGCCGATGGTTGCAAGGAAATTAAACAGTTTATGGAATTGTTGGTTGTTTTTTTCTAGCTTAGGCTAAATTGTTTCATTTTTGATAAGGTGTTGTTGAAAAAAGACTGTTCTGTGGGTTTTTTCATTTGGGTCATTGTTGAGACCAATATTGTTTCATTTATGGTTTTCACGTGGTGTCGATGGTTGCAAGGCAATTAAACAATTTTTGTTATTTTCACTAAGGTATTGTTTACAAAGCTTTGGCTATATTGCTTCATTTTTCGCTAAGGCAATAAAGTAGTTTATGTTATTGTTTCATTTTTCATAAGGTGTTGTTGAAAAAAGACTATTCTGTGGGTTTTTTCATCTGGTTCATTGTTGAGACCAATATTGTTTCATCTATGGCTTCTATTTTGTGGTGATGGTTGCAATGCAATAAAATAGTTTATGTTGTTTCCCATAAGGCATTGTTGAGTGTTGTTCTCTAGCTTTGGCTATATTATTTCATTTTCGATAAGGTAGTCTTGGGAAAAGGATTTGTGCATGTGCGAGGTTATTTTTGTTTTTTTATGCATGAGTTTGTTATTGTGAATTCTTCTGTTTTGTGGGTTTTTCCATCCAGGTCACTATTGAAACCGATATTGTTTCATTTATGGCTTCTATTTTGTGGCGATGGTTGCAACACAATAAAATAGTTAATGTTATATAATTTATGTTGTTTTCCATAAGGTATTGTTGAGTGTTGTTCTCTAGGTTTGGCTATATTGTTTCATTTTTTATTCGCAATAAAATATTAAATGTTATAGAGTTTATGTTGTTATCCATAAGGAATTGTTGACTGTTGTTCTCTAGCTTTGGATGTATTGTTCCGTTTTTGATAGGTTACTATTGAAAAAATATTTTTCTAGGTTTCTGTTGAAACTATTATTGTTTCATTTAAGGATTTTTTTTTGTGGTGATGGTTGCAATGCTATATAGTTTATGTTGTTTTCCACAAGGCATTGTTGACTGTTGTTCTCTATCTTTAGCTATATTGTTTCATTTTTTATATGTAACAAAATAGTTAATGCTATAGAGTTTGTGTTGTTATCCATAAGGCATTGTGGAGTGTTGTAACATACATTTCCCACCATTGTGATCAATGGTGAAACCAATGTTTCTTATTGCACTTAATATAGAGCCTATCATTCTAAGTTATGAAACTGTAGTAATATCAAAGAAAGACATACGCAGCGTAAATTTATGAACCCACATGTAGCAACAATATACTCTACACTCAACCAACACAAGAAGATTAAAATCACATTAATCAAATGAAAAAATTATGAAACCTCTTGTTTTGTGGTTTTCCCTTATTATGTGCACTTTGGCCAGAATTTTTTTTAATCCTTCCTACTCCACCACCCTCTTTGCCATTTTTATTTTTTTCCTAAGCTTCATTTTTCAATGCAGGAAACAATTGACAAAAGCAGGAAAAAATGACAAAATTAGGCCTTAGCAGGTAAAATGCATTGAAAAGATCTTCGAGGTTATTGTGGAGAAGATTCCCTCATAGTATAATGTGTGAGATTCAGTCAAGCCTTTTGCAAGAAATCTAGATCTTTGCTCAGCTACTCTAAAGAAAATCAATGTTCCATATAACACTTGAAATACAGCTTATCATTCCAAGAATGTCTCAGTATGTATCAATGTTTTTTGCATCTACTATGACATACATACATATTTGCACATAGGGGAAATAAAGTGAAACACAACAAAAAAACACATTGTTCATCACTACATGATCAATAGTGACATCAATATTCCATATAACATCTAAAATATAGCCTATCATTCCCTACGTGCATATATGTACGTTCAGCTACCAGTCAGGAAAAAAGTGGAGGGTTTCTTGGTGCATCGATAGAGAAGGCTAGAAAAATTAAATGCTGGTTTGCATCAAAATTAATTATTGTATGGTTTCCGTGAAGTGGTGATGGTTGTAATAACACCTACCATTTAAAACCTCAAAAAACATAGTGAAATCCTATGCAATTTTCAATAAGTAATTGTTGGGTGTTGTTCTTTGGCTTTCCCTACTATCAGAGTTGTGAGCAATAGGTAGTTCAAGGTTATTTTGTGTTTTTTGCATGGGGAGATGGTTACAAAAGCAATACAAAAGTGTCAGGTGTGATAATTTTTTTCCCATTTTTTGTAGGACATGGCCAACATTCATCCCTATGTGCAAATATGTATGTATGTGAAATCAAACACAAAGAACATTCAAATATACTCCTTCCTATGTTTATTATTTTCATAAGATAGTTAATTTTTTGTACATCTATACTTAAAATTTTCCATAGAAATTAATTGCTACTTGGCATTTCTTAGCCCTATGTTCATTCATTGAAAATTGATGTAACATCTGACAAATGAACGGGTACATATGTTTTAATTGACAGTTGTAGTTTTCCTATTCAAGACTAGCATTGTGCATTTATTAAAATTTCTTTTGTTAACTGAAACATGTGGTGCATGTTCTTTTGTGAAGTAATTGTCTTAGGCTTAGGATTTTCAAGTACTTTTTGTAAAAAATGGGGAAAAAAATCCACATGTTTGAAATTAGATGTAGCCAACATTCATATATAGTACTTCCTATTATGCATGCATTGATCACAACTACATGAAAACCATACAACAATTAATGTTGATGCCAACTAGCATTTGATTATAAAAAAACACTGATATCATGATTGATTATGTTGGTGGGCAATGTATGTTAGCATGTGACTATAATCAATGGTGAGACCAATGTTTCATCTCACACTTAATATACAACCTACCATTCTAAGAAATATCTATCTCAACCTCATTTATGCATACTATCTTAGCGTAATGGTATTATAAAAGGGTTATTAATGATGCCATGATGATTTTTACATGTGTTCACTTGATCTCTCTCAGTTGTTACTATGTTTGGATATTACATACCTTCTTGTGCTTTGGTGTAGACTGGCTTCCATCAACTTACAATTTATGTTCTTCCAAAATAACCAACCAAGAACATACATTTTCCATTGTTGCAATCAATGGTGGCATCAATGTTCCCTATAACACTTAAAATATAGTTTATCATTCAAAGAATGTACGAATAAATTAAACATAGGGATCAATATGTATTAATGGTGTTTGAATATACTATGGCATACATACATATCTGCACATAGGGGAAATACATTTTCCATCACTACGAACAATGGTGGCATCAATGTTCCATGTAACACTCAAAATACAGCTTATCATTCCAAGAATGTGTTAGTATGTATCAATGTTGTTTGCATTTGCTATAACATACTTCCAAACATACACATGGCATTGTTCATCATTGTGATCAATGATTGCATCAATTTTCCATATAACACTTAAAATACAACTTATCATTCCAAGAATGTCCCAACAAAATAAACATAGGGATTAGTATGTATCAATGTTCTTTTCATCTACTATGACATATATACATATCTAAACATAGGGGAAATCCATTTTCCATCACTCTAATCAATGGTGGCATCACCAAGACTTTTGTATTGCTTTAGCAACCATCCCACCATGCAAAAAAACACAAAACAAGTGATTCATATTTTTGTCCCCCCACTCTCAATAATGTCAAAGTTGAATACTTGGACCTCACATCCCTATTTATTGTAATGGTGCCTATCCCTTTTAGTTGTCACCCAACCTTTTATTTCCCATCTGCTACCTATTCTCTACATGTAATTCCACATACATACATTTCTACACTTTTTTTTTGTGTCTATATATATTTGAGCAATAGATCTCTACAAATGCATCGAAGGAATGCAATGCCTGTATATCTACTTGCAAAACAAAATCTGCACCAATATATAGGTATCTGAAGTTAAATGCGCATTTTTAGTTATTATTTCTTTAAGCCTCAAAAAGGAGTTGTTGGAATGATAGGCTATATATTAAGTGTAATAAGGAACATTGATTTTACCATTGATCAGAGTGGTGGATGATGTTTGTTCTTGCTGAGCGGTTTGATGAGAGCCCATGAGGCTTCATTACCCAATATGGTAGGGTGGAGAGTAGGCCTCATTTTGTTGTGTTTCATTTTATATTTCATATGTGCAATTTTGTATGTTTCTAACATTATATGTAGACAACATTCGTATGCTTGATAGGCTATATATTAAGTGTAATATTAAACATTTATCTCAGCATTGATTACATTGAGACAACATGCTCTATTTTTTATTCTTTCACCAAAAACGTTTATATGTGGAAATGTTTGTATGTTAAATTAATTACAATCAACATTCAAAGTGAACAACCTAGTTCAAATGAAGAACCCAGTTCAAGTGAAACCCATGTATAGATTTCAAATTCGAGCATATTCATGCTTACCTAAAATTCTATTAGTATCTAAACAAGGTGTAACAAGAATTTCTTCACTTGAACTAGGTTCTTCAGCAATACACATAGATCCACCTCTCTTTTGCTAGATACTCTAGATTACATACCAACAAATGCAATGCATTGTGAATCAAAGAAGAGGATCACCTCCAACAATTGTGTTCATTTCTATCATCATGAAATGTTCCTATTCTTTATGGTAACTATAGTGCTTCTCTTTTCCCTCTTCATTTCCATTCGTATAGAATTTCCACCATTTCTAAATCAGCTTCCTTGTCATCTTAATATGTGAGATGTAATCGTAGACATACTGCATCATGCCCTGTGCACAAGGTATACCTGCACCTTCTTTATTTGATCTCTTCTATTGCAGATGTATTACATATTTTTTGTTATAACATATAGAATTTTTTATATTTCATAATTTAGATATTGTTTACCAATGAAACATTTTCACCACACTAAAATTTACAGTTTCCTTGTGTGTAACTATATCTAAGTCAAACCATTTTAGATTGCAAACGTCCCGAATTGTAACCATAAATCTCCACAATGCTAAATAGCTTTACGATTGCATGTTTGGCATGGTGTGCAAGCTGCAACTAAATTCTATTTATATACAAGGTAAGGCTAAATATCCTTTATTTCATCTCTTATTTCACAACATCTCAATTTCCTAAAAATGTATAACATTGATTTCAACTCAAGAAAATTCTCAAGTATCGAAACATTGCTTTCACCATTGATCAAAGTAGTGGACAATTTTTTTTTTTCTTGGGGGTTTGGTTAGATCCCATGAGGCTCCATGACCCAATATGGTATGGTGGAGAGTAGGCCTTCTTTTTTTGTGTTCATACTACATTCCATTGCATGCACAAAGTATGCCTACATTTTATTTATTTGATCCCTTCTATTACATGTGCATTGCATATTATTTGTTATAAATTATAGAACTCTTTATATTTCCTAATTCATATATTGACTACCAATGACACATGTTCATCACACCAAACTTCAAATTTTCCTTTCATTTTTGTAGAACATACTCAAGACAAACAATCTTGCTTTGTGGATGTTTTCATGACATTAGATCTTCTATGAAGTCATCCTTGTCAGAAGGCTTTCACCCAAGTTGTATCGACTACTCTAATTTTTGGTTTTGAAAATTCTAAACTATTAAAACATTTGACCATTAAGGAATGCATTGATAATGGCTACACTTTCTGTTATGATCCTAAAATTGTTGAGTTTTGAAATTTCATAATGGGGATTTTGACAAAGTAATGTGTTATAAATGACCTTTGAGAATGTGTGTAGTATTTAATCTCCTAGTCTAAGATTCAAAACAAAAAAAAATGCAAGCAAGGGAACACACCAACACCTCAATATTGGCCTAGTTGAACTTGAACAAAATGAAATACAAAAAAAAGTATGTTACCTTTCCCAAGTTGATCAAATGGTTGGCCCTATTGATTCATTGGTTTGTGTGCTCCTCCGGATGGCAAATAACATGCAAGTGGATGCAAAATGATGTGGACGAGATGATGGATGCAATGGTGCAAGTGGGTATGTGAATATATGCAAGATGTGGGTATAAAATGAGCTCAAGAGTTGCAACAATGGAGTGTGCTTGTGAAGGCTTGAATGCTTGATTTCTTGATGGCTTGAATGAGTGTTATTGCAAATGAGGGAAAAATCCTCTAATTTTAGGGGAAATGCCTCTAAGGAATGGAGGGCTAGGATTTAGCCACCATGGACAAGATTAAGGGCTAAGGTGAGTTGAGGACTCATAAGCCCCCACATCTTGCCAAGTGTCAATGAGGTGTAAAGGAGGAAGGTGATGTCGAGGTACTTTAGAGTACCTTGGGATTGGGACAAGATCTCCTCATAAAGGAGGTCCTTGTCCCCATGTGGGAGATGTGACCCATGAGGAATTTAATATTCCTCAAATATGCCCATGGGGAAAAGGAGAGGAATTTAAAATTCCTAAAATGCATGGGAAGAATAAATGTGAATTTTTAATTCAAATGGGGGAATGGGCTTCCTTGTCCAAATGGAAAAAGCGTTAATGATAGTTTACTTGGGGGTATGCCATAAATAGCATAAGGATTAGGTTGACCTAAAAATGCAATTAAGGTTGTGCAAATAGGTGATTATACTAAATAATAAAGGATTAGAACAAATTGCAAATTATGGAGAATGTGACATTAATCCTGATTAAGGGTGTGCACATTCTAATCATGGATTGATTAAATTAATCTAGATTAGAGGGGGATTATGGAGGATGGGACAAGGAGAGAAAAATATGAATTTAAAAATAGATTTAAATTCAAAAGGACAAATGACTAAATTAAATAAATTAAAGCATTTATTTAATTTAGAGAGGAAGGGGATAAAAGGTAAAGTATTTAATTATTAAATTTAATATCTTAGGAACCTTAGGAGAAGAGGAAATATTAATTAAATGAATCATTTAATTAATGTCGATGGGGAATGCAAAATAGATGAATAAAGGGGATGAATTTGACCATACATGAGTGGTCAAATTCGGATGTCTACAGAGAATAATCATAGTGACTGTAAAATCAGTCACAATGGTAAAATAAACAATTACATGCTAATAGGCTATATATTAAGTGTAATAAGGAACATTGATTTCACCATTGATCAGAGTGGTGGATGATGTATGTTCTTGCTTAGGAGTTTGGTGAGAGCCCATGAGGCTCCATGACCCAATATGGTTAACTGGAGATCAAGCCTCATTTTGTTTTGTTTCATTTTATATTTCATATGTGCAAATCTATATGTTTCTAACATTAGATGGAAACAAGATTCATAAGTTTGATAGGTTGTATATTAAGTGTAATAATAAACATTTATCTGAGAATTGATTACATTGAGACAACATGCTCTATTTTTTAATCTTTCACCAAAAAAGTTTATACGTAAGATCTCTCAAGATATATTCCAATTGAATGCAAAGGTAGATTTAGAAATAAAATAAAAAAATATAGTTGATTTTTTTTGTATCAATCTACTTTTATATTAATGTATCAACATAATTTTGTGGATGCAATTATCTCTTTATTGCTATGGTTGTGCATGACTTATGTAAATATACTTATTTGGAATTTGTATGTCCTATTCCAAACCAATAATATTTTCTAAGCTTTTAGATAATTCTATTATCCTTTTGAGATAATCTACATGTAACAGAACCTTTATATGTACCCTACTGTCTTAGCGTAATGGTATCATAAAAGGGTTATTAATGATTAAATGAGGATTTTTAGATGCAGTCACTTGATCTCTCTCTGGCATTACTATGCTTGGATATCACATACCTTGTTCTTCTTAGATGTAGACTGAATTCCATTATCTTACACTCTATTTTTTTGCAAAACAACCAACCAAGAACATACATTGCCCATCACTATGATCAATGGTAGCATTAATGTTCCATATAATACCTAAGATACATCTTATCATTCCAAGAATATCCCAAAAAAATAAACATAGGGATCAATATGTATGAATTTTTTTTTCATCTACTATGACATACATACATATCTGCACATAGGGGTGTAAACAAAGATTTTGGCACCTGAATGTCTTTCTAGCCCTTCTAGGGTTTTTCACCTAAAAGGAGGAAAGATTGGGGCCAAAATGCAATGTTACATTCAAATATTGATGTGATGTGGGTACAATATGTCTATATTTAATGTTATAAATGCAAAAAACTAAAGAAAGGTGTTGGTTATTAAGTGAAAACTAAGAAAATGCTAGTTGTTTGAAAACACATTGGGATATGCAAAAACACCTAGAAATGAAAGTAAATTGTAATAGAAATGGATAAAACTAAAGGTGTGCACCTAGGATCTTGTTGGATACTAGGAATGACTTTTGTAATGTTGTTGATGCTAAAAATTTGACCTACTAGGACTCATTCACTATTCTGGGTGAATTAGTCCCAAATCAAGGAAATTGTTTTGGAGCCCGTTTTAGACAAATGGGTATCCAAAACTATAGAAAAACTTTGTCAGGCCTAGCAATGGGACTCATTTTCCACTAATGGTGAATCATTCCACTTTTGAATTTTTGAAAATCCAAAAGTGGAAATTGAAGCCCTCGGTCTACACTTCAGTTCAAAAATAGGTGTGCCTTCGAAAGTATGATTTTCAACACTGAAGGTGAATTTTAGTGGATATTTTGACTTGGTAAACAAGGATATGTCTTCAAAAACTATTCAACTTGATCTTTAATGATTTCCAAGCCTTCAAGATGCCTAAACTTGCAAACACACAAGAAGAGAAGGAGAAATGTTGGATGTTAGGGCATGGGGGTTTGCCTTGGTCAAACCCCTTTGTAGGTAATTAAACCAAAATGAAGAAATAATGTAATGAAGCATAAAATAATGATTCAATACCTTTCCATGATGTTTTATCTTG
Organism: Sequoia sempervirens; assembly: GCA_007258455.2. NCBI lineage: Eukaryota > Viridiplantae > Streptophyta > Pinopsida > Cupressales > Cupressaceae > Sequoia > Sequoia sempervirens. The sequence goes on from VDFB02373365.1 coordinate 42,907,379, forward strand.
AATTTTTGCAGCAAAGCATGAAGAATCTTCCCTTGAATGTCCTTGTAAGTTATCTTGATGACTTAGAATGATAAAACCCTAGCTTGCTTGGCTTGAGGAGAATATAGATGATGAATGAATGATAAGATATGTGAATTAGGGTTTATAGACTTATATTTATAGGGAATCCACCTCATTTTCCCATTAATTATATACCTAAGGCTGACACGGAGGAATATAAGACTTAAAATAAATTAAAAATCTGCTTAAACCCCAAAAATGGCTCAAATGGGACTCATTCACCATCAAGGAAAAATGGGTCCCACTTGGATGGGATTGATTTTACCCTAATGTTGAATGGGTCCTACAAGGGCCATTTTGCTAGCTGGAAGGTCGGGATATAAGAAAATCAAGTTTCTAGATTGTTCTAGTCAGTTATTTAATCAAATTATGCCTCAAGATGCACAATATAGGACAATAGGGGCTTATTAATGATGATATAAAGGTACACTAGTATAATTTGGAAAATAAATGACTATGTGACTAGAAATTTTAGTCATATGACTAACACTAGTAGTATCTTGAAAATAAATGACTAATTTGGTCATTTATAAGGGACTAATTTGGTCATTGGGTAAAATCACAACTAAATGACTAAATAAATGACTAATGTCAGACAAATAAAGATGACTAAATAAATGACTAATATTAGACAAATAAAAATCACTAAATATGTTGAAAAATTAAGGTTTTTTCTTAGCTAAATACTCTTTAAAACTTTAATATTGTTGATCTACATAATCTTTTCCTTTTGTTACTTATTCTTTGTGGGTGATTATCTTGATTAATCCAATTTACTGTTATAGAATGTAGACATAAGTTGATATAAGAACTAGACAGGATATCAGAAAGATTACACAAGATGTACCATGGATCTAAACCCTTTCGGGAAAAAACTCCACCAAGAATTATTCTATTATTCAGTCTCTGAAATACGATAACTTAATTTCTTGCTTGAGAATGCTTCTTCTTTCCTTTACCAATCTTCTTCACAACCTGCAATAAAATTGATAATAAATCTATTCAACTTGCTTGAGATAAATAGGCTTTAATTAGCTTTGTAAACTCAATGTGAGTTACAATTACAATGCTAAATCCCTATCCCTAAAAGGTACACCTGTCTCATGCAAATAGGGTTATTCTGTGAAGAACAATGTCAAATGGTCATCTTCATGCATTTGGGTGTCCCAAACTGAAGTGGCAATTGAACCTCTGTTTTGTAAATATCTTCTATCTTTCATCCTCAAAGCAAGTGCCCATAAGAGCTCCCACTTAACTAAGAATTCAAAAATATCTCAACATGCACAGGAGGTAATTCCAAGAAAGCAACTTGGGCACCCAAGTTGGCTCCATGCCATTTCTTGTTAACTGAAACATTACTCAACACCATTCATGAAAGAATGGTCTTCTCTTGCTAACTAGAGGTAGTTCCTATTATTTTTCATGCAACTCAAGTTATTAGCCATGCATTCCAAGTGAACTAAATTCAACTAGCATTCAACTAAAACTAATTGAAGACAACTGAACCATAACTAAACTAAACTGAACTGAATTGAATTGAATTGAACTGAACTAAACTGACTTTGAACTGAACTGGACTGAACTAAATTGAACTGAACTAATCTGAACTAAACTAAACTGAATTTCATGCATGCAAACATCAAACCCTAACTCCTAGGATCTTTACATGCATTCAAAAGTGTTATCTCTTACTCCGAATAGTTAACTAAACTCAAGGTGAGTGTCACCTTACCATGTGGCTGCCCTATGTGCCCCTATTATTTATGAACTCACAATGGATTCCCTCACATTCTACTAACATTTAGAAGTAATTACAAATGTCAATAATAATGATTATTTCATCAAGTATTAATCTCATCCTAATCTTAGTGTTGTTGAACACATTCCAAGAACTTAGGAGATACATGAAATAATTAATGTTTAGGATTTGTAATTAAATGGCATCCTATCTCCAACATTCTCCTGCTTGACATTATACATTACAATTATTCTAAACAAGGAATAATAATCTAAATCAATTACAGGTCTCAAGGCCAGTGGCCTTCCTGCACCACGAGAACTTTTCTGTAGGAACTGGCTTCGTAAGATAATCTGCAACATTAATCAAAGTGTCAACTTTTTCAATTAATATTTTTCCACTTTCAACCATTTCTTGCACAAGGGTATGTCCAGGATCATCATGGAAAAAACAAGCCCTTAAGTGCCAAAAAAATCAAAGTTATACAACAATGTAAAAATTTGAATAAGTTATCTATATTATTTCCAAACTATGTAAGAATATAATTTGTAGCAAATTGAATTTATTTTCTAAACTAATAGATTTGTTTTTAAAAAAAATGGTGAAAATTTGAGATTTCAATGCAATAGTACTTAAATTTCAGGGAAAAATAAGAAGTAGGTGTTTGTCTAAGCACCCTAAACACAATAAAATGATAATATTTTTTTATGATATTTTAGATATAAGTAGAGGACTCAAGTCCCGATGTGATGCATATTTTTTTGCAATTTTTTTCCAAGTAAATAATTAATTATGATTTTTTTATTACAACTTTTAAAAAATATAAAAACTCATATGTCTAACTACCTTAACTTGGTCAAAACTTTATGAAATTAAATTTTTCTTATTTTAATCCTATAGTATGCAAAGCATAGAATGTGATGCATGTTTTGGATTCAAAAAATGTGATACCTTAAAGCTATGGATGTTTTTCAATTAGTCTATCAATCAATACTTTAGTCGTAATTTGAATAGAAGATGAATAATAATTACTTATTAAATTCAAAGTAAGGAATAATTTATATTGGTGGAAATTTGATAATATCATTTAAAAACCCTTTTTGTTTCATCAATTTTGGGTTAAAAATTTTTTGTCAACCACATACCCATCATATTGCCACTTTTTGGCCCATTATGATCCTACACATACCCACAAAGTGATACCGAATATCTACATGTTTAGTATGAGCATGATACATAGGATTTTTGGCTAAACAAATAGCACTCTTACTATCACATTCAAGCCTAACTTGCTTACAATTAAAACCAATACCTTTCCCAAGTATTTTTAGCCAAATTACCTCTTTAAAGGCATGTGCGACAACCATGTACTATGCTTTTGTGGTGGACAAAGCAACCGTAGGCTGCATCTTACTCATCCAACTAACCGAAGCTCCAAACAAAGTGTACACATAACCACTTGTCGACCTCCGACTATCCAGATCTCCTGCCCAATCTGAATCAACAAACCCCCTTATGTCCAACGATCTATTCATAATATCAATATTATTAGAACCATGATAAACTAAATAGTAATCTGAAGTCCCTCGTAAATATCTGAACACCCTCTTAACATAATTCCAATGTTCTTTACTAGGGTTAGACATAAACCTACTAAGAACTCCCATTGCTTGTGCTATATCTAGTCTCGTATAGACCATTGCATACATTAAACTACCAATTGCACTAGCATATAGAATTTTAGAAATTTCCTCATAATCTAAATCATATTTAGGACTCATATCTAAACTTAACTTAATGCCAACTGGTAAAGGAATATTAACTAGTTTACTATCTTGCATGTTAAACCTTTTCAAAATAGTATCAACATAATTGCTCTAACTTAATCAAAGATTTATGTTACCTCTATCTCTACTTATCTCCATACCGAGGATATATTTTACAACCCCTAGATATTTCATCTCAAATGTGATCGAGAGTTGTGCTTTCAATTCTTTGATCATTACCTTGATGTTACCAATAAACAACATGTCATCAACATAAAAGATAATAATTAAAAGTTGATCATCAATAACTTTTATGTAAACAAAATGATCTTCCTCACTCCTCACATAACCAATTTTTAATGTGAAAGCAAAAAACTTCTAGTACCACATTCTGGGTGACTATTTCAATCCATATAAAGATCTCTATAACCTACAAACGAATTCTTCTTTTCCTTTTACAACAAAACCATCAGGTTGTTTCATATAAATCTCCTCATCAAGATTCCCATGCAAAAATACAGTTTTCACATCCATTTGCTCAATTTCAAAATCATAAGCAACATCAATTGACAAAAAGAATCTAATAGAAGTTTAGCAAAAAGAGAGAAGATTTCATTAAAGTCAACTCCCCCTCTCTCGGAGTAGCCCTTGGCTACTAATCTAGCCTTGTACCTTTCAAGATTACCATCTACACCAATCTTCTTTTTAAAGATCCATTTAAAACCAATGGCCTTTCTATCTTTGGGAAAACTCTCAAGATCCCATGTGTCACAAGTATCCAAGGATTCCATTTCCGCTTGCATAGCTTGTGACCAAAGCTTTTTCTCATCTGAAGATAAAGCTTCCCTGTTAGAACTAGGTTCATCATTAGTACTCATTAAAGAAACAATACAATAGAAATTAGGTGGGCTATACCTATCAACATGATTTTGTTGTCTTGTGGATATTCTCAAAGGGGTTTCTTCTTGTTCCTCAATATGCTCATCTTGAGCATCTATTTCAGAAGAACTCCCTAAGCTCTCCTCTTCCAATCCATCCAATTGTTCTTCAACATGTGAATCTTGTTGCTTCTCAGTATTTGTCTCAAATTTCATTGTTCAAGAAGTATCCTTCTCCTTTGGTTGTTCTTCTCCTGAATAAGCTCTAAATTCCCTGAAAATAAGATCTATAGATAAAGAAACTTTTCTTGTTAGTGGATTCCAAAGCTTTTATCCTTTTACATTTTCACCATAACCTATGAATATGCATTTATGCGCTTTAGGATCCAATTTGGATCACTTTTCTTGAGGTACATGAAAAAAATCCTCACAACCAAAGATCCTTAAATGTGCAACACTAGGTTTCTTACCTAACCACATCTCATAAGGAGTTTTAGCTTCAATAGATGAACTAGGGGATATATTGATTAAATAACAAGTACATACTGCTTCATCCCATAGGGACCATTCAAGCTTAGCACTACTTAACATACTCCTAGCTCTTTCCATTAAGGTTCGGTTCATCCTTTCTACTACTCCATTTTGTTGAGGTGTATATGGAGTAGTTTTATGTCTCAATATTCCTACATGCTTACAATAATCATCAAATTCCCTAGAAAAATACTCACCACCATTATCTGATCTCAACACTTTTATCTTATGATCTGATTGTTTCTCAACCAAATCCTTAAATTCCTTAAACTTATTAAACACACCAGATTTGTTACGCATGAAATATATCCAAGTGTATCTTGAGACATCATCAATAAATGTGACATAGTATCTAGATTTTCCAATAGAGTTAATATCCATAGGGCCCATTACATCTAAGTGAATAATCTCTAATAATATTTTAGCTCTATTTGTACTACTAGGAAATTTAGATCTAGATTGCTTTCCAAACACACAGTGCTCATAAAAGTCATTTTTTCCAATATTATAATTAGGAATACCGTCAACCATAATTTTATTAAGAATGGTCCTAAGACCTTTTTCACCTATATGGCCCAATCTATGGTGCCATAACATACATGTATTTTCAGCTTCAGTTACATTGGATAAAATATTTACATTGGAGGTATTCAACTTAAACAAAGTTCCAATCCAAGATCCTTTAGCAACCACCATATTCTCTTTCACCAATCTACAACCACCTTTGTCAAATGTCACATGCATTCTAGAATCATTGAACTTATAGATATAAAGTAGATTTCTAGCAAGTCCTAAAATATGTAAACCATCATTAAGGGTCTTAACCCTACCATCACTGAAACACAATTTTACCTCTCCTTTGCCAACAACCTTTGTTGTGTTTTTGTCTCCAAAGAATACATCTCCTCCATCATATGCGGCATACTTAGAGAACCACTCCTTGTTAGGAGTCATATGATAAGAGCAACTTGAATCAATAAGCCAAGAGTTATCAACAACAGTATTAGAAGAAATGACTAATGCATCATTACTGTCATCGGTGGATTTGTCTATAGAAGCATCAGAACTCTTCTTCTTGCTTTTACAATCCTTGTTAATATGTCTGGGTTTTCCACAATTCCAACACTTTACCTTACTCTTACCAAGGGTTTTTGACTATCTTGTAGACTTACCCTTTCCTTTCTTGTATGCCTTAGATTCCTTCTCTTTAGGCCTACCTCTTACAAACAAGGAATCTTGGGAGCCAGTTTTAGACTTCCTCCTCATCTCCTCTGATAGGAGAGTAGGAATGATGTTGTCAATCTTTGGATTTGCACCATTACCACTAATTGCAACAATTAGATTTTCCCAAGAATATGGTAAAGAGCAAAGCAATAAAATGCATTTATCCTCATCTTCTAGCTTTACATCTATATATGCTAACTGACTGAGAATTAAATTGAAAGCATTTAAATGTTGTGCTACTGAATCACCATCTTTCATTTTTAATGAATACAACTTCCTTTTTAGATACAACTTATTTGTTAGACTCTTTGTTTGATAAATATCCCCTATTCTTTTCCATAATTTATATGTAGTCTTTTCCTCTAAAAAATTTCAAAGAAGAACATCAACAAGATATAATCTAATTGTTCCTCTTCCATTTTTATCTAACTTAGCCCAATCTTCATCTGAAATAGTTGTAGGTGTCTTTGTCTGATTATTAACTGATCCATTGATCTCTTTCTTCAAGAAGATCTTCCATTTTTAATTTCCACATTTCATAGTTAGAACCATTGAACCTTTCAATATCTAACCCTAAATTCATTATAACAAAACTTAATTCCAAAATCAACAAATAACTAAAATAAAAAAAGCTCCCACTAAGCCAATAAATCCTTCATACTTTAAGAGAAAGGCGTCCCAATACTCTACCCAACCTCAGCTCTGATACCAAATGTTGAAAAATTGAGATGTTTTCTTAGCTTAATACTCTATAAAACTTTAATATTGCCGATATAAAAAAGCTTTTCCTTTTGTTTCTTATTCTTTGTGGGTGATTATCTTGATTAATCCATTTTACTATTGTAGAATGTAGACAAAATTGATAGAACTAGACATGATATCAAGAAGATTACACAAGATGTATTGTGGAGAAACCCTTTCAAGAAAAAACTCCACCAAGAATTATTCTATTATTCAATCTCTGAAATACAATAGCTCCAATTCTTGCTTGAGAATGCTTCTTCTTGCCTTCACTAATCTTCTTCAAAACCCACAATAAAACTGATAATAACTGTATTCAACTTGCTTGAGATAAATAGGCTTTAATCAGCTTTGTAAACTCAACATGAGTTACAATTACAATCCTCAAGAGTTATCCCTAAAAGGTACGCCTATCTCATGCAAATAGGGTTATTTTGTGAAGAACAATGTCAAATGGTCATCTTCATGCATTTGGGTGTCCCAAACTGAAGTGGCAACTGAACCTCTATTCTATAAATATCTTTTAGCTTTCATCCTCAAAGTAGGTGCCCATAATAGGTCCCACTTAATTGAGCCTTCAGAAATATCTCAACATGCACAGGAGGTAATTCCAAGAAAGCAACTTGGGTGCCCAAGTTGGCTCCAATTTATTTCTTGTTAACTGAAACATTACTAAAAATCATTCATGCAAGAATGGTCTTCTCTTGTTAACTGGAGGTAGTCCCTATTATCTGTCATGCAACTCAAGTTACTAGCCATACATTCCAAGTTAACTGAAGTCAACTAGTATTCAACTAAAACTAACTGAAGACAACTGAACCATAACTGAATTGAATTGAACTGAACTGAGCTGAGCTAAACTAAACTAAACTAAACTGATTCTAAACTGAACTGAACTAAACTGATCTGAATTGAACTAAACTAAACTTCATGCATGCAAACATCAAACCCTAACTCCTAGGATGTTTACATGCATTTAGAAGTGTTGTCTTTTACTCTGAATAGTTAATTGGACTCAAGGTGAGTGTCACCTTACCATGTGGATGCCCCATGTGCCCCTATTATTTAGGAACTCACAATGGATGCCCTCACATGCTCCTAGCATTTAGAATTAATTACAATTATCAATAATCATGATTATTTCATCAAATATTAATCTCATCCTAATATTAGTGTTGTTGAAAACATTCCAAGAACTTAAGAGGTACATGAAATATTTAATGTTTAGAATTTGCAATTAAATGGCATCCTATTTCCAACATAATAAATGACTAAATATATGGCTAAATTAATGACTAAATAAATGACTATTTCTCCTCTATTCTTTTTTCTTTCGAATTTGATCATAATCCATAGACCTAATTAAGCCCTCCTCATGGGACCCCTACCTAAACGGGCCATTTGGCCACCTAGGTTGCTTGGTGCACCAAAAATACCTATTGTGTGGAAGGCAATGCCTCTCAGTGTAGTCTTAAGGCCTTCACATGTTTCATAATTTTTTTTTACATTTGATCCCATGATCCACCATGATGGGGTCAGAGAGGAAGCATGTTGGGGAGCCCTAACTTCAACACATGCATTTTTCCATTGGTACAATCCTTGAACTTCCTTTAGGTGCAAGTGTTAGTATATATTCCTCTCTCTATATAGAATTTCCTCCCTCTCTATCTCTCTTTCTTTTTCCTAATCTCTCCAAAGATCAATTAAACTATCAATTTTTTTTATATTAATTTAATTTGTTTTAAATAAAAATATATTAATTATTAATTATTAATTATTAAGTATAATAATTTTATAAGAATACAATATATAATAATAATATAACCTATATATACTATTAAATATAATAATAAATATAATTATATTATATATAATTTAATTTGCATTTGTATTATTTAAATATATATAATATACTAATTATATTTTGTATATTTGTATATTTTTTTTGTATTATATACAAAATATTTGACAAATAAATGATATTTATGGTAAAATATTATAAAAAGACATTTTTATTCTTAAATGGCCTTGTTCGTCAAATCCACGTGAAGTTGAGCAAGTGATAAAGTGGAGGGGAACTTGCAAGAAAGAGGGAAATTTGGGTGGGAAATCAAATAATATTACCAATTTACAACAAGTCAGGGCTTCAAATTTGCAGGAGCTGGTGTACAAGCAAGTGTAGGATGGAGTGACAAAGGCCATTGTTTCTACTATTTTTGATAATTCTAATCGCAATCATGGTCCCAATGGATATGCAAAAAACACCAAGATCACTATAATTCGATGGGTATTTAGCCATTTCATTTTATTTTAACTCTTTTAATTTCAAAATAATCCTCAAATAGTTTGTGATATGCAATGGAATTTTGTCTTATCCTTCCATCGAACCACCACACAATTTCTAGGGTTTATTGCTTTCCCTTTTATGGTGATGCAGGAATAGCCTAGAGTGCCCTTGTACCAAAGTAATGAGAGTGTTCATTTAGGGGTCAAATTGCGATTTAGGCTTTCTAACTAGGGATTTTTCCCCCATTCTCTTGCAACAAACTGAAGAGATTGCTAAAATTAGGTTTCCAAGTCAATGTTGAAGTGTTTGGATATGACCCTATTTTGTCAGGACCTGGCTTTATATGTTGAAATCTAAGGGTTATTTTGAGGGATGGGAGGCTGGAAATATTGAGTACCTTCACCCTCCCACCTCTATCTCTAGTAAGAGCTATAGGTCGATAATTTTTGGAGCCTAGGTTTATACTCAACCCAAATTTCGTGCTTGATCAAAATCTTAGTATGGTTTTTTGTTTGTTTGTGGGAAGCTCTTTTTGCTAGTTTGTCCTATTGGTGGCTGTTGAATGGCTTCGTTACTGATATTATCTAGTTTCATTTAGGTGATGGTATGTTTGTGCACCCATGAGATTTTATTTATAAGATTTTTTCAAAGAGATCTGGCCCCAATAGAACTCGCACTTAACCAAGCAAATAAAGTTACATATATTAAAAATCAGTCATACAATTCCAAAAAATCAAGTTACCTATCAAACAAGTTAACAGGTAATCTTTATCACTCCATTGTCACCATTACAAGTGAAAAGAATCACAATATTGCTTGGTTTTCTAAAAATAAATGGAGTATAATAATATCAAACTTATTTATGGCCCTTTTGATATCATTTGAGAAAAAGAATTACCATAAGTTATCATTATCTAGTTAATGAAGAATTATTATATGTCCTCATACACAAACAGAGAAAAAAAGAAAAAGAAAAAAAGAGAAACATAACTGATGATGAAACAATAATATTACCATGATTTACACATAATTAAAAAACATATTCCTAGTGTTTACCCTCAGGCATCAAGGAGAAAACTTTTATACTACACATTTGAGTTTCTGCCATTGCCAGCTAAAACAACTTTGAGCTTTCTTAACAAATTAAAAAGGCATTTCAAGAAGTAGAATGCATAGCCAATATTTGCATGGATTACATAAATACAATACAAATGGTATGGTAAGTTATAGTTCCTAATTTCAATTCTTGAGAAAGTTACTAAATAAAAATAAAAATGTATATTCCATAATTGCATTCCTACAAAAATATATTACCAATACAAAGCTCTAATGCTTTGATAATAACATCATGCTCAATTTTCTGTTGAAACCTTTTTGTGACAGAGCTTTTGCTGCTCTAATCTTCTATGGAACAAAGTATGTATATGTAAAGTGTGAGATACCATAAGTATAAGAAAGAAATGTAACATTTCATGACACAAATACAAACACATTTACCCTATCCATTGACAAAAAAGGCTTTACTAAAAACAAAATAAGTAAATACAATCACAACAGGATGAGCTAAGATTTAGAGAGTGATTTGGATTTGTATGGATAAAATAAACTACACCACAATATCACATTTCTTTGAGGAATTTCTGGAAACAGTTCACTTTCCTTGTCTATGCTTCCCCATTTTCATGTATGTAGATAGCAGGGCACTTGTAACTACAACATATGACAAAAAAATCCCTACTATTATGATTTGATGGATATCCCTTCATTATTACTGGATATGTGATATAGTGCAAATTATTATAGTGCAAGCCTATTTTTTAGATTGTTTCATTTAGAACCACCAATATTCTCCACAAGAACATTGTCCATGTTTAAAATGATGGAAATGGTGCACATCTCTCAGAACAATTTCTCTTGCAACAATCTTTGAGATGAAATTAGATGCAATGTGAAAATCAGAACATACTCGAAGATTCTTAACAACTCTAATAGTTGTACCAAAAGAAATGTTTAAAAAAAAATATACAATTGCTAACTTTTAACTATGGTGGTGTGACATAGATTTTAGGAACCCGAAATGCTTGGGTCTCTTCCTAGGGTTTTCCACCTAGAAAGAGAGAGATTTGGGCTCCTAAAATGCTTATGTACATTCAAATCAAGATGTGTGCAATGTGATGTTATGTAAATGACCTAAACTAAATGCAATTGACTGATTAAGATGATTTAAAATGGATGCAAAAGTGCAATTTAAGCTATGTTTGAAAACACACTATGATATGCAAACAACTATGAAAGATGAAATTGAAAGAAATATGCAAAATAGAAGTTACATGGTTAAATCTGAGTGCACCTGGATGATGTGTGAGCTTTCTGGAGTGTTTGGAATGGTGATGGAATTTTTTGATTTTTCACAATGGGACTCATTCGCCAAGGGTGGTGAATCAGTCCTCCTACTATTGCAAAAGTGTAGGGAACCAATTTCTGACAGTCGAGAGTTGATTTTTGACAAAATGTAAATTTTCAGATTTCAAGTGGGACTCATTCACCAAGGGTTACGAATCAGTCCCAAGATTTCTAGAAAATCAGGAGGCAACATTGCTACACCAAATTTGGCAATGCCTAAATGTTGGGTTGTTGGGCTCAATTCTACAGAAAACAAGCAAAAAATGCTCAAAATTCTTGAAAGGATGATGAGTTGACTTGAAGAGCCTAGTTGACTTAAATTCCACTTTTCAACACCTTTAAACCTATTAAATCTATAAAACAAAGTTGCAAATACACATGCACAAAGGGGGAAAATGTTGGGGGGTTAGTGAATAGGGTTTTGCCTTGGTTAAACCCCACTTTGGTAATCAAACCCAATATTGCAGAGCATTAAGCTAAGAAAACACCTCATTTTTCAACAAGAACATCCTTTGCAGTAGTGTGGCAAAATGAAAGGAAGAAAAAACTAATGCATGGTGGCAGCAAATGTAATTTGCTAGTGACAAAGGATAGACAAAGAGAAAACACACAACAATAGGGGAGCACTTGAAAGGATAACACTGCAGGGTAGACGCTAAAGGGATATGTTGAAACAGCATTAGAAACTTTCAAGCTAATAAAGTGCGCCTGCCATGAAGCTATATCAAAATGGTCTAATACAAAGCATAAAGGGAAAAGTTGAGATTTCCACAAAGGCATGTGGCAGAATATGCATATAATGGATTTACTGAAAATGCATAAAAGAGGAAATCAAACGCAGCTGAAGGAGCTCCATAGGAGGCACAATCGAATTGTTGAAAAAATCTTAGAAACTATAAAGAAAATTCAATGAAGGTATGATTGTTGTGGGACAAGTGACCGTTGTAATGAATGAGGACTCTTGGAGGCGCGCAATACAAGACAAAGCCACTACGCATGAATGTTACAAAGGCACATAACATATGCATTGAAAGCCTAAGAAAATTTCACGCAAATGCAAATGAATGAGAAACATGGGTGCAATTCAAGGCAGGGAGCAGCAGTTGGAAAGACTTTAGAAACACTCTAGCGAATATAAAGAAGAGGTCTCATGGTGTCGGCACAGCAAGATGGACTATTGAGAAATTTCAAAAAAATCCAAGCAAATATCATTAGCTGCAAAATTGACGCCCCTCTAGCTCGCGCCAGATGAAGACAAAGGTGATTCAATGGAAGGATCGAAGCATAAAGAGGAGCTCGATACAAGAAAGTATAGAAATCCATTAAAACAAAATGGGACATCATAGGGAATGCGCAATATGGAGGGGCATGTTGAAGCAAGGGAAAGGCGCGCAACTTGTCAAACCTTTTTTCCTTTGAAATGTGGTTTGAAGGAATTCCATAGTTGTTGAATGTACACCAAAAATATATGTTGAAAGTCGAGGAAAACTTTAGTCCAATGCTTGGCAGCCAACACATAGAGAGGGATCTGATAAAGGAAAGCAAGGGTTTATAATGCAGTGTGGAATGCCATACGCCCAAATTGCAGGAAGTGCCAACAGAGCATGATTTGTCAAATGTATTTGTTGAAATCAAACAATATGAAGTCACCAGCATATGCGCGTAAATGATGGAATGTTGGAAAGACTTTAAATACTTTCAGATAGATGAAATGGAATAGGGAATTGCTTGGTGTGGTTAGAGAGACATTTTTGTGGATATCGCTATCATGGATATAGTGAAGTATGGCTACAAGTGAATGTGATGGGCGCAGCCTAAGAACCAGAATGCCATGGTTGCATGAAAGGCAGAGCACAAGCAAGGCACAAAAAAGAAATCAGGGCAATAATAGAGGGAAGTATAAGATCAACGGTTAGGAAAGGAGCTGGTAATGCCACCAAATCCTGGCCCTACCCCATTAGATCATTGGATTCAGTTGCTAAATGGTTATTTTCGTGGGATGGGTGAGAAAGGAGAATGTGTGGTGGGTCCCCGTGATAAAATTTAATGCATAAGTATATTTTAGGTAGCCCGTGTGAAAATTTTCAGCCTCCCCCGCTAGCTCGTGGGTATAAATTACTCTCAGTGGGGTTAGCGAGGTTTGAGCACATGGCATGTTGGCCCGATTTGTTTTGCAAACCAATGGCTTTAGTGATGCTTTCAATGAACATTCCAAAGATTGCCTCATAAATTGGAAGGCTTTTAAAACATTTTAAAAGCACGCATTAAAATATGTGGTAAAGTGTAATGGGGGTGAAGAAGTGAAACAATGGGAAGGAAATGCAATTTGGTAATCACTGTGGTAAAAGCAAAATCATTAAAGTGAAAGCTTGGGAAATAAGCGAAACATTTTACCTAGTGAAGTCAAAACAGTTTTATCTTCATTGAAATGGGTTAACCTTTAAATGTTTGGGGTTTGAGTAAATGCTTTGCTTCAAGAAAACCTTAATGTTCAAAATGTCAAAAGGGGAGACATTTTAATAAAAATATTTCAGACAAGTGCATGTGAATGTGCACGAAGGAATTTTGTCAAGTGAATTTAATATTCACTTTATAGTGACATATTATGTGTTGGGCAATAAAATGAGGTAATAGTTTAGAATATTAATGTTATGAGACTTTAATATATGGAGAAAATAATGTGCAGCTCCAATTTGATGAAAAGAACAAAAATGAGATGTTGTTCATGGGAAAAATATTTTTACATAGCAGAATAAAATGAGGTGAAATTTCTCCATACGGGCAGATTTTTCGTTTCAAGAGCAAGGGCAGATTTGAGAGGAAAAAACGGTTGCAAGAGGAGAGAGGAGAGAAGCTTTACAATTTGGTGAATCAACGATGATAGAAACTTCGAGATGGCAATTTCAGATCATTCTTTTGGAGTTTTATTTCATCTATTTCTTCTCTTCTTTTCTCATTGGAAAAGAATTTTGAGGTTTTGTATGCAGCTAGGTAGATAGACATGTTAAGTTCTGAGTCATTTTGAGTCTATAAGCTATAAATTCATATTTTATGAGTAGATATCCATTGGTTGTGCATATAAATCATGAATGTCTTCCAAGTGTTTCCACATTCATGAATGTCTTCAAATTGTCTCCAGATTTGTACATTTGCAATCATTCAAATTCAATAATACCAAGTATCTTTGAGTTTGTCATCTCAATTCTCTGAGATTGTTTTATTTATTTATTGTTTTGTTTCAATGAAATGGTTAAAAATGCTTTGAGCAGATAATTGTGATTGAAGTGTTCAAGTTGGATTTGATAAGAAAAATTTGATAGATAATAGGAGAGGATATGTTGATGTAATACATTAACAACTATGAATCCACTGGTTGAAATATTTTTTCTTATGAATTATTTTTATGAATTTGACTCCATGGCCTAGAATTAGGCACTAGTTTGTCATTCAGTTTTATGCATCTCAGAAACATCTTTAAATTCAAAATCATTTTAATCCATGTTGTTTGGTGTTGAGTCCTGCTTCCCAATTGCTGAGTGAGTGTTGAGTTACTGAGAATGGAGCCAAATTTGAAGTTATCAATGATTTCCTTGGTATATTTTCATTTGGATTTATCTGCTATAAAAAGCAATGTCTGGGTTTAGTTGCATTTAAGTTTTAAGGCATTGTATAGGTTGACCCACCTTGGTTCTGCAAAGCCAGAAGTGTAGAAGATCTCAGTCTTTGACTGAATCCTATTAGTTGGCCAAATCAACATTTGAGTATGAGCATAAGACCTTGGCTAAGTCTTTAGGATTCAATTGTTCTGTTGATATTTGGAACACCAACAAGACTGTCGTGTGGTTGCTCAGGAGAGGGAAGGTGATCATCTATTACTTTTTTCAAGGGTATAGGTTGATTTTCTCTATTGTCTATTAAGCAAGATTGACGAGCAATGAGACAACGACGACGCCTTTGTTCCCTAGCACTGTAGTTCTATTTAATTCTATTTTGCAGTTGTTGAGGTGTAAGAGTGAATTCAGTTAGTATAGGTTTTTCTACTTCTGAAGGGGGAAGAATAGAGGAATCCAAAGAAGAGGGATCAACCACTTTCTCTTTTGCTTCATATATTTGTTTGGTTCGAGGAGGCTGAAGAGGGTTTGTGTCAGGTTCCCTTTGTCATTTGAATGATGGTGGGGAAGGGTCTATAGGGATTTGTTATGAAGTTGTGTTGGTTTGTTGAATGTCATGCTCATATGTAATCATGGTTTCATCTAGGATAAAAGGAATGGAAGTGGACGAAGATGTATTATGAAGAGATAATTCGGCAATCTTTTTAGCTCTAAACTTTTGATAAGTGATGTAAAAGAAGTCCTTCCGAGGAGTAATAGATTTGATGGGTGTAGGCCAAAAGTCTTCTAATAAAAAGTTACCTTTGGAAGATAAAGGATTAAAGCCACTATGATGTATGGTGACTACCTCATTGTCATGTGGAAACTTTAAGCACTTGTAAATGACTGATGGAACCACTTTCATTGAGCGAAGCCAAGGAAGGCCTATCCACAAAAGAAATTGGTTAGATTGTGGAATAATAGAAAATGTTACCTCCAAACTCTTAGGTCCCATGTGTAAAGGCAACATTATTGATCTAATCATAGGGAATGCAAAACCATGATGTGTTTTAATCCATGCAGTCGGTAGATTATAGGTATCTCGATATAGATCATGTAATACTAGAAATTATTCTATGATCACATTCTCACCACAAGCGAGCTCTATTAATATTCCATTAGTAGATTTATCATAGATTCTCCCAGCTATGTAGAGAGGACCATCAAGAAGTTTTTGTAATACGTCTTTATCAGAAAAACTAATATCAAGAGATTGAGTGGTTTGGCCCTTGCAAGGGATAATTTCTATCGTAGTGACAATTTTATCCATAAGACTAGCTTGGGGGACAGGAGGAGATGTATCAGGTTGTTTGTTATGTGTATCAAAAGTCATCATGTCAGGCTTGGAAAGTTTACTAGCCTTGATGAACAAGGTAGTGTGCTTAGGCATAGGGTTGGGTGAAAATTTGGAGATTTTGGTTAGGGGGTGTGACAAACTTATTGCCTTGATCATTAACACCCATAATGGTCAATTCACTTGAATCAATGAGGTCTTGAACTAGATGTTTAAGATGCTTGCAATGTTCGGTATCATGGCCATTTTGACGATGAAAATGACAATAAGAATTAGGCTTGAAGGTAGGAGGTAAGGATTGATTAGGATCAAGTGGTCAAATAGGTGGTAAGGTAAGCATGCATTTTTGGATGAGTTGGTTCATTTTCTGGTGAAGGGTGTCAAGTAAAGAGGTGAAATGTTTGTTTGGATCACTGTAATGATAAGGAACGGTTGTCTTAGAGGCGGCCATTAAATTTTGAACTTGTGAAGTTGGATGTGGTTGGGGTGAAGGAGGTGTACGAAATTGTTAGAAGCCTCAATTAGGTTTGCAGAAATTTTGTGTGTTGTTTTGGCATTGATTGTTATTTTCAATTTTGTCAATTCAGCTAGAAGTGGATTTTGACTGACGACTTAAAACAAAATTTTGATAATCACATAAGGTTGTACACAAATGCATGAATGAAGGGAATTTCATCATTGTAGGCTTATCTTGAAGGTTAGTGTGCAAATTCTCAATAAACATCTTTTACATATGTGCATCTGGAATTTGGACATCATCTTGAGCATGTAAGGACTGGTAATGAGAGATGAAATTGGTTACTTTTTCGTCAGTGTTTTGTCTACATTGCATAAGGTCAGCCATTATCTTTTTTAGGTGTCATGTACACTTGAAAGTGATTAATGAAAGATTTTTCCAATTCATTAAATGAACGGATGGAATGATTAGGCAAGTTGGAAAACCATTCTAAGGAAATATCCTTCAAGGTCCTTGGAAAGAGTTTTGCTAAAAGTTTATCGTCAAGAACAAAATCACAGTACAAGGCAGTAAAAAATTTGACATGGTTAATAGGATCTCCTTTTCCTCCATATTTCTGAAATCTCGACATTTCTATTCCTTGTGGCATCATGGTATGTAAAATTTCTAATGATAAGGAGCTGCTACAAAAAATATATGTGGTTGGAGTAGTTTAAGCTTGACTAATGATGGCAAGTTGGTGTTGCATGGATGAAACAGTGTTAAGGAGTTGTGTTATAAAGGGATCAAGATAGTGGGGTTGAGATGGAAGGGAAAATGGTGATGGAGTGTAGGTGATATTAGGGGAAGTGGAAGGAATAGTAAGGGGTGTGAAGGTGGTGGAAGGTGGTTGTGATGCCACAAAGGAAGTAGGAATGAAGTAGCTACATAATTGGATTGATGTAGAGTTGTGTGGACTTGCAGATTGGTGTAAGTTGGTATGGAAGCTATAGTTGAAGGAGGAGGAACTTGAGATGCTCCTTGGGTGACAGGAATGTTTGTTGATGAAATACTGGAAGAGGTGTGTTTATTACATAAATCTCAACTATTTTTTTTAGCACTTGCAAGCCATCGTCACTTTCAATTAAGCGATGAAGGTTTTCAATGGCAGGTATAGCAGTGGTGGAAATGTTTTTAAGTGACAAGTCTTGTTGTAAATGTGCAAATTCCTCATGAATGTTAATAGCCTTTTCTTGCGAGAGGGACTTGTTTTGATTGTCAACATGCATAGGATGGAAAGGGGAAGACATGGAAGTGGTATTGTCAAGGCCTAATGCACCATTGTCCATACTAGGAGTAGGAGCTCGTGAGATCCCAAGGTCCATAATGAAAGTGCTATCGTGCTCGATGCCATGAGTCTAGAACTTCTTCTCACTAAAGTATTATCAACGAGGCACCAAACACTCATGCAAGTACCACAAAGGAAGGGTGAATGGAAATGTAAGCTAATCTAAGAATGTAAAATGTCAATAACAGAGAATTTGCTAACTGTAATAGAGGTGCAAATACATAAAACAAAAATGTAGGAAAATGGTAGAAACAATGCAAAATTATTGTTTAAAATATGTAGAGGGACTGATTCACCCTAGGTGGCGAATGAGTCCTAGGATATAATTTTTTTGTTTTTTAGAATTTTAGGGATGATTTAAATGCTTTTCAAAATGCAAATACAGACACAAAATGTAGATTTTTAGTTGTTTCAATGAATTTGAATGCAAAAATGAAAACTAAATGAATGTTTCACTAATGCAAATGAAAGGTCCTAGAATGCAATAATAAAGCAATTTCTTAATTGAATGCTAATGAAAATGAAAACTAGGATGCAACGTATGAATACAATCAAAAAAATTTAAAGTATTCAAAAGTCAGGTTCACCAAAATGTGATAGATTTTAGGAACCTAAAATGCTTGGGTCTCTTCCTAGGGTTTTCCACCTAGAAAGAGAGAGATATGGGCTCCTAAAATGCTTATGTACATTCAAATCAGGATGTGTGCAATGTGATGTTATGTAAATGAACTAAACTAAATACAATTGACTGATTAAGATGATTTAAAATGGACGCAAAAGTGCAATTTAAGCTATGTTTGAAACTACATTGTGATATGCAAACAACTACAAAAGATAAATAAATTGAAAGAAATATGCAAAACAAAAGGTACAAGGTCAAATTTGAGTGCACCTAGATGATGTGTGAGCTTTTTGGAGTGTTTGGAATACTGATGAAATTTTCTAATTTTTCAAAGTGGGACTCATTCGCCAAGGGTGGCGAATCGGTCCTCCTACTATTGAAAAAGTGTCGAGAATTGATTTCTGACAGTCGGGAGTTGAGTTCTGACAAAATGTAGGTTTTCGTATTTCAAGTGGGACTCATTTGCCAAGGGTGGTGAATCAGTCGTCCCCAAGATTTCTAGAAAATTAGGAGGCAACACTGCTACACCAGATCTGGCAATGTCTGAATGTTGGGTTGTCTAGGTCAATTCTACAGAAAACGGGCAGAAAACACTCAAAATGCTTGAAAGGATGATGAGTTGACTTGAAGAGCCTAGTTGACTTGAATTCCACTTTTCAATACCTTTAAACCTATTAAATGTATAAAACAAAGCTACAAATACACATGCACAAAGGAGAAAATTTTTGGGGGGTTAGTGAATAGGGGTTTTCCTTGGTCAAACCCCACTTTGGTAATCAAACCTAATAAAGATAAATGAAATGTAAAGGAAATGATAAATGAATAGCATGAAAGTATTACAAACTTACCAAATCCTTGAATATGAAAATTTGAAGTGATGTCAATGGCTTCTCCAAAGTGCTTGAAAGTACTTGAATTGATGATTCAAGATGCTTGATTACTTGAATGACTTAGGAGATTGAATGTTTGATTGAATAGATTTTCTAGGAGATGTAAAATGAGGTGAAAATCACTTAATTATACAAATCTTGTGCCTTACTATCTATTCATACCTCATCACAGGCCAACATGAAGTGAATTTGAGTAAAATACCAAAAGAAATTTTGAAATAGTTTGAATTTGGGGCCAAGGGGGACTCATTCACCACCCTTGGCGAATGAATCCCACTTGGGACCTAAAACCAAGTGTCAAAAATAATGTTTTGTTTAATGTTATTTTTCAGGATAGGACCCAAAAATACACTTAATATAAGCATATGAGGGCATAAAGAGATAAAATAAAGTATGAGAAGGGTGTAAATATTGCAAATATGCCTAGAAAAGCATGAAATCTTTTTACAAGACTTTACAACACTTCAAATTATGACTTGATGATGTGTAAAAAAGTGGTTTTTAGGTGAATTGCATTAAATAGAGTCTAGAAGAATGTAGAAATGTCTTACAACACTTCACAACACCTTCACAAGATGTCGTTCTTTGAGTTTTAGCACTAAAATAAGCATGTTCAAGACAAGATACATCATAAAATTAAAGCAACATAGTTCAAATTCCATGAAACAAGACCTAAAAGACCATGAAAGTGAAAAGGGGCCATTTTTCGACGGCACAGGTGGTAGATAAATGATTCCTTTTTCTTCTATTCCACAACATTAAGTAAAAGTCTTGAATCTGGAAATACCTCTTGCCTTCATTTGCGAAGCCAATTTATCCAATTTTGCATAGCTCTCCCATTTTTTTGGATGTGATATGTCTCCTACACAAAAAAGAATGTACCATTTTATGCCCTTTAATCCAACTACGTGCAGGTATCTTTTTAATTCCTCTATCTTTCATCAATTTCCTTACTATTTGAACCTCACTACACCTGCCCATTTTTGCAAAGATGTTTTAGAGAACATAAGTTGCAAAAATTTTAGGATCCAACTAAAAAATTATTGTTGTTGGAATACTCATCCTATATTCATATATGATCCACAGGCACCAAAGGTTTAACTGACATCTTAGTAATAATTTTTAGGGTGTTCTCAAGATAGCTAGCATGGGCATGAAGGTCAACCATGCACACCTAATGATCAACTATATATGTAATAAAATAAGGGTCACTCATGTGTGAAGTTTGTGCAACCCTCATCCACTAAACCTGCATGACTAAATGCATCTAGAATAGAAGCAAAGCTTACAATGTTGGTGTTACAAAGTGCTTCATTAATTCAAATATTTTGAGAGATTCCTTTTAAAATCCATTTTGTGTACATTCTGCAATCATATCATTTCATTCCATGAGATGACATCGCTTTGCGACATTCTATGAAACAATTCATTTTGTACTACATTTTGGTCTTAGATCTTTTATAATTATGGTTAGTTTCATTACATTCAAATTCTGAATTTTGGGAAATTATATACAACAAATAGATTGATGGTTGTAAATCATTTAACAATCACCAACTATCCTCTTGACTTGGAGTGTCCAATGCAACTTTGAAACTCTGTCTCGCAACCCCTTTCATTTAATCATTGTGATCATTGCTTGACATTGATACTCATTGTCTCTTGAACCTATTTCATACGAATATGATGGGGATGATAGGGTAGATGGGAGGTTTATCTATTTATTTTGTTGTACATAAAAGTATTTTTTTTAAAGATCTTGATTTAGGAGTAAAAAAGTTTCATTTCAGTTAGGGTTGTTATATTTATGTCCATTTTTAGATGTGATATGGATTTTTTAGACTTTGACAAGTAGATTTGCGGAGACTAATGTTTAGTTGCTCCTTGAAAATGAGCTTACCTATCATTGGTTCAGTCATTGCAAGGGCTGGATTTCAAAGTCACAAGGAATTTTCTTTTGAATTCTAATTGCTTAAAGTGAGATGAAATATATATAAATGTTGTGTTTAAAATCATTTAGTTGATTTGAAGTATTTAATCTCAAATACTATATTTATATGTTTTTGTTAATTTATCTTTAAATGATAAGTATTTACAATATAGAAAATAATTATACTAATCAACCTTGGAATTTTCTCTTAGTTTTATTAATTTTTAATGCCATATAGAATTATCTCCTAAGTATTTTGGCTTCAATATGATTGCAATTGGATTCTTTAAGTCAATTCAATTTAATGAGGATCTAGGGTTTCTATTTTTTAATTCTTGCAAATCATTTACATACTGAGCATTTCCTTCAGTTTATTTATTTTTTTATAGTAACAAAGCTCTAAGAGCAAGAAGAAGACTTGCAAAATTGGCTTTTAGAAGGGAAGAGAAGAAAGTTGCTACATTGGCTACAGGCCTATAATGGCAGGGTGATTTAGATGATGAAGAAATTCCAATATGAATTATTTTATCGGTAGTATGTTGGAAAAATTTTCAAGCTTAATGGATGAATATCCTGAAATGGAATCATACATGATATTTACTAAATAGTGCTAGTTATAATGTATTGCTTTTTTGATATTGTGTGTGTTGATATTAAGTGCCGCTAAAAAATAATGATATGAAAGGAACCTATGATAAAGGAGCCTCCCTTACCAAACCTTCTCAACGATGAGGAACATTATCAATTGATTATTAAGGTATGTATTCATGCATTTTTTTTCCTTTTTCATCACCTTACTTGTCATTGTAGGAAAGTCTATCGATATATTACTAGTCAATATAGAGTAACTTTTTTTATTGGTCCTTTCTATGGATGACAAGCATTGAGTGCAAGATACATGCAGTCCATGATCACAAATAGTAATCCACATTATGTATTTTGCAAAACGCTACTACAGTATCATGAAATTTTTTCATTCTCTCTTGCATTTATACCTTATTGCCACTACATTGTGATGCATAAGAAAATATATCTATAATCAAATAGGAAGTAGCATCTACTTTTGAAAAATTAGGGTACATTTCAGTACTTGCTTGATTTACAAATATAAATTGACAAATAATTTTTAGTTTTAAAAAAGGAACCCACCCCATTGTATCTTTGAGCATTTAAATTTGAATGAACCTAAAAATTGTTTCTTCACCTTAAAAGAAACAAGTTCATCAATAATGAGTATAATGACATTGGATGCTCATTGTAACAGATAAGAAGATCTAACATTTTATGTATTATGAGTAGCTACAATATTGGTTGTTTTTTCGGGACCATCTTTCAAAATAAATTGCCAAGAAGAATCCAGTCATAACCTTTCTACAGTTAATTACTATAGATATGCAAGGAATTAGCATCATTAAAGAGATATTGGGAAGCATTGGAAATCATAAATCATAGCTTGAACTTGGGCCATAACCATTTTTGTCAAGAAAAGCAAGATGAACTTTGTTCATTGGGTGCACATAAGATTGTAATTTTGTCTTGAAATTATCCATTCAAACTTAGGGTACTTTAGGATTACTTGGACTGTAAATTTGAGGTTTTAAGTACAAATTTTAAGTTCATATGATTCCATTGATTTTACATTGTGTGTAAGAAAATATGTGAGTTATACTAACAAATAACAGACAATTAGATGAAATGTATTATAGTAAGGAAATATAAATTAACAAAAGCATAATTTGATAACATGATCCCTTTAAAACATTCAATCTTCGTCTATTCTTAAATGTCCTAGTAATTTTTCTCTCAGATCTTAATTGTGCACTAATTCATTAGGATGTCACCTAAGAAATGAGTGGCCTATAAACTAGAATGCAGAATCTAAGTCTACATCTACATGATCAAAAGAATTCAGCTGGATAATGTGATTGAATGACATAATGGGTGAGTTGTATACAAAATGATATGGAAATGATGCAAAATAGAATTAAACTAAATGGAAATGAAATGAAAATGATCCTAAATGTTGAACAAAGTAAGAAACATCTAAAGGAGCCATGATTATAATATGATTGTAAACTATTTTAAATGCTAAATTTAAAAATGTGAACTAAGCTCTCAAAATGCTTGAATGAATTCCTGCAAAGTAATGTTATGCAAATTCTCCTTATGCAAAATATGTAAATGAGCCTCAATTTATAGATTTCACCAAGGCATCAGGTGAGTTGGCAACAATGAATCAATTAGAATCTAATTTGGAGAATTCGACAATGAGAAATGAAAAGGATGAAGAAAACAAGGTAATTGCTCCCTTTAGTAAAATAATCTTGCCAAGTGTAGAAGGGAATCAATTGAAGGAAGAAGCCATGTGTCTTGAAGTTGGTTAAAATTGTTGAGAGTAAATATCAATTTTAGAAAATAAGAATAATTATTTTCATGTGATACATGGTGAGTTGGAGGATGAGGTGGAAGGAAGTTAGAAGAATATGTAGAAATGTGACAAATTCAAATTTAATGAGAGGAAATTAATCAAGATAAAAAAAATTGTTAGATTTGTTTATTTTAATTAAATCATGAAGAAGGTGGTTTAGAAAAGAAGAATTAAAAAAAAATGAACTATGTAAATAAATTTTCAATTTATTTATATAGTAGAGGAATAAAGATTTCATTCATTAAATAATCAATAATTAATTAATATTCTCTAGACCAATTTTGGATGTATACATTTTTCCCCTCTTTGAAGTGATGTGTTTATGCATTACTTCAAAGAAAAATTTACCAGTGCTGCTAAAATTTCAACGATACCCCAGACAGTGATTTTTAGAAGATTATGACTATATGCGCCCTCGGGTGATAAATCGAGGTATTTGTGATAATAAAATATTTTTAATGATTTTTGAAATTTTTTACTGATTTAAATGATAATGATGATGATAAAATTCAGCTTTGATGCTATTCCTAATATTTATCTCCTAATATGGGAGAATTTGAGCTACCATCTGATGAAATGATTAATTGATGCCTTATGTTGCCTCCTTGTGTTTGATGTTTGACGATCATGTTCAACCGATTGATTTGATGATGTTGATGTGATAGTTGATGATTGACCTCATGATAGGTGAGGATCAATGATATGATGATGATGATGATGATGATGATTTTCCTCATGATAGATGAGGATCAATGATAGAATGTTGATGATTATCCTCATGATAGATGAGGATCGATGATAGAATCTTGATGATTGTCCTCATGATAGGTGAGGATCAATGATAAATTATCATGAGATTTGATCAAAATTGCATTAGAGCTGATTAGGTTGATAAATTGATTGATTGATATGTTGATTGCAATGTGTTATGATCATTGGAGGATTTTCGCATCTGGTGCAAAAAAATTCAAATTAGATTGGGTGATGTGGTTTGACTTCTCTGATTGATTGATATGCCCCAGTATAGGATTGATTAATGTACTGTAACTTGATGATGTACCAAGACTTGATGTATACATTGATGTACTAGCGTTGGAGAGATCTATAAATATCAATGCAACACCTATAATGAATGCAGCCTAAACATGCAAACCTAACAATGAAATGTTGTCATCCCAGTAACTAATTTATTGTGCTTGATATCATCATTGAGATTTTAAAATATTGAAAGTGAGTACAAACATCAATGGTATAATTAAACCATGATGACTTGAGTACTACTTCCATGATGTTTGATAGTGCAAGTTAACACAAGCATTTGGGTATAATTAGACCAAGATGACCTGAGCATTTCTTGCATAAACAGACAAGAGTTAATCATTTTCTTATGCAAACCCAGAATTTCATCAATGATACATTATAGAGCATGTCCCATGATGATTCACATAGTAATAATGATCAACTCACAGACAACAGACAAAGAAAAATCATTCTCAATCATAGCTTTTCTAGTTCTTTGACATCCTTGAATTGCTCCTAAGAAATGATAAGAACAATTATAATGCAAATAGTTTGAACAATTGTGTAAAGTGATAAAATTGTGATTAAGAATATCGTCACCAAGTGAAATTTGTTTTTAATTGATTGATTTTGTTGTTATTGGTTTTGATAGTTGGTTTTGGTGATTTTGATTGTTGTTCAAGGTTGTAGCTCACTTGATTATTATGTTTTACCAAGTTGTCATACTGTTGTTTTGTCTGTTGCTTTGTAAGATCAAAGATGCATTTGCCCCTAGTGAGTTCAGGATTTGGCCCCAGTGGAAACAAACCAATTTATTATGGATATGTACAACATTTGGTCAAAAATCCAAGGTGAGACACAACCAACATAGTAGAATATGTACATGCAGCTCAAATGAAGGATGTGGGTAGTGACAGAAAAGAGCCAATGTGGTCGACACACATTCCAATAGAGGCAGAAGCTAGCATGTCACAAATAGTGCATATTGCCAGGTTTTCACTACTTGCTTTTATTGCACTTTTTTAGATTTTATGATTTTTTTGTTTTTTGTTTTTTTTTGTTGTCACCAAGATGCCTGTTTGTTGGGTTTTCACTAGGGTAACCATTTTTTTTTAGGACATTTTCTGATGCTTTTGGATTTTTTCAAAACTTTTATAGATGTTTTTGGATTTTTTCAGGACTTTTAAGATGGAATGAAATGATATGACCGATTGAAGGAACAAGATGCCCCACAATAGAGATGTCGCAACCATGGACAAATGATAGATCAAAATGAAATATTCACTGCAAAACATGTCACATAAGCAACATATCTCTTGTCAAAAGATGATAATGGTTGATTGATTAGGATGCCAAAAATTATTGATTCCATAAGGCATGATGATGATAAGATTGATGATTGGATAATTTTTTACAACTAGGCTCAAATATGATTTACATGATAAGATTCAAGGTTGCAAAGGGACATGATGACATGGATTTTGATAAGCTAGGAGATATGGAATGGAAGAAAGCAAGGATAAAGGTAATGAATGGGATGATCAAGATCAACTAGAAAAGATACAGACACAAGGCCCAAGTATTCCCCTATTCCTCATCAAGACCAAGGATGAGAAGAAAGGATGTATCTAGTAAGAATGATGGAATATGGATAAGATGAAAGATATGGTACGGAAGATATGTATGAAGTGAATAGGATAAGATATATTATGTTCAAGAAGATCCTTAACTTTGTCAAGATCAAAGGTGGAAATGTGGAATAATAAGATATGCATGATAGGAAGATGGAAGGACTTAAGCATCAAGTTTCACGACCAAATATACCTTTAGTAAACCATGGTAAATGGGAATTAGACTCATAAATGTTTTCCTACTAAAGGTATGATGGAAGAACCAAGGACTTATCCAAAGGTTTGGATTAAAGGAGAATAATAGGGGATGAATGTTGGGTAATGGATAGGAGGTGGGAAGGCTTGTTGATGGATAGATGAACCCACAGACCCTATGAGGGGCACTGCCCCTCACCCCCATTGGGGGCAGTGCCCCCAGACCCCCGCAAGGGGTGTTTCCCCTCAACCCCGCTGGGGGCGTTGCCCCTTGACCCCGTTAGGGGTGTTTTCAGTCCTAGCTTTGGAAGATCTAATAATATTCAAGTAACCTAAAATGTTGTAATCAATTACACCTATAAGACAGGTCACATGCTTGACATTAGGGAAGAAGGTTAAGTAAAGGTTTTCAATGCTTATTTGTAGAATATAGTGACCACTATTAGTGCAAATGTTTGGAGTTGATACTAAGAAGTATGTACAACCCTCATCCACTAAACCTCCATTGTTGCATGCACAAAGAATACAAACAAATCTTACAAAGCTTGCAATATTGCAATCCATAGACCATAGTTTAACATCATATCAAAACACAACAACTGATATCTTCCACATCGATGATTGGAATGTACCATTACCTATGAGGGAGTTACCAAACTATTTTAGTACACTTACATCAATTATTTTATGTATCTTGGACCTACAGATGGTTGTAGGTACCCTATTTACACTAGTTATTAGGGTGTTGTTGATCCACACCTGTGTTTGGTTGTTGGTCTATTCTTTTTTCAGTTGATTTATTTAATTTCAATGTGTTCCAACAACTACACAAAAGACTAGTATTAGTCTCAAAGAGAGTGATCAACTTGAAGGTTCTTCCAATTTCACACCTTGAAAGTGCAAATTGCATATGGTATTAGAAGTTGATTTTTGGGTCTATGTTAACACCAAGGTTGCACATTCTACAAATATTCTCTAGTTGCTTGAATATAGCAAGAAGATAGCCAAAGCATAGTGAATCATCTTAGATTATCTGACCCCTCATATTGCAGATAAGAAGATACCAAAGGGGATTGGTGATGTCTTGAAAACTCTATATCAATGTGTGAACATCTCCCATAAATGCTACTAATGAACAAGATTAGTACCACATATGGTGTAGAGATGAAAATGTATGCACCCATTGGTCGCATTATAATAGATGCGGTAGTTAATTAAATGCGAATTGACATTTAATCTCTAAGTCATCTACATATAAATAAATTTAATTATTTATTTATATTGTTCATTAATTAAATAAAGAGCTTTATTTAATTAATTACCATCTCCACATTCCTCTTAATTAAATTAAATAATTACGATTATTTATTTTAATTATCATATTATTCTAAGTTTGAAAATTTGAATTTAAAAATGGAATATTCCTCCTCTTCATCTCATAGTTAAATTAAATATTTTAAATATTTAATTTAATTCCTTCTAAATCCATCTCTCACACATAATTAAATATTGCTTATTTAATTATGCGATTTTCTAAATCCATCTTCACATATAATTAAGTAAGTTTACTTATTTAATTATGAATTTCATTTTAACTCATCCTTCAAAACAGAAACCTTCCTTTAGATCTGAATGAAAAAAAATGAAAAAGAGGAAACCTTCTACTTCTCTCACTCAACTTTCGAAAATCCTATACCGTTCATCTTACCAGACTGAATCTCAACCATTGATCTTTGCCAACTAAGCTTTTGCATTCGAAAATCTATAAATCTAACCTTTCACAAGCCATTTGGATCGAATCTTCAAACATCCTTATGCTGTCAAAATAATTCTTCCATCGAATCTTCATCTAACATCCTCATTCTGTCAAAATCTATCTTCAATCTTCCCTCAATCGCCATCTATCATTTTCATTACATCGTTATGCTGGTGAAGTGAACAACCAACATTCCTCCATTATCAACCTTCAAGATCTTGCATTCTTAGTGTATTATGCATTTACTTTTAAATCTCGTTCTTTAGTTGTCATTTTGTTGAGCTTGGTTTGTTGATCTGAGAGCTATCTGGAAAACAACAAAACGCTGAAGTTAGAGGAGGATAAAGGCAGTTTCAGAGAGTACGCGATTTTAGTTTGCATTATTACGTTTCTTTTCAGCTTTTTTTGGTTTGACTGTTTTATTTATTAACGTAGTGTTTGGATTTTTATTTAGTGTGCACTATTTTTCAATCCTGCGGTAACCATCTACTTAAAGAAGATCATATAACTTCATGATCAACCACTACAATTGGCATAAAAGAGGAGGATGAAGAGTTTGAGCCCATAGCTTTAAAATTCCTATGTTCTTAACTTTTTTAAATGTTCCCTCCTTTTAGTTGTTGTGCCCTCCTATCCCTGTCCTAGAAACTCTATGGAACATAGGTAAATATAAGACCTAATATTTGTTTTATAGTAAATTTAGTAACTTTTTTAAATGTTCCTAAATTTAATAACTTTTTAAATGTTCCCTATTTTGTAGTTGTTGTGCCCTCCTATCCCTATCCCAGAAATAGTGGAACATAGGTAAATATAAGACCTAATATTTAGTAAATTTATGGTTTGAGCCAAGGCACATTCACTCAACTACTGCAAAATATTTTCTCTAATAATTGAAGAGAACACTTCATTATGGGTTGTAGTATGCTGGAGACAAAGAGTTAATGTTCCATGGCTTTGTTGATTCAGATTGGTCAAGTGATGCTAGTGCCAAGAAGAGAAGTTTAGGTCAGATAGTACATCCTAGTTTAGCATGAAACATGCACTAGTAGGATTATGTTGTGAGGCCATCTGGCTTCGCAGGTTGATAGAAAATATTACTAATCAAATATTCAAGCCAATAATAGTATAGTGTGATAATCAAATTTGCATCAAAATCTCTAAAAATTCTTAAAGACAAAGTTCAGAGGGCAATGATAATTCTTCAATATGTTCCCTCAGATGAAAAAGATGCAAACAGTTTGACAAAATCTTTATCAAAAGTGAATTTTGAAATACTAATACTCTAACAAAGAAGCCAGGTTTGATGGAAAATGCAAAATTCCTTCCTGGAAAAGAGGGAGTCGGTTTTTTTGTTTGTTAATCAGTTGGTGTTCTCCTACAGCTGCATGCGGAAATTAGAAAAAATCAAACTTATTTTTTGGGTTGAATCTCATTCGGTACGGCATTGATTTTAAACCCTTTATTTAGTGTAATTAAAATCTACAAGGACAAGCATATCTACCTTTAGCGTGTTGTTTCCCGCAGAAACTTTAGTGCAAGAAGTTGAGTCCACTTCTAGTGGAAGTGTCATTTTTTAGCTTTAAAATAGGTAGTCACTCATTTTTTAGAATAGGTACCCATTATAAAGTGGGTACTCATTCCAAAAGTTTTGATAATCACAATCCATGTTTCTCATTTGGATTTAGGCTTAGAAATGCATGGTAACCCAACCCTTAGCCTTAGACCTACAAGTACAAGGTCATGACAATATTGAGAGAAAAAACTAACTATGTCAATATGGTTGATGGGGGCTTTTTTATAATTATTTTATGAAATTAAAACCCATTTTAGATGAAGTTGTTTAGATTCTAAATATGTAATGTTTATTTTCAATTAAATATTTTTTATGAAATGGTCGTTAACTTGAATTATCGAGGGAGACTTTTGAAAGGTATTTTAATAACTTTTATTAAAATAATTTTTTGGAATTTTTCACGAAAACATGCCGGTCAATTCTTTTCGAATTTAGAGGAAAAAATCATCAAAAAATGATAAGTTTAGGTCATCTTATGCATGACATACACAATGATTTTTCAAAACACAAAATATGGCCAATAAAAAATTAACAAAAAAAAAAATTCAATAAAAAATACAAAAAAATAGGGAGAACATGCTTAAGTGAGTTACAAATCTTTTCCTAAAAGGATTTAGAAAAATATGATTATTTAGGTCAAAATATGGATGTCGTACACGTGCATGGTATTGTAAAAAAAAAGTGACTTTTAAACATTGGTTTTTAAATGCCTATTGAAAATAATTTTTATCATCTGGGTTTTAAAATAAATTACATATTTGGAAACTAGACTCCGAGTACTACATTTTATGATTAGTGACTTTTTTCAAGATTCCATCTCTAAGTGCTTCAAATTTTAAGGTCAAATGTGTCAAATTCTGAAAATTAGGAAAACACTTCCACTTTTGGCCAAAAAGTGGACTCAATTTTCGACATCCATATATTTAGTGATAGTTAGTGTTGTCTTTTAGTGCTTTATTTCTATTTTTTTAGTGATTTTGTTTGGGCAGCAACGAAGTTGTGTTTTGTCAAAATTTTGGCAGAATTCAATGTGATAAAAAAACATGATTTGTCTCCTGATTTAAAGTGGTTTTATTCTGCTTTGGTGTGCTCAAGTTTGAGGATCTTTCTATTGACCTCGAGCACCAAATTTTGACAGAAAAAATCAAAACTAAGAAAATTCAGACAGCAAGTCATCTATTTTCTAATTTCAGTATTATTTATGTTTCTTGCAATCCATTTTGTCTTTAGTTGCATGCTCATGCTTGAAGGTTCTTAACAACTCTAATAGTTGTACTAGGGGCCATGTTTAACAAACCAAATGCAATTGCTAACTTTTCACTATGGTGGTAGATAAATGATTCTTTATACCCTGCTACCTTCATTTGCCAAGCCAATTTCTCCTA
This sequence comes from Sequoia sempervirens, assembly GCA_007258455.2. Taxonomy (NCBI): domain Eukaryota; kingdom Viridiplantae; phylum Streptophyta; class Pinopsida; order Cupressales; family Cupressaceae; genus Sequoia; species Sequoia sempervirens. Next base: position 42,939,165 of record VDFB02373365.1, read on the forward strand.
CTTTGCATAGCTCTTCCATGTTTGGGGATGTGATATGTCTCCTACACAAAAAACATGTACCAATTTGTAGCCCTCAATCCAACTACATCTAGGTATATTTTTAATTCCTCTATCTTTCATCAATCTCTTTACTAAACTTCTGTAGAATTTATTCTACTGTGGAATTGCACTGTAAAAAATATACAAGAAGTTTTTGATCATACTTGTATAGTAGCATCATAGTATAAGTTTTATTTAGATTAATTCCTCTTGGTATCAAAGGAACTACAAACCTATTATAAGATTTGAATGGAAAGTGTGCACATCAATCATGGAGGGCCATACAACCACCACCAACTCGTTTCATTCTCCCATGTTAAATTTTCTCTATCAATTGTTGTTGAACTTATGTAACCTCTTAGTTTGGAAAACCTAGTCTAGTTGCACGTCAACTTACTATGGCATCCTCTTTATTCTACATCTTCCAAATGGCCTTCATGAAACATCTTTGTTTGGAAAATCTTGTCTAGTTGTATCAAATTAATTGGAATCCTTTGTTTTGTACATCTTCCAAATGGTCTCAGGAAACCCATCATCATCTAGGGTGTATTTCTTAACTTTTTGCTTTAGTACTTGTTCCAATTCTATTGGTTAGCAAGAGAATAACATATTATTTATTATGTATGAAATCCTATTTTTAGGACTTGAGTAATAGTTGTAAAATAATATGATTGCATGAATACTAGCTCCATGGTGATGCATGAGAATGCTTATTTTTTCTTAGATCTGAGTTGAATTCTATTATCAATGAATAACCTTTAATTTCTAATTTGTGGAAACTTTTCTAGATTGACCTAGCCAATTTCAATGGAGAAATTATTTGTTAGCTAACTTTTATTTATGTTATGATAGCAAGTTGATCTTAAGTTGGATGTTTTGTGGATTCAGTTTAGGTTGTTATGCTTCTTTTTTTTAAACTAAATTTTTGTAATGATCACTGCAGCCAAATGTATTCATTTGCTTACTTAATGATGTGACGGTAACAACTATGGTTAGTAGGAGAGCTCATCCTAGGATATTTGGTGGTGAAGTAATCTAGTGTTGATTATTCACACTCATGCATTATATGTCATGACTTATTTTCTTATATTGATTTCTTCTTAGAGATATGAACTTTCAGCCTATTGTTTTTGTATGTTACTTAACAATGCTTTTGTAATGCCAGAGCATTTTGAGGCAAAAGTTAGTTGGGAATGGCCTTGTATTTATAGTTGTTGGAGGATCTAGTAGGTTATGATCTCTCGTTGTAATAAGAGTTGGAGAATGCTTCATTATCTCTCTACTTGTGGTTGTGATACATGCAATTGTGTTGTACAAAGTTGATTTTAATATTTTTCTTATGAATATATTGAAAAACCCTCTGAATTTATGTACTGCATTAAAGGATTATATGTTTATGGTGCATAATCTTTTGTCTGATGTTGTTTGTTGTTGTATATGTTGCTCAATTTAAGAAAGAAAAAAGAATCTAAAATATAGGAAGAAGTCACAAATTGAACTTTTTTTTCAATTCTCAGACCACTTGAATGTTTGTTGTATTTTCTTTTAAAGGGTTGTTTGCACTTTGCAGTATATAGAGGTTTAGGTAAAAAATTTAAAAAAATAGAGAAACTATAACATGGTGGGCATGAAAGATAAGATGAAGAGTTATGATATATATATATTTTTTTGTTCTTATATGGCCATGCCAAAGTCTTATATGCGTTTTGTCTTTTGGTACAGGAATATCAATTAAGGTTACAAATAGTTTGAGTGCCCAAGAAGGGTGTTAACTGTTATCAATGACTTGCAATAGTTGTACCATCCATTGTAATTTGTATCTACTATTTTTTTCACAAAAATATTAATGAGTTACATCATGCTATTCTAGGTAGCATTCTTATTTTCTTTGCATTTTGTCTTTTTATAAATGGTTTTCTATTTCAGTTGATTTAGGATAGCTACTGATAAATTGAAATTCTTGATTCAAGTCTATGACAGGGCTTTTGTTCTCAGTACTTACAACTTTTGTTGTAAATGATGCTATGAAAGATGTTGTTGACCAACCTCACCCAGACTTTTTTTGGCAGTTTTTTCCAAATGGCATATCAGTTGAGAACAACTTATCAACCTCTAGTACTAAACTTTAGTCTTATCTTTTTTCTCTTCCCGATTAATGATCATTTTGGTGGAAAGCTCTTTATTTATTGTTATTATTATTTTATCATTGATGATTCAAATTAGCATTCTAACTAGTATGAGGTTGTTCCAAAAATTTGATAACATTATAGGGAAGGTTGAGTGTCATGACAATGAACATGTCATAAGGGAAGGTCACAAAAGCTTTTGACCCAGTGGACATACTTCATGTAAGTGCAACATCTTATACTTTTTGTTAAAATCATCAGGGGAGGTTCCCCTTTATTTATAACCTGTGGAAAATTTACAAGGTGTGGAATATACAAGAATACTTGCATTCATACAAAAATAAGCTATTAGATCAATTATTCAATAACATGTTATCTTAATAAAACAACACCATGCAGAGAAATAATAACAAATTTTCTCCTATATTTGACTTTTCTAAGTTTTTGATGCAGAAATTTTGAAACCTTATTTTCAAGATGCAACTCCAAATTGGAGAAGTGAAAGGTGAATACCAATGAGGAAGAGTTTGGAGGAGCCAAAACCAATAGCGACAGGAAAGCTATGGATTTGCAACTTGGGGATTAAATGGGTCAAGCCCCTATAGGAGGTCGTTGCCCTTCCAAAAGGACTATAGTTAAGGAAGGGGAAAATAGTATAAGTATATGAAAATAGGAGTATTATGTTTATATAGTGTCTATAAGTTATACAGTGTCACTGAGACATTGAATGTAACCAATAAGATTTTGATTTGCCAATGAGGCTTAATAAAGTAAATTTTTAGAGTGGTTTTTTCTCCACTTATAAATACTATGTTGTGGCTCCTCTTGATTTGTAATCTACTTGTGTTTGTGTCTGATCAATCATATTTGTTCAAGAATTTTAGTCTTCATTTCATGGTGTTTTTTAACATTTGAATATCTATGATCATACTTGAAGTTTATTTGTATAAATTTGTGAGGATTAATTAGACTTGATTTGTAATGACTAAATATATGACTAAAATAATGACTAAATACATGACTAAATTAATGATTAAATATCTGACTAAATTAATGACTAAATATATGACTAAATAAATGACTACCATGACTAAATAAATGACTAAATCAATGACCAAATCAAGGACTTAAATGACTAAAATAGTTTAGTCATAAATTTGGTGGTGTTATAAATGACTACAAATAAACTACTAAAATAGTCACATGACTAAAATTAATGACTAAAATATGTGACTAAATAAATGACTAAATAAATGACCAAATCAATGACCAAATTAATGACTAAAATCAATGACTAAATAAATGACTAAAATTGTTTAGTCATAAATTTAGTGGTGTTATAAATGACTACAAATAAACCATTAATAGTCACGTGACTAAAGTAAGTCATTTATATGCAATTTTTAGTAGTTTATTTAGTCATATATTGTTGTTTGTGTACTAGTGGTCAAGTAGGGCTTGGGACACAAATTTCAATGTGAAAGTGTGATTAAATACATTTTACAACACTAAAATGAGGTCCACATAGCCTAGAAAGGCACAACATCCAATGTGAATAAGTAAGAAACATTACCACATTAGATTAAAGTTAAGTTTAAGTCACAAGCCTTCTAGATTAATGTGATAATGTAGTTAAATACATTTTATTTAATGTTGAATTAAGGGGAAATGGGTTCATTATGTCTAGAGAGGCGTGAAAGTCTTTTACAACACCTTTACAAGACATTGATAAATACATTTTGTTTTTTTTTCAAGGGTCCAAGACCTAGTGTGGATGTGTAAAAGACCTCACAACACTAAATCAAGGTGCCATTAAGTCCAAATTTTCATCAATTACTCCATATCAAGCAAGCAAAAAGTAATACTTTTTCCATGTCCACAATTAGCCCCCACTTTAGTGAGAAGGTGAACTTGCTTCAAAATCACACTAAAGTAGTGATTCAAGAAGAGTCCAAGTGTACCAATGCAGATGGTCTAGCATAATAAAGATCAAGGAAGTAGTCAAGACCTCATGATCCAAGATCCTAAGTCAAACCAACATGATTGCAAAAAGGACACACACAAGGTGAATGATTTGTGGCAAGACAAGATACATGATCATACAATGGCAAGAACTAGAATGAATAGAAATGAAAATCAGGTGGATCAAGCTTTGATCATTTGTCTAGCTCGTTGTGGATTAGATCTAGGATTGTTTGTTTAGAAAAGAAATGTATACTCACTCTGGGTCGACAAAACTCTTAGCTATCCACTATGTGAGAAGGCCAAAGTATACTCACTCTGGGGCCATAGAACTTTTGGTTGTCTGTATGGTGAGAAATCCACAACACACTCACTTTGGGGCCACGAAACTTCTAGTTGTTCATGGGGTGAGAAATCCACATGGTGGCTATGGGGAAAATTCATGACTCAGAATGGAATTTCCCACTCAACAATACTAAAGTTATACCTCTTGATAACTTTAATAAGGTGCCACAAAGAAAAATGTCATTTTGAGCTCTATGAGGTAAGCAAAACTTTGTATGCTTGATACTCATAGATTAAATGTCAATGAAATATGATGTAAGATTTGTTCAAAGGGATTTTTCTTAGTTTGTGAAAGGTCTCATCTTGGGGGAACATTATGCTTAACATCTCCAAGAGAGGATGTGTCAAAATAAGTATCACACTCTTGGAGGGAATCAAGCCCAATGACGCCACCAAGAAAAGGACGCATCACAAGAAGAAAGAAATCACACAATTAAATGTGAGTGGTCATGTATGCCCCCACCTTAAAGTGGTTGCTAACACCATTACTATGAGAATTTTCTTTAAAGTAGAAGAAGAAGAATACATGAGAGCTTACATGAAAATCCCTATGCCTAGCCATATGTTTCTGAGAAGCTACATCATGAAAAGGGAAGTATGTCACATGCGAGCCAACTTAAGGCATGCCATCCGCATCCCAAGCTTGCTCTTATATGGTATAATGTTCAAAGGGTATGTCTTGAGGTGCATCATGGAAAAGCGAGATAGCCATGGAGTGGCAAAAAAAAAATTCAAAATATTAGAGTTAGGCAACTTGATGTAAAATTTGAATAAGTTATCTATATTGTTTCAAGTATGAAGAATAGGGTAAAAAAATTTAATGTAGTTTCTAAACTACTTACAGTTTTAAAATCTATTTGGTAAAATTTGAAATTTCAATCTTTTGATGAGTACTTAAATTCGGGGGAAAAAATAAGTAGGTGTCTGTCTAGCCACCTAACCACAATAAAAATGATAATATTTTTATAAGATTTGCAGAATGCTCGTGGGGGACTCATGTCTCAATGTGATCATATTTTTCCTTGATTTATTTCCAAATCAAATAATTAATTATGATTTTTTTATTACAACTTTTAAAAAGTATAAAAACCGTTAAATCTAACCACCTTAACTTGAGAATTCGAAACTTCATGAAATTCAATTCGTTTGAAATCCCCTGTGCCGGAAACTTAGAATGTGAAGCATGTTTCATATTCAAAAAGGTGATATCATTTGAAGCTACCCGATGTTTTCAATTAAGCCCTCATCAAATTCAAAGGGCACTTTAAGTCGTAGAATTCAAATAGAAAATACAATTCGGCAATTATTTATTAGTTCAGGTAAAGAATAATTTATATTGGTGGAAAGCTAGGAATCTCCTTTAAAACCCTTTTCATTTCAGTAAATTTGGAGTAAAAATTAAGTCATGCACCTACAAATACCCATCATATCGCCACTTTTTGGCCCATCATGATCCTGCACATACTTTGAAAGGTTAATGGCTAGAAAAAAGAGGCAATGATAGGTGACATACAAGGACAAGGCTGCATAACCCCTTGCCCCCACTTAGTGTAGGACAAGGATGAGCCAAAATGATTGAGGAAATACATGCTAAAGTGAAAATCAAAATCAATTACCGAACTCCTTAAAATGTTGGATTTTACTACTCAAAGCCTTACATTTATTAGTGGAATGACCATGAACTCTATGATAGGTACAAAATGCAGTGTTTTAATATAATTTCTTGCGAGTTCTTGGAGGAAGGGTAATCAAGTGATCTTGGAGAAGTCTTGACAAGAGACCCTCTTGATAAATGGTAGAAGGCGTTCATGTAGTGTGTGACAAAGATACCTCTTGCTTAGATGTACAAGATGTCATATCTATGCAAGACTTTGCAGATTGTGAGATTTTTTTCTTTCCTTGATAGGAGGGTCTAAAATCTAACAAATTCAATTCATTAATTATGTTTTGCAAGATGACATTGAAATTAACCGAAGAGTTGTTTGTTTCATGTGTTGTAAAGAATGACTTTCAAGACCACTAGTGTCGATGAGTTCAGGATGCTTTACAGTTAAAGTTGGCCTAGAATAATTTTGTGTGAGTGTTGATGTTGAGTGAAGGCATGAAAATTTCTATCAAAGGAGAATAACCAAGACCATAAGTTGTTTGTTGTGTAAGAGGATCTATGGGGACACAAAAACCTTGTTCGTTAGCACCACATCCTTTTCCACAGTATCTGAATTATTTCATAAGTTCATAACCTTTTCCCTAAATATTTTTTGTTGCATTTGGATCAGGTTGTTGGTTGTTGTTGTATTCATCAAAGGTTGTTGTGTAATTTGTTATGTTTTGGTCTAAAGTGGTTAAAGCCGATGCTTTTGAAGGGTCATTTGCTTTGTTGTTTCCTATATTTGAATCTTTGTTTATGATCTTGTACTCTCCCATGAATTTTGGTGTGAAGTCTAAGGAATCTCAATCATCTTCTAATAGTGCCATGACTTGTTCAATATGTTGATTTTTGTGTGTTTGGTGGATGGGTTCCACTTGTGTAGTTGGTGTTAATGTGTTTAAATGTTGCACATTATTTTTTTCAATGTGCAAATGACTATTGTGATTAGGGTCAACTTCAAGTGTGTACACTTTGTTGTTGTGAATGTATTTCATTTGGTGATGAAGAGTGGAAGGCATTGAATTCATTTCATGAATCCATGGTCAGCCTAGAAGGAGATTATAATATGAAATTTCATAAGGCATAACATGAATTTTTGTATCCAATGTGACCACTCCAACTATAATAGGCAAAGTAATCACACCAAGTGATTATTTTGGTCTATTGTCAAAGCCTTTAATAGATAGAGAATTAGGTTGATTTTTTTATGTATTGACATGAAGCCTATCCAAGAGTTTTACACTGCACATATTAAGAGTGGAGCCATTGTCAACAAGGGTTCACTTTATCCCTGTCGTATTGTATTGAGATATTATTTGGAAAGCTTCATTTTGATTTTGTACGTCCAAAGAGGGGAGTTCACTTTGGTGGAAAACAATGTCATTGTTGTGTCCTTGAATTATGGATGTTATGTCATGTGGTTGCACATTAGAGGGGATAGAAATTTTTTGTAAGGTCATTTGAAGCATAGTGTGATAGGTAGGTGAAGTCTAAAGAAGGTCCCAAAGAGATATATTTGTAGCAATGCTCTTAAGTTCAACAAGATCATACTCCCTTAATTGAGGGGCACTAGGTAGTATAGAACTAGGAAAAGGTAGAGAGGTCGGGGTTGTTTGTGGTGGTTGCAAATTGTTTCTAGTGTTGTATCTATGAGCAATAGTATTATGATTTGGTTGTTGCGACACATTATTCTGAGGTGGGTAAAGGATAAATTTAGGTGTAGGTGGAGGTGGTGGTTTATGTGACTGTAGGTAAAGGATAAGTTCATGTTTTTTTTGAATGGAAGGTTTGTGTGAAGGGGGATAAAGGATGAGTTGAGGTTGAATAATATTAACATCTCTTCGTGAATGAGAGTCTAACATGGGATTTGCATCTTCTTCCAAAGGAATAATATTATTATCAATGTTATCCTTGTCTTGTATCTCGATATTCTCCCTAGAAGGATATTTTTTAGGACAACAACAAGCCACATGTTCTTGACAAGTGAGGCTTGGTTCTTCCAAAATAACTGCATCGCTAATAGGGGAATAATCAATGATGGGATTAGCAAGAGTGGGATGATTAGGAGAAGGTGTTATTTGAGTGCCCATTGTATTTAAGGTCTCATTCTCATGTTCCATAATATCTACCCTAATATGAGAGCTTGCAAGATGGTCATCCAAGTTTTTTAAAGTTTGTAAAGTATCTTCATCACAAGTGGGGGAGGCATCAAGAGAAGGAGGTTTTCAAATTGATTGTTCTGAATGGTAGGAGCATTAGGGAAGGGAGGATCAAGACTTTCATGACTCTTAATAGGGGTATCTTCTAACACCAACCCATCCTCATGGAATTAAGGAGGGATATTAGAAGAAGGACAATGTTGATTGTCATGGTTATGGAGATTAGGTACGGTGATGTTTAGAAATGTGTCTATGATATCATGCTCTTGTTTTCTAATGTCTTCCCAAGGTGGAAGAGGAGAGGGATAATCAATACTCTCAATACTTGGATCTTCGTTCACCAAGATACCTTCATCGCTAATAGGAGAGGTATTGGGAGAAGAACGAGTATGATTGTTAGGATTATCTACACTTGCATCCTCTTGTGTTATGACACTCTTACAAATTTGATAGGTACTAGGAGGTTATGCAACATGTTTATCAAATATTTTACTTTGTTTTCCTAGATTATTTCCATTAAAAATAGAATCATACAATCCACTTGATATTCTAGAAACATAGAATGCTTGAAGAGAACACATACTAACATGAGAAAGTAAATAAAGTGCAATGAAATGACTTAAAAATGAAATGTGAAATTGAGCAATGCATGAAATGTTTTAAGCTAGATCTAATGAAATGCACGTTACATAAACTCAGCCAACTGATACAGATAGTTAATGGAACTACACAGAAGCCTAAAAATAGGGTTTTCAGTTTTGTAAAAGAGAGTTTCATGGGTGAAAAGGGACTGATTCTCCCAAGGTGGCAAATGAGTGCTAGTGGAGATTTTTTTCAGAATTTTCAAATGTATTTGATTGATTTTGATGTTTTTTGAGTGCTATGATGCAAACATGAGTTAAAAATGCAGAATTTCAAAAAAAAATAATGATTTAAGATGCAAAATGCAACCTATATGCACTTTCACTAATGCAAAATTTTAAACCCTAGAATGCAACTCAACCAATACAAAATACAATGCAAGCTAATTATAGGATGATGAAGGACTCCAAATTAGAAAATAAAATTATTCTAAAGGTGGGTTCACCAAAATGTAAACAAAGATTTTGGTACCTAAATGTCTTTCTAGCCCTTATAGGGTTTTTCACCTAAAAGAAGGAAAGATTGGGGACAAAATGCAATGTTACATTCAAATATTGATGTGATGTGGGTGCAATATGTCTATATTTAATGTTCTAAATGTAGAAAATTAAATAAAGATGTTGATTATTAAGTGAAAACTAAAAAAATGCTAGTTGTTTGAAAACACATTAGGATATGCAAAAATGCCTAGAAATGAAAGTAAATTGTAACATAAATGAATGAAACTGAAGGTGTGCACCTAGAATCTTGGTGGAGACTTGGAATGACTTCTAGAATGCTACTGATGCTAAAAATTTGACCTACTAATACTCATTCGCCACTCTAGGCAAATTAGTCCTAGATCTGGGAAATTGTTTCAGAGCCCATTTCAAATAAATGGGTATCCAAAACTGTAGAAAACCTTTTTTAGGCCTAGAATTGGGAGTCATTCACCACTTATGGTGAATTAGTCAACTTTTGAATTTCTAAAAAACCCAAAAGTGGAAATTGAAGCCCTCCATCTACACTTTGGTTCCTCAGGTGTTCGCCTCTAAAAGTCTAATTTCTAGTATTGAAGGTGACTTTTAGTGGATATTTTGACTTGGTAAACAAGGATATGTCTTCAAAAACTTTTCAACTTGATCTTTAATGATTTCCAAGCCTTCAAGATGGCTAAATCTACAAACACACAAGAAGAGAAGGAGAAATGTTGGATGTTAGGGCATGGGTGTTTGCCTCGGTCAAACCCCTTTGTAGGTAATTAAACCAAAATGAAGAAATAATGCAATGAATCATGAAACAATGGATTCAATACTTTTCCATGATGTTTGATCTTGAATTTTTGTAGCAAAACATGAAGAATCTACCCTTGAATGTCCTTGAAAGCTATCTTGATGACTTAGAATGATAAAACCCTAGCTTGCTTGGCTTGAGGGAGAAGATAGATGATGAATGAATGATAAGGGATGTGAATTAGTGTTTAAAGACTTATATTTATAGGAAATATACCTTATTTTCCCATTAATTGGATCCCTAAGGTTGACATGGAGGAAAATAAGACTTCAAATCCAACTTTTCCCGCTTAAACCCCAAAAATGGCTCAAATGGGACTCATTCGCCATCAAGGGTGAATGGGTCCCACCTAGATGGTACTAATTTTCCCCTAATGGCGAATGGGTCCCACAAGAGCCATTTTTCTAGCTAGAAGGTCGGGAGATAAGAAAATTAGGTTTCTAGATTGTTTTAGTTAGTTATTTGATCAAATTATGCCTCGAGATGCACAATATGGGACAAGAGGGTCTTATTAATGATGATGTAAAGGTAAATTAGGGCTTGAGATACAAATTTCAATGTGAAAGTGTGATTAAATAAACTTTACAACACTAAAATGAGGTCCACATAGCCTAGAAAGGCACAACATCCAATGTGAATATGTAAGACACATTACAACATTAGATTAAAGTTAAGTTTAAGTCACAAGCCTTCTAGATTAATATGATAATGTAAATTAAACACATCTTATAATGTTGAATTAAGGGAAAATGGGTTCATTAAGTCTAGAGAGGCATGAAAATATTTTACAACACTTTATAACACCTTTACAAGACATTGATAAATGCATTTTATTTTATTTGTATGGGCCCAAGACCTAGTGTGGATGTGTAAAACAACTCATAACACTAAATAAAGGCCTCATTAAGTCCAATGTGTCATCAATTATCTCCATATCAAGCAATAAAAAAGGGATACCTTTTTTGTGTCCACAAGGGGAAATACATTGTCCATCACTGTGAACAATGGTAGCATCAATGTTCCATTTAACACTTACAATACGACTTATCATTCCAACAATGTCTCGGTATGTATCAATGTTGCTTGAATTTTCTATAACATACATACATATCTGCACTTAGGGGAAATAAAATGAAATACAACAAAATCAATGTTGGACATATAACACTTAAAATACAACTTATCATTCGCTACATGTAGATATGTAAGTATCTTATGCTCTCTCTTAGATTTTTTTTAGCATCCCCCTCTCTAATTTCTGCTATGTCTATATACATCACTGGCATTTGGACTTCCTCTCCACCTATTGGCTCATCATTGCATGTCACTACACGCAACTGCTAGTTAAAGATATATCTTGAAATTATTAAATATAATTTGTGTATTTTCTATGTTTATTGATGTAAAAAGTGTTGAACACTTGAAATACTAAGAGGGGGGGTGAATTAGTTAGTATTCACTAAAATTTATTGGCTTCATCAATTTAAACATCCATTCAAATCATCACATTATACTTGGAGTAATAGAAAGGAACATATAAAGCATGCATCACATCAAGGAACACAAGAACGCCAAATTTATGTGAAAAAACATTGAAAGGGAAAAACCATGATGAGGATTAGCTCACAACATATTATAACTAGTTAGAATAAATATTATAGAATGGTGGACTCGCTATCCATGGACTCACTATCTAGAGAGAAAGAATAGCTCATTGCCTATTATATAAAAAGATAAAGGAAAGGGTGGCTCACTATCAAAATGAACTAATAATAATGCATCTACAACATGTCGAAGATACAGTTCCAATTAAGCTCTAAAAACTTACTTAACACACTCCATACTTCACCACTACACCTTTCACATTTTACACTATGCCATATTTCACATACACACTTTGCACTTACTCACAAAAATTCACACAATGAATCAACCTTGCATATTTACCACAACCAACCAAAAAATCAATTAAGTTGTCCTAATTGCATGAACCATGTACCACATAACCTGTCAGCTTAAAACTTTAACACACACACACCTTACAAAGAGAACTAAAACATGTACACCTCCAAAATAGGTCGGCATGACCTATAATCACTCCCATAAAAAGGACACACCATTTTATGGCCTTTAATCCAACTACTGTATCCAAGAATCTCTCTTTAATTTCTTTATCATTTATCAATCTCCTTACCATTTGAACCTCACACCACTTTCCCATGTCTTCATAAATGTTTGAGAGAAGAACATAAGTCACAACATTTTTAGGATGCAAATAAAAGAACAATGTCACTATAAATACTCAACCTATATCCATATGTGATTTGTAGGCACCAACAAAACACATCCATAGAGCTACCATAAGTTTAATTGGCATCTTAATGATAAAGTTTAGGGTTTCCTCGAGATACTCAACATATGCAAGAAGCTTAACCATACACACAATGATCAATTGTGATGTAATGCAATAAAGATTCGTTGTATAAGTGAAGTATCTACATATACATAGAACACAAATAAATCTCATAATGTTAGGATATGTTCCAAGAGTGCTTTATTAATTCAATTTTTTTGAAAGAACCCTTGAAAAATCAATTTTGTGCGTATCCTCCAAACATATCATTTCGTGAGACCACCTTTATTTGAGGCATTTTGTTAAAGAGTTTACATGCCTTGTCTTGGCTTCCACATTTTCCATGCATGTATATCAAATCATTTCCAACTATAATATTTGACAAAAATTCCCCTTCCATTATGCTATGGATGTCCATACCATGTTACAAAGCTCCCATTTTGGCATAGACATCGAGGAGACTGCTACCTTTACAACTACCAATTTCATTTGCTCGAAAGTTTCTAAATCTTTGTTAAAAAATCAATTTTGTTCATATCCTACAATCATGGCATTCCATGAAGTTAAATTTCTTTGAGGTACATTATCAAACAGTTTGCATGCCTTTTCTATGCTTCCACATGTCTACCAAAGTAGAACTTGCAAGTACAACATCTAACAAAATTCCTCTATCCTTTATGCATTGATGGATGTCCATACCCTGTTCCTAAGCTCCCATTCAGCATAGGTTGCAAGGATGCTAGCAAGACTTGTAGAGTCTGGCTTTACACCCACCAATTGCATTTGCTTGAAAGTTTATAAAGCCTCTTCAACAAATCCATTTTGTGAATATCCTACAATCAGGGCATTCCATTAGAACACATTTCTTTGAGGCATTCTATCAAATAGTTCACATGTTGTGTCTATGCTTCCACATTTTATATACATGTCTATGAGAGAAGTTGCAATGACAACATCTCACAGAATTCATTTATGCTTTATCCTGTCATGGCTGTGCATGGCCTATTACAAAGCTCCTATTTTACCATAGGTAGGGAGGATGTTGGCAAAGTTTGAGGAATCTAGATTTATACCTATCAATTGCATTTTCCTGAAAGTTTCTAAATCCTTTTCAACAAACCTATTTTGTGTGTATCCTACAATTGTAGCATTCCATAAGCTCACATTTTTAGGCACTCAATCAAACAGTTCATGTACCTTTTCTTTGCTTCTTTATTTTGAATACATGTCTACTAGAGCATTTCCAACTACATCATCTGACAAAATTTTGAAATCCTTCATACTTTTACAGATTCTCTATTCCAAAGCTCCCATTTTGGCATAGGTTGGGACTATGCTGGAAAATGTAATCAATGCAACTAGCATTGGAGAATTTTTTTTTCCATTGTATGGATGATATGAATCTTTTTAGGGGAAATGTACTAACTTGTCTTTTTAAAAAAGTGGGTCACATTATTGTTGGATCATTTGGTATTCTTGTAATTCTATGATCATTGGGTAACAAGCTCTCTCTTATCTTTTTCTATTCACTTGTGTGGATGATATGAATCCTAGATCTCAATTTAGTTGTACTGAATAAGATGCATTATCAATCTCCTAAGTAAAAACTTACTAATTTTTCTTCATGAGAATTATGAATAATGGCTGCAAGTTGTAGCTTAAAAAAGTGGGACACACTATTGTTGCATCACTCGTATTCTTGTAACTCTATGAATAAATTTCTATGGGGTGAAGAGGGTAGTAAGTTTTTTTCACTCCATTTAGTAAGGCCCTAGACTTAATTATCTTAGATTCCTCTTTAGAAGTTATGTTGATATGTATCTAGTACATCATTTATAGTTATGATACTTCCATCTTAGAAGTGTGAGAGAATTAAGGGTATGTTTCTCAAGTTATTGTTGAGCATATTTATGTGATTACTTCCATTTCATATATTTTTAACTCAACTAAACAAAGAAAACTATAAAAACATTAAATTATAATTGAAATATAGAACTTGTAAAATTTATATGGTGGGGTTAGTTTAGAATAGCTTTTACTTGACTTATCCTACTATACATATATGCTTTAACCTTATTTAATTTTTTGCATGTTCTTATTTACTATTATCTTACTTTATTATGCCACCATATCTATTATTTCATACATGTTTGTATTGGAACTAATTATGTTTATAATTTTACATAAAAGATCAAACTTTTATACAAGTTACATTATTACCAAAAACAATATTTGAATGTTCATATCTATAAATTTATTAGAAGCTATTTAATTACGATGTGAAGATTCAATAATTTAAGACAACCATTGTATCTTATTTTTTCTTTTATTAATATAATAATAGACATTTACATTTTTTAAACATGTCTCATGCAAACTTACATATAAAAAACAAATGTCTACAAATAGAAAAGTAAAAAAAAATACAAACTATATATAAATAAATGTTAATGTGAACATAAATAAATACCATCATCAATGTTCAATATACATAAGTAAAAATCATGTTAAAAATAAAATAAATTATGCCGATGTCAAATATACATAAGTAAATTCCATAATGAAACTATGGGATAAACATAATAATATAAATATCAGTGTTAATATCAAAGTACAAATGCTCATGTGGTACTCTCAATGATCAACCTCATCATATAAATATCAATTTTAATGTCAAAGTACAAATTTTCATTTGATACTCTTAATGATGAACCATCATTTCTACTTCTAAAGTCCAAATCTCTCAATAATATTCTACCTTTGTTCTATCCATACAATTTCACTATGTAGCATTGTTTATTTAGTTTCATTTTTTAATGTTTCATTTAAGAGTATTTAGTGTGAGGATAACTCTCAATGAGAACATAAGTCACTAGGTTACTTTATTTCATCAACTTATAAGCTCCATTTTTTGTCATGTTGGTATGGTTCTATTTTCAAACTAACCTATGTTCCCTACCCATTCGAGACATAATATCTAAATGGTACAGACCATGATACTCTAGATAACCATGATTTACATATTTTTGTTGTAAACTACAATTAAATTTTGATAGTTTTATGATCATATATCTATATTTTCTATAAAATAAATTTAAAAATAATAGTCATATCACCACATTTCTATATTTTTTAGTAAAAAATAAAAATTAATAGTTGTATGGTCATAATTTTCTTGTTTTCCATAAAATATTATTAATATTTTAGAAATATTTTATCACATGAAATAGGGATTAGGGTTTGAGTTTTTTCATTCTAGAATTTTAGGGTTTTTATAAAATAATTGAATTAGAATTGATGCTTTTATAGTAATTTTTCTATATTTTTTATAAAATATAATTAAAATTTTAGAAATGTGATATTATTTAGGGCTTAAGGATTATAATTTTTCATATAGAGAATTTTTTAGATTGTTTAATTTTAGGGTTCTAAATAATTTCAACTTATAATCAATGCTTAAATTATGATGGTCATATAGCTAGATTTGTGTGATAAAATACAATTAAATATTAGAAAACTATTATGACATGAAATGAAAAAGTTTTAAAAATTCATATTAATATTTTAATGAAATAAAGAAAAAAAAATCCAATAAATTAAATAGTGTAAAAAAAATGAAATTGAAAAAGAAAACTAAATTCTCATTAAACTAATCCAAAAAATTAGTAGAAATGTGAAGTAGATAAATACACCTTCACCTAAACCCTTAGCTACAAACACAAAAAAATTTTAGTGGATGTCATCTCTATTCGAAGCTAGTCCAATGTGAAAAAAAGGGGCATGTGGGATATCACAAGGTACTAGTACTCCACGTTTACCATATTTTTGCACAACATGTGTTAGGTAGGGGAGAGGACCCAATACCTGCACATGTTTCAATAGTTGTGATAGTAGTTGTTTATATAATGCCCAATATTTTTATCAATATTGGACTGATAGATGTGACTTTAAATTTGTTAGTGTTGATGATGACTACCCATAATTAAAAAAATGTATTCCTTTGATCTAAAAAACAACCAATCATGTGATTCCACATCAGCACTCAATACAACATGTTGTGAATGCACAACTATTGGTCTCATTTTGGTTTTGGGTCTTTTTGGACACCTTGACAAAAAGCATGTTGACGTGGCATCATATTTGATGATGTGGACCTGAAACCTTAGTTATAAGCAAGGGACTTGCGAAGTAAGCTATTGTAAAAAATTGTGAGTGATTTGAAATTTCCATGTAGGATAATTAGAAGCACGAAGTTAGGGTGCACAACCACTGGGTCCTCTCCCCTACTCAATGTCCACTTCTCCCAACTAACTTTTAAAGATGACTATTCACTTTCAATTGATTATGGTGTTTCAGTTAGTCTTCAACAAAAATGAACTCTTGTAGGGGATGGTGTACATTCAATACAAGCTTTAGATAATGAATCTACACTTTGGAGTGCTTATTCTTCATACAAATTAGCATGTTTAAGATTTCATCTTATAATTAATTTTATTTATTTATTTATTTATGTATAGATGGAGAACATTCATGTAGATGAAGATTATTAGAATTTATGTTAATTCATCGTAGCTCGCATTAGATATTTTATTCCTCCATTAAAAATAAAAAATATCACAATTCTAACATACAATCTATAGCATTTCATACTATATCCCATAGTACAATGGGACCCACAACAATAACTAAAATATTTTGATCTTGTGTTTTTCTAAGCTAATTTCATTTTTTTTAATTTGTTGGTGTCATGTCAATTTTTGTTTCAAAACACTATTTTTTATCTTCTTCATTGCCTTCTATCTTTGCACAATGGAATCTTTATGGGATTGCATCACAATGCCAAGTTGGACTATAGACATAATCACTACCAATGAGATTTAGGCAAGTTTGGAGGTCGCAGTGTGGTTAGCTGATGAAGTCTTCACCATGTGTAAATTAGATCAATTAAGAATTTAAACTTTAATGGGTACTGAGGATTCAAAAAATTTCAAGGCATGAAACTATTAAACTACATAAACAAGTAAAATATCATTTGTAGATTGCAAATATTTGAAAGAAGATAGCTTTATTTAATTTATATATTATGTTTAAAAATTGTCATATAATCTACTGAATAAAATAACCACTCCTAAAGATGCATTCGATTAGAGATCTTCTTGTAGAAGTTAAATCTATACCTAAGTTTTCACCCAAGAGAGAAATGAGAAACTATATATTTTCTAGATGAATAGTACACATTCATCTTTATCAAATGTTTAAGAATACTTAAATATTAACTAGTGAGGTATTCCAATCTCATGCTTAATTTTCCTATATCCTACAACTCAAATATAGAAGTACAATCATCACTATATGAAGATAACAATATTCCATCAAAGTTGAAAAAATAAAATTTGGTACAATTCTTTGGGATATTACTTGTTGTTTTGATCTACTTATTGTAAATGACTTTTCAATTTTTTGATTGAAAATATATTGAAATTATTAGATATAATTTGTGCATTTTCTATGTTTATTGATGTGAAAAGGATGTTTATGAGAAGTGTTCAATGATGGAAAAAAAACTCAAAAATGGCAACGTCTACAAAATCATGGTGACCTAATGGTAAAAAAGTTGAAAATGGCTATGAGAGATTTCCAGGGGAAACTTATAGATGTCCTCAACAATCTTGAGCTGATTATAGATGCCACGATGATTTTAATATTAGGAATATGAAGGAAACCAATTGGCTAGTTGATAATAGACCATATATTTCTTGTCAGAAAGGACAAGCTGCCATATACCACAAAGACTATAATAATCACAATAGGCATTGGGGACCACATCCATATAGATCAAAATCTGATAGGAGGCCACAATTGCCTACTCATCAAATGAATAGGTTTGTATGGGTCCCAAGAAGACCCCGTCCACGCCTTTTGCATGGTAAACAAGATCCTTTTGACTTATGGGAAGATGACCGAGGTGTTCAGCTGGAAAATCAAACAAACTCTACTTCATCTAGGTCAAATCTGAGGGATTCTTCAAAAGATTGAAGTAAGGATGGTCAAAACCTGACCCAGAAAGGTCATGTTCAAATAGGTGCTCCCTTCAATCCAACTACGCACAATAAATTTGCAGTTTTACAAGAATGGAGCAAAGACAAGAATGTTGAGAAGGAAACCCTTGCAACCCAAAAGGTTCCTAAGAAGGATCAAGATTTGGGACAGAGCAAGATAGGAGTGTCGAGAAGGAAACCATTGCCAACCAAAATGTTCCTAAGAAGATTCTACATCTGGATCAAGGCAAATAAAATCAAGGTCAGGAGACAAATAAAGTTCAGAACAAGGAGATTTGTCCCTTTGAGAAGCACAATGTTGGGCCAAAGAAGAAGAAAAGGAAAAAGAAGAAATGCACTTCATCTAAGGGGAAGTTGCCTCCTTCAAAAAATGAGGGAAACTTACAATGGAGGCGAATCTCAGAGAAGAAACAAACATGCATGGAACAAGAGAAAGGAAAATAGGGGAAAGCAGTCAAATCTCATGTGGTTAAAGAGGTTCAAGCTCCCATAAAGCCTAATGTATTAGTTACCTTGTCTGAAGAGCAGCTACAACCTCAAATAGCTAACCTTAGACAACGTGCATTTATCTATAAGTTTTGGAGCCTAAATCTTGAAATCTCTTTTCTTAAAGATTTGTTTTTTGATGAATGGAGAGGAGCTATTAAAGTATTCTATCTAGATCAAGAGAGAGGTATTTTTTGGTTCTTTTTGAATCTAAGGAGTGAAGAGATGAAATTTTTAAAATCAAATCATGGGTCTTTCAGGGTTCTAGGTTGTTATGCAACCTTGGTATCCTAATTTTAGAGCTCATGACTTTATTGTCAAATTTACACCTTTTTGGATCTAGTTGCCATCTCTTCCTCTAGAATATAGAGAGTTCCAACTAATAGAAATCTTTGTAAATGAAATTGGATTTTTTCTCAAGCATGACAAAGTCTCTTTCAAAGACCCATCTAAATCGGTTAGGTTTTGTGCCCTTTTAGATGTTTTGAAAAAATTCCCATAACAAATTATTGTAAAATCAAAGTTTGGGATGTGGAAACAAGATATCCTTCTTGAAAACTTAGATTTAGTGTGCTATAAATGTCATTTGGCAGGTCATTCAGGAGACTCCTGCACAAAGGAAGAAATATTACTGGAAACCCCTCAAGAAAAAACCAATTAGTCAACTCAACCTAATCAAGACAATTGTATTCAAAATCATTCATCCTTAGATTTTTGGGTTAGAAAGGAGATTTTTGTTGCAAAATCATATAGGCCATTCCATTCCTCTCTTTTCCATGAAGCAAACAAAAAGGATAGACTCATGCAACTAGTAAAGCTGAGCTTAGGAAGGAATATCAACATCCTAGTGTTTTTATCAGACTTTTTCAAAGCCTTCAATTTGTGTTTCGGTACACTCCAAAATTTTCACATTATTTTTTTCATCAAATGGAATCTATAGTTAACCCTCTCATGTTTGATAAAACTTTGATGCCTCTAAAGTAGAAGGAGCAGTTAAACAAGCTATATCTACAATATCACGACTCAAACCATGATAGTGAAAAGATATTGGATATAGATGATGATGCACTATCAAATCTAGATTATTTTCATAATCTACTCATGAAAGGCCATTTTGAGGAGCTAGCAGATAAAATTTTAGTTTTGGAAGGAACTAAAATGATGGAATGGATGGCAGAGGAAGTCCTCAATGAATCTTAGGATGCTAACAATGTTTCATCTGAACCCCATTCATCAAATCCTATCATTGATTTGGATAGTGTTTCTAACCTTGAAGAGGAGGATGCAGTAGATCTATTGTCTTCATCAAACATCCCAATTAGTCAGAGTTACTAGAGCTCTCATGTTATTCTATCAGAAGATCCTCAATCTCTGCAGCAAGATAAAAATGACAAGCTATTGGAGTCTTCAGATAAGGGTGAGGGGAGGTTTGATTATGCCCAACTGTTGGGAATCTCACAGCATCCAAGCACCCAACCGATTCCTAATATAACCCCAAGTAAAAGAGGAAGAAAGTCCCACATTACGAAGTTGAAAGAAGAGATACCAGTGGGAGTTCAATCCACTCTAGACAATTCAGTGGCATTTTCTGTGAATAAGAGAGGTCAAGGAGGGAATGTTTCTCTCCTCGATGCTAATGAAGATCATATCATGGAATGTCAAGGGCATAAATGCCCCTGACAAGAGAGCTCTAATCAAGAAACAAATAGTTGCTTGTGGAGCAGAGATCATAATGCTACAACAAACGAAAATGTCAAATCAAACTTATCAAATGACAGTGCAAAAATGGAAAAAATGGAATTCTTTCCATACCCCTACTCAAGGAGCATTAGGTGGGATGCTAGTGTTGTGGGATGCTAAGCTGCTTCAAATTGATATGTTGAATAATGATAAACATTGGCAACTCCTTAATGTGTCTCAGTTTGATTTTCATTTTTGGTTATTGAATATTTATGCTCCTATAGCCACAATGGATAAAAAACATCTCTGGGAATCTCTGACAAGAATTATGGATGGTCTGAGAATGGATAAAATAATTGTAGTAGGATATTTCAATGCTATAGCTAACATGTAGGAGAAACAAGGTGGAATTATTCCACCCCACAAAGTAATTGATGATTTCATGGTTTTTATCTCTGATAATGCTTTGAATTACATAGTAACTATAAAAGGACAGTTCACATGGACAAATAGAAGGTTACGTTTCTTACAGATAGCAGAGAGGTTGGATCATTTTCTTGTTTCTACGAACTGGTTTGGTATTAGTAAGAATTTGAAATTAGAGATTGTGCCTGTGTCTCATTCTGATCATTTTGCAATCACTTTGTCCATTGAATCATCAAGCAAAGTAAAATCTGGGGCCTCTTTTAAATTTGAAAATTTGTGGTTTCGACATCCCTTTTTTTTACCACTATTGAAACATTAGTGGAATTTTTCCCCTCGTATTGAGGGCTCGAGGATGTTTCAATTAGCTCACAAGCAAAAATTTGTGAAAAAAAAAAGATTAATTCATGGAATGTGAATGTTTTTAAAAATATTTTTGAACAAAAGGAAAGAGTTTTTAAGGAGTTGTTAGATATAAATGAAATTGCAATCAGTCAAGGTCTGAATGTAGAGTTATTTGAAAAACAAAAACATTTACAAGATGAGTGGGAAAAATTAGTAGCTAGAGAGGAAATATATTGGAAGTAGAAATCTAGAGAGTTGTGGTTGAAAGAAGGGGACAAAAATACGAATTTCTTCCATGTGTCCTGTGCAAATAAAAAAATAAAAGAACTTTATTTTCAAAATCCAAGATGCTATTTCAGGACAAGAATTGTTAAAAGAGGAGGAAATTCAATAAGAGGCTATTAGATTTTTTCCTCTCTTCTATGTTCCCAAGATAACGTTGATCTTTCAACTTCTACTGAGGTAGGTTTCTTATTGGACTCCATTCTAGAGCTGATTTCTCAGGAAGACAATGAAAGTCTTTTGAAGAATTTCACTTTGGATGAAGTAAGAAGAGTAGTTTTTTCTATGCAGCCTAATAAAGTACCAAGTCCTGATGGTTTTACGGCATTCTTCTTCCAAAAGTGTTGGGACTTTATTGGTATTGATATTCTCCTTGCCTTAGAAGTGTCTTGAAGGATGGGGACAGTTTTAAAACAATTTAACACAACACACATTGCTTTAGTCCCTAAGGTAAAGGATCTAAAGTCCTTCGTAGAATTCAAACCAATATCTTTATGTAACACAGTGTATAAAATATTTACTAAAGCCATTTATTTGAGAATTCAACCACTCATCTCTAAACTTGTATCTCTAGAGCAAGGGGGCTTTGTTGTTGGTAGGGAAACAACAAAAGGTGCTATTGTTTCCCATGAAGTTCTCCACTCAGTTAATACTTTTTGTATATCTTCTTTCATTGTTAAGCTGGACATTATGAAGGCACATGACAAAGTGTGTTGGGGTTTTCTTATTCAAGTGTTAAAAAGATTTGGCTTTAGTAATAAATGGTGTAAATGGATCCTCTCTTGTCTTTTGGAAGCAAAATTCTCTGTCATGGTTAATAGAACTCCAGTTGGTTTCTTTGACTCTTCTCAAGGTGTAAGACAAGGTGATCCATTATCAACATTGTTGTTCATTCTTATGGCAGAAGCTTTAAGCAAATCTATTCAAAAGGCACATTTGCAAGGACTTTGGTAGGGAATTTCAATACCCAAAACAAATATTACAGCGACTCATTCTCTTTTTGCAAACGATACTTTACTGATGGGTAAAACTTCTATACAAGAAGCAAAGCAGGTGAAGATGTTGCTAGAAAAGTGCTCCTTGGTGTCTAGATAGAAAATTAATGCAAAAAATAAAAGGTTTATGTTTTCAATGCTAAAGCAGCTATAGCAAGACAACTGATATCAACATAAGGTTTTCAAAAAGCTGAGCTCCCTTCTTCATATTTGGGTATACCTTTCTTTATGGACACCAATAAGGCTTTATATTGGAATAAGATCTTAGAAAGAATTAGAGCGAGGATTTTCTCTTGGAAAGCAAGATGGCTAACATTATTGGGTAGAATCTTATTGATTAAATATGTGTTAGCCTCCATTCTAAATTATTTATTTGTTGTTCTACAAGCTCCCAAGGGTGTTATCCACCAAATTAAAAAGATCATTAAGGAATTTTTATGGAAAGGAAATTTGGATGGTAAAAGGAAGATTCCTTTAGTTTCATTTGAGAATATGTGTTATGATAAATCTTCTAGTGGTGTGGGTTTCCATAATATATCTGCAAGAAATCTAGCTTTAGGGGTGAAATTGGCTTGGAAATTGTATGATAGGTCGGATTTGAAGTGGTGTAAGGTGATGCAGAACAAATATTTGGATAATGACAATCCTTCCAAGATATTCATAGTTTCTAATCCTCTGATAGGCTCAGTCATGTGGAATTTTATAGTTGCATGTATATATTTTATAAGCCCTTTCCTCTCATGGGAGGTTCATATTGGAGATCAAGTTCACTTTTGGAAAGACTCTTGGAATGCCCCCCCACTGTATTTGAATCAGGACTTACACTTGGTTGAAAATGTCCTATCACAACTTTGGGGGTGTATCTAAAGGATTATTTTGATTCTTGTCATTCAATAATAGTCCTGATACAGTGGAAGGATCTAACAAATACTCCTCTTTCAAAAAGGAAAAAGGATATTCTTGGAGATATTCTGAAAAGTAGAAAGGTATATCTTTCACATGTCCCTGATAAGTTGTTGTCGACACCTTCCAAGAATGGTTTGTACACAATTAAACAAGGCTACCAATCTATCATTGCCCAAGCTTCTTAGTATCAGACTCAACGAGCTTTTTTTTCTATTGGAATACTATTTAGTTGCCTAAGGCTAGTGGCTTTGCTTGGTTAGCCTTGAAAAAGAGAATTCTTACAAGTGATAGCTTGGAAAAGTTTGGTGTCACAAGGGCTTTTAAATGTGTCTTGTGCAAAGAGGAAAATGAAATGGTGGATCACCATTTTTTTTCTTGACCAATGGCTCTTGAGGTATGCAATTTTATTATGGGAAAGCTAAATATTATTTTCCTCTACCTAAATCTCTTTGGGATTTGTTCACTTCTTGGCCAATCCTCCATAAATCTGCTCTATTTGCTTGTATCTAGTTAATCACTCCTACGTTGGTAATATGGTCAATTGGGTCGGAAAGAAACAGATGTATTTTTAAAAACCAAGCAGTCTCAATTGACAAAATTAGAGTGAAGTTGGAGAAGTCAATTTGAGAAGTTTGTAATTCTCATGTAGCTAATAACATGTCAGCCTCTTCTATTTATTCAAATTGGGATAATTTCATTCTCAATCATTGGAAAACACATTAAATTGCCTCTTCAAGGTGCTCCAATTAAACCAAATTCAGTCAGAATGGATAGAAATAAAGTGAAACGGTTACCACCTAAGTCATCTTTTCTCAAAATTAACTTTGATGGGGCTTCCTATGGAAATCCTAGGGTTGCAGGTGTTGGATGTTATATTTGTGACTTTAAGGGTTTTTTGGTTGCAGCTAGAGCAGCTCATTTAAATTCTTGTACAAACAATATGGTAGAGGTTCATACGTTATTAGCAGGGTTATCTTTGGCAAAAGATCCACATATTAAACAAGTTCATGTGGAAGGAGATTCACTTCTTATAATTAATGCTTGTAAATTGAAGAGAATATGCAATTGGAAACTAAGATACGTTCTTCAAAAAAATTAGTTTTTTTAGAATTATTTGATGCTTACTATCTCTCCCATACATATAGAGAGGGAAACAAGTTAGCAGATGGTCTTACCAATTTGGCTTGTGATCAACAAGCCTCTATTAATATACAACCCTTTGAGGATTTATCTACTTTTCCCATCTCCAAGAGATTATTAAAGTGGAGCAATGGTAATTGCTCTAAGAATACAATTGATCAAAGCTTCTTAAGAGTTGACATGGAAGGTGTTAAGAGGGCACGGGTGTTGTGGTCCTTTTTATTCTAACGTGGCATTCATTTGATTTGATGGTATTAATCAAATTGGGGTTAGAAGGAGTCTTGGGTTAAGCAAATACTAATGATGGTGTATCTTGTTAAGGATATGATTTTTTCTACCAAGTTTCCCATAATATGAGCTTATCAAAGTAATAATGTCTCTGGTATTCTCTTTTAAGCCACCTCAAAGGGAATAATGGAGCATCAAAGATGTGTTTAATCAGTAGTATTTGAAATGATGAGCTCTCTACCCAAATTGGAGTACCATTCAAATGAAAAGGACATCCTCCGTCCATCTGCTGATGCTCGCGTCCATGTCGAGATTTCCAGCTAGGCATCTCCCACTAACACTTTATTTTTCCTAATGTTTTATTTGTGTTGTAGGTACAAGTTAATTAAAGCTTTAAATGCCATGTTCTGCTACAAATTTTTAAACTGTCTACTCACACGAACTGGCATTCATGGAGAAATCATGCTTAAGTTGTTCCTTTGCCTTTTGATTCCATTACAAACCATGAGGTCACTTTAGAATGCGGGTCTCCAAGGGCTCTATATATTATATTTTTTCCTCTTTCATTTCACACCAAAGGAATTGTTTAGCTCCTTCAGCGTAGTTGTGTTAAGCTAGGTATTTTCTGGTGAAGAAAAATGGCATTCTGTTTTTGGAATTGAGAGTTTTCTTGCTTGTAAAACTGTGGGAGAGTCTGTTCGAAAGTTATTTGCCTCGGGAAGCAATTAAGGCTATGTTTAAAATCGATGGCAGTAGAGTTGAGGATTCTATTTGTACGGTGTTGGGAGTTGATGTCACCTATCCGAGGACTCGATGAATACTCTTTCCTTCCCAAGTGATTTCAATTTTCTTGCCCAATTCATTAGATTTAGTTCAATCTTTGACTGAAATTGAGGAATTGGCAAGAAAGTATATCAACTTCCAATACATTTTGGATAACTCTGTTCTTAAGGTTGTGTAAAGTTACAATATTTTTAGTGGAAACAGATACATTGGTGGTCTGTTTCCTAGGGATTTTCTGTAGGAAAAGCAAGGTTTTGAAGATATCTTTGAAGCCATCAGGTTTGTGTTGTAGTTTCACAATGATACAATTCTCCTAAGGGCTCTGTGGAAGGATCATCATTACATTTGTTCAGTAATGGAAGCAAACATAAGGGAAAAATAATATGCTTTGAATTCTTTAAGGGTTCATACTTCTCTAGTCCCTCCTCAGGGTATTCAGTTGGATTTGCAGCTCAGGGTTCCCTCTCTAATGTAGGATCATCGTCAAGGTGGTCATGTTTGACATGTTCGTGATGTGCAGCTCAGGGTTCCCTCTTTGGTGCAGGACTGTCATCAAGGTGGCCATGCTCGTCATGCTCGTGTTCCATTTAACACTCCCATGCGTTCTTCAAACAATGGCTCCAAGTGCTTCTCCTTTGTCGGTGCTCAAATGCCTCATGTACAGCTTCCGACTTTCTCTGTGGGTCATCAAAGCTTGTTTCAAAGAGGTTTACAATTAATTGAGCAGCTAGAGGTTGAAGATGAAAGTTCTGTTCATGGTGACTTTATGGAAGAATAATGTGTTTTTCAATAGTTTTTATCATTCCTAGTCTTCTTAATTAGAGTTGTATAGATGAAGCTAAATTTTCACTTATTATCAACTTCTATAGGTGTTATAAGGGAATGGATAGGTGATTTCTCAGTTGTAATTTTGTTTCAAAGATGAAGCTGAATTTTGCCTCATTACTAGCTTCTTTTTCAGATGGCATAAAAATTGAATGTAAAAGATTGCTTCTTATATATAATATATATATATAGGCTACAATGCCTTTTATTTTAAAAAAAAAATTAGAAAAAAAAAGAAAAAAAGAAGTGAAATGATTCTTATTATAGTGTATGTTGATTTAAGTGTACAATGTTTTATTTTTTATGTATTATAGATATCATTATAAAACATAAAATAAGTTGAATTTTATATATTATTAATGGATTTTCGAAAGCTTTAGAAAACACAATTCACTATAGATCATGAATACACTTTTATATACTTTATTTTTTACATAAGAGAGATTGAGGAAATGTAGTTTATTTGGGTTTGAAATGAACATTATACTAATGATAATCTTCTTTTAAGAATCCTACTTTCGCTTGAACTTAGTGGCCAACTTTAATTTGTACCGTTTATATTCACTTCTATATAAATTTAATGCACATCAAAAGTAAATTAACATTGGAATGATTGTCTTAGAGTTTCAATGTCATACCTAATTCACTAGATGAATAAATTAGGAATGATAGCGACTCTAAGAAAACTTTATGACACTTCATTTCTTGTATGCAAACTATATATGCATATCATTGGGCACCACAATCCAATGAAGCTAGCCACAAACCTATATCATCTCATACATCTTAGATGTCAAAATAAAAAAAAAAAGCTAAAAGGGTAAGTCAAATGGAACTTGATTAATTGTGGAATGTTCAAACAAGATGCAAAATAATCATTTAATTAAACCAATTTTTAGATATGAAAAAAATTTAATAGCTCAAAATAAATTAATTAGGAATGCATTTTTAGATATGGAATTTATTTAAGAGAAAAAATAACATAATTTGGAATGCATATATACTTATGATAAATTACCTCATTTACTATAAAAAAGGAGTTTACCAACTAGACTATAGATGTTTGACCTAGTATACCCTGCATATAGACATGTGTACAAATGAAGGTTTAGGTTGCTAAACAAATAAGAATATGACTAATTATAGAAATTAACGTATATTTTAGGGAATCTTAAAGATAGAACTTAATGTTAGTAAATTCTAATAAATGTTATAAGAGAATCTATGATTATACATTATGCACTAAGTAAAGTAAAAAAGAAGGTTTAATCTAAATAGTTACTTCAATTGAATTATTCAATATGAATTATTTTCTTGATACTACTTGATTTTTAGTAGCACGCAATAATAAAAACTTAAAGGGAATTAGATATATTTTATTTTATTTGACTTATGATATATTGATCTAACAATAACAAATGGATAAGTTCTAAATTAAAATTAAATAAATGGTTGAAATTCTAACTATTAAGTAATATTGAAAAATGGGAGTGGCATTGGGGTTTTGAAATCTTCTGAACCAGACGGTGATGGAGATGGTGAGCTAGATCTAGATGGGGATGCTGCATTTTTTTTTTTCTGATGGGGATCATTAGTTGGGTTCCTCCTTGTTGGATGTTGAAGAAAATCTCATTTTTTCCTCAGCCTTTTCTGGTTTGTTGGTGGTGTAGCTATGTTTGCTTCTGCCACCTTTCTTCCTTTTTCCCCTTCTTGGGATTGTTGGGACTACCTAAGCCTATTTGTGACTCTTGGGCGTGTGTTGTATGGGCCTATGGTGGTGTTTTATGTCTGCTATGGTGCTATTTGGTGGTTGTTTGGTGCTTTGGCCTACCTGGGGCTCTTTTTTGTGGTTTAAACTTTCTCTCTACCCATCGCGAGCTGGATTTATTTACCTATGGGGGTTGTTCTATTGGCATCAGGTGTGTGGGGAAGGCTTTTGTTCCCTTGCCAACATGCTACCTATCTGGTGGTTTGTGTTGGTGTTCATGCCTCTTCTTGGCTTGGATGCATATCTCTATTGGGTAGGGTTTCAGTGCCCTTTCTACATTCTTATGGTTCTAATTTCTTCATTGGCACTCATAGGTGGTCTGATGGTTCTTGCTTCTACCTATTTTTGCTAAGTGAAGTGGTGTTTTATTATACTTCTTGTAGATCTCTACGATGGATTATCTATTTGGGATCTCTTGGCCCTTGTTTTACCTTAGACCCTATTCCCTGGGGGACCTTTTGGCTACTATGGGAGACTCCATCTTGTCTCTTACCAAGTCTTTTTTAGAAGGTTGTTTATCTTTCAGTATTTATGTTTGTTTGCTCTGTGGAGGCTTATTTTTCTCCATGTTCAATGGTTATTGTGGATGCAAGGGTCTTGCCATGTTTCTTTGATAGTTCTGGATTATTTTCCATTGGTGGAGGAGTTTTTCTTGTGCTCTTCTTGACACAACTAGTGTGAGGTTGTGGGTTATACGATTATTTGCTAGGCCTTGGTGGCTCTTGGTGTTTTTAAGTTATGGTGGCTATCTCTACTACCTTGTTTGGGGATTTTTGTAGATATGTGTTGTTGATCTTCATCTCCACATGGGTGCTCTCTTGTCCCTGTGTTAGATCTTGGCCTTGGCCAACCCGGTGTTTGGTTGCTCCTTTTAGGGTTGATGTTGTTCTTCCCTTTTGTGTTGGTGTTTGAAACCTTTGATGGGCTTTGGAGGGTTTGGATTCTTCGAGGTGAGCTTCTACTTTCCTCCCTTAGACTTGTGGGTGTTTTTGAATCTTCTTCCCTAGCATTCTATCTGGATTCCCCTTTTGAGGTGGGGTTGTCTCCTATTGAGATGGAGACTATTCTTGTCAGCTTGGCTTGGGTATTTCCTCCTTCTCAACTTCTCCTTTGTTGTCAAAGCTACATTGGTTGCTTGGGGTTTTCTACCTCAACTCATAATTCTTTTCTCTCCTATTGAGTTGGAGAGTTATTGGTGGAATTTAGTGGGTTGGCCTTCCCTGGCTCTCTATTGGGGGGCATTTTCTGAGTTGGTTCTTTTGCTACTACAGCTTCTATTTCTTTGTAGTTGGTCTCTATTTCTTGGTTTCATGCTCCAGGCAAAAGCACAACTTGTTACTAGTTCTATGATCCACTCAAAAGCATTATTTGAGGATTGTTCTTTCTTAGATCACTTCTTGTGAGTCTTGTTTTCTGGTGTCTTACTTTCCATGAGACCTACCTTATGGTTGTTCTATTATGGGTACTGACCCTTCCATTTTTAATCTAATCAAAACTATTAAGTAATACTTTTTTATGAACATTAAATAACTTAATATAGTTAATTATTATCATTCATTACATGATAAGTTGGATTATAGGGAGGATCGCATTTTCATGTATTTATGATTTTTGATTCTATTAAGAGGTTGGATATGCATGACTATTATTTATACTAAAGAGCTAAGACCTAAGAATAATCTTACTTCCCATATTAGTTAGTAGTAGCATATGTATAGATTGTGATTTTTCAATTCTCAAAATTAGGATGGTTGATCCAAAATTTTAAAGTTTCAAGTTAGAACATGTTAAAACTAACCAACCATCTAGTCAAAGGGGATCCTATGATGATATAGGTAGTAGCTAATTTTCATACAAAATAGCATGCCTAGTAAATCATGTCATGATTCTAACATACAATAGCCTGTCATTGCCATATTCTCCATACAAAATTATATTGATGATAGGACCCATAATAGGTGCTAACTTTAATGTTTGTAGATCACCATTTTCCATCACGAAGAAGCACCATATATGGTCACTTTTTTGCCATTTTATTTGTGTTATCATGATAAGAACCACATTTAGTAAAAAATGTCAAAGATATTTAGCTTTCAAGAATTGTCATGATTTATTATATTTTAAAAAATTATATAAAATTGAAGACAAATCCAATGCTAACTTCATAAGGGAGAATTGCAAATGATTGAAATCCAGAAATTAGTTGTAGTTGACCATAATTCATCTAGGTGGGTTTATCTACTCTATGTCAATGTGCATTGTCTAAATGTTTTGTTGAAACCATGACGAAAAAGTGTTTACATTATGTGAAAATATTAATTATGGCATGTCCTATGTCATTCTTTCTACCTCATTCCATGTATTTTTCAAACCACTTTAACCCTGTCATGTTACATTTTAAGTTTTTGGTAAATATTTTTTATTTAATATTGCCAAGGCAAGTGTTTACCTATGGCTTCCATGATATTATTTTAAGAAATCCCTTAATGGCTCTCACGGCGCCCTTTGAGTCTTCATTAGGCCCTTTGTATAACCCATCAATATAATTTCTTACTTGAAAAATTATGGACATTTCATTTAATTTTTTAATGGAATCCTCTTATAAAACCTCATATGAATTTTGATTTGTTATCAAATATAAATTTAAGAAATTTGAATAGGTATTTTTCTAATTTTATTAGAAATATATTTAATTGTGATGATTTTCCATAAAATAAAATAAAAATTAATTAGATTTGTATAACCCATCAAATTAATCACTTATTTTATTTTTTAATCAAAATCAAACAATACTTGTGGACATCCATCCTCTTTTCCTGTAACGAACACTGATTTCTCCTCTGTAAACATATTAAACTTCTCTAACAAAACACCATAATTTTTTTATAAATAATTAAAAACATCACGATGGTTCTTAAGAAATGCATATAAAATTCAAATATACTATGCAATTTTCTGATACGTAATAATAAGTGAGTGGACTTTTATTGAGCATGACATGGAATCAAACTAAAGTTTGGAAACCCTTCAATCTTTACAGACGCGGCAGAGATTTGAAACAGCATTGGCGGTGGGCCAGAACTAGAGAAGGTGCTTAATAAATTCGCGTACGTAACTCTCTTGGATTTTCCTCCTTCCCAAACAAGCTTTCTCTCATCTTCTCCATATTCTGCGCCAAACGCTGGCCTTCGTCTCCCACCATAACTTTCCTCACACATCTGCTGATTTCTTCCGCTCTGAAACTCCCATTTTCTTCCCTGCCAACCTCCATGCCAACTTGGAGCTCCTCGGCCACAAGCCGGGCGTCGAGTCCCTGAACAATTTGCATTGGCAGGGCTATTATCTTCACGCCGAACCTCAGAGCTTCCAACACAGAGCTCCACCCGCAGTGGCTCACAAATCCTCCCGTCGAAGGATGGAAAAGAATCTGCTGCTGCGGGGCCCACTTGTAGTACACCCCACCCCTCTCGCGCGTGCGTTCCTCAAACCCCTCCGGCAGTAACGCCCTCGCTCTGTCTTCTGCTGATGAGGTGGAATCGTCTTTGTAGCGAGGGGAGCGCAGAACCCACATAAATGGGACATGGCTGCTCTCCAGTCCCTTTGCCAATTCAGCAACCTGCTCCTTTGACAGAAAGCACTCGCTTCCAAACGACACATAAACTATGGAAGCGGGCGGGTGATTGTCCAGCCATCGCAGGCACTCATTCTGTTCGTCGGCCGGGATTGAGGTGGTCTCCGGTAGAAGAAGACCGACCGGAACCACCCGCTTTTTGTGCGCCGCCTCCATATAATGAATATACTTGCTTTCTAATTCAAAGCTTGATCTGACGACCATAAGCTTACACGCCTCCATAGATTTAGAAAGCCGATCTATAACTGTCAGGCGTTCTCCGCCGCGGCCGTTATACCCACCTAACCTTTTCCTCGCTTCGTATGGTTTGTAAGCTATGACAGACGATGGATAACCCGGCGGTGGCGCGCATAAATCCTCAACGGTAGTTTCTCCAGCCTTGATTCTGCTTGGCACTGACACGTAGCCTTGAGCCGTGGCACTGAAGATGCAGAAATAAACGGCCGGGATACCAAACTTGGCGGCTACCGTGGCGGCCCAGTGCTGAGAAAAATCGTGAATTATACAGTTCGGTTGAATCCGCCGCAGAAGGTGGTCAAAGGGTTTCTCGAGGCCGTCGAGAGCTATCATCAACAGATCTACCATTTCGATGGGAATATCAGCGGTGTTGTCGGCAGCGGGAGGCAGACCCTCCACAGAGGGCAGCGGCAGCTGCTCCATATTGATTTTGCCTACCCACTTTTCATGTAGCGAGGACTTTATCTTTGAAATATTGCCCGAGGTTGAGAGAAAAGAGATCCTCAACCCCTGATCTGCAAGTCTCTTGGACAATTCCAGAAAAGGAGAGATGTGTCCCTGCCCCAGCCATGGAAACACCAATACATGAAGGGTTCTCTCCTCCATTTTAAGTAATCCGCTGAGAAGCCTTTGGACTAACGAAATAGTTGTGATTATGGTTTCAAGTTGCAACTCTTACACGTACATAAGAGGTGTCAACGACGCTGCTCATGAAGCTGTATTGCCAGCATCAACTGGAATCAGCCTCGAGAGGCAACAGAAGAGACGCGAAAACCTACTAATTTGAGGCTGGTAGTAGCGTCACTAAGATGCGCAGTCTGTGGTTAATAGGATCGACCGTACGCCCTTGTGTGGAAGATAGCAATCCCCGTTGGAGATTTTAGAGTAAGGGCTTGGATGATATCAATCCCCAGTTCAAGATTTTAGTGTTAGTGTTCATTTAGGGTACGTCTCCATGTGGCCGCTTAGCTTTTTTTGGCATGGGAACACTTCAGTCGTTTAAACTGTTTAAATTTAAGTAGAAAACCTGTTTAAGCAGTGCATGGGGACAAGAGGTTAAAGACAAAAAGTGGGACACACATTGTTGCATGGTACTAGTGCAGAAAACATGCTTAAGCAGCTTCATGGGACAAGAGGTTAAAGACAAAAAGCGGGACACACTATTGTTGGATGATATGTAGTACATCCTTTATAATTATGATACTTTCATCTTATAAACGTGGAGGAACTAGGGATGCCATTCTCAAATTATTGTGAGCATATTTAAGTGATTATTTTCATTTAATATCGTTTAACTCAAGAAAACAAAGAAACTAAAAAAACATTAAATTATAATTGAAATATAGAACTTCTAAAATTTATATGGTGGGGTTACTTTCAAACTATATTTTATTTCATTTATGTTACTATACATATATGTTTTAACATCCTTTAATTTTTTACATGTTCTTATTTACTATTATCTTACTTTCTTATGTTGTCATGTCTATTATTTGATACCACATGTTTGTATTGGAACTAATTGTGTCCATACTTTTACATAAATATCAATGTTAATATCAAAATACAAATGGCTATGTGGTACTTTCAATGGTCAGCCATCATGTCTACTTCTAGTGAGGTGACCCTTGAAATGAGAATTATACTCTAAATGATTAATAGATTCTTGCATAAATGTACTAACAAATAAATTAGAACATTTGTGTAGTATAAGAATGAACTACAACCTATGTATGCATATTTGATATAAAGTTAAACTAGCAATCGCACCTTGGTGTGCAATGGGTACGCCAAAGAGTTGTGGAAGGTCAATTACGGAAAAATTGGGTCTATTTTTTGGAAACATTTTGTAATACATGAGGTCAATTGGCAAGCCATTTAGAAAATGATGTTGTTTATGCAACAAAGGTCTCAATGGAGAAGTGATGGCTTCAAATCAACTATGCATCCTTTTATAGGGATCCAAACATGATTGAAACAAAGCCTCTAAATGAGGAAGATAAACTCTATTGTCAACAGGCGTATGTTATGTTGCAATAGAGAGAGAGGGAGAGATACAGATAGAAAAAGGTCGAGATAGAGGGCGGAAGAGAGAGGGGGGGTAAGGAGATAGGAAAAAATAGAGTGAGACTTAAATAACAAAGAGAGAGGACTTGAGAAAGAGAGGGATATACAAAGAGGAGAGAGGTAGAGAGAGAGAGACAAGAGAGATAAATGAAAATAGATATTGAGAGAAGAGAGTTTAATAGTCAAAATTGCATCGATAACATCTAAAGAAATCTCCTTCCATTATGTTGTGATAGATGCCATACCCTATAATAGAGCTCCTATACCAACATTTGCAACTACAACATTTGATGTCATTCACAATTGTACTAATTGAGAAGGTGGAATTTCTATAAGAGAGAGGGCCAAGGGAAGGGAACACTTGAAAATTTCATAAGACATATCATTTTTCATTGAATATGTAATAAGTTATAACATGTTTGTTGGTTTGAATCCATTGTGATTGACCCACTATATATTTTTTTCACTTCTCTTGTTTACACTGTTTTTATACTCTTGGGGGTCTTAAATAACATTATGCCATTATTTTCCTTATACCCATTCTCATCCATGCAGTGCTAGAGAAGTGATGCAAGACAATGAGAGCTTTCCCATCCATTCATAAAAATATTGCACAAAGGAGACATTGGATTCGGTGAGGCGTAGTTGGTAGGCACAATGCAAAGATCACGCTTAAAGTCCGCGTGAATGAAGCCTTTCACTTTTGTATAGACCTAAAAGGCTAAAAAACCCAATCATGCGGATGTCAGATCATTAACTCTTTGACAGCGAATATCTCTCTCCATCAGAGCTGACGTACATATAGAACTGTAAAGCAAATGCAAGAACTTAACAATGATACCCTTTTTCGCAAATATGTTCAACCTTAGACTTGCTGGTTTGTATTTTCCTCTGTAGTTCTGACTGTATTTACTGGGAGTTGAGCCGGCCGTCCTTAAAAACAGTGATAAATGTATTAACCAGCTGGAGAAAGAAATCCCAACATCGGATTCGACATATGTGAATTGAAAGGATGTGTAAGAAGACAGTTTCAGTGAGTCATTGAGTACAGTGGTGGAGAAATATCAACCACGAACATTGCAAATCTAAAGTAATAGTTATGACTTTTTTGAACCTTGTTAATTCTGAAATGAAAGTGATCAAATCACAATACTCTAATAGTTAATTATGATACATAAATCTACGAATCTTCAAAAAAAATTACTTACACAAGATGTAATGTATAACAAGAAAAACATGTTGGAGAATCTTGCAATTATGTGACTGCAAATTCTCTCATAAATGCCACTGCTTAAATAGGCCATGTATTTCAAAGTTCTTTAGTTTCACACTCTCTGAAAGGATGATTCAATGGGATGGAGTATATTTCCTTAGCAGGGAATAAGAATCCACATTGATGTCAACTTCAGCATTAAGTAACTTAAAAAACAGTTGTTGCAGGAGCAGGACGATTTCATTCTACAGTAGTTGATTCAGCACAATTGAGAAACTATATGTCAATTGAATGCAAAGGAGCTTCCATGGAAGGTCTATTACACAGGCATTGCTCTATTTGCAGAGTGATCAAGTCAGTTAGTGGGTCACAGATTACAGAAATTGTTCTTTATAAAGAATGGTCCAACTTTAGGAAATTAATTTTTAAGCATTGGGTAAGTAGATATTACTAATGTCTTTGTAGGTTGGTTGACTGCAACACTCACAGAAGTCATTGTCAAAAGTCATCTAAGAGAAGATGTATCGAATGGCTGCCAAAGAGATAGGCTAGTTAAAATTGCAGTTCAGGTTCATTTACAAGTTGACCTTCAGTTAGCCACAAAATCATACGGCATTATGAATTAAAGGGTCATGTTAGTGAGACACTAGCATTAATGAAGTGCAATGTATCTAATGGATGTTGATTACCTGGAGCTCTTATCTAAGGGGGATTGCCATAGAATTAGATTACTGATTCTGATGTGGATTGTGGAGGCTGTTAAGTTGAAATTCTAACCTAGAGATGCTAAAGCTAATTGTTTGGAAGTGCGTTGTAGCTACTAGTCAACTTGTGACAATTTATAAATTGAAAAGTATTGAAATGAATGAAAATGAGAATAAGGCTTGCGGAGTCAAAAATATACTTTATTTGGGGCGGGGGCCCTAGTTTGGTTGGCTAAATTTTTCCTGTTGTAGGAGGTTGGTCACAAAGTCTAGTCTCCCACACCCTCGTGGTACCGGAGGGCATGTCGCGCCAACGCTGTCGGTCACATTAAAAAGTTTACCAGGCGCACTGCAATTTATAGGGGGTCATGCTACCTGATTCCTGCAGTCTAAAAAAATTAAAAATACTTTATTCTTTGTATTCCTTGTACAAGCTGAAATTTTACATTAGCGAAAAGAAATCTTTCATCTCATATGTGGTTCTTCTATCCATTAGCTATCACTTCTTTGTGTTCCTTGGTTTTGCAATATGAGAGTGAATTCTTAAAAAGCGGAAACTACTTGAAACCCTTTCTATGAACAGAGTACACTTCTAACAGCCATACCTTTAAGATAGCAAATGTGAAACATTTTTTTGAGAAATTATGTATGATAGAAAAATGCAAAGGAAAATGCCCATATGTTCTAGAGAGCTTCATTAATTCAAAGTTTTTGAGAGCATCCCTATAAAATCCATATTGTGCATATCCTGCAATCATTGCATTCCATGAGATGCCATCTCTTTGGGGAATTTTTGTCAAACAGTTCGCGTGCCTTTTCTATGCTTCCACATTTTGCATACATGTCCACCAAGGTAGTTGCAACTGCAAGATTTTGATAAAATTCCTCTAGATGCCCATAGCTTGTTCCAATGCTCCTATTTTGGCACAGATAGGGAGAATGCTGGCAAAGGTTGTAGGAGTCTGGCTTGACACCTACCAATTGCATTTGCTTGAAAGTTTCTAAATATTTTAAAAAAAATCCATTTTGTGCATATCCTGCATTCATTGCATTCCATGAGATAACCTCTCTATGAGGCATTCTGTCAAATAGTTCACGTGCCTTTTCTATGCTTCCACATTTTTCATACATGTCTACCAAAATCCTCCTTCCATGATGCTTTGATGGATGTAGAGAGTGGGCAAGAGTGAGATATAAAGGAGTTGATATAAATAAGTGAAGCACAGATCAAAGCTCTACACAAGCCTGACTCTTGGATACAATACAGTCTTTTTGAATGTTGTAAGGATTATATGGTATGCAGGCTCTACAATGTGGGTCAAGGTGGTGCCAGAGTCAATGATAGTTCCCCCATTTCCCTGAACATCAATACTCCAAACCCTGGGAAGGATGGGAAGAAGAACCCCTTCAACAAAAACTTGGTTAATCCCAACATAGTAAAAGGTCTCTGCAAATTTGTTCCTTTGAAAAGTAGTGTAGCTCATAGATTTCTTCAACGAACACCTCAAAGGTATCTGCCCCAATAGAAGATAACTTGTCTGTTGGGGAGAAATATAACTTATAGGTTGTGGAATTTGGCTTTACACCTGCCAATTGCATTTGCTTGAAAGTTTCTAAACCCTTTTCAACACATCCATTTTGTACATATCCTGCACAATCATTGCAGTCGATGAGATGAAATCTTTATCAAAACTTCAAGTATTCTGTTAAACAGTTTGCGTGCCTTATTAATGCTTCCACTTTTTGCATGCATGTCTACTAGGCTAGTTGTGACTATAATATTTGACAAAGTTCCTCCATCCTTTATGCTTCAATGGATGTCCATACTGTTCCAAAGCTCCCATTTTGGCATGGGGAGGGAGGATGCTAGCAAAGGTTGCAGAATTTGACTTTAAACCTAACAATTGCATTTGCTTGGAAATTTCTAAAGCCTTTTCAACAAATAAGCATCACCATGAGACTACAACATGAATCTTTTCTATCTGCTCCACCATCCAGTACTTGTCTATATTTGTTTTGCAACAAATTGGGTAGAGGCATGTGCAACCCATCTCATCCACAATCGAGAGTGCCATTGAAGAAGAGAGACATAATAAGCATCAAACCTTTACACGATTTACGAGTTGGCTGGGGTGAGACCTAAGTGGAGATCCAAACCACTATCTGAATGAGACCGATGGGATTGTCTGGTTTCGACCTTGGAACCTCCAGATTGAATAAATTTGGGCCCTAATTTAGACATTGATTCAAATTAGTGTTGTAGAGGCATTGCCTAAGCCTGAAAATATCTACTCTTTAGGACGGGCTGTGCTGCTAGCAAAGGTGAGAAGGGGTAGTGTTTGCAGATAAAATGCACTGTTTGGAAATACTGGTGAGCGACAACATTTAAGGCAGCCAAAAAATAGAGGAAACAAAACCAGATGAAACAGATTCAATCGCGAGGGGTGTCACATAATAGTGCTTTACAATTCCCCGAGAGGAATGAATTTTAGTTTAAATCACATATTTTTAGAAAAATATATGATTTAATCCTTAAAAAGTTCCATTTTAAGGATTCCAATTGAAGAGGTTTTGATCAAATCACCTTAGATCAAACCCCCTTGGATAGAACCTCGCTATTTTAAACCATACCTATAAATGCGTCTCCTTTACACCTATCAAAATGCTGATAAAAAATCACTTTTCATTTAGATTTTGGGGGATCAAATGAATTCATTTAAAATTTATTTCAAATGATTATGGTATTCCTCAGAACAAGCTATCCAATGAATATAATTTTAATATGTTTTGGTTTTGTTATGTATTTGTTTTTTAAGTTTTATTAAACATAGGTTTTTCATCTAAAATGAATTTCTTTGTTCTTCACATATGGAAAAATAGAAGATTATCAAAAAAAAAATTGAAAAATATGAGTGCACTAGATATTGAAGTCCTTGATCCAACAAAAAAAGTAAAATAAAATTTTGACATATACAAAAAAGTTACGCGTTATACAGTCTGTATCTGGGAATTGTAATTTGTTTAACTTTGAAACTTGATTAAGGAAAAAATATTCAATAAAAAACTATCTAACCAAGTGGAAGCACTAGATATCAGAGTTACAAATCTAAAATTGAAAGAATTAGAATTTTATCCTTCAAAAAAAAAAAGTTATGTTATACGGCATGTACAATTTTTAAAAATGTTGTTTTCTCTAAAAATCTATTTTCATGGGAGATGGAAAAGAAGTGCAATTTGATTCCAAAAATTTTGAAAAAAATATTTTAGAATCACACAAAATTTGATGAGACTCTAGTTTGCACCATCTTCAAATTCCTCACAATTTAGCCACCATAGGTGCCCGAATGTGAAGATTTAGTTAAAAATAATAATTTCAGTTGTCCAAATTTGGCCAAAATTGTAAACCACTATTATGGGATCACCAAAGACCATACCACTATTGATCGCCCTTAATTTTAGATTGGTCTTCTTCAAATAGGAAACGCCATAAAATATACATAAATTATTTCTACTATTCAATATTATTGAGTGAAGCATGTATATATACGTGCATTGCGCTTGAACCAGGAATATCAATTATTAACTAGGAAATATGATAATTTTAAATTATCTTGTAGAGGTTTAGGATTTCATGAATATAACTTAAATTTTACAATATATATTAACTTAAATTTAAATTATACTTGTGTAGCTCTAGGATCTCAATATTATATCTACCAAAATTGATATACATGGACTCATTTATAGTTACACTATGCACAATTACCTCTAATTTTTTCAAAGATCTCTCATCCAACAATTATAAAAAAATGATGTATGTAAAGGACTATGAATGTGAGAGGGCATGTAATCTAAAGAAATTAGCTCTAATGAAAGTCACACCCTAACCAAATTGCTCCAATGTGACATGCATGGAATGTTAAGTGGTAATTATATATTTTCTAAACATCATGACTGATAACCACCAAAGCATGATCTACATTAGTCTACATGTATAGGTCAGGAAGGTACTAGGGCTCTTTAACTCAATGATGGTGTGGTCCAAATATCCACTAACATCTAAGACAAGGATCCCCAAATATAATAATATCATTCTATATACCATTATCAAATCCTTTAAAATAAATTATGTTGAATCATGTATATGAACATCATAATTAATAATGTTGCTATTGGCATAGTGTGATGGTTAAATTGTAGTGTTGTAGTTCTTGTCATCAAGATTCAAACCTCAACAAGGTGTTATCGTTGAGTGTTTATGTTGGGGATGAGGTTGCATGTTTGTGGCCTCATCAGTTCATAGCTCCTGGTGAAAAGCATTTACCCTTTTAAAAAAATGTCATAATTAATAAAATCATGATCATTTGGAGATGGAAAGGGTGCAACATGATATGGATCACACTACAATGATGCTATTCTTAGAAGTTTGGAGATGTTGGAAGCTTGAGTTGTTTATGAGTTGCTTGGGTGTTGTCATTGATGTCAATCCCTTGTATAAAGAAAGTGTTGGAATGCTACTGGTATTGATGATGTGTCTAGAATTGTTGGTATTGATGTCAACATATGTTAGTGTTGTCATTGATATCCTACTTTAATATAGTCATCGAGGTTGTTGGCCTGACTTGTGTTTGGGGAGATTGTTGTAGTTGGAAAGTGTTACATGTTGCAGATGTTGTAGATGTGTTGCAAATATGTTACTAATGTTGTTGATGAAGTTGATTCACTTGGTTTCCAAGTTCTTTTGAGAAATTTTGAATAAAAAAGAGTTCAATGTGATAGAGTAGAGTTTAGTGTTTTGCTCCGCATTTCTTCATGATTGAAGCTATGCTCATGTGGTTTGGACCTGGTGATCAAAGGTGTTCAAAGGTGTCATATATAAAGTTTAAGGTTCTATACCACACTAAATTAGATGTGTTTGGTAGTATGTCTATCTAATGAAATAGGGTGTCTAGGAGAAATGAGATTGCCCCATATTTCTTAGTAGTGAAGGTTTTGGTGTTGCAGATATGGAAAAATGCACATATCATTTGTATCTACCTTTCCTTGAATATTTAGGCATTGAGTTGTTCCACAAAGTTGTCTGGTGTGTTAGATGTTTGTGCCAGTATGTCTGGTTGCATAGAATAAAGGTGTTCTTGAGTCTTGAGTGGTTGCAGTAGTTGTGGTGAATATTTTGATGATGTGGAATATTCAAAGATGTTTTGGAATATTACATTGTTTGTTCCATAACTTGGAGAGGTGTGCTTTTGGTCACTTATTAGTGTTAGTGCAAGTTTGGATGACCTAGTGTGTTAGCATTAATTGCAAAGGATAATTTTTGTTTGAGGAAGTGTTGAGAAGTGTGTCAATGTAGATTTAAGTCCTAGCTAAGTAGTAGCATGGTCTACCTTCACTTATTTCCTTGAAAAAAGTGTTTGGTTCTGACCTATTTGATGTTACACAATTGAGGTGCATATGTTTCCTTCAGGCTGACCTAATTGAGATTATTTTAGGTCATGGAAGGTATAAATGCAAGGAGAATTATTGTGTGGATTAAGTGCAGAGAGTGAGATGTGAAAGATGCAAATGTGATCAAGTGTGATGATCTAAGTGTGAGCCTTAATTCTTATGATTTCCATATGCAGTGAGAAGAATGTGTCTATATTCTGTTTGTTTTGTTGGAAAATGTGCCTCAAGCTTACTGACATGAAACTCCTAAAAGAGAAAATTTGGCGAGACCCTCTGGAAGTCTTACCGACTAGTAGTTGTATTCAAAGTTTAATGTCGTTGAGACTTTGGTTCTGTCTTGCCAATGAGAATTTTTGGCAAGACATGTCTATCGCTGTGAGTTTCCCATCTCATTCTAGTTGGTTATCGGGGAGACTCTTGGCGACGAGTGGCATCGGGGAAAGGTATTAACCTTCAGAGTGACTCATTCCGATAGTGCTAGTATCGCTGATGGGTTGGCTCCTGGTGATCATTGGGGAGACTCTTGGCTAATAGGTTTGCAGTTGGTATGAACTCTTGTCGAGAGTGCTAGTCTTGTCGATGGATTTGTTTATGAACTGCTGATGAATCTCCATGCGATGAACTTTGGTGTAACCTCTTGCTGATGGTGTTGCTCTTGCCGATAGACTGGTCAGAGTAATATGAACTATCAGGTATGCCTTCAGTGTAATCTCCTACCGATGATTGTTGGTCTCACCAATAGACAGGTGCTTTCGGTGAGAACTCTTGCCAATGGTTTTCCTCTCGCTGATGGGTATGAACATCAGTATGACATAAAGGTTCTATAAGACTCTTAGCGATAGCGAAACTCTTGTCGATAGATCTGCACAAGCTGGAATTGTGTTCGGTATGATGTCTCGCCGATAGCGGTGGTCTTGCCGATGGTTCTGTGATCGAGCATTGTGGCATCAGAAAGACATGACCTAGTGTCTCACCGACATGCGATTCTGTTTGAGCTTCTTTGACCAAATGACTATCCTACATGGTCTGTTTTGGACCAATCAAAGAAGCGGAATGTGAACCATTAGTAGTTGGACTATTGTGACTGTTCCTGTGAGGGAGATGAATAGAATCTAAGAGAATGGATTACTCTCTGGAAATGGAAGATGACGATGAACAATGTGAGATAACAAAGTGTTGCTCGATTGAACACAAATTGATCTGAGTGAATTTATTGTATGTTTTTTGAGAGCTATTCTATACAAGATTGATCAGTGAATATTTCTACTGTAAATTGACATTAGAAAGTGAAGTCTATACTATGTATGTAATTTTGTTTACTGTAATACAAAGAGGCTTTTCTTGGTGTGGTGGGTTTTTCTCCCATAAGGGTTTTCCCACATAAATCTGGTGTCCAATTGTGTATGTTCATTTCTTTGTTTTGTTATTTCTTTCAAGTGTATCTTAATGAACTGTAATTGTAAAATTTAAAGTCATATTTGCATTCTTCCCTCAGGTTTTGACATTAGGAGAGTTTGTTTCGTACCTAAGCTTTCCTTACAAGTGGTATCAGAGCATGGCCATTTGTGTTATCCTTGTGGGTATGTTGGGTTTTTTGAGTCAATTATGTTCAGTGGGAGTCTTGTAGAAGTCTGGTAATTCAAATTACAAATTAAGATTGCAAGCACATTAGGAAAGATTGAAATTGAGAAATTCAATGGCAGTAATTTTGAGTTGTGGAAACACAAAATGGAAGATTTGTTGGTTGATCGTGATCTTTGGCTTGTTGTGTTTGAAACAAAGCCTACATGCATGAAGCAAGAGGATTGGGACCTTGCAAATCAAAAATCAAAGGGGCTGATAAGGCTCTATTTAGCAGACTCTGTTCTTCTAAATGTTCATGAAGAAAAGACAACATCCTCTTTGTGGAAAAGACTAGGAGCTATTTATCAGGGCAAGTCCTTGGTGAATAAGTTGTTCTTGAGGAAGAAGTTGTATTCTTTGAAAATGTAGGAAGGAGC
Source organism: Sequoia sempervirens (assembly GCA_007258455.2). Classification (NCBI taxonomy): domain Eukaryota; kingdom Viridiplantae; phylum Streptophyta; class Pinopsida; order Cupressales; family Cupressaceae; genus Sequoia; species Sequoia sempervirens. Next base: position 42,982,931 of record VDFB02373365.1, read on the forward strand.
ATTTGTTGTTGATCATTTGAATTTTAACATGTTGATTGCTTAGTTGGCATCTATGGGTGTAAAGATTGATGAAGAAAATCGTTGTATGCTACTGTTATGTTCTTTGCTAGATTCTTGGGATCACTTGGTGATGGCTATTGGGAGTACAACATCCACTTTTAAGATGAAATATGTTGTTGCTTCTTTGTTATCAGAAGAGATGAGAAGAAAATCTGCTGAGATGGTGAAGGAGGCTCTTGCTATTAGAGGCAGATCGAAAGAAAAAGGCAAGAAGAAGGACAAGAAGTCCAAATCCAAATCAGAAGGGAGATCAAAGTCTCCTAGTAAGAATTCCAAGGTAAAGTGTTGGAATTGTGGGCAACCTGGTCATGTACAAAAGGATTGCAAAGAGGAGAAAAAAAAGAAGTATTCTTCTGACAATGATTCTTCTCAGAGTGATGCAGATGCTTTCATTGCAGCCTTCGCAACTTAGGCATCAGATGATGTCTAGATGATTGATTATGGAGCATCTTTCCACATGACATCTCATAGAGACTGGTTCACTAAGTATGAAAAATACGATGGTGGAAGGGTGTATTTGGAAAGTGATTCATCTCTGGAAATAGTTGGTCATGGAAGATTCAAAATTTAATTCCCTAATGGAAGAGTGAAGAGAATCAATGATGTAATGCATATACCAGGTTTGGCTTGAAATTAATTTATGTTAGTAAGTTGAATGATGTTGGAGTGCAAGTCACGTTCTCTAAAAATGGTTGCAAGATGACTAGAGGCTCAATGGTGCTAGCAAAGGGTGCTCATATTGGTACCTTGTATAAGCTGGATGCACATGCTGTGTAATGCAATAGTGTCTCTATAAAGTCACAGAAGGCTACTCATGGAGAAAAAGAGGGAAAGTTCCTGATAGTGCAAACTCTATGGAAGTTAAACTTCCAGCAGAAAAGACTATGCTCTGGCATCATAGGCTTGGCCACATTGGATAAAAAGGTTTAAAAACCTTGAAGAATAAAAACCTGGTTGAAGGGCTTGACGGTTGTAACCTTGAATTCGAATTTTGTGAACATTATATATATGGTAAACAACACCGTGTTTCATTTTACTCCAGTCCTCACAAATCTTTTGGTTTACTTGATTACATACTATGATATCAAAATATTTAACCCTTTCTAAGCAATTAAAATGCAATGGAAAAACATAAAGAAACACCTCAAGATTAGCCTAAGAAATTTGTAAATGCAAAGAGGAAAAGTGTAAAATGATGCTAAATAGATATACCTCCCTTTTGCAACTAAAACTCCTTGGTTGGCCCTTGATTTTGATTTGATTTGTATGCTTCTTGATGGCTCTTGATATGGCTAAATGCAGCGCTTAACTATATGCTTGGATGCAAATGTAAATGGATGAACTTAATGGCTAGATGAGTGCACAAAATGGCAGCATTTAGTTGCAAATGGCTAAGTCCCCCCAAATGCCTTAGAGGATGGGGTATTTATAGAGAAACTTGAATTGTCTAGAGGATTCAATGGTTGGGATTTATCCAACAAGGCCAAAATGAAAGGTTAAGGTGAGTTGAGGACTCACAAGCCCTCACATTTTGACATGTGGAATGTGAAGTGGATAAAGGTAGGATGATGTGTAGGTGATGTGGAAGGGAGGTACATGATGTGGAGGAAGGACATGTACCTTGGAAGTACATTGGGAGATGAGAAGATTCTTTGGAAGAATAAATGTGAATTAAAAATTCACATACTTAGGAGAATCTAGTGGATAAGAGAGGGTCTCTAAAAAGGTGGGATTTTGTCACATGTGACTTGATGTGACAAGTCAAAGATTATAGAAGATGCATGGGAAAAGGGGATTCTAGAAGGAATAAAATGTGAATTAAAAATTCACATGGGGAAGAGGGGAACCTAGGGTGAATAAAAAGGAATTAAAAATTCATTGGGGGGTGGGGAGAGTTGACCAAGGTACTAATTAGGTTTAACTTATTAATAATTAGAGGATAATTAGGGGTTAATGGATTAGAAGCCAACTTGAAAAAGTTGGAGGATGTGACACATCCTAATCAAGGATTAGGCATGTGCACATCCTTAATAAATAGATTAGGAGATGGATTAAGATTAGATGAAAATGACATGTGAGGAATTCATTTGATGAAAAGAGGATTAAGGAGGGTAAGGTATTTAATTATTAAGTAAATACCTTAGGGATTTGAAAAAATTAAGGATATTAATTAAATTATAGTAATATTAATTTATTAACTTGGATAAGAGGTTGTTTAGATAAAAAGTGATAAATTTGGATAAATTAATTGTCCAAATTTGGATGTCTACATTTTGCCCCTCTTTGAGATAGTGTTATGAAGTAGCATCATTTCAAAGAATATTAAAACATAGAACCCAGAAGGGGATGGTTAGATTGGAAAAGATTATCCAGTCATTCAAAGGAGTGACTGGTAAGGAAAAAAAAGATGGGGGTGAAGATGAAGATTAGGGATTGAGGATGCCCCCTCGAGAGGACATGCGGGTCCAAGAGAACACGGGTGTGCTCTTGAAATGGATGAGATAATGCAAGGGGAGATGAAGAAGATGATGCAAAGTGATGGACAAGATAGGAGGATAAGGTGACAAGAGGTGGATGAAGCACAAATAGATTTGAGGACAAATATGAGGTTGCCTCAGTCAAGCTACAAGCGAAAATGGGTGGATGATGGATGGAGTGTCATCAATGAGGGAATGAGAGATCCCTAAACAACATGAGGATAGGGAAAGATACATCCCAAAACACCACTAAAAGATAGGGAAGAATACCTCCTGATGATGATGATGAAAGTGTTGTTGATGAGGGAATGATACATCCCAAAACAACACCGAAGGGATATGGAAGAATACAGCTGGATGATGATGATTATGATGAAGATGATTGGATCAAGGCTTGTAGCAAGATTGGGAACAAGACCAAGGATATGATTAGATGATTTAGGCCAAAGGGAATGGATGGGGGTTGGAAAAATAAGTGAGATGAGGATGAAAGATGAATGGATGGGGGGATTTTGATAGATGAGAGGATGGGGGATGCATGCAAGATGATAGAAATGAAATGCAATCCTAATGCAATTTGCCATCTTCAGAGCACTAATTTTTGCTATAGCATAAGACACCAAGTGCCAGGGTATGTGGAACCAAGGTGTATTAGTGTCTAATGCATGAAACAAACACAACAGATAAGAAGGCTATCCCAACACCCCAAAGTCATGAAGACCTTGGTCAGGCCAGGTATTGAGATAACCACAAGCACAAAAGGATGCCCCAGCCTAACACAAAACCACAAGGATCTTGGTGGGTACTATGTGGGACAACCAAGAAGACAAAAATAAAAATAAAAAAAGATCAAAATATGCCCCTATGTCGACTGATCAAAACACACCATAATATGATGGATCATGGTGGCCTTGACAAGTGATGATAGGGAGCTCAAATGATAAACAAAAGCCAAATGTATCAAAATATCGCAATCGAGTTCAAATGTCCTTTGCCATAGGATCAAAAGGGATGGATGGGGTTGATGAGGTCTGTTAGGAAGGATGCATCCTGTTGAGACCAAAGATTATGGATACTAAACTAAATGATCGATATGATGCAGGATATTCTGAACCGATTGGATCTGCTGATACAAGTGGATCTTGTTTGTTAAGAACCAGCTAGATAAGGGCATAGCTTGATTACATGACACAAGACATGAGACTGACACACCCTAAAGACCTAGGGGCTGATCAAAGATTAGCCTTGCCTACGTAAAAGCGCAGAGCCCTCGTAGTTCAATAAAAGGCTGACGACTGACCAAGATGGAGACCTTAATGGATGGTAAAGATAAGATGGACAAAAGGAGCAAAGTGGACAATGGCGATCGATGAGAGACGATAGATGATAGAGGAGCCCCGGGGGCTGATCAAGTGATCGACCTTGCCTACGTGAAAGCGCAGGGGCAACGTAATTCGACAAAAGACCAAAGATAAATGATGATGATAGGATGAGTGGAGGATGAGGATAGGATGAGTGGATAAAAAGATGACACCGATATGATGAGATAGGATAGACTGGTTGGATTGGATTGGATGATGGTGATCACATAAAGCTCAAGGATGGGATAGTTATCCAAATCATTAAAATGACTTGGGAGGATGATATTATAGATAGATGAGTGGGGAAAAGTGATAGGGGATTGGAAAGATGTGCAAGAGAAGCAGGAGGGATGACGATTAGATAAATGGAATTGGGTTGCATGGAGGGAGGCCTATAACTAGATACCAATGACAAGAGATTGTGAGATGGGATGAGATGGGATGAGGATAAAGATGGAAGAATAGGATAGAAATTAGGGATGGGGGATGGGAGGGATTTTTTGGATGGATAGGAATATAAGGATTGGGAGATGAAAGGGATGCTAGGATAGATAGATAGGAAGATAAGGATGGGGATGGAAGGATACTATGATAGATGGATGGGGAGATGGAAGGATAGCGGTGATAGATGATGTCTCCAAGGACTATATCACAAAGGAAGTAAATGCCCCCTCCTAGATATGTCATATATGATGAGGCATGAGGGATGGAAGACAAGTGGATGGAAAAAGGAGATAACTAGAGGAGGATAGGATGGGTGACCAAGGAATACAACAGAGCATGGATGAAGGGAATGTGTACCAAGAGGTGGCCAAAGCATGTATAGATAGGTGCTCCTATTTTGGTCAAGATCACAAGGAAAGGATGGACGGATGGGAATATAAATGGGATATGATGGTAGGATGCGGAAGATAGGTGGGATGGAGGGGATGAATGAAGAGGATGGATATACAGGAAGGCAGTGCATAGCTAAAGCATAGTGGATGAGAGGAATGCATATCAGGTAGTTTCCCCCAAGTGGAGATGGGAGATTTACGCAGACACATTTGCCAGTTTTCATCATGGTGGTTATCCAAGGTGCTTGTTTTCCAAGTTTTCACTATTGAATGAATTATTTCTCTTTACTATTTGATTTTTTTTTATTTTTTTTTATTTTTTATTTTTTTGACTTTTTTTGGCTTTTGATTTTTTTTTGACTTTTTCAGATTTGTAGATAGCAAGGGGATGACAATGGATAAGGATAGGGATGTTGATAAGGGGATTTATAAGACATGCGATAAAGATATGGATGAAGGACTCAAGCATCAAGTTCCATACGAGGTATTAAGAGCCCGTGTGTGAAGCGATTGTTGGATGTTAGTACAACCTTATTAGGATAAATGGATTATGCAAGAGGATGAATTAGAGGGATTTGAGAGGGGAAATACATGGGATAATGGATGGGATGCTGCAAAGGGTATGGATGGAATGATGGGGTGGATATGTGATGGGGAGATGTGTTCAGGACCAACATTGGCACATGTGGTGGTGGATGTGAAAAGATAAGAGGATGAATGGATGGAGAATGTGAGAATAATGGAGGAGATGGGATAGTGAATTTTGGGACATAAGGACCCAAAACAGACTTAGGAGATGAAAGGGGGGTATGATTAGCTTTTGGATTAGCAACTTTGGATGTTGTTACAGATTTTTCTTTTGAAACTATTTCATATTTTTTCTTTGGGATCCACATGTTTTTGATTTTTGCTTTAGGGGGCCTTTGTGGCCTACGGATTTGCTTTTGATTTTGGATTTGATTTTTCTTCTCTTCAACATGTCATTTAGAGGGGACATGAGGAGCTTGAGGTTCATGTGGATCTTTAGATTTAGGCATTTTTTCTTTGGCATCCAAAGTGCTTTTACTAGCAATGGGATGGGTGCGAGGAGATGGATGATGTGGAATGATGGAGATAGGATTTTGGGGATTATATGTGGATGGAGGATGTGCAGATATGTGCCTTTGTTGATCCTGACTAGGGGACATGCGAGAGGGATGTGTATGATGGATGAGATGGATGGGTGATGAATGGATGAAGGGATGAATAGGATGAGATGGAGGAGGTGATTTTAGGATATAGGGTCCCAGAATAGACGTAGGACCTGGAGGAAACATGGGCATGGTAGATGGAGGATTGGAGATGGTAGATGGAGGGATGTAAGGACCCAAAATGGATGGAGCAAATGAAGGAGGAATATGGACAGTTATTTTGAGGTGATACGATAGAGGAGGAGGGATGGTAGCATATGGTTTGGTGGAGCGATGGGAAGAGCTAACATATCTTTTGGAAAAGGCTCATTGAGGACGTCTAGAGGTTGTACCAACATCTTTAGAATGTGAGTCTTGGGAAATAGGTCCAAGACCTTGTATGCAGATTTGTTCTTTGACTTGGATGGGCTCCAAAATACCTTGCTCATGAAGGCCTAGACCTTTTCCTTGATAGTTCATTTTTTTCAGCATGTGATCCATGATAGGATTTGTGTTATTCTGAAAACATGATGCGAGTCCATTATTAGGTGGAGGATGATGGGTGTAACGCCAAATAAAAACTTTTGCACAATAGACAACAAAGAAGATCATTAGAAGCACACATGCATACAATACTAAAATCTAGAATGCAAATTCATTCATTAAGCAACAAAGAACATGGGGAAGTAAAAACATAATTAAAACTAGAACAATCTCACAAATTTTCAAAAGTATTTCCATGATTCATCTCGATTGACCTTCTCCATTTTGCTTGTGTAGTATAATTGCCCTCAGATTTTCAAGTTCGTGCAAGTATAGCCTAAGATAGTGATTAGCAAAATATCGAAGATTCAAGACAAAGTGCTTTCCAAAGTTACAAAATTCACGAGAGAGGTTGGAATGAAGAATGACAAATCAATTTATAGAAAATTGATTATTTGAATGACAGGTCAAGATTGAAAGATCAACGGACAGTTGAGATTGATTGATTAGACATGCATTCTGATAACTGATAGTGATGACATGAGTGATTCAAATTAGAAATAGAATTAAAGATTTAATAAATGATTTAATCTTCAGTTCGGCATTCGAAAACATTAGAAATATCTTTGCATGACAAAGATGAAGATTGATTATAACGACTCTCTATTCGAATGCACGCACAACACTTAATTAATTAAATAAGAATATTTAATTAATCCACATGTACACACAATTGAGTTAGAACTAGACGATTGACTGACTTGAGGAAGAGATTACTCGAGACAGCCACTCAGACATTAAATCAAAGGTTAATTTAGCGATTAAAATAGATGTCGAGTCGAGTAAAAGTGAATACTTAGATAACTCACATAATTATCTAAAATATAGAGGAATGCGTTAAAATAGAATTAATGAATTAAATAAGGCATTTAATTCAAGACCCGATATTCGAAGAATAATTAAATAAATAAGATTTATTTAATTAAATGATGAAGGGTTTTTAAATGAATAATTAAATAAATAATGAATTTATTTAATTATAGTTGAAATATGATAAAGAGTAAATTAGATAAGAATTTATTTAATTTGACAAGACGAATAAGGTTAATTAGTAACATAATTAAATAAAAAGCGTTTATTTAATTAATTAGATAGAATAAAGAAAAGTGTGAATTAATTAAATAATTAAGATTATTTAATTAATAGAAGAATTAATAGAAGATGAATTAATTAAATAATTGACATTATTTAATTAATAGAAGAATTAATGTTAAGATGAATAATTAAATAATTGACATTATTTAATCATGACCATGAAGAATACGAATTATGAAGAATATGGAAGTCGCAGGCCTAAACCAGATTTCGGTGTCTACATTTTCCCCTCTTTGATACAATGTCATTTAGGCGTTGTGTCAAAGAAAGTCGATAAAAATATGCCCCAGTCATGCTCCAGATTAAAACAGGTGAAGGTATGCCCCCTCGGGAAAATGGACAAATTTCTGAAATGTTCAGAAAAATTTGGAAATGCTCCCAATTAGTCCAGTAGATAGGCAGAAATGCAATGCAGTTGACAGAATTGGGTTCGAAAATGGGAGGGACGGGTACGGGATGATAGAAAATGGAAGTTTACATGGCTAGTAGGAAAGAAATGCCACTTAAGCCCTAGGTATATATTTGAATTGGGGTGAAAAACTATTCATTTGCACCCACCTAGCTTAGAGATTTGAAAATTTGCTCTGACTTTCAGCGACGATGTCTCCAGTTCCAGCCACCCATCATCGTGCATACAGGATCCGGACATACCAAAGACCAACCGGCACAGACCCCCTGGTATGGACCTAAAACTTGCCTTCTGAAAATTTTTTATTTGCGCGTTATTTAATGCATTTAATTCAATTTTTAGTTATGCGTCATTTTTCATTTTGCACCGCATGTGTATGCGTGAACAACGCATTTGACCACGAAAAGCCGCATTTGAAAGTTCACGCCGGTCATTTAGAATAGGCTTTAGCGAATAAATGCATCTGTTTATTTTTGTTACGCATTTGACATTTTGCAACGCATGTGCATATTAATAACCGCATTTTTTTATTTTGATACGCATTTGACATTTTGCAATGCATGTGCATATTAATAACCGCATTTGTTTATTTTGAAAAGTATTTGACATTTTGCAACGCATGTGCATATTAATAGCCGCATTTGTTTATTTTGATACGCATTTGATTTCCTAAAACGCATGTGCATAGTTTTAAGACGCATGTGATTAATATGAGCCGCATTTGCTTAAAAATGACGCATATGTAATTTGTGAACCGCATTTGTGGAAAAGCGACGCATGTGTAAAAGAATGACGTAGTTGCATTTTATGTTAAAACAGTCAGTTTGCATTAGAATAGATGATTTAGGCTAATATGAGGCATGTATAATGTTGTTACAGGTTGTATTAGACCCTATCTATACACGGGAGTCAAGACCCACGACATTTCGATTCAGAGACAACTTGCGGCCGGCCGAGCGACGAACTCTATTGCATTTGGGTTCGTTGCATGTGACTGATATGCCCCAGATTCGGACAAATCGGGGATTACTGACGGTGTTATGTGAGAGATGGCACTCGGAGACATCGTCCTTCCACCTACCGATGGGAGAGGCCACGGTGACCTTAGAGGATGTATATAGGATACTGAGACTGCCGATTAGAGGCACACGGGTAGTCTATGATACCTAGAGGGGTATAGCTGAGATGTGTAGATATTACCCCCATGCCGACGTTAGACAGCTAGGGGTTGATGACTATGAGATTAGGTGGCGGGTATTGGCTTAGAGGTATAGACAGTTAGACTGTCTAGTAGCAACCTTGATAGGCGGTATTGTACTGCCTGACCGCCGAGGTCATGGATTCCCTGTGGGATGGGGGGAGATGTTAGTGGGCATGCTCGAGCACTGAGTTGTATATTCCTAGGGTTCCTGTGTGCTAGGGATGTTGTACTTCCATTTGCATGACATTGCCTATAGAGAGGCATAGTCGATGAGCTGCGGTACCACGCTCCTAATGGTATGGGCATGGGAGCATATCGCTATATTCAGACCACCTGTTATAGTTGATGTACCTCATGGAGAACCATACGCCTTCCGTTATGTGGGGGCCACCACACAGCACCATATTAGGGACATAGACTATTTTAGACATGCCATAGACATGATGCAGGAGTTTACATGGAGACCGTACCTAGGGTGCGAGTAGTGGTTAGATGAGGATGAGCACCTGCCATTTTGTAGACAGACACAGTATCTGGTGGGACGGACAGTGTCCCATATGCACATTATAGAGTGACAGCTGCCGGACAGGGTATTGAGACAGTATGGAGAGGTATAAGATGTACCTCGAGGGAGAGTAGAGTTTGCTTGATCATCACGAGAGGTCTTGCTATGGGGGCCAAAGATTCTAGTCGCCACTGCAGAGGCAGATATTGATGGGCTACAGGCACTTCCCTGGAGATGGAGGGACGGAGCAGCAGATCCAGGGACCACTCCAGCTTATGAGCAGTGGTGGGCCGTACACAGGCCGATTCCCATGACAGATCCAGGGCAGCCATCACCGGTAGAGCGGTGTGGTACAGGTCCACGAGGCAGACAAGGCAGAGGAGGCCGAGGAGGCAGAGGAGGCCATGGTGATGGAGGGGATGATGGCAGAGGTGGTCAACGTGGAGGCAGGAGAGAGAGGCGTGGTCGACGGGTACAAGGACCAGCCTTGTCACCGATCCAAGAGGAGAGAGGAGGAGAGGAGGATGTGGCCATGCTAGATGTGGCCAGAGGTGGTGAGGAGAAGCAGCCGGCAGAGGCAGTTATTCCAAACATCCTAGACATCCCAACAAAGGTGGAGGTAGGTGCTAAGGAGGCAGGCAGAGAGGAGGGAGGTGTCGAGGAGGCAGTTGGAGAGGAGGCAGAGGTTGATGCCCTTGGGTTGCTAGGTGCCTACCAGGAGGATGATGATGAGGATGATGATCACGAGAGAGAGATCTGAGATCAGATCCTGGAGGAGATCGATGAGGAGGAGGATGGGAGAGATAGGGCCAGACAGGATGAGAGAGAGGTAGAGGATCCAGACATGGATACATTGTGAGCCCAGGTTGCCTCATTGGAGGATCAGATGAGAGTGTTGATGGCCGAGAGAGATGCATACAGGGTAGAGAGGGACAGAGCCTTGATGGACAGGGATCAGGCTATAGCCCGAAGGTAGGAGACTAAGCAGCGGTTCACAGAGCTCAGGTCATTATGCACAGGACCATTAGCAACATTTTCCAGAGAGTTGGTCAAAGCCGAAGAGAGGGAGAGATACTACTGGGACTTATATGAGGTAGAGGTTCCCCTAGAGAGACGGGCTCCCAGTTTTTCAGCGGCACACAGTAGCAGGTCCCAGACTAGGACCCACACACGGATGGTTAGCACAAAGGGGGTGGATCAGCCACATAGAGTAGGGCCCTATGATAAACCTCCCATAGCTCAGAGATCAGCAGGTTCCTAGCATCATTCTCCCACACACTCCCAACATGATGGCAGTGGCAGTTCAGGATAGAGATACTGCTTGAGATTATTTTGAGACATTGTATTTTGGTCTTATTGCCTGCGGGCTTCCATGTATTTGTGATACATTATGACATTGTGATGTGACACATTTGAGCATTATATATATATGATTTTGGCAGCGATTCTCATGATATGCATTTCTATGTATGGATTATGTAGTCTTTATTTATACATGTGATGTTTATATGATATGCCTATGTGATGGATGAGTATATGTATTTTATGCTTATATGTAATAATGTTGATCCTACATGATGCAGGGTTCTATATGATGTATGATCCTATATGATTATGAGATGCAATGTGATGTTATATGTATGATGCAGACGACATGTGTGTTATTGCAAATGTAATGTGATGCACGTATTTACAGTTGATTTGTACATGAAATGCTTATAATATGTATTGGTTTTTTAATGATTATTGTCTATGATGCCATGGTGAGTTAGATGTGAACTATGCTTATATGTATGAATGTTTCTAACATGTATGTTGATGCAGGATGATGTACACTATTTTGTGTCATAGGACTTCATCATAATGCAAGGAAGAAGAACTGTTAGTGTGGAAAGAAAGATCAACAAAGAATGAAAAGATGGACGATAAATGTTAGTATTAGGAATCTTCGATATTTTTCCGTATCACAAAAGTTATTGCACTTTATCATCATTGGGCGGGACTAATACAAATAGAGAAAAACACCATGATATGACATAGATCAAGGTGTGCAAGGTCATCCACTTGCTAATAACAGACAGTCGCAGACAAGGATTGTAACCAACTCATACCAAGGACACAAGTTGCCCCAGTCTTTTTGTCGAGACAAACCACAGACAACAAACAAAAGAAAAAGACAAGTCATGAGACGTCATTGCTCCTCTAAATCCTTCATGGGACATCCTTGAGGAAACTAGTAACATGACTCAAAATCAAATTTAAAAGACAGTCAACAAACAGTAGTCAAAGAAAATAGAATTCTGATACATCATTGCTTCTCTAAATCCTTCATGGGACATCCTTGAGAAAGCTAGTAACATAATTCCTAGTCATCAATTCAAGATAAATGATAAGATAAATAAACCATAGAGTCAAAAAGCCAGTAAAATATTCGCCAAAACTTGATCTTGTTTGTTTGATTTTTTGATTGATAGAGGGACCGATTAATAGAGCCTGATTGCAGGAGATACACATACCGGATAAGACTGTGAGTCTGGTTTCGATGTTATGACTATCTGTATAAGGCATGACAAAGCCTGGTTTCAGAAAGACATGTATCGTATAAGACGTTGAGTCAGATACCGTTGATGTGATAACCTGTGTAAGGCTATGTTTGATTGTTTGACCTTGTCGATTATGCAGGAAGGACTCATCCTAAATAAGACATAGGTTGATTGTTTTGATAACGTCTGTTGCCAAGAAGGACACATCCTGTAGCAGACTGTAGTTGATTTGTTTTGATTGTTTTGTTTGGCAAGGTGTTTGATTTGACTTAGAGACATTGCTGACTTGTTCACCAGATTGAGGCATGACTTGAGACGATGCGTGGACAATTGACTGTGTGTGATGAAAAACCCTAAAGGACTAACCTAGTGCAGCCTCGGGGGCTCATCGATTGATGGCCTTGCCTATGTTATACACACAGAGACCTCGTAGTTCGACCTGACTTGACCGACAAGACTGACTACAAATAAAAGACATGTGTGAAAGTGAATGCGACGAACCCTAATGGACTGACCTAGTGCGGCCTCAAGGGCTCATCGATTGATGGCCTTGCCTATGTTATACACGCAAAGACCTCGTAGTTTGACACATTGACTCATGACGTTATGCAGACAAACCTAAACGGACTGACCTAATGCCTCGGGGGCACATCGACAGATTGCCTTGCCTACGTCCAATCGCAGAGGCAACATAGTTCGACAAATGACAAAGACTGACAAGTGCAACTGACTCTGACTTTGTTTTTGCATTTTTTGAAATGTTTTGATTTTTTTGTCCTTTTGAAGTTTTCTGATGTTTTTTTGTTTTCTCAGGTCATTTTGCAATGTTTTTTGGATTTTTCCATGGTTTTACGTCTTCAACACAACCAATGTAGGAACCAATATGACACATGTAAAGTGTTTGCCCCCAGTCGAGTATAAGACCAATTGATTATGAATAGGGTAAGATGGGGGATATGAAATTTCGCTTGATGTCAATCGTTCCAGGTTATGGGAAAGACTACCACTTATTAGGAATGATATATACAAGCGATGGACACAAAAGATAAGGGATATGTACAGGGATAGTCAGTATGTACAGGGATAAGGACTATGTACAGGGATAGTTAGTATGTACAGGGATCATGGACTATATACAAGGAAGTGGACTATGTACAAGGTAGATTAGAATAATAGTAGACAAAGGAGCAGAGTTGAGTACACATGGCGTCTATTTTCCAAGTTTTCACCATGGTACCTATCTAAAGCGCCACCGAAGTGGTTTTCACTATTGGATGAATGATTTGTCTTTACTATTTTCTAGATTATCTAATTTTTTTGGTGTTACCAAGACGCCTGTTTGCCAGGTTTTCACCTTGATAACGATTTTTTTGTGATTTTTTTATTTTTTTGTATTTTTGCTAATTAAGACAAAGGCTCCCAGAAGCTATGCGTAGAACTTCTTCATATGGATACTATTGATTGGTGAGGACAATGGTTCCCCTTCAGGAGTAGAGAGTTGGTACGCTCTTGATCCAAAAGCTTTTGTGACAATATAAGGTCCTAACCAGTTAGGTTCAAACTTTCCTGGTTTTTCTCTTTCTGCTTGATTCTTTGGGTTCTCCATTAAAACCAGGTCACCAATGTCAAAGTTTTTGTTCAAGACTCTCCTGTTATAGCTATGACGAAGGCGATTCTAGTATGCTTGGAGATGGTCTAGTGCATTCTATCTTCGCTCATCTAAAAATTCTAGCTCATGGAGTTTCGACACTCGGTACTCTTCATCATCAATGTGGCCTTTCAGGGATACCCTTAGGGAAGGAATCTTGACCTCAATAAGTAAAATGGCTTCAGACCCAAAGACAAGTGAATATGGGGTAGCACCAGTTGAAGTACGGATACTTGTATGATAAGCCCATAAGGTAGGGTTAAGCTGTAAATGCCAGTCATGACCAGCATCATTGATAGTCTTCTTGAGGATTCTAATGATGGTCTTGTTAGATGCCTCTGCTTGGCCATTACCTTGTGGGTAGTATGGAGTGGAAAAGTGATGTTGGATATGAAATTCATCACACAGGTGGTGGACTTCTTGGTTCTTAAATGGGTGGCCATTGTCAGTGATTATGGACTGAGGGACACCATACCGACAGATGATATAGTTTAGGATAAATCTAGAAATCTGTGTGCCGGTAATGTATGTCATAGGAATGGCTTCAATCCACTTCGTAAAGTACTCAGTGGCAGTGATAATGAACTTGTGTCCATTAGATGATGTGGGGTGGATCTTACCTATGAGGTCAAGTCCCCATTGGGCAAAGGGCCATGGTGACGTGATAGGATGGAGCTCCTGTGCTGGGGCATGTATCAAATCTCCATGAACTTGGCATTGGTGGCATTTTGTTACAAAGACATATGAGTCTTTTTCCATAGTAGGCCAATAATAACCCAGTCTCATAATCCTTTTGGCTAAGGTAGGACCGCTAGAATGGGAACCACATATACCCTCATGCACCCCATGCAAGGTTGCTTGTGCTTCAGTAGAATCAAGACATCTCAGTAGGGTATTATCTAAGGCGCGTCTATATAGGGTGTCTTCAACAATGGTATATTTGGCTGACTTGCGGAGGAATGTTCTACGTTGGTTATTGGATAGGCCAATGGGTACGACTTCGGTATGAAGGTAATCATATATTTCTTTGTACCATGGGGAATTGGGACCAACGATGTCACACACCATTTCAGAATCTGGGATATCATAGGCTGGGACCAAAAGTTGTTCCACCAAGAACTCAAACTTAGGCACATTGTTAGGAATGTCAAGAAGTGATGCAATCATAGCCATAGCGTCTGCTGTCTTGTTTAAAATCTGAGGTATTTGATGAAATTCAACTTTTTCAAAGTACTCTTTAAAGCTATCTTCCATGCGCTTGTATGGAGTAAGCTTCTCATCCTTAGTCTCATAATTGTCATTTACCTGTTTGATTACTAGTTGAGAATCGCCATATACCTGTAGGTTTTTTATTTTCCACTTGACTGCCATGCGTAAACCTGTCACTAGAGCTTCATACTCTGCCATGTTGTTAGTGCATGGAAATGCAATCCTGAATGACTTAGGAATGGAATCACCTTGTGGTGTGATAAACAATATCCCAGACCCTGAACCATGATTTGTATGTGAGCCATCAAAGTACAGTTTCCATGTTATGTTTGTGTCAAATGTGAATATGAACTCATCAGGAAAGTCTACAACTAATGGGTGATCTGCCTGTAGGGTTGCATCAGCTAACTGATAAGCAATGACCTGTCCTTTAATAGCCTTTCTTTCTACATACTGTATATCATACTCACTAAGTATCATAACCCACTTGGCCAGTCGCCTTGTTAATGCTGCCTTGCTAAGAAGATATTTCAGAGGGTCTATTTTAGCAATCAACATTGTTTGATGGTTTAGCATGTAATGTCTCAGTTTTTGGGTAGCAAATACCACTGCAAGATAGGCATGTTCAATGTTACTATAGTTGAGCTCATAACTAACCAAGGTCCGGCTGATATAATAGACTGTCCTTTCATGACCTTCTTCGTCATTCTGTGCAAGCAATGCTCTGAGTGATGAATGGGTTGCTGTGATATAAATAATCAATGGTCTCCCTTCAACAGGTGGCATTAAGATAGGTGGTGTAAGTAAATATTCTTTAATCAGTTGAAAAACCTCTTCACATCTAGCTGTCCATGCAAAGGGTACTCCTTTCTTAAGTAGATGTTGAAAAGGGTGTGTCTTGTCTACTAGCTGCACTATAAATCTTCTGATAGATTGCAACCTTCCCTGTAATGTCCTTAGTTGACTGAGATTGTTGGGTGGTGGCATGTCCATGATTTCTTTTACCTTAGTAGGATCTACTTCAATGCCTCATCTAGAAATGATATAACCTAACAGCTTTCCTGACTTGACTCCAAACACACATTTCTTTGGATTGAGTCTCACATTATACTTCTCCAACCTCTGAAATACCTTGTCTAAAACCTGTAAATGTTCTGCCCTTGTCTTGGATTTTACAATAAGGTCATCAACATAATCCTCCATACAAGTGTGTACTAGATCATGAAAGATAGTAGTCATGGCACGTTGATAGGATGCTCCTACATTCTTGAGTCCAAAGGACATAACATTCCAGTAATACATTCCCCAAGGACAAGTGAAGGTTGTCTTAGGTTGATCTTCAGTGGCAATTCTGATCTGGTTATATCCTGAGAATCCATCCATAAGGGACAACATCTCATATCCTGCTGTCATGTCAACTATCATGTCTATATTAGGCAAAGGGAAGTCATCCTTAGGACAAGCTTTGTTGATATCTCTAAAATCGCAGATGCGGATGCCCCCAAATGGTTTGGTAACTGGTACAAGATTGGAAATCCAATCTGCATAGTCAATAGATCTGATGAAACCAACGTCTAAGAGTTTCTTGAGTTCTGCCTTGACTAATAAAGCAATTTGTGGATGCATTTTTCTCAACTTCTGTTTTACTGGTTTGGCACCTGGTTGTAAAGGCAAGTGATGTAGAACAAGTTCAGGATCTAACCCAGGCATGTCAGCATATGACCAAGCAAAATTTATCTGTCTTTGTTCAAAGAAGTCGTGGAACTCTGATTTCTCTTGTGTTGTCAATGACGCTGCCAAATAAATCAGTCGAGGATTCTCTTTTGTGCCTATGTTGACTTCTACTGATTCTTCAACGAGCATGGGTGACTTTTCCTATGCAATGGGGAGAATGTTCAAACATCCATCCTTAGGCGCCTCAGAGAGGTTTTCACCTTCGGATGCGTCCTTTCTTTTTACTTTTTCATTATCTAGAGGTGCCTTTCGGTTTTCACCTAGAGACTCATCTTTTTTATCTTGTTTATTCTTTTTCTCATTTTTGCAACTGGAGGGTTGAATAGATTCCCCAAAATATGCTTTATTGTCCAAATCAATGGTAAAACCAGCTTTATGATCTCCATTAGGTATGCCTTCACGTAATCCCAGGAACTCAGCAATTGCTTCGTCATTCTCAAAAGTGTCTAAGATAGGTGTATCTTGTTGATCCCAATCTATGAGTTGGGGATAAACTAAGGGCATGTCATCGTCGGAGTTATCAAATTCTAATGGGGTCAAGGTAAAGATTGAATTATTCATGTGATTACAAAAGTCTTGTACCAAGTCCGTTTTGCTCTTGGGTTTGGGTCTAGGTGGATGAATAGGTGGGCCTAATGCCAAGGTTTGACTATCGAAAACAGGTGGCTGAGGGTGCCAAGAGATAGGATCGAGTGATTCCCAATAGTAGTGTTTAAACCATTCCTCTTTTGTCATTTTCTTTGGTGGACAGGAATTCAAAGGATTAGGTGAAGAACTTAACATCAAGTTGAATTCTCCAAATAACTTGTCAAGGTCCATGGAGGAAGTAGAGGATAGGGAATCCCACTCATAATCATTAGAATCGGGGGAGTCACAATGATGTTGGTCTACTGGTTCGTGAGATGTCTTAATATCTTCTGAAGCACGTACTTCCTAAAGTAAGGGTGATAGAGTACTAGGAACGCCAATCTGAATCGATTGAAACCCTAGCCCTACTCCTTTTGGCCATTGAGAAACAAATATTGGTTCCACTCTACCATCTCGGTTTAAACCTAAACCACTTTGTCCATCATATCCTTTGCTTTGCATGATTTTGAAGCCCTTTCCATATAGACTTGTAGGAATGTGAGCAAGTAAAAGGGGTTCTTGATTATCTTCCTTATACAGCCAGGAAGTGACATCTTCTGTATCTACAGCCTCTTTGCTTAATTCACCCCATTTAGTGAAAGTTGTTGCGGGGGGAACATGTATAGTGATCATAGACTGTCTCCTACCTATTATAGGTAAACCATATGACTTAGGAGGAACCAAATGGCTAACACAATAAGAAGTATTCATGTAATACTCTCCACAACCCTTGTCTTGGATCTCGACCCTAGGAGTGGTAGGAAGTGAGGGTGAAACAGATGTTCGAGTGAGTGTGGATAGGTCAACATAAGAAGATGGATTAGACAGTGAGGCCTCTTGGTTAACTGGCACTTGACATTGAGGGATCTCCTTTAGATTGGTCCAATACTGGAAAAGATCAGGATCACCATCTATAGTTATTTCGGTGCCATTGTAAGGGAATTTAAGACACTGATGATATGTGGAAGGGACCGCCTTCATGGCACAAATCCATGGTCTACCTAGCAGAAGGTTATAAGGGAGGATGAGATCCAAGACCTGGAACTTTGTCTCCATTATCGCAGGACCAATTCTGATAGGAAGTGTTACCACCCCCTTTGATTTTTGTTCTTCATCATCATAAGCCTTAATGACAATACTCTTAGTGGTGTCTACACATGCTTCTGAGATACCTAATGCCTTAATTAGTTTTAAACTACATAGATTTAACCCTACTCCTCCGTCTACCAAAACTCGTCTAACCTTGGTGTCATCGACAAGGACTTCTAGATGTAAAGGGTCATTGTGGTTGGTCTTGTCTGTGGCATAGTCTTGTTCAAAAAATGTGGCATGATGATTATTGGTCAAGTAGCCCACCATTTCCTAGAAATTATTGACATCAAGGTCATTAGGGACCGTGGTGTTCTGTAAAGCCTTATCGAGGATAGATCAGTGCTCAGGAGAGATACACAACAATTCCAAGATTGAGATTTGGGCTGAGGTCTTCCCCAATTGGTCAAGTAGGTTATATTGTAACTTGGCAGGTTGAGGTGTTTTTTGTGATGGAGGGCCTGGGATAGTAAACTTAGTATGACGAGTATTGACCGCACACTCAGGATTAGCATTGATAGTAATGGTATTGATGTTTTGATCAGCGGCGCGAAGGCAATGAATGATTTTGCCGCTATCATAGTCATGTTTGATACTCGCATAATTGGCCGACATATTGGTCTTAATACTCGAACTGGGGACAGTTCCTTTCCCATGGTCATGTAGTGGGTCTGAAAAGACTTGATGATCAATGTTGGATGTCTTTTGTTTTTGTCCACTAACCTCAATAATTCTCTTGTCAACAAGATCCTGTATGATATTCTTCAGTTGTCGACAGTTTTGTAGGTTATGTCCCTTAGTCCTATGATAATCACAAAAGGCATTGTCATCCCACCAAGCTGGTTTAAACTATCCTGGATCATATTGTCTTGGTTCCTGCAGCTGTATGAGGTTGTGTTGTAACAGTTGTTTGAACATCGACTCAATGGGTTCCCCTAAGGGAGTGAACTCACATTTTTAAAATCTCCTTGGTTGTGGATGTTGAGTATTTGAGACCGTGTTAGGAGGTTGATTGACAACATTAAGCGTGTTGGCACAAGTATGAGGTCCTTGTAATGTGAGGAGGGGTCTTGCTTGTAATGTTTTAGCATCAACCACCCCATCATTGGTGAAATTTTTGTTGCGAGACCAAAATCTGTTTCTGTCAGTGGGGGTGTTTTGTATGATTGGGTTTCTATTGGATGTTGTCATTTTGATTTCACCCTTTTCAATGAGATCCTTCTCTATTATCACCCCTTTTTCCACGATTTCTAAAAAAGATATGCAGCAATGTACCCTTAAGTTACTCCTAAGTTTTGGATGAAGGTTTTCTTGAAACATTGTAACCTTTTGTTTTTCGGGTATCTCGACAGGACACCTACTAGCAATAGTTCTCCATCACTAGAAGAAAGCAATGAATGTTTCACCTTCATCTTGTGTTGTGTGGCACAAGGTTGCTATATTTATCTCATGGTCAATGTGGAAAGAGAATTTCTCCACAAATTTCTCGACTAATTCCCCCCAAGATCTAATGCCAGAATCTAAACAAAAAAACCATTCTAGTGCAACTCCTACAAGACTTCGTGGAAATAGCCTCATAAGATACGTGGGGTCGTAAGCGACATCTATGCATATGGTAGAAAATTCCTTGATATGTTCTACTGGATTGCGTTTGCCATTGTACTTAGGAAGATTTGGTATGACATATCCGTGAGGGAAAGATGTCATGTACAATGATCTATCAAAAGGGAATGGGCATATGTCCTTTGGTGAAAATGATTTCTTAGTTGAGACCGACATGTTATCCATTTGCGTTTGTAATGCGTGCATTTGTGTTTGTAGTACGTCAACTTGGGTAAAAGATGTGCTAGGAGGATTATGCGGATCCATGTATGTATTCTAAAATCCAAAGTTTCGTGATGGGTTTTGATTGAACGTTGGTATCTGAGGTGGATTTGGATTCAGAATGTTGGTAAATGTATTCTGGTCTGGTATCTACATAAATCAATGTTGACCTAGGTTCTATGTAAATGGATTTCGAGTACCACTCTATGAAAAGGGATTCTGATTCAGAATCGATGTGAATTGGTGTTGACTTGGAATCTGTGTGGACAGATTCTGACTACCAATCTGTGAAAAAGGGTTCTGATTCAGAATCGATGTAAATGGACTCTGACTGCTAGTCTGGAAGAGTGGATTTTGATTGCCATATTGGAAGGAGGGAATGCCCTCTGTTTGTGAAATCCTTGGTATAGTACTAGTGATTTGAGCACTAGGTATGGCCATCGACTGTGGTAAGGTACCCATGATACTAGCAGTAGGTATGGTTGTTGATTGTGCACTTGTGACACTGACATATGATGTATGGGCTGATGTTTTAGGTCTTTTACTCCCAATAAGAGGACCAGTGGGAGTGGATGATGATACCCCTGTAGTGAAATTAAATCCTGATGTCATGCTAGATGTACCAAATGGGGACATATGGACTGTTGTACTCTGTGTAGATGTGCTAGATGGCATAGTTGTGCTGACCTGAGGTATAGTAGTACTAGCAGTCGTGGTATTTGTCCCTTGTGTAGGTTGAGTTTGTAAGGTGCTAATGTCAAATCCTGGAGGTAAGGTAGCACCTTCAGCTAGCAATTTTCCTAAAAACCGTTGACGATCATTTGCTAGGTACTCATCTACAAAAGAGGCAAACTCAGGGTCCTGTGCGGCAACCTCTATGTCCTCTACTACAATGTGTCCTTGAGTGTTTCTAGTGGTGAATTTGTCTAATAGAGTCTTATGAGGTCTTGAAGAAAATGGATTGATGAACTCGTTTGGGTTCGGCATGTTTTCTCTCTCTTCTCTTAGACCTAGTTTCAACCATGTAAGACAAGTTCAATATGCGAGAAATGCAAGACTATATCTAGAAACTGTATGACTCTAGTCTATGTTTTTGGGATTTTCGTATGCAAATAATGAATGTCCTAGGATGACACTAGTCTAGACTCTAAAGATGCAAAGTCTAAGCAAGACCCTAAAATGATCAATTCTATAAACCCAAGATGAAGGGACCAACTGCCTAAAGTCAAACCAAAATGTCAATTTAGTTAAGTCAAGGAACCAATGTAGGATGAGGATCAAAGACAAGTTGAGTTTCCTAACTAGACTGATGAGCTAGGATGACTCTCTGTAGGAAAAAGTATAAGATGATAGGACTAGGTTCAATGACAAATTTTGTTGACACTATGACCTTTCTAGAGTGTAGATGGTGAACTACTCCTAAAGTTTGTAAAAGTGACCTTTCTAGAAGTCTAATGCAAGGTGATATGTACCCTAAGATGAAGCTAAACTCTAACTGAAGACAACTATGGTAATGACTGAATGAACCTAAAGGATGCAAAATTGAGCAAATCGTTTCAAGTTTCTATTTCAAAGACTGTTTGTGCGAAGACCACTGAAACTGGTATACTCGTGTTGACTGGACAGTGACTGTGAATTTTGGTTTTCTGATAATCAGACAGATGCGTCGTTTAATTTTTAGTTGCGGCTCAAAATTAATAGTTGCGGTCCAAACTGACAGATGGGACTCAAAATCTACTAGATGTGACTCTAACTGAGAGATGCGACTCAGAATGTAACGTATGCAGTTTTTCCAAAGCAAATGTGAGCCAAACTGATAGATGCGACTCAAAAATTAACAGATGCAACTCGAAATTACAGTTGTGACTCAAAATTTAATAGATGCGACTGGCAATGACAGATGCGACTCTAAAATTAACAGATGCAACTCTAATAATTAGATGCGTGTTTCTGGTGAACAGTTGTGACTCTCTGTGAATTTTTAGTGACATGATATTTAAACTGACTCCGTTTTCCATGATCAAATTCTAATAATCAAAGACAATCGTAAGACAAAGTGTTTTCAGTTTTGATTTTGGACTCAAAAAATGTTTAAAGTGATAACAGACAAGCACATCCTAATAGGCCAAAGGCCTAGGGTTTGTATACTTGGTATAGCCCACCTATTATACCCTGGATTGGTGATGAACACCTTTCCTTCTCGAGAGCGGATAGCTTAGGAATTTGGTGGCATTGGCTCCCCTCCATGGCTCATTAACGTCTTTCGAGCACACCAATTTTGAATTCTTTGGGCAATGACCTCCCAAGAACTGCTATCTCTACTCAAGGGGATCAGTAGTGAGTATCTTTGAGCATGATACTATACCCTGCACTAATACCAAGCAATGGCCACAAATAGGTTAGTCTCTACAACAAAGGGTATTTAATTTGGGCATTCCGTTCGTGGGGTGTGATCCATACGGCGCAAGTCCCCTTTCGGATCCATCTCGTCGGAATCACACTCGTGATTCTTGGGGTTTCCCCAAGAACGCACTTTTATATACCGGCTGGAAGTCCCTCAGGTTCAGGGTGCTACCGGTCTGAGTCGTCCTGGGGTGAGTACTTTTTCCCACCAGAACAGGCCCAAGTTCTAGAGTTGGTAACTGTTTCTCTTACACCCAGGATTGCATGGATGCGCAAGGGGAGAGGATACTTCGATATACCAAGTCATAAGGGTAACCAGACTTGTGCTTTCGCACCAAACATAGTAGACACTTGTTAATTTTAACCAAACGAAAGATTTGCTATGCTACCAAACAATCTGTTTCAAAATTTAACTAGGGTCTTCGACAAGCGTCCTGCAGAAGATGTCATTAGTAATTATCAATATTATCTTCGTCAATCATCCTGCAAAAGCTTGTTAACTCCAAATGGCCACACACTAAAAATCAAATATCAGTAACACGAAAATCAATTGAAAATTCCAGATTGCCGAAAGCAAAAATAAAATTTTACTAGTCAATTGCGTCGCTTCGTTACCAGTCAGATGCATCGTTTCTTTTTCAGTTGCGGCTCGGGAAATCAATTACAGTTTAGGAATTGTCAGATGCATCGTTTCTCTGTCAGATGCGATTCAGAAAGTCAATTGCGGTGCAGAAACTTCACATGCGTCGTTCCGTACGAAAAGTCTACAAAAACCAAAATTAAAAGATCTACGGATTCGCGAAGATGGTGTCTTCACGTTGAGTTCACCAAATGTAATGCCAAATAAAAGCTTTTGCACAATAGACAACAAAGAAGATCATTAGAAGCACACATGCATATAATACTAAAATCTAGAATGCAAATTCATTCGTTAAGTAACAAAGAACGTGGGAAAGTAAAAACGTAATTAAAACTAGAACAATCTCACCAATTTTCAAACATATTTCCATGATTCATCTCGATTGCCCTTCTCCATTTTGCTTGTGTAGTATAATTGCCCTTAGATTTTCAAGTTCGTGCAAGTATAGCCTAAGATAGTGATTAGAAAAATATCGAAGATTCAAGACAAAGTGCTTTCCAAAGTTACAAAATTCGCGAGAGAGGTTGGAATGAAGAATGACAAATCAATTTATAGAAAATTGATTATTCGAATGACAGGTCAAGATTGAAAGATCAACGGACGGTTGAGATTGACTGATTAGACATACATTCTGATAAATGACAGTGATGACATGAATGATTCAAATTAGAAATAGAATTAAAGATTTAATAAATGATTTAATCTTCAGTTCGGCATTCGAAAACATTAGAAATACCTTTGCATGACAAAGATGAAGATTGATTATAACGACTCTCTATTCGAATGCACGCACAACACTTAATTAATTAAATAAGAATATTTAATTAATCCACATGTACACACAATTGAGTTAGAACTAGATGATTGACTGACTTGACGAAGAGATTACTTGAGACATCCACTCAGACATTAAATCAAAGGTTAACTTAGCGATTAAAATAGATGTCGAGTCGAGTAAAAGTGAATACTTAGATAACTCACATAATTATCTAAAATATAGAGGAATGCGTTAAAATAGAATTAATGAATTAAATAATGCATTTAATTCAAGACCCGATATTCGAAGAATAATTAAATAAATAAGATTTATTTAATTAAATGATGAAGGGTTTTTAAATGAATAATTAAATAAATAATGAATTTATTTAATTATAGTTGAAATATGATAAAGAGTAAATTAGATAAGAATTTATTTAATTTGACAAGACGAATAAGGTTAATTAGTAACATAATTAAATAAAAAGCATTTATTTAATTAATTAGATAGAATAAAGAAAAGTGTGAATTAATTAAATAATTAAAATTATTTAATTAATAGAAGAATTAATAAAAGATGAATTGATTAAATAATTGACATTATTTAATTAATAGAAGAATTAATGTTAAGATGAATAATTAAATAATTGACATTATTTAATCATGACCATGAAGAATACGAATTATGAAGAATATGGAAGTCGCAGGCCTAAACCAGATTTCGGTGTCTACAATGGGTGGTAAATACATTGTGTTTTTCTTCTGCGAGGAGGCCACCGTGGAAGAATGAGAGAGTACCAAGGGGACATGCAAGCAGTGTGGGGATAGCAATTTTAGGTGGTGATGGGGGATCATGAGAGGGAGATGATTAGATAGCAACATTTGGATGGGTGATATCAGGAGAGGGATTAGGGGATATGATAGGATTTGGATTTGTGGTAGTGGGATCATGCGATGGAGATGGAGATGGAGCGGGGGAGACAAGGGGATCATGGGGTGGAATGCATGGGGGACTGTGATCTTGAGGTGGACTAGATAGGATGGTAGGATCTTGATCTGGAGAAGGGGATATGTTGGCATGCTTTGGATTAGACTCTTGGCATGACTCATCTTGTGTGGATGGTAGGATGATAGAGTGTTCTTCAAGTTGGGGAGATGGAAGGATGGAGGATTCGATGCAGTCATCGGAATGGATTTTAGTGGATTGGATTTGGGTGTCATTGATGTGCTTGATGACTCTTGGAGTAGGAGGTGGGTGTTCAATGGATTCGGTAGATGTGATGGTAAGGGATGGGGGCTCAGTGGATTTAGAGGATGTGATGGTTTCATCACTGATAGATGTTGGGTGGAGAAGGGTCTCGTCACTAATGACTGTGGATGATGGGTTGGGATGGCATGATTCCATAACTTCAAGGTGTGGAGTGGGAGATGTCTTCTTTGCTATAAGTCCTTGGAGAACTTCTGGAGTGAAGAACTTGAATACTCTAGGCTGAGATGGCGTGGTAGGAGTGGATGAAGGATTATGGATGATGGGCTAGGATTAGATGGGGAAATGGAATTGGATGCAAGACTGGGAATAGATGGGGGATTAAGATTAGATGAAGGGTTAAGATAGGAGTATTGGAATGGTGAATTAGGACATGAGGATACGGGTGGTGGATTGTAGTAAGGATATTGAGATGGTGGATTAGGATGGGAAGATTGAGGTGGCAAATTAAGATAGGTAGGTCTGAGTGTCAGATTAGGATAGGAAGGTGTGAATGTAGGATTAGGGTGAGCAGATTGGTATGGAAGATTAGGGTAGTGGGTATATGCAGATGAAGGATTAGGATAGGAGGATGTGGGTGGGGGATTAGGATAGGAGTATTGTGATGGCAGACTAGGATAAGAGGATAATGTACATGAAGGATATGATGGATATCCCTTGTCAAAGGTAGCGTAAGCAACATGATTAGGCATGGATGAAGACATAACAGGATAACTCAAAGGGGTGATTGGATTTTGGAAAGTGGGTGGAGAAACCTTACTAGCAATGATAGTGTCAAGGGGATCTATGTCACATTCTTCTTGATCGACAAGACTTTCGTTATCGTTGTCAACGTAATTAGGGTTTCCCTTGACCACTATTGATGGAGGATAAAGATTCATGATGGTGAAAGGATAAAGAGGATGGATAAAAGATTTTGCATGGGAATGGACTAAAGCTCAAATTGAGATTTAGCTCAAGAAAATCTCATATTAGGATGATTGGATGATGTGATGGGCTTGTTTCTGACAATCGACACCGAATCTGCTTCAAGATAGAAGTAGATTGATTGGGTCGAACGTGATGTGATTGGATTGGATTGGATTGGATAAGGTTGATTGATGATTGATAAGATCAACTGATGGATCGGATAGGATGATGAGATGGATTGAAAAACCCCATTTAGAGATTATCCTAGGTGACTTAGGATGTTGATTGATTGGATTAAAGGATAAATGGATGATGTACCTCTGAATCCACCTTGAGATTGAAGGTGAATTGATTGGGCCAACGATGATGATTAACTTAGGACAGATGACAATCCTAGAAGAAAATGTTGATGAGGATGATCAAATCAGACACAGGTCAATTTGGATAATAACTCGAGATGAAGTTTAGGGGATCTAGATGGGGAAAACAATGATTTGATTGGAGAAATGGATGATGAATACTCAAGACAAGTAAATGATTGATCAGAACAAATGAATGACTACTCGGAATGAGTAAACGATTGCTCACAATGGACAAATGATTCTCAGAATGAGAAGATGAAGGTTTGGAAAAGATGGAAGATTACTTGGAATGAGTAAATGATTGATCAGAATTGTTAAACGAGAGTTTGAAATGATTGAAGGAGGTACGAAATGGATGAATGTTTACTCGGAACGAGTAAATAGATGATCAGAATGACTAAACGGATGATCGAAACGACTAAACTAGAGTTTGAGATGATAGATGAAGGTTTGAAATAGATGAATGTTTACACAAAATGAGTAAACAAATCATTGAAAAGGGAGAACAACTGTTCAGAATGGATGAATGAAAAGTTGAAATGACTAAAGTTCAAATGAGGGTTTTGGTTAAGTTTAAATTGGGATTAGATTAAAGCTCATATTAGGATTGGGTTGAAGCTTAGAATGATTAGAGGATGTGATGGGATTGATTCTACACCAAGTTTTGGGGTTTAAAGAATGTAAGGTGTTGACAATTAGATTTTTCTAGATTTGGCAATTTAAAAAAATTGTCAAATTTTTCCATTTTAGGAAAAAAACACTAAATTGTGATTTTGAGGGTCAAGATGACAGTTTGAGGCCCCAAAAATGTAGAAAAATGGGGTTTGAGGGACTTCCAATTAGTTGGGGATCCACATGCTATCTCATAACGCAACCACCCATAAAATTTTAGCTCAAACGAACACCCGAGTCAAAAGTTATGGCCTCCGAAAGTTTCGACACAAAAATCAAAATTTTCAAAATGAAGTGTAGATGATTAGGATGGATGATTTGATGCTGGATATGGACTCTAATGATGTTCTAAGTGGGACTTATGTGATTTTGGTGATGAAACAATGATTTTTAGAAAAGTGTTGATGACGGGCAAACGGGTGCTCAGAATAGATGAATAACCCTCAGAATGAGGGGAGGAAGATTCGAAATAGATGAACGAGTACTAAGAACAAGTGAATGAGTGCTTAGAATTAGGATTGGATTAAAAGAGATGATGGGATTGGTCAGATTTGGGAATTGGATATGTTTTCCAAATTTGTGCAGAGGGGCGACTGTGCCCCCCTGGGGAGACTATGCCCCCTCTTGGGGCGATTGTGCCCTCCTGGGGAAACTATGCCCCCTCTTGGGGTGACTGTACCCTCCTGGGGTGACTGTGCCCCATCCTGGGGTGACTTTGCCCCCTCCTGAGGTGACTGTGCCCTCCTTGGGTGATTGTGCCCCCTTCTGGGGTGACTGTGCCCTCACAGAGGGGCAGATTCACCCCTTTTAAGGGCAGATTCGCCCCACTATGGGGAAAATTTGCCCCACTGCTTTATGGACACTTTAGGTGGGTAAATGGGCTATAAAAGACAGGAAATTGGGATGGGGTGTTAGATGATCAGATTGAGAAAATAGATGATTGGATTGGGAAAATGAATCAAGCACTCGAAGTTGGTAAATGATCGTTTGGAATGGATGAATGATTGGAAGCTTGACACGAGTAAATGATTGATTAGAAAGGATAAAAAACTCTTAGAATGAGGAGATGGATGCTTAGAATGGATGAAAGAGTACTCAGAACGAGTAAACGGAGGATCGAAAGGGATGAAAGACTACTTAGTCAAACGAATGTTGGAATGGCTAAGTGAAGGTTTGGAATGGTAAAAATGGGGGTTTAAAATGATCAAATGGAGGTTTTCGGAGGTTTAGAATGACAAAACGGAGGCTTGGGATGATGAGACAAAGGTTGGCAATGATTAAATGATGGTTTAGAGGCTAAACAGATCCAAACGGGGTGATTTTGGTTGCTCAGGAGGGCGTAGTCACCCTTCTGCAGTGACCAGAAGGGAAAATTTGCCCTTCTATAGTAAATCAGGGGGCATAGTAGCCCTTCTGCAGAAAATCAGGGGTGCAGTCACCCTTCTGCAGAAAAACAAGGGCCTAGTTGTAATGCCCCATCATAATAACCTAAGCAATGTTGCAATTGTGTATAAAGGTGAAATAATTTTTTTTTAAAAGTAATAATATTAAGTTAATTAGTTGCATACATTCACTAAGTTACGCGACATTACACTACTTGAGTTTCCATAGATGACTTTAGTATTTCACATTGCTTATAATTAATTAACATAAACATTAAAATGGTAAACATTGCACATCAATTGAAATTCCATTCAAGATAATCCAAAGTACAAATATGTTTTCTTACATTGCATTTGATATGATATTACAATACTCATTCATCTGATGAGGTAGATCAAATAATAGTTACAATTACATTTACAAATGTTCACCTCATAAACAATTGAGGGAAGTTACAATACAAAATTTCCATTATGCAATAAAGAAGTATACATATGTATCCAAGTACGAGCTGTCCATCCATGAAGCTCTCGTTGCCATTATCATAAACTGGGGACCCAATGGAGTAAGGTGCACATTCCACCCAACCATGTGGTACCCGTAGGTCCACCCCCCATGCTAGGAGATAGTAATATGGTTACCAAGACATAACCTATTCTCCCTAGACACAACTACATAACTAACTGACGGTTACATTGCTTCAAAATTTAAGACAATCGAATGTACTAAGTAAACAAGGTAGATTGTTATTTTAGGTGGAGTGTCATCACAATATTGCAAAGGTTACCCTGGTGTTTCTTCCTAGGTCCCGACCCCCAACTTGGGTTACCCTGGTAACCTCTTACAAAACCCGGCCCCTATTGCATACTATTGCGGAATCGAATGTCTTTTGAAGAAACAAGACATCGATTTGCCATTCCAGGCCTTCTCATCTTATACTCAAGACTGAAATAGCTCAAGTCATTAAGTGAGGCATAAACATCTTGTTAAAGATTTTTAAATCTAACTACTGTGTTATTTAGTTATCACTGACTTACTAACTCTTTGTAAGTTACCCTGACACCACTTTGTGTGTCATCCCTTACACAGAGCCACTCCCCTAAACATAACAAAGGTATACTAAGTTTTCCTGACTAAGGTTTACAAGGTGTACATATATCCAAAATCAACATATAAGACCAAACGTATTACAACGGACATCAAGTCATTGTTCATAAAAATGGTGTCAAACCACCATGCAAAATCCATGTACACAACCTTAGTTAACTCAAGAAATCTACTTAAATAATCACAATTCCCACATTTTACTATTTGTCTGGAAGACTTGTACAGTTAAGACATTCCCCATTTGCCCAATAAAATAACACGATTAAAGCAATTCAAGAAAAATAAATGTCTACTATTTGAATTTACTAAATCCAGTCATTCAAAGAAATTAACAGGAAATTATAGCAGTTTAATTGCAAATCTTTTCTCAAACGACTAAAGAAACTTTCATTTTATTGTTCTAATTTTAATTTCCTCAATTTTCATATAAAATAAAGTCTAAATTTTATCTATCATTCATAATATTTAGAACTAGTCAATCTCATGCTTAACATACCTCCACATGCATCTTATTTAATTTATAATCAATTAAGCTTCAAAACTAATACATATATAATTACAAATTTCCTATATAATATTAAACAAATATATATATATATATATACATATATTTATATACATATACATATATATATATTATTTAATAAAATTCATAAGGGATAAAGCTCGAATGACATAATTTTTATCAAATTCAATACACACTAAAATTGAAATTTCATTTTATATCCCAAAGAAAACATGCTAGGGTTTCAGCCACATCCGCAGTCGGCCCTTATGGGCCACGGCTGTGGCGGCAACCTGTGCGCTGCCTGAGAGGGCAGCGCCAGGCTTTCTCCATAGCTACTACCCTTAAGGGCGGATGTGGGATGGCCTCTGCGCCCCCCTCCCCTGCATACTGTGCATAACAAATAAATACATTTTATTCTAATAAAATAAAAAAATGGATTTTTATACTTGCGAAATTTTGATTTCACGTATAAGGAAATCTTAATCCGTCTTTTTAATAATAAACGCCTGTACGGCGATTTCCAAACCAAAACTTCATATGTTAAAATTCAAAGTCATTTCACAATCCAATTTAATATATGAATTTAAATGTAGATATAAATATATATATATATAAAATTCCATTAGGGTTTTTTTTTATTAAACAGAGAAGTAAAATAAATTTCTACAGGATACAATGGGGAAATTGGGGAAATTAACAAATTTTCTTCCGGGTTTTAAAAGATAACACGCACAGAAATTTCCATTCAAAATTTGGTTTACCCCAAAGGTTTTAAAATCCATTTTCCATTCATATAATTTCCCTTCACTAATTTAATTCTACAGAGAAATAAGTTTTCTTAAATTTATAGGAAATCTACAAATCCTTTAGAAAATATACAATAATTAACTTTCCCGAGAATTACAAATATTTTAATGAAATTATAACTTTCTTTTCTCAAACATTCTTTTTCAAAAACAAGCAAAATAAAAATCACAAGAAGAATACCTATGTTCCTTTGCTTCAGAAAACTGTCTGGTGATGAGAACCTTTGTTGCTTGTAGCTTCCAAAGCTTTTCCTGAACACCAATTTCCAATTTGCAAACCAGAGATCTTCCATATGTATTCAATAGAACCAAATAACACAAACCAAAATTTTTACCAAAATTTTTAACAGAGCCCTGATATTTTCTCGTGAAGAAAAGAATAATCTCCTGTGTTTTTCCCAAATCCAAAATAACCTCTAGAAAATTTACTCAACCAAAAACAATCAATGCAACTGGCACACTTATCGAGAAGAAGAAAATATCTTCAGCAACTTCTCGACAATCTTGCCTTTCAAGACTTGCATGGATTTATTTTATTTAATTTATTTAAAATTTACAATTTTCAAATGCAAAATTTATTTAATAATTAAAAATGCCATTCCCACAAAAATATTTAATTTAATAAAATCTATTCACACATAATTAAAACAATTTTAATTTAATTAATTAATTTATTTAATTAAATAAATTTAATCTATAAGATCAAATTATTTAACCAAACAAACTAATTAATTTATTAAATAACATGCAAAACTAATTTCTTTAACATTTAAAAATTAATTTAAATAACAGTAATTAAAGAGTATTAGACTATCATTAAAATTGACATTTTTCCTTTCAAGCAATTAAACCAAACAGAAAAATACAAGACAATCTATGACTCTGAACTAAAACAGACGATGTACTATGACTGGGTTATAGACTAGACTAGGATGAACCATGCTACTACCTCCTAATCAACATTTCCGTTGAGTCTTGACACACTCAGACCTGAGTAACCAGGTGGAGTCAGTGTCATGTACCTGCAATCATGCAACCAAGCAAATAACATGCATATACATATAATCCATTGTATAGGCACACCGTGTGGAGAAAATCACGGACATCACAGGGCACTCGCAAGCGAGTGATGCGATTCCATTCTCCACACCAATACATATCACATCAAACTGACGAATTAAATAATTGTTAGTCCATCATAAACATACATATAACAATAATCATCTGAAGGAAACATCTACGCTATATCAAAGCATATCAGAAATCAAATATCTCAATACAATGTATCATCATGTCACAAAATGAAACCACTGTCGCTCAAAACTAGTGATGAAAATATCCAAACAAAGTACCAAAGTCTAACAGTATGAAAACATGTAACCAAAAAACATAAGCATAATTGGAGGGGTACTACATCCTCCCCCCCTAGGATCAGGCTTGCTCCTAAAATCTTGCGAACAGATAGGGATAAAGTTCCCTCATGCGTGTCACATCCTCCCAAGTAGTAGAAGCCTCATGGCTATGATCCCATTGGACCCTCACCTAATCAACGTCTCGACCCCTGAGACTGAGCGTCCGGTGCTGTAGAATGGCCACGAGCTCCAAAGCCAACTGCCCATCCTCTACCTGTAACACATTCTAATCAAGTACATGAGAAATGTTGGGATGATATGGTCTAAGAACTGATACATGAAAAACATCATGAATACATGACAAACTAGGTGGTAAGGCGAGTCGATACGTCACAGGACCAATTCTCTCTAAGATCTCAAATGGCCCAACGAAACAAGGCGCAATCTTAGAGCCTTTTCCATAACAGATTGGACTCTTTCATGGTTGCACTCGAAGAAACACTCTATCACCAACAGCAAACTGTCGGTCTATTCTATGCACATCGGCATACTTCTTTTGCCTATCCTGTGCTGCTATCAAATGTTCTCTAATACGGTCAACCTGTTGCTCCATGTCTCGAAGCATCTCAGGTCCAAGTAATACTCTATCCTCTAGTCAATCCCAACTTAGTGGAGTTTGACAAGGACGACCGTATAATGCCTGAAATGTTGGCATACCTATGGAACTCTGATATCCGTTATTGTAAGAAAATTCTACTAAGTACAGATAATCCTCCCAACATGATTGTTGGTCCATTACGTACATCCTAAGCATATCCTCTAATATTTTGTTAACTCTCTCCGTTTGTCCATCAGTTTGAGGATGATATGCTAAACTAAAGTTCAACTGTGTGCCAAGAGCATGTTGTAATGAAGTCCATAGGGCTGAAGTAAATATGAGATATCTATTAGAAATAATCCTACGAGGAATCCCATGCAATCTAACGATGTCCTCCATAAATATCCTAGCTACGGATGAAGCATTATAAGATGATCGTACTGGTGAAAAATGAGCTACCTTAGTCAATCGGTCAACAGCTACCATAATGGCATCATGTTGACGTGATGACGTAGGTAATCCTACAATAAAGTCAACGGATATAATATCCCATTTCCATTCAGGAATGAGATGTGGTTGCAATAATCCAGGGGGATGTTGATGCTCAGCTTTGACTCGCTGGCATTCAAGACATCTTGATACATAATCAGCAATATCACGTTTCATACCAGACCACAAATACAATTGCCGAAGATCGGCATGCATTTTCTTAACACCTGGATGAGCTGAGTATGGAGCTCGATGAACTTCAGTCATAATTAATGTATGTGGACCCTTAAAATGTGGTACATAGATATGACCTAAATGCCGTAATATACCATCTGATTCTAGGACATACCCTGCAAATTGACCTTCTAAAGGTCTACCAAATTCAATCTCCGACCTTACTTCCTGATACAATCTATCAATAGGAAGTGCTACTAATATTTGACCTCTCAAATCTACTTCAAGAGTAGTAGCAGAGATCTCATGTCGTCGATGACTAAAAGCATCAGCCACTACGTTCTCTTTTCCTTGAACATATTTCACTTCAAAATTGTACTCACACAAGAACTCCATCCACCGTCTCTGCCTAGCATTCAAGTTAGGTTGCGTAAAAATGTATTGTAGACTGTAGTGATCAGTATGAAGTTCAAAATGATGACCTAATAAGAAATGCCTCCATCGAACTAATGCATGCACAATAGCAGCTAGTTCTAAATCATGTGTGGGATAGTTTAATTCGTGATCTTTGAGTTTGTGAGACTCATAAGCAATCACACGCCCATCTTGCATCAGAACTGATCCCAAACCCTCTAAGGATGCATCCGTGCATACTACAAAATTCTTAGTAGGATCAGGAACAATCAGTATAGGAACATTAGTCAACTTTTCTTTAAGTGTTTGAAAAGCCAACTGACATTGCTCTATCCAAACAAACTTCTTCCCTTTTCTTTGAAGAGAAGTAATAGGATGACCAATTCTAGAAAATCCCTCTACAAACCGCCTACAATAACCAGCTAGACCCATGAAACTACGAACTTCACCTACATTAGTAGGCGCGGGCCAATCTACAATAGCTTGAATCTTTGAAGGATCCACAACAATACCTTTCCCAGAAATCACATGTCCAAGGCATTTTACTTCAGTTTGAAAGAAGTCACACTTCTTTAGGTTCGCATACAATTGATTTTCCCTTAAACGTTGCAATACCTGTCTCAAGTGTTCTTCATGCTCCTTCATGTTTCTCGAATAGATCAAAATATCATCAAGAAATACAAGGACAAAGTGATCAAGGTATGTACGAAAAACACCATTCATTAAACTCATGAATACTGATGGTGCGTTCGTTAACCCAAACGGTACTACTATGAATTCGTAGTGCCCATAACGAGTTCAAAAAGCAGTTTTGTGAATGTTTGCTTTAGCTATTCGCAATTGATGATAACCAGATTTCAAATTGATTTTAGAGAACACATTAGCTCCCTTAATTTGATCGAAAAGATCATCGATTCTAGGCAAAGGATAACGATTCTTAATCGTAACCTTGTTCAATTGATGATAGTCAATGCATAGCCTAAGTGATCCGTCCTTCTTCTTTACGAAGATAATGGGTGCTCCCCAAGGGGAAACACTTGGACGAATGAAACCCTTTTCTAATAATTCCTCTAACTGGATATGAAGTTCCTCTAACTCCTGAGTCGTCATTCTATATGGAGCTCGAGATATAGGCTCAGCTCCTGGAACTAGGTCAACTCTAAAGTCAATATCCCTCTTTGGTGGCATTCTAGGTATATCATCGGGAAACACATCCATGAATTCCCTAAGAATAGGATGATCATCAAGAGATACCTCTCGACTCTCACCTTCTTCCAAATCCGTAACTGTTGTTGCAAATAGTTGACATCCCTGACGAAGACATCTCTTTAATTGCATAGCAGATATCATCCGCAAGGAGATAGGTCTTTGAACACCTATGATTTCCACTTTCGCACCTAAATCATTAATGCAACTAACTGTCTTAAGTCGACAATCAATCACAGCATGATAAGATGCTAACAAATCCATACCTAGTACTATATCATACGACCCTAAAGGTGTAACATGAAGATTTACTAAGGTAGTTAACGTACCAATTTTAAGTTCACAATTATGTACTAAGTTCTCTACCGCTACTTTCACCCTAGAGGCGAATTCAACCTGCCACTTACCACCTTGCTTTACTGCCACAAGACCACATCGGTCAACGATGGTCGGTGAAATAAAGGAGTCAGTAGCTCTCGAATCAAAAAGAATGGAAACACTAACACCATGTAACTTACCTGAGTCTCGACCATTGTGTTCTGGTGATCGGCTTGGCGGTCATTAAACGCAACATAAACTATATGTGATCGTCCTGCATCACCCACTGTAGGCTCTGAAACTATAGGTCAAGGCCCAAAACCAGTAGAACCTCTCATCGGACACTGCCTAGCAATGTGTCCCTGCTATCCACACGAGTAACAACCTGTTCCTCTACAGAATCCTCTGCCACCCGAAGGTGCATTGGATTGCTGGAAACTACCTCTACTGACAGTAGACTGAGCACTCTACGTAGGCTGATCCTGCCTATTGCGCTTGTTGCGCCACTAGTTATGACCCTTTCCTGTTTGTGGACTATTACCTTGTTGTGGTTGTGGATTATTATTCTTTTGAGGTGTATGTTGTTGTTGTTGCTACCCACCCTTTGAGGGTGTCTGTTGGTTCCTAGAGGAACCTCCTTTATGTGCCTATCCACCCTATGGACTAAAACCTATTGCAGGAGCACTGCTAATCTGTACTCCTGTGTGACCACCTAACGCCATAACAAGGTTCTCCTCCATTATGCGAGCCTTCTCCACCGCAACTTCCATAGTCTTTGGCTCAAAGACTCTGACACCACCACTAATGCGGGCATTCAAACCCCTGATGAAGTGTTGTACTAGCATAGGCTCATCATCACCAATACCTGCATACTGCTTGAGTTCATAGAATCTACGTTCATATTGCTCAACAGATAGAACCAACTGACGTAGATCATGGAACTCGTCAGCCCGTTGCTGCCTCCAGTGTTCCGATAGGAACCATGCTCTAAACCTCTCAAGGAACATCTCCCAAGACACTGACCCAATATCTAAGTGGAGCTTCTGCTCCTCCAGGTGCCACCAAGTAAAGGCGAATCCTCTCAGATGCATGATAGTGCACCTCGCATGGGTATTGCTACCATAAGGGTGAATGGTGAAGCATCTACCCAAATCTAGTAGCCAAGTCTCAGCCTCTAATCCACCTCCTGTACCATCAAAGGTAGGAGGGCGTGCCCTCATTAAATCCCTCATGTGTCCTACAGTAATAGCATCCTGATGCACTGTATCATCTACTCTCCTAGGAGATCTATCTCTCTCTCTAATAACCTCCTACTCAACTTCCTGTCTAGGTCCAAGACGAGCTAGGACCTCCTCTAATAAAGGACGTATCTGTGAACCCTCTACTCCTAACTGTTCAGGATTCTATCCCTCATTCCTCTGATCCAACTGCTCTGCCTGATCACTATGATGAGGGCTCAGAGAGGGAGTAACCTGAGGGATTGGCCCTCGGACTCCACCTTGACCTCTTCCACCTTGCCTAGGCATGTTCCTACACATAACAATAATGAGTCTTAGATACTATTCAACCAAGGCTAACAAATAGCGACACTACGTACTAGGTCAACCTAATGGGCTCGCGATTACCCAGAGCTTCCAGTGTTTGTAACCTGGCTCTAATACCAATCTGTAATGCCCCATCATCATAACCTAAGGAATGTTGTAATTGTGTATAAAGGTCATAATTTTTTTTTAAAAGTAATAATATTAAGTTAATTAGTTGCATACATTCACTAAGTTACGCGACATTACACTACTTGAGTTTCCATAGACGACTTTAGTATTTCGCATTGCTTATAATTAATTAACATAAACATTAAAATGGTAAACATTGCACATCAATTGAAATTCCATTCAAGATAATCCAAAGTACAAATATGTTTTCTTACATTGCATTTGATATGATATTACAATACTCATTCATCTAATGAGGTAGATCAAATAATAGTTACAATTACATTTACAAATGTTCACCTCATAAACAATTGAGGGAAGTTACAATACAAAATTTCTATTATGCAATAAAGAAGTATACATATGTATCCAAGTACAAGCTCTCCATCCATGAAGCTCTCGTTCCCATGATCACAAACTAGGGAACCAACGGATTAAGGTGCATGTTCCACCCAACCATGTGGTACCCGTAGGTCCACCCCCTGTGCTAGGAGATAGTAATATGGTTACCTAGACATAACCTATTCTCCCTAGACACAAGTACATAAGTAACTGATGGTTACATTGCTTCCAGATTTAAGACAATTGAATGTACTAAGTACACAAGGTAGATTGTTATTTTAGGTGGAGTGTCATCACAATATTGCAAAGGTTACCCTGGTGTTTCTTCCTAGGTCCCGGCCCCCAACTTGGGTTACCTTGGTAACCACTTACGAAACCCGACCCCTATTGCATACTATTGCGGAATCGAATGTCTTTTGAAGAAACAAGACATCGATTTTCCATTCCAGACCTTCTCATCTTATACTCAAGACTGAAATAGCTCAAGAGTCATTAAGTGAAGCATAAACATCTTGTTAAAGATTTTTAAATCTAACTACTGTGTTATTTAGTTATCACTGACTTACTAACTCTTTGTAAGTTACCCTGACACCACTTTGTGTGTCGGCCCTTACACAGAGCCACTCCCCTAAACATAACAAAGGTATACTAAGTTTCCCTGACTAAGGTTTACATGGTGTACATATATCCAAAATCAACATATAAGACCAAACATATTACAACGGACATCAAGTCATTATTCATAAAACAGGTGTCAAACCACCATGCAAAATCCATGTACACAACCTTAGTTAACTCAAGAACTCTACTTAAATAATCACAATTCCCACATTTTACTATTTGTCTGGAAGACTTGTACAGTTAAGACATTCCCAATTTGCCCAATAAATAACACGATTAAAGCAATTCAAGAAAAATAAACGTCTACTATTCGGATTTACTAAATCCAGTCATTCAAAGAAATTAACAAGAAATTATAGCAGTTTAATTGCAAATCCTTTCTCAAACGACTAAAGAAAATTGCATTATATTGTTCTAATTTTAATTTCCTCAATTTTCATATAAAATAAAGTCTAAATTTTATCTATCATTCATAATATTTAGAACTAGTCAATCTCATGCTTAACATACCTCCACATGCATCTTATTTAATTTATAATCAATTAAGCTTCAAAACTAATACATATATAATTACAAATTTCCTATATAATATTAAACAAATATATATATATATACATATATTTATATACATATACATATATATATATATATTATTTAATAAAATTCATAAGGGATAAAGTTCGAATGGCATAATTTTTACCAAATTCAATACACGCTAAAATTGATATTTCATTTTATATCCCAAAGAAAACATGCTAGGGTTTCGGCCACATCCGCAGTCGGCCCTTATGGGCCACGGCTGTGGCGACAGCCTGTGCGTTGCCTGAGAGCAACGCCAGGCTTTCTCCACAGCCGCTACCCTTAAGGGCGGCTATTGGATGGCCTCTGTGCCCCCCTCCCCTACATACTGTGCATAACAAATAAATACATTTTATTCTAATAAAATAAAAAAATGGATTTTTATAATTGCAAAATTCTGATTTCGTGTATATGGAAATCTTAATCCGTCTTTTTAATAATAAACGCCTGTACAACAATTTCCAAACCAAAACTTCATATGTTAAAATTCAAAGTCATTTCACAATCCAATTTAATATATGAATTTAAATGAAGATATAAATATATATATGTATATATATATATATATATTTATCAATATATATATATATAATTCCATCAGGGTTTTTTTTTATTAAACAGAGAAGTAAAATAAATTTCTACAGGATACAATGGGGAAATTGGGGAAATTAACAAATTTTCTTCCAGGTTTCAAAAGATAACATGCACAGAAATTTCCATTCAAAATTTGGTTTACCCCAAAGGTTTTAAAATCCATTTTCCATTCATATAATTTCCCTTCACTAATTTAATTCTACAAAGAAATAAGTTTTCTGAAATTTATAGGAAATCTTCAAATCCTTCAGAAAATATACAGTAATTAACTTTCCCGAGAATTACAAATATTTTAATGAAATTATAACTTTCTTTTCTCAAACATTCTTTTTCAAAAACAAGCAAAATAAAAATCACAAGAAGAATACCTATGTTCCTTTGCTTCAGAAAACTGTCTGGTGATGAGAACCTTTGTTGCTTGTAGCTTCCAAAGCTTTTCCTGAACACCAATTTCCAATTTGCAAACCAGAGATCTTCCATATGTATTCAATAGAACCAAATAACACAAACCAAAATT
Source organism: Sequoia sempervirens (assembly GCA_007258455.2). Classification (NCBI taxonomy): domain Eukaryota; kingdom Viridiplantae; phylum Streptophyta; class Pinopsida; order Cupressales; family Cupressaceae; genus Sequoia; species Sequoia sempervirens. The sequence continues at coordinate 43,022,990 of VDFB02373365.1, forward strand.
TTTACCAAAATTTTTAACAGAGCCCTGATATTTTCTCGTGAAGAAAAGAATAATCTCCTGTGTTTTTCCCAAATCCAAAATAACCTCTAGAAAATTTACTCAACCAAAAACAATCAATGCAACTGGCACACTTGTTGAGAAGAAGAAAATTTCTTCAACAACTCCTCGGCAATCTTGCCTTTCAAGATTTGCATGGATTTATTTTATTTAATTTATTTAAAATTTACAATTTTCAAATGCAAAATTTATTTAATAATTAAAAATGCCATTCCCACAAAAATATTTAAGTTAATAAAATCTATTCACACACAATTAAAACAATTTTAATTTAATTAATTAATTTATTTAATTAACTAAATTTAATCTCTAAGATCAAATTATTTAACCAAAAAAACTAATTAATTTATTAAATAACATGCAAAACTAATTTCTTTAACATTTAAAAATTAATTTAAATAACAGTAATTAAAGAGTATTAGACTATCATGAAAATTGACATTTTTCCTTTCAAGCAATTAAACCAAACAAAAAAATACAAGACAATCTATGACTCTGAACTAAAATAGACGATGTACTATGACTGGGTTATAGACTAGACTAAGATGAACCATGCTACTACCTCCCAATCAACATTTTCGTTGAGTCTTGACACGCTCAGACCTGAGTAACTAGGTGGAATCGGTGTCATGTACCTGCAATCATGCAACCAAGCAAATAACATGCATATACATATAATCCATTGTATAGGCACACAGTACGGAGAAAATCACGGACATCACAGGGCACTCGCAAGCGAGTGATGCGATTCCGTTCTCCACACCAATACACGTCACATCAAACTGACAAATTAAATAATTGTTAGTCCATCATAAACATACATATAACAATAATCATCTGAAGGAAACATCTACGCTATATCAAAGCATATCAGAAATCAAATATCGCAATACAATGTATCATCATATCACAAAATAAAACCACTGTCACTCAAAACCAGCGATCAAAATATCCAAACAAAGTACCAAAGTCTAATAGTATGAAAACATGTAACCAGAAAACATAAGCATAATTGGAGGGGTACTACAACAGTCACCCTTCTGTGGTAAATCAGAGACTTGGTTTGATGAAAATGACTATGGCAAGGACTTTAAAATGACAATAATAAGGCCAATTTGTCAAAAAATTTACTGGTTTCTCACAAGAAAACACTTTCAAGCAAATACAATCCTATGATTAGTGTTTAGGGTATGGCCAATGTGGTCTTAATCTAGGATGTACAAGGTGTCTAAGGAGTCCTCGATATACTCTCGGTACGTGAGGCACAACTGTGAACACTAGCCCGTCACAAGCGTGAGTCGGGAACCCCAACGAGATACTGAAGGGCTCGGACCAACTCTCTATGTCTATCTAGATATCACCCTAGCTTTGACACTCTGCCAATTACGACACAACTAGATTGGGGTACAGCTTTCGCTCTCCCCCCTTTATATACCCCGTCGGTACGCGTGGTTGGAATCATCCCTTGGGGTGATAAAATACCCAAACAGGTCCCACTAAAATGAAATCACTAATCATTTCCAACTACTCCTTAAGCTCACACAAAGTGCAAGGGGAAAGTGAAAATAAACCAATGCCCTCTTTGGGTAACACAAAAAGATAGACATAGCATACAATGAATATTACTCCCCCTAATTAAGCTATGTTCTTAGATTAACAGGAAAAGCAAGAATAGTTTTAGAAATATGAGCCAACGGATAGCCCTACAAGCAACTATTGGTTGCTTTATCCCACGTTCCTTGCCAATTACACAAGAAATTGCTACAAAGAGTTAGCAAAAAACACCAATATCCTTGCAAAAAATAGTGTTAAGGGGTTAGTACCTGAAAACAAAAAAAAACTGAAGCTAAAATGACAATTTTACCTTCCAAAATGTGTTTTTTTGCGGTGACAAGAGGGCATCGTCACCCTTCTATAGTAAACTAGGGGCGCAGTCGCCCTTCTACAGTAAATCAGGGGTGCAGTCACCCTTTCGCAGTAAAATCAAGGGCGCAGACACCCTTATGCCGAAAATCAGGGGCGCAGTTGCCCTTCTGCGGTAAATCAGGGGCGCAGTCGCCCTTCTACAGAAAAATGTGTTAGCACAAAAATTTTAGCCAAGGGGGTGTAGTCGCCCTTCTACAAAAAAGTGTTAGCACAAAAATTTTAGCCAAGGGGGCGTAGTTGCCCTTCTGCAGAAAAGTGTTAGCACCAAAATTTTAGCCCAGCGGGCGTAGTCGCCCTTCTATAGAAAAGTGTTAGCACCAAAATTTTAGCCCAGGGGGCATAGTCACCCTTCTGCAGAAAATTGTTAGCACTGAAATTTTAGCCCAGGGGGTGTAGTCGCCCCTCTGCAGTAAAATAGGGGCATAGTCACCCTTCTGCAGTAAAATAGGGGCGCAGTCACCCTTCTGCAAAAAATCAAGGGTGCAGTCACCCTTCTATGAAAAATCAGGGGTGTAGTCGCTCCTTTGCAGAAAATTAGGGGTGTAATCGCCCTTCCGTGACATATTCCTTCAAAAAACTCAACAACAACGAACGTTAAATTGAGGAACCTGCTTGTGGGTCCCACCGGGTGTGCCAGAAATGTGATATCAAAATGTTTAACTCTTTTCTAAGCAATTAAAATGCAATGGAAAAACATAAAGAAACACCTCAAGATTAGCCTAAGAAATTTGTAAATGCAAAGAGGAAAAGTGTAAGATGATACTCAATAGATATACCTCCCTTTTGCAGTTCAAACTCCTTGGTTGGCCATTGAATTTTGATTTGATTTGTATGCTCCTTGATGACTCTTGATATGGCTAAATGCAAGGCTTAACTATATGCTTGGATGTAAATGTAAATGGATGAGCTTGATGGCTAGATGAGTGCACAAAATGGCAACATTTAGTTGCAAATGGCTAAGTCCCCCCAAATGCCTTAGAGGATGGGGTATTTATAGAGAAACTTGAATTATTTAGAGGATTCAATGGTTGAGATTTATCCAACAAGGCCAAGATGAAGGGTTAAGGTGAGTTGAGAACTCACAAGCCCTCACATTTTGACATGTGGAATGTGAAGTGGATAAAGGTAGGATGATGTGTACGTGATATGGAAGGGAGGTACATGATGTGGAGGAAGGACATGTACCTTGGAAGTACATTGGGAGATGAGAAGATTCCTTGGAAGAATAAATGTGAATTAAAAATTCACATGCTTGGGAGAATCTAGTGGATAAGAGAGGGTCTCTAAAAAGGTGGGATTTTGTCACATGTGACTTGATGTGACAAGTCAAAGATTATAGAAGATGCATGGGAAAAGGGGATTCTAGAAGGAATAAAATGTGAATTAAAAATTCACATGGGGAAGAGGGGAACGTAGGGTGAATAAAAAGGAATTAAAAATTCATTGGGGGGTGGGGAGAGTTGACCAAGGTACTAATTAGGTTTAACTAATTAGTAATTAGAGGATAATTAGGGGTTAATGGATTAGAAGCCAACTTGCAAAAGTTGGAGGATGTGACACATCCTAATCAAGGATTAGGCATGTGCACATCTTTAATGAAGAGATTAGGAGATGGATTAGGATTAGATGAAAATGACATGTGAGGAATTAAATAAATGTAATATTTATTTAATTCATTTAATGAAAAGAGGATTAAGGAGGGTAAGGTATTTAATTATTAATTAAATACCTTATGGATTTAACAAAATTAAGGATATTAATTAAATAATAGTAATATTACTTAATTAACTTGGATAAGAGGTTGTTTAGATGAAAAGTGATAAATTTGGATAAATTAATTGTCTAAATTTGGATGTCTACACATACATTCTGATGTTTTTGGTCCAGTAAATGTTCCTTCTTTGTCTAAATCAAGATATTATGTATCGTTCATTGACGATTATTGAAGAAGAACATTTGTTTATTTTTTGAAAAGTAAATTAGAAGTGTTCAGTCATTTTAAAAATTTTAAAAACCTTGTGGAAAATCAAACTGGAAGAAAAATAAAATGTTTAAGTACTGACAATGGCGGTGAGTTTTGTTCTAATGAGTTTGAAAGGTATTGTAAAGATCGTGGGATTAAAAGACATAAAACTACACCCTACACTCCACAAAAAAATGGAGTTGTTGAAAGGTTCAATAGGACAGTGATGGAAAGAGCACGAAGTATGCTAAGTAGTGTTGGCTTGGAGGAGAAGTTCTAAGTTGAGGCTGTTGCAACAGTATGTTATTTAATAAACCATTCTCGAAATTCTACTCTTGCTGAGAAAACACCTTTGGAAGCATGGTCTAGAAAGAAGTCCTCTCTAAGACACATTTGTTTCTTTAGCTATGAGGCATATGCATATGTGCTGAATGAAAAAAGATCTCAATTGGAAAACAAAACTGTTAAATGTATTTTTATTGGTTTTAGTGCTGGCATAAAAGGATACAAGCTTTGCAATCCTGATATGGAGAAGGTTCTATATAGTAGAAGTGTTATTTTTCATGAGATGAAACCTTCTACTTTGGATCTGTAGTCAGAGACAAAATCAAAAGATAAAAAAGATGTAGTTGAAATTCCTCCGACACCAGATAAAGAGGAATTCAAAATTCAAAATGTACCTAAAACTAAGGAGAGCTCAAGTAGTTTTGAGAGTTGTGAAGAAGAACAACAACCTCCGCCTCAGCTTGTGAGGAGGTCAACATGTGAAAGAAAGTAACCTAATAGGTATGGGTTTTCTTTGTTAGATTCTACTTGTGCCTATGCTTTAATTTCTAGCACTAATGACTGTGAAAGAGGCATTTATAATGTCTGATTCAAACTCTTGGTTGGAAGCCATGAATGAAGAAATGGCATCATTAGAAAAGAATGATACTTGGAATTTGGTGCCCTTGCCTAAAGGCAAAAAAGTTGTTGGCTACAAATGGGTATTTAAAAGCAAAATAGGTCTGGATGGCAGTGTGGAAAAGTATAAAGTGAGGTTGGTTGCGAAGGGATATTCCCAGGTAGAGGGAATTGATTATGGAGAAATATTTTTTTCCTGTAGCTAAGCTAACGTCTATCATATTTCTTTTGTCATTTGCAGCAGCGTATGACTTAGAGATTGAATAGATGGATGTCAAGACAACATTTCTTCATAGTGACCTTGAAGAAGAAATTTACATGTCCCAACCAGAGCACTTTTTTGAAAAAGGTAAAGAAAAATTGGTTTGCAAGTTGAAAAAATCTCTCTATGGATTAAAAAAATCTCCTAGAATGTGGTACAAAAAATTTGACACGTTTGTTTTGTCATTGGAATTTGTAAGATTGAAATCTGATCATTGTGTGTACTACAAAGTTGAAAATGATTGTGTTCTTATTATTGCTCTCTATGTTGATGATATGTTGTTCATAGGCAATAGTAAGTTAATGATTTTTTATCTAAAATCTCAGTTGTCTGCAAAGTTCAAAATTAAAGATCTTGGTGCAGCTAGGTATATTCTAGGAATGGAAATAACTAGGGACAGGAAGAGTAGAAAACTTTGGCTCAGTCAGAGTAAGTATGTTAATACTGTTATAGAGAGATTTTGTATGACTAACTGCAAGCAGCCAGTTGTTCCAGTTTTGTAAGGAATGAAGCTATCTATTGAAGACTGTTCAAAATATCCTACTGAGATAGAGGACATGACCAGAGTGCCCTATGCTAGTGTAGTTGGCAGTTTAATGTATGCAATGGTCTGTACAAGGCTAGACATTGCCCAAGTAGTGGGAGTACTTAGTCATTTTATTGAAAATCTTGGAAGGACACATTGGGATGCTGTGAAAAGAGTGTTTAGATATCTGAAGGGCACTTTAGAATATGCTTTGTGTTACCATGGCAATTTGGTTGAATCACAGAGGACTCTCAGCATTCGAGGCTATGTGGATTCTGATTGGGCAGGGGACATTGATATCAGAAGATCCACTAGTGGATATATTTTCATGATGAATGGTGGTGTAGTTAGTTGGATGAGTAAGTGGTAGGCTGTAGTCGCTTTGTCCACTACAGAGGCAGAATACATGGCAACAACACATGCCTGTAAAGAAGCAATCTGGTTAAAATGTTTGTGTTCTAACATTGGGTTTGATGTAGGGAAAATTATAATTTACTGTGATAGTCAGAGTGCTATTTGTTTGGAAAAAAATCCTACTTTCCATGCCAGGACAAAACATATTGATGTGCAGTATTATTTTGTATGAGATATGGTGGAGGATGGAAAGGTCTCTTTAGAAAAATGGATACTCTAGAAAATGTTGTAGATGCATTGACGAAACCAGTGAGCACAAACAAGTTCAGGTGGTGTGCTAGTTCAATGGGCCTTAGTGCCCATGAATTTTAGTAGTTTTTTTGTGCTTTGGAGGTGTCAGTAAGATCTTCGTCAAGTGGGAGATTGTTGGAAAATGCACCTCAAGCTTACTGACATGAAACTCCTAAAAGAGAAAATTTGGTGAAACCCTCTGGAAGTCTTACCAACTAGCAGTTGTGAACAAAGTTTAATGTTGCTGAGACTTTGGTTTTTTCTTGCCGACGGGAGTCATCGACAAGACATGTCTATCACTGCGAGTTTCCCATCTCATTCTGTCATGGTAGATCTCTTGCCGACTGGTTGGTTCCAGTTGGTTATCGGGGAGACTCTTGGCGACGAGTGGCATCGGGGAGAGGTATGAACCTTTGGAGTGACTCATTCTGATAGCGCTAGTCTCGCCGATGGGTTGGCTCCTGGTGATCATTGGGGAGAGTCTTGGCTGACAAGTTTGCAGTCGGTATGAAATCTTGTCGAGAGTGCTAGTCTCGCCGACGGATTTTTTTATGAACTGCCGATGGATCTCCATGCGATGAACTTCAGTGTAACCTCTTGCCAATGGTGTTACTCTTGCCGATAGACTGGTCAAAGTAATATGAACTTTCGGGTATGCCTTCAGTGTGATCTCCTATCGATGACTATTGGTATCACCGACAGAAAGGTGCTTTCAGTGAGAACTCTTGCCGATGGTTTTCCTCTCATCGATATGACATAGAGGTTCTATAAGACTCTTAGCGATAGCAAAACTCTTGTTGATAGATCTACATAAGCTAGATTTGTGTTCAGTATGATGTCTCGCCGATAGCGGTGGTATTTCCGATGGTTCTGTGATTGGGCATTGTGGCATCAAGGAGACATGGCCTAGTGTCTCATCGACATGGATTCCGTTTGAACTTCTTTGACAGAATGACTATCCTACATGGTCTATTTTGGACCAATCAGAGAAGAGGAATGTGAATTGTTAGCAATTGGACTGTTGTGACCATTCCTATGAGGGAGATGAATAGACTGTGAGAGAATGGATTACTCTCTGGAAATGGCGGATGACAATGAACAGTGTGAGATAACTTGAAGTGTTTCTCGATTGAACATGAATTGATCTGAGTGAATTTATTGTATATTTTCTGAGAGCTATTCTTTACAAGATTGATTAGTGAATGTTGCTGTTGTAAATTGACATCAGAAAGTGAAGTCTATACTTTGTATGTAATTTTGTTTACTGTAATACAAAGAGGCTTTTCTTGGTGTAGTGGGTTTTTCTCCCATAAGGGTTTTCCCACATAAATTCGGTGTCCAATTGTGTATGTTCATTTCTTTGTTCTATTATTTCTTTCAAGTGTATCTTAATGAACTGTAATTGTAAAATTTAAAGTCATATCTGCATTCTTCGCTGAGGTTTGGACATTAGGAGAGTTTGTTCCGCACCTAATCTTTCCTTACATGTTTTATGAGTTGATTATGCTTCAATGGAAGTGTACCTTCATCATATGAGAGATGCATTATTAGCAGTTCAAATTGGAAGTAAGCCACCCCTTCTTCTATTCTTCTTACTTCAAGACAGTGAGTTCTTTGGCAATGAGCCATTGTAAGTGAGTCTTATTGTATTCAGTGTTGCAATTCATATATTAGTGAGCTAATACTCACCATGGATTTTCCCTTCTTGGGTTTTCCATGTAAATTTGGTGTTCTTATGTGTTTGGATGTGTATGCATTGTTGTTTCATATGTTTACATTCTGCGAATGCATGATAAGGATTTAATGGTTGTTAAGGGTTTAAGGTTTAATGCATATCTAAATATTAATAGGGGTTTTCGATGTTTAAAGTATACAATTGATTCACCCCCCCTCACATTTGTCATGTGCATCTAATAAGTACTTCATATAACATAGATGACCTATATAGATGCCTCAATAATTATTAATCCACCTAGTTTGAGGGAATGATTTAGCCCTAGAAAGAAAACTTAGAAAGGTCATCAATCACTTTCCTTTGGGAAGCAATAGCCACATGATCAACAATAAAGTTGAAACCTATAGTAAATGTAGGCATCATTGGACCAACCAATTCTCTATGTTGAGGAGGGTCTCAATCTCGATGATAGTATGCATGTTTGTCACATACTATACCACAATTTTATCCCACGTAATGAGGTAAATCTCAATATAATGGAATTTGATCATTATTTATATAGAAACCTTGCATAACTAGAAATTTATGGTATTATTAATGGTGTGAAACGAGTACACATGCACCTACTGACCCAATAACCTCTCAAACTATAGTTATATGAATATTGTGGAAAATAATATCATTTGATAATAAATTGAAAATTTTAGTTGTACAATATTTAATGGAATATCACCAAAAATAGACCTCATCTAATCTAGAACTACCATTAGAAAATGTACTAAAACCTCTTATAATATTTCTAATCCTTATTAATATTTATAATTATATCTATAATTCCTAATGGGTCTACGAACATCTAAAATTATCTATAATTTTATTTTTTCTTTATTTTTTGAGATAATAGATCTCTCATGTTCACTATAAAGTAAATAAAATGTATATGCACAAATTATTTTAAAATTATAAATAAAAATGTGATATCCATGTTGATTGACAAAAGTTAAAGAAAAATGTCATTATGTCAAAAATTAAACTAGAGTAATTTCATGTGCACTTGAACTAGGAATATCAAGTGCTAACTTAGAAAAAGATCATTTTTTTCTTGTAGAGATGTAGGATCTCACATGAATATAGTTTAATTTTTTTAATATATTTTAAATTAAATTAAAATTATACATGTGTAGCTATAGGATATCAATATCATCTCCACCAAAATTCACATACATGGACTCATATGTAGATATATTATGCATGATCACCTCTAATTTTTCCAAAGATCTCCCATTCAACAATTACATAAATGATGTGTGGAAAGGACTATGAATATGAGATGTCATGGAATCTAAAAAACTAATCTCTATTAAATTCACAACCTAATAAAACTTCTCCAAAGTGATACCCATGGAATATTAAGGATCAATAATTAATAATGTCCTAAACATCATGACTACCAACCACCAAAGCATAATCTACATTATTCTATACCTACAGGTTTGGAAGGTACTATACTCTCTAACTCATGATGATGTGGTCCACATATACACTAACATCTAAGAGAGGGATGTCCAACTATAATAATATCATTCTATATTCCCTTATCAGGTTATTTAAAATAAATCATGTTGAATCATGTATCTAACTATCAACATTAATATTGTATTGGTCCTTAGGAGATGGGAAGGATACAACATGATATGAATCATACTGCAATGATGATGCTCCATTTAATATAGATAACTTTCATGGATGTCTCAATAATTATTGATCCACTTAATTTGAGAAAATAATTTAGGCTTAGAAATAAACCTTAAAAGGTCATAAATTCTTTCCCTTGGGAAAGAATAATCACATGGTCAAAAATAAAGTTGAAACTTGAAGTAAATTTAGGCATCCTATGACCAACCAATATTTAATGTTGAGGAGGTTCTCAATCTAGATGTAGTTAGTATATATATATATATATATATATATATATATATATATCATACCCTATCACACTCCTATCCCACATAATGAGGTAAATATAAGTATTTTACATTGATGCCTAATTAAACCAATATAATGGAATACATAACTATAAATATAAGGTCTTAATGATGAAAAATGAGTACGCATGCACCTAGTGACACAATAACTTCTCACACTATAATTTTGTGAATATTATAGACATAATTTCATTTGATAATTATATTAGCATATTTACTTCTATAATATACAATAGAAAATTGCCAAAATAAAACATCTCATTTAAGTTACAACTAAAATTATATTCTCATTAGAAAATAGACTAAGACCTCTTAAACTATTTTAATCCTTAAAAATATTTATAATATAATCTCATAACTCAATCTATAATTACTTATGGTTTTAGGGACATCTAAAATTATCTACAATTTCACCATTTCTTTATTTTAAGGGAAAATAGATCAATCATGTTCCATACAAAAGAAAGAACATGCACATGTACAAATTATTTTAAAATTACAATTTAGAACATGATATTTTCATAGTCCCTATTGATTGAATAATGTTAAAGATAAAGTGTCATGATGTCTTACAAATTAAACTAGATTAATGTCTCATGTGTGCACCTACATAGGTATTGAAATTAAAATATGTAGAACTTACAACCACTTATTGTATATTTTAAATATATTTTGATCTTAAATTTGATATAAAACTAGATTTGTCTTATCTCTAGCATTCATAATTTCAAATTTACTTGAGTACTATCCAAGAATTTAAGTCTAGTATTCCTACATACAAAAATTTCTACAAACACATATTCTTATTTCTTTCTTTCTTGATATATATCAAATTTTCCTTCTTTAAAGGAGTATACAAAACTATTCTAATACCCTTATGCATACATGGAAAAATTAAATTGATCTTTCTTACATGCACATGTTTAAATTATATAGAAATCATTATGAAAATAATGGATAATGAATATAAATATTTAGGCTAACATGTTAGAGTTTATAAATATATGTAGGTTTGAACTCTTGACCAAAAATACCTAAAGGCATGTTAAACCTTCAATAGAAAGCCCTATGTAAAATTTAGTGCATGTTCAAACTTTCACTGTAATATCTTACAAAAATATCAAGTGCATGTCAAACCTTCTAATGCATTCCACCAAATATTCATGTTCAAATATTTAATCCAACCTAAATCTATATGAATATGTTGTATACCAATTTTTTTATATTCATCCAACAAAGGGGTGTTGGAATAATATATATTTAAAATCATAAAGGGGGATAATAGGTTGGTGGTATAAGTACCCATATTGCAAGTTTTCATGAGAAATCTACATTTTTTTTGCTAGTAATATTATAATGTTTGAGAAGTTCTAAGTCAAAATTTATGTATTTAGATTAAGGTTATCATTTATATTAGTTTTGTTATGAGACCTGATAGTGGTGAGAACCTAGCCACTTTATGTGAAATATACCTTACAACATTTATTTCTAGTCTCTTGATTGGGTATTGTTGATGGTGCCAAGTTGAACCACAACATGTAGGTAAGATAAAGTGAAGAATATCACCTCTCCTAAAAAAGACAATCAGCAATCAAACTGATCACCTCCCAAGGTCTTTGATGTTGGTTTACAACGTTGTTGTTTCACGAAGTGGTCAATATGGCTTTAATGTTCAAGGGGCCTGCTGGTTTTGAGTTTTTGGATTGTTACAAGATCGAACATCTACCTACACCTACTTTAACTGGGGTTTTAAAGAAATAGAAAAAAGGATAGATTAAAGCTTTTAAACTGAAGAGAATGTTGATTTATCCAACTAATCAGACTAGTTACCTTCCAAGGAATTCCTAAACTAAAATTGCAGAATAAAGTTAACTTGTAATTAATACAAAGTTCCATTCATTCATAGTGCAAACTTTAACAGGAGATTACAAATCATCATTTTTAAACAAAACATAAGATAAAATTTCATTCCTTGAAAGCTTTCCAAATCAAATAATTAACCCAAGATAAATACCATTTTGGAGCACAATATGAAGTAGATTTAAATTTGGCTGCTTCTACTATTGGTGAGACAAATAAACAACATTTACAAATCTGGCATGATCACCAGTGTACAGAAAACCCATGTCTTCGAATTATCTCCATCTATACTAAGAAAATATGGAAAATACATCATCTTGTCCTGCTAAACTTCACTCCTCTATTTTTGTTCTTCAATTTTCTACCTTCTAACCCTAACTTCTAACTCTTGCTCCAGGAAAAGATCAGATTCTTCTAAGATTTGAAAAAGACCCGTGATCAAAAGAGAGATGTAGATCCTTTACAAAGAGGTGAAAGTGCCATATATACCTGTGGATCCAAAATGAGTCGGCCCCATTTTTAGGGTTTACAAAATAAGTCTGTTTGATGAAGGGTCAACGACGGGGAGTTTGAAACAAAGTCAATGCTACATCCAATGCATACACTCTGTTTGCGTTGGTGAAAGGTCACTCTCTGGCATGGTTTCCAGATCTTTTACAATCACCATCATCAATTCGTAGCCTTCGAGTCTACCATTAGGACTTCATGTGCTTTGTCCTCAGCCTCAAAAATTGCTCCGTAGAGTGGCTTGAGTGCTCTAGGGGTATTTCCATTCATGCCCACCTACTTTTTCCAGCAAACAAACCATTCATCATTAAGACTCACGACCTCCTCCCTTTTTTTACACTTTCCTCTTAGCCTGGAACCTTCACGGGTTGAATTCCTTGAGAAATGACATCAGATGCTCTCGTCATGCTTTAATCCTGTGAAATAATGCCTTCATCAGTCCTCTAAAAGAATAGAAAATATCATCATTCATCTTACCTTGAAAACATCTCCCATTCAATTATACTTAGCAAAAAAAAATCAACTCTCGCGTAGGCAGAACCAAAATGAAACCAGAACCAGGACCGAAGTCAGAACAGGAGAAAAACACAAACCCTTCTCTAACTTCACATTCATCGCACCATTCCGGCTCCGACCCCACAAAAGAAAAAGATGCGAAAACCAAAACCTGACCAATCAACCGAGATATCGGGATCAGAACTAGAGTTAGAATGGGGGAAAAACATGGAAATAACCGACATCTCCAAGTTCAGCCCACATTCTGGCTCTGCATCCACAAAAGCAAAGAAACCGGGGACCATAATCAGGGCAGAGGCGGATTCAGAACTGAATGGGGAAATGAAACAAAGAACTTCACAAAAACCAAATCCCAAATCCATCCCGAACCCCACCCCGCAAAAGAGACCGAACAAGAAAAAAACACAAACGAGATTAGAGAAAAAACTAATCCCACATGAACCACAATGGGGGTGGAGGTGGAACAAAAACCTGACCTTGAACTTTCTCCAAGTTCCAAGTTCAAATTCCATTCTGACTCCACCTCTGACAAGATACAAAGAGACAACGAAGAAAAAGACAAGAAGGAAGAAAAATAAGGGAAGAAAGCACCCCCATGAAAAAAACACAAGGAACAAAGGTAAAACAAACAAGTTCAGCGGAATCAGAACCGGAACAAAACTGAAACCTGGAACTTAGAAAAGTTCTAGAGTTCTGTTTTGTTTCATATATCACTTCCGCTAGAACAAAGGACTACAAACTGAACGAAGGAAACTGGCGGAAACAGAACCTGGAACTTAGAAAAGTTCTAATGTTTGGTTTTGATATGCATTCCGCATCTGCTAGAATAACAAGGAAAATGTTTAAGGAAAAAAACTGAGAACAAAAACAACAAAGAACTGGAGGAACCGGAACCAGAACTAGGACAGGAAATAGAACTGGAACTTGGAAAAGTTCCAAAGTTAGGTTTTGGTCCGGCCCCGCTTCCGCCAAAACAAACAAACAAAAGGCCTAAGGAGGAAAGAAAACTCCTAAGGCACAAAACAAAAGACCAAAGAAAAACAAAATAAAAAAGGGGGGGCCTATTGTAAACAAGTTTAAAATGGGGTGGTTATGCAAGGCATAACAATTGGTGACTTGGCTAGGAAAATGGTTTAACCATTTTTCAAGACATTGAAGGATTCAGTCACCCAGAACTATTGGTTTATGGACATCACAACTCTAGTTAGGTCAGTTTTAACAACCAAGGTTGAGCTAGAATCTCAAATGTAAGTCATACTGGCTACCTCTAAATCTATGTGTGTGCTTGATGGTGCATCACCCTTTTACAAAGTTTTCCTGATCTTTTGAACAATAATGTGCAATATTTGAACTACACAAGTTGATTCCCTTTAGCTATTGTGCAATGATATCCTGGGCATTGCTTCATTGCTAGTCAAGTTTCCATAGCTCCAACAAAGATACCTCTAGTTTTCTCACAACATTGCTCTACTGCTAGTCAGGCGTCCATAGCCTCGGTAGAGATACTGGAATCACCCATTCATATTGAGTTTTCTTTTCTTAGATAGTTCTCTCTTCTTCTTTTTTTTTGGAGTTTTAAATATTTTATTCAATTCTTTCTCAATATGTTAAATATCTGACATCTATTCTGGGTTGAAAACTACCATGGACCTCATAACATCATCTGGGGAATCATATTTTTCACTCAAATCTTACAACACCATTGCCCTAAGACAATATACCATTACAAAAGGAGATGTTTTTGATGATTTGTGGTAGATTCAGTCGTAGCTAATGAAGATTGTTTACTTTGCACCTTGTTTTCAAAACTTTCCACAACTTTTATTGACAATGGACATAAAACAATGAATTTAGAGGAAATTATCCAACCAGAAAACCTGAAAATATATAAACCAACTTCTCTCCTAGCAACCAACGTATACTTCAGGTAACAACCCCCCTTACAACTACATAAAATGAAGGTCCCCACAAAGAAAAACAAAGGAATAACAAGCAAAAGAACAAAAGAAAAGGAAAACAAGGAAAACAAGCAACGACAAGCAAGAGAAACAACAAATTATTTACATACATACAACCTAACAAAAATATCAAACCTTCAAGATCCAAAGTAATGTTTAAGAAACTATCCATTGACAGGAAATGGAACAAGTTCTCCTGTTAAACTGCTTAGCCAGAAAGCATTTTCTCCTAAGATTTCAAAAATTTGATAGGGACCCAACCAAAGCTTATCGAATTTTTGGTGATCACCCTTCTTTTCGTTAGCCTTACCCCATAGCAACACAAGGTATGATATTCTGAAAGCCTTGATTTTGGCTCTTTTTTCAAACCAACGTTTGACAATAGCCTAGTGTCTAAAGAATTACTGCATGGCAGCATCTCTCTGCTCTTCTAATTTCAACAAGCCAGCTAATCTTACTTCAATCCTATCATCACTAGAGTAAAATTTTTACATAAAGGACAGGTATTTGTAAGTGAATAGGGAACACAGGTTCTTGCCCATATACTAGCTTGAATGGTGAAGTCTTTAAAGCAGCCTTGATCCTAGTCTTATCTACCCATAAAGAAAATCTTAACTGGGTATGCCAGTCCCTAGGATTGTTCTCTAACAATTTCTTGATTACCCCTAGGAGATTCTTATTAGTTGATTCTGTAACTCCATTTCCTTGTGGATAATAGTTGGAAGAATACTTTAAAATAATTTTATGATCATAAGCCCATGAAATGAACTCAATAGAAGAAAAGGCAGAGCCATTGTCACATACCAGTGCAAAGGGTACTCCAAACCTAGTTGTGATGCATTCAATGAGGAAATTGATTACCACTTTCGTTGTGCTATTCTTGCAAGGTATAGCTTATGTCCATCTTGTGCAGTAATTTGTGGTAGTCAAAATGAATTTGTGTCCTAGAGAAGAATTTGGGTTAATTACCCCAATAAAATCTAGTGCCCATTGAGAAAATGGTCTTACCTCATAAACAGGCTGCAATGGCATGGCTGAATGGCACTCTCTTGATGTAGAAGTCTGACATATGTGACATGTTTGGACATGTTGATGTGCATCCCTGAACACATGGGGCCAATAATAACTAGATCTAAGGATCTGATGTGCTAACGAATCTGCAGAACCATGACCCATGCCATGTTTCCCATGAAATTCAGTGATTGCGTGCCTAGCTTTTTGTTGATCAAGGCATCATAGATAAACTCCCTTAAAATTATTTCTATATAACAATCCTCCTTTGAGCATATAATGAGAGCTTTTCATTCTTAGTGCTCTCCTCTAAGTTGTATTCATTCCCTCTAGGCACCGATTATTGAGCATGAAATAAATAATATCGGCATACCAAGGGTCATTGGAAAAGGACTGTGTTGTGTATTGCTGACAAATAATGTTCTCACCAGCATCCACCATTGATTTAGACAGGCCTTGACCTCGGAAAAGTTTCATAGGGTGAATCTCCAGATCGAACTCCTATAGAATAGCCATCCATTTCCCCCTTCGTTCTCCCAACTCGCTCTGCATAAGTAGAGACTTCACAGTAGCATCAAGAACCACAACAATAATTTGACTTTGGAGGATATAATGTTTGAACTTCTTGATAGCTCTAACCAATCCAAAAGCTTATTTCTCAAGAGGTGGGTACTTGACTTCAATATTTTTAAATAGAGAGATCATGAAGGAAATTGGCCTTTCATCCCCCTCCTCTCTTTGTTGTGTCAGGACAGCTGCAAATAAGTGTTCAAAGGAAAAAGAATAAACATAAAATGGCTTCAAGTAGTTAGGACTGGTGAGGACTAGCGCTTCCAAAATGGATTGCTTAACCTAAGAAAAGACAACCTTTGCCTCATTATTCCATTCTATTCTAGCATCTTTCTTCATCATTTTGTTCAAAGGTTTAACAATATCTGCAAAACTTGTGATAAAATTTCTCACAAAATTGATCTTTCCAAAGAAAGATCTCATCTCCTTCTTACTTCCTGGCATGGTTATCTTTAAAATAGACTCAACTCGGTTTGGATCTATCGATATCCCTCTTTCTGAGATTATGTGTCCCAAAATTTTCCCTTTAGAAAGCCCGTACACACACTTTTTAGGATTCAGAGAGACACCATATTGAATACATCTTTCAAGAACTTTAGCCAAGTCTGCAACATGGTTTAGTATATCTTTTGAGAATACTGTAAGGTCATCCATGTAAATGATGATGCATTTACCAATCAAATCTTTGAACACTACGTCCATGGCACACTGAAAGGTTGCTCCAGCGTTTATCAAACCAAATGGCATCCTTCTATAAGCAAATGTTCCCCACTTAGTAGTGAAGGTTGTCTTCATTATGTCTTCATAATTAATGATCACCTGATTGTACCTAGAATAACCATCCAGGAATGAAATCATCTGAGACCCATTGACATTTTGTAAGACTTCATCTAGAGAAGGGAGTGGGTAGTTGTCTTTTTTTGAAGCTCTATTCAGATTCCTGAAATCTACACATAGTCGGATCTCTCCATTCTTCTTACGGACTGGAACCAAGTTAGCTACCCATGTTGAATGTCATACAGGGAAGATTATTCTTGTAGAAAGCAATTTCTGAACTTCTTTAAAGATAAGTGGTTCAATTAGGGCGTTGACAGGATGTTGTTTCTGCCGAAATGGTCTAGCTTCAGGGTTCAAAGGAATAGTATGAGTTATCATAGAAGCATCAAATTTTTTTAGGTCTTCATACCCCCAAGCTATTGCAGCAATATCCTTCTTTAGTGCCCTCAGTATATCTTTTCTAATTGCTTCAGGACAAGCTTTCCCTATGTAAACATTTCTTTTAGGGCTAGAATCAGCTAAGTTAACAGTTTCATATTCACCTCCTTTATCTTCGGTTGATACCTTTTCCTAAGCCATTGGGTCTGAATCAAAAATTCTTTCTAAGGCCACCATTCCCTTGGGAATGCTATTACTTTTTAAATTGAGGACCCCCTCTGTATTGCAGTCTTCAGGGTTCCAGTCTCCTTGATCCCTGTCGAACTCATCGATGATCTGTCCTTCGAAAACATTTGAGCTTGCTAGAAAAGTAAGGATATGTTTATCATCGTCGAAGACTTGAAAGTTCCTGACATTATCAAGAATAGCCAGGGTGGATATCAATTCTACTGAGAATCTCTTAAGCTTGGAGCCTTGCATGGGTTCTAGGGTACTTGCGGCAATAGCTAATGAATCAGCTATTTGATTGTCCTCTCTAGGAAATAAACTAATCACAAAAGCATCAAAGTCTTCAATCAGGTTCCATACCCGATTTCTATTAGTTTCCATCCTTTTATTATGACGTGTATTATATGCGCACTTGCTTAATAATTACTTTTGAATCTCCTTTAACCACCAAGGCAATAACTTTCTTCTGATGTGCCAACATCAGTCCTCGAGCTAATGCTTCATATTCTACTATATTGTTAGTGCATCCAAACTGCAGCCTATAAGAAGCAAAAAATGTTTTCCCTTTCGGGCTAGTTAATTCAATTCCAACACCACACCCTATTTTGGATTTGGATCCATCAAACGTGAGGGTCCATAGCTGATCATGAGCTGGGGTTGATCTCTTTGAGCTTGTTGTGGGTGCGGGGGTATCAAACAAACCTTGGGGTTGTTCCTCACAATTGTGTTGGTCTGGTATTATGACTGTGGTATGTTCAATTTGAGGAGGGACTTCCTCTGAAGGTATATTATCCCTGGTTAACATTATTGCATTTTTGGCATCGAATGAGAAATGATCAGAAACAGTCTTAACATGACTTGGGTTAGTTTCTTCAGTTTGGAAAACATGATTCAAAACACCAATGCAGGGTTGGCAGGTCAGTTCTGAATGATTTTGGTAGTGTACCCTACACCAATTAGGGAGTAGAAGACTCTGCAAATCAATATCTTCCCCAAAGACTAGTTGATCCTGTTGCAGCTTCTTGATCAATACCTATTGGTTTACATTAATCATGGAATCAGGGAGTTTTTGCATTGACAAATCTTTAAAATCAAGAACCAAAAAGGTCAGAATTTCCTCTCTTTTATAAACCCCTATCTCAATTTCAAAATAAGCTACCTTGTTGGGATAGTCATACTCAATGATGATATGTTTGAGGTGAGGTTCACTCTCAATCCTAATCTGCGTAGGAATTCCCCTCTATGGTAGCAACATTTGTGAAAAGTTGAGGGAGAGATATCCCCCTATACTTTTCATTAAATCTCTACTCAACAACATACCATAAGTCTCGAGAATGTCTGCTACTTGAATATCCATATTGGTTAAAATCCTAGGGTCAGACCCTACTTGCACATGTATATTTCTCAGTTCTCCAACTACATTAACCTCTATTTTATCAAGTAGGATGACCTTGTTTGTTTGGATAGGGTTCAATCCCAATTTCTTGCATACCAAAAATGGCATCACATTGCTAGAAGCCCCTAAATCTAGCAGACAATTATGTAGATTATTTCCACATATTCTCAAACTTAAAAGAAATGGCAGGGTACCTACCTTGCTTCTGTACAAAGCTGCATCCATGTCCGCAATGGGTGCCACCTTGGTTTTCCCTTTTGATTTATCAGCTTCTTCCAAAGCTTTCAGCACTATCTCATGTTGGGCAGGGCACCACTTTAGAATGTCAAAGTATGATAAAGAGGTTTTATGTTTCTGCATCTTAGAAACAATATAAAATTCTATGTTATTGCTTGCATTACATTTGAAAACACCAGATGAATTACCTTTGTTATGGAAGTCAGGTGGACCCTTCGGTGGAGGAGGGCTATTATCAGCACTTTGATACAGAGGCACCATGTCATTAGGTGGTGTTGATGTAGTGAATGGAACCTTATTTTAGTTTCTTAAGAAGTGTCCTCCCTTTGTCTGAAAGGCTTGGGCATCATACGTGTCTTCCTCTGGTTCATTCTCACTTTCCATTGGGAATGAAGGTTCTTCCTCAAAGAGGTCATAAGTCATTGTTGTATCCACTGAGCCACCTCCTTTATTTGAATTCCCTTGGAATGTTTGGGCATATTCCTGTGCCATCTTCACAACCTTCTCCATTTCAGGACAGTTTACCTCGGAATGGGTTGCAGTATCATGTAGCCTGCACCAGTTAGTCATAAAATTAAGGTCAACCACATTTGCAATATGTGACCTGTCCTCATTAGCTTGATAATTGTGAGAAACTCCACCATTATTTGGCCTGGTATTCCATTGTCTGTTGTTATTTGGCCTCTAGTTAAATCCCCTATTCTGATTTTGATAGCCTTGGTTAGGGAAGTTTTGGCCTTGATAATTTCTCTAGCTGTGATTGTTGTTGTTTGGATAATTACCCTGATTAGCATAATTACCTTGGTTCTGAGAGGGGTTCAGTTTAAGCTAAGCCATGCCATTCGTGACTTGAGACAGAGTTTTCTTTAGGGTCTCTACCTCATTTGTGAGTTGAATTGTCCTTTCACACTCAACATTCTTAACAACTGATGGCTGACCGACAAGATTTGGTATTCCAGCTTGATTATGATGACCATGTAGACTATGATGAGCCTGTGATTGTTGAGAGAAGTTAGAGACTCCATTGGCAAAGAATGGGATAGGGGATTGAGTCTACAACTCAGACATAGGTCATAGTGGGAAGGAGACATTCCTGGGATGGTATTGAGTAATGGGGTTGGGTTAGGCATCTGATACCCCATAGAAGGAAAACCTCCTTCCAAATTTACTTGTTGAGAGCTAGTTTGTTGTTGCAGCTTGATGGCTAGATGATAAACTTTTGACAGAGAATCAATATCTGTGGGCTAATAAGTCTTTTGTAGGAACAAGCCAAGCAAAGGGTCTATAACCCTAAAATATGCTTGAGTGGCACTATTCTCAGCAACTAGATAGGGTCTTGTAGTCTCCTATACATTCGTTGAAACCTGGTATTAAACAAGGGTAGTGATTCACATGGCTCCTTCCTAATGGTAGCCAATTGATGGAACAAAATGGTTGGATCCACATAAACTCTGAATTGATTGATGAAAGCATTCTCTAGATCTGTCCAGCTCAGAATAGAACTTTGTGGAAGATTTAGGTACTAGTTGTATGCCATATCCCCTAAGGAATAAGGGAACAACCTACAAACTACATCATGGTGAGCTATCTGGGCTCTGGTACAAGGATCCTTAAAAGCGTGTATGTGCTCTTCAATACTCCTCGATTCACCATGCATGTATTTGGGACAAAATCTCTCAGGATTCTTAGGCATATCATGAAAGCCTCCAGGAATAGTCCACAATGGAGAGGGATTATTCATAAAAAATGCCATTGGTGGGGGTGGTGGGTGTTGAGCAAGTTATTGGATGGGCTAAACCAGCTGTAATGGTACTTGAGATAGATTTGGTGGTGGATTGACGGGTCTCCACAGTGGTATTGGTGAAAATCCTGGTGGAGTGAGTGGAGCTGACAAGGGTGCTATAATGGTTGCCCCAGTCTTGTGAATCTTGTGTCTTGTTAGGGTCTTGAATTTTATCAAAGGTGGTGGGTTTTCAGCTGATTGAAGAACTCTATGGGACCTTTCTAGTGAGAAAAACTCAATGTTATCCAGTTTACTCTTCGTTAAGGCCCTCCTTCTAGTGCCAGTTCCTATTGATGGTGCCAAGTTGACCCACAACATGCAGGTAAGATAAAGTGAAGAATCTCACCTCTCCTGAAAAAGACAATCAACAATCAAACTAATCACCTCCCAAGGTCTTTGATGTTGGTTCACAATGTTGTTGTTTCACAAAGTGGTGAATATGGCTATAATGTTCAAGGGGCCTGCTGGTTTTGAGTTTCTATATTGTTACAAGATCGAACATCTACCTACACCTACTTTAATTGGGGTTTTAAAGAAATAGAAAAAAAGATAGATTAAAGCTTTTAAACTAAAGAGAATATTGATTTATCCAACTAATAAGACTGGTTACCTTCCAAGGAATTCCTAAACTGAAACTGTAGAATATAGTTAACTTGTAATTAATACAAAGTTTCATTCATTCACAATGCAAATTTTAACAGTAGATTGGAAATCATCATTTTTAAACAAAACATAAGATAAAATTTCATTCCTTGAAAGCTTTCCAAATCAAATAATTAACCCAAGATAAATACCATTCTGGAGCACAATATGAAGTAGATTTAAATCTGGCTGCTTCTACTGTTGGTGAGACAGATAAACAGCATTTACAAATTTGGTATGATCACCAGTGTACAAAAAACCCATGTCTTCGAATTATCTCCATCTATACTAAGAAAATATGGAAAATACATCATCTCGTCTTGCTAAACTTCACTCCTACTCTATTTTTTTTCTTTAGTTTTCTACCTTCTAACCCTAACTTCTAACTCTTGCTCTAGGAAAAGATCATATTCTTCTAAGATTTGAAAAAGACCCGTGATCAAAAGAGAGATGTAGATCCTTTACAAAGAGGCGAAAGTTCCATATATACCCGCAAATCCAAAATGAGTCGGCCCCATTTTTTAGGGTTTACAAAATAAGTCGGTTTGATGAAGGGTCGGCGATGGGGAGTTTGAAACAAATTCAACGCTGCATCTAATGCATGCACTCCATTTGCGTAGGTGAAAGATTGCTCTCTGGCATGGTTTCTAGATCTTTTACAATCACCATCATCAATTCACAGCCTTCGAGTCCTCCATTAAGACTTCATACGCTTCATCCTCAGCCTCAAAAACTACTCCACAGAGTGGCTTGAGTGCTCCAGGGGTATTTCCATTCATTCCCACCTACTTTTTCTAACGAATGCACCATTCATCATTAATACTCATGACCTCCTCCCTTTTTTTACGCTTTCCTCTTGGCCTGGAACCTTCGCGGGTTGACTTCCTTGAGAAATGGCAACAGATGCTCTCATCGTGATTTAATCCTGTGAAACAATGCCTTCATCAGTCCTCTAAAAGCATAGAAAATATCATCATTCATCTTACCTTCAAAACATCTCCCATTCAATTATACTTAGCAAAATAAAATAAAATAACTCAACTCTAGCAGAGGCATAACCAAAATGAAACTAGAACTGGGACCAGAGTCGGAACGGGGGAAAAACACAAACCCTTCGCTAACTTCACATTCATCGCATCGTTCCAACTCCGACCCCGCAAAAGCAAAAGACGTGAAAACCAAAACCTGACCAATCGACCGAGTTATCAGGATCCGAACTGGAGTCAGAACAGGGGCAAAACACAGAAATAACTGACATCTCCAAGTTCATCCCACATTCCGGCTTTGCATCCGCAAAAGCAAAGAAACTGGGGACCGCAATCAAGGAAGGGGTGGAGTCGGAACTGAACGGGGAAATGAAACAAAGAACTTGACAAAAATGAAATCCCAAATCCATCCTGAACCTATCCTCGCAAAAGAGACCGAACAGGAAACAAACACAAATGGGATCGGAGCAAAAATTGATCTCGGGTGAACCACAACGGGGGCGGAGGTGGAACAAAAACCTGACCCTGAAATTTCTCTAAGTTCTAGGTTTGGATTCTATTCCAACTCCGCCTCTAACAACATACAAAGAGACAATGAAGAAAAATATGAGAAGGAAGAAAAAGAAGGGGAGAAAGCACCCCCACAACAAAAACGCAAGGAACAAAGGTAAAACAAACAAGTTCGGTGGAACCGGAACCTAGAACTTAGAAAATTTCCAGAGTTTCATTTTGTTCCGCGTCCCGCTTCTGCCAGAACAAAGGACTACAAATAAAACAAAGGAAACTGGTGGAACTAGAACCGGATCAGAATCAGAACCTAGAACTTAGAAAAGTTCTGAAGTTTGGTTTCGATCCACGTTCCACGTCTGCCAGAATAACAAGGAAAAAAGCCTAAGGCAGAAAATTGAGAACAAAAACAACAAAGAACTGGTGGAACTGGAACCAAGACGGGAAACAGAACTGGAACTTGGAAAAGTTCCAAAGTTAGGTTTCGGTCCGGCCCCGCGTCCACCAGAACAAATGAACAAAAGGCCTAAGGAGGAAAGAAAACTCCTAAGGCACAAAACAAAATACCAAAGGAAAACATAACAAAAAAGGGGGGGCCTATTTTAAACAAGTTTAAAATGGGGTGGTTATGCAAGGGATAACAGGTATTCACACTTGTAGATAATCAAAGCCATCAATTGTTTTATAGTTGGTTTTATGAGTTGGAATGTGTTGAGTGTTTATGTTTAAAAGGGCATCCCTATTAGTATCCAACCATCACTAAGGATGATTTTATATTAACGTAGAAATCAAGAAGTTGTGGATTTTTTGGGTGACCCTAGTTATAATGTTAAACTTATAACCTTATTATAATTAATTGGAATCTATTGGCCTTGATGGGTGGCTTGTTGAAAGGAAAATTTTATGGATTCATTATATATATATATATACAACAAGTTTTTGGTGCCAAGGTGACCCTCCCTATCTCTTTGACTAGAGTAGATGGAATTCCTCCTTCCATGATCATACCTTCTATTATTTAATCATATAGTACATGGGGATGTGTGCAAGAAGTTGAGTCTACTTTTTGGCAAAAAAGTGGAAGTGTTTCTCTTGATTTTTAGAATTTGTCACATTTGACCTAAAATTTTGAAGCACTTAAAGATTGAATCTTAAAAAAGGTCAGTAATATGAAATGTATTACTTAGAGTCTAGTTTCCAAATATCTAATTTATTTTAATACCGAGATGATACAAATTGATTTTCAATAGGCATGTCTAAAAACCACTATAAATAAAAGTCACATTTTCAGGACCATACCATGTATGTGTACGTCAACCATATTTTGACCTAACTAAAAGTATTTGTTGGATCCTTTTTTGGAAAAGATCTATAGGACATTGAAGATTGTTCACAATATTTTTTTGTAATTGTTTACTGAATAATTATTTTTTATTAATTTTTTATTAGTTGAAATTGTTATTTTGAAATCTGCTCGTGTACGTCAAGCATAAGTAGACCTAAACTTATCATTTTTTTCAAATTGATTTAATAAATTTTTGAAGATTATTCACATATAATTTGTTTTTCAAAAAATGTAAAAAATAATAAGTTATTAAAATAATAAGTTCAAACATGTTATTTCAATCCTATGGACCAATTTCATCAAAAAATATTTTAAAAATAGAAAAAGTAAGCCAATTGTAAAAAAATTACATATTTGAAATCTACACAATCTCATCTATAATGGTTTTTAATTTCATTAAAAAATTCTACAAAAACATCTTCAAACATATGTCCAAAGTCACTCTTTTCTAGTGACATTGACATGACCTTCAAGTTGCAGGTCAAAGCAAGTCTAAAGCTAAGGGTTGGGTCCCCAATCCTTTTTCCAACCCAAAACCCATAGCAGAAACTGAGCTAGAAATTCAAATTTTAAGAAACATGATTTCATTTTAGAAAAGAGATCTTGTATCTTAAAGGGGATCTGATTGATTTTTTTTACTATTTCAAACAATCAAAAAGAAAACAAGATCTTGTTTGGGATATGTGATCCCATTTCATAAACAAGATCCTATTTGTTATTTGACCATTTTTTTTATTTTTTACTGATAACATCTTACTTGTGATTTCTTGCAACATAACATTTTTTACTATACGTTTGATAATGACTTATTCCAACACCATATTTTTATTAATTCTTGTCTTCCACATGCTCTTAAAACATGTAATTTATATTCAATTTTGGAAGGATTCAACCATTGGGACAATTTTGGAGTGGAATTGTGTTCCTTATCTAGTCATTTTTAGGAGGAGAAAGGACTTTTATTATTCAAATTCATTTTTACCTCATAATTTTCTAATCTTGGGATCAAAACATCATCAAAAGAGGAAAGATAGGAAGGTCATGACCCCTGAAGAAATTGAATAAAAGAGAGAGGATGCAAAATGACAAAGAGATAAAAGAATGAGGATTGGAAAAATGAATGATATTGAAGCATCTGGTTCCATGAATGTTGAAGAGAAAAACATTCAAGAGACCATGGAGGATGGGATGGATGTAGATGATGCAAATTTTCAAGAGATGAATGTTGAAGATAATAAAATTATAGAAACTAATCTTGGTATGACCTCAAATCCACCTTTCAATGATATGTATAATGTGACAATGCACAAATCTAGGTACGTTTTCAAATCCACATTTGAATGATATGGAAAATGTGATTATAGATGATATTTGTATTAATGATTTACAAGAAGCTGGATATACCAATGTTGACATCGATTCTATTCATAAACAAGTTGTAGAATGAATATTGAAAATGAAATCCCTTGTGTAACTGGTCAAAATTAAAATCCTTGTGTTGGTGAAAATGAAAATACTTTTGTTGTTGAAAATCAAAATCCTTGTGTTGTTGAAAACAAAAATATTTTTTTTGAAAATTGAAAGTACTATTTTGGATAATCATCCTGGTAAGATTTCGTGGAGACAAACAAGAATGTATGCCAATAGATTATACAAACAACTTTTTTATTAAAAAAATAATTCATTTCAGTGTTAACTCATGATGCAATTGATGAGAATGTGGAAAATGAGAAAAGTAATAAAAAAGTTAGACATTTTTGTGAAACCAGAAAAAAAGATGAACCACTTAAACATGCTATATCTATTATTGCTAGTGGAATTGAGTCTATTGGAAAGAAGAGTCAATTTAAAGATAAGAATGTAGCACGACAAGCTATAACAACTGCTATTGTGAATAAAACAACTTTAGATAAAATAATGTTGAGCAACATTAGTGTAATTCTAAACATTCATCCTAAACATTAGTAAGAGTGGCAAAGAGAAGAGAAAGTATTGAAAATGATCCAATCATCCAACATTGGAGTTTTAGTGGTCGACTCCCAAGGTTTTACATGAAATTGAATATTGAAATCAAATCTTTGGTTGAAAAATATTGGCATGATAATACAAGGGTATCATCTAATGCTATAAATGTTTTTAAACTAAGAGTGGGGTCCAAAATTCGTGATCCTCATCCAAAATTCCTATTAGACACAACTCAAACTAAATTTTATAGAATATGTTTAGATGATTTAGTGTTACCTATAAATATTACCATAAATCAAAGATAATTTAAAAAATGTAAATCTTGGCATGTCATTTAAATTAATAAGAAAATAATCTCTTGTCATTGTATAACACATGTGCAATTCAATTATTATTATGATGTTTTTTATATATACATTGTACTTTACATAAGTTAACATGATTATGCAAGAATGTGGTATTAATATGCCACTTGAAACAATCAAGGATTTTATAGTAGGTTTGTTTTGTGAAAAATATAATGAAAAATTATTTTATTTAAGTTCATGTTTGTGGACAATGCACAAGTTGTGGCAATCTTTCATTCTTAGGAGAATGTATGCATGAAAGTGTTAAAAATAATTTTGGACAATAATTAGTGGATGTTAAAATATTTAAGAATGTTGAGTATTCTTTAAAGGATGGAAAATTTGGAAAGTGTTTTGATTGAATCATAGAAAAAATTATAGTGTACTTGAATTCATATTAGAATATAAGAATTTAAGATTGGGGTATATTTGCAGGATCATGATGGGCCAAAAAGTGGCAATGGGGAAAAAATTACATTTTTCATCGACCTAAAAATGCGAAAACACCAAGTTGACTTTTTTGTGGCTTGGGTGTTAGTACATTGCTCCAAAGCAATGCCCAAACCAAGATTTCCATATCGGATATCCAATTTGAGGCAAATATATATATATTGGGCTTGTTAAAATCATTTTACACTTTCACAGGCCGGGGGCGCATAGTAAGGAGGTTTTTCACATAACATATATCTGATTTATAGCCGATATTCATTTTGAAAGGTTGGATTTTGGATTTTTCTTTGCTTTGATAAAATTTTGAATTAGATTTGTATAATTTCAATTAGTTTTTTATAGATTTTTTTTTTCAAATTAGGGGTTTTGATTGAATTTTTATGAAAAACTTGAGTTTAGAATGGATTTTGATTAAAGATGAATGTTTTTTATGGATTTTGATTTAAAAATAATGTTGTTTATGTATTTGTATTAAAAATTAGAGTATCTTATAGATTTTTATTAAAAAGTAAGGTTCTTTTTGGATTTTTTTTAAAAACTAGGGTATTTTTACAATATTTTCATTTATATTGTCTAATTTCAATTAGATTAATTAGTTTTTAACTTTAATCAGGAATTATGGTTGTTGAGAATGAAAATGCACAAATTCCAAACGATCCACCCGCTGAGAATGAAAATGCACAAATTCCAAACGATCCACCAACTAAGAATGAAAATGCACAAATTCCAAATGATCCACCAGCTAAGAATGAAAATGCACAAATGCTAAATGCTCCACCACCTCTGCAACCATGAATTGAAGACTTAATTGGTGAAAAATTGCAGCAATTGATGGGCATTTCTGAAGTTTATACGAGAATCCCTCAATTATCTGAGATTTCAAACACATTGAAGGAAATAATTAAAAATATAGAAACCCTCTCCACCCAACATAATGCCTTTCATTCGTGGTGAGAAGACATGAGGGAATATTATGCATGTTGATTGTCTTATGATGATGTGAAAGATCTCAGAATAACCAAAGCCCAAATAGCCTCTTTATTTGTTAACCCCCACATTGGTTTTCCAGTTAATGTTAATAAACCAAAACTTTCTATAAAATGGTGCACACATAGGGACATTGTAGATAAATTTTGGGATTCTTGGTGTATGGTTTTTGATAAACCACCGAACAATAATTGTGATATACCATTTTACTTTATTAAAAAATTATATGTTGAGTTTGTGTTAGGGCATCATGTCAATTACTTTGACATTAAACCCTTCCAAGGCATTGGTGGAGGTATGCCCCAAGATAGACCAGGGATAGTTAGAGTAGTCCCACGCCCATATGTTCTCCTCCTCCCCTTCCTCTACCACCTCCATTATATCATCCGGATATTATGTAGGATGTGGCCACATAGACTATCTAGGTTATTCACTCTTTGAGTGGTCTTTTGGTTTCACATGCTTCTACAGTAGCTCAGCTACATTCTGGTGATGTTTGTGATGGCTCGAGTGCTGCTACGTCATCCTTGTCAGGTCCACATATTTGTGTTCCACATACTTGCCCTATGTGCCACCAAATATGCTTGGGTCCTCTTGTACAGCCCGTTGAGAATCCTTTAGACACTTTTGATTCTGACCTCTGTGATGTGGACATTATAGATCAAATGCAGGGGAGTGGAGCACACCCTACAGAGTCCTCTCCTACTAGAGAGGGGACATTGGAATAGTGACATAGGTAAGATTTAAGTTTTAAATTCATAACTTGCATTTGTTTTTAAATAAATATTAATAAGAGATAGTATAAAGTACTAATATTTATTTACATGGTCTATTTAATAGTTGATGTTTGAGGAGGAGCTCTCATAGGTGACTGACAACACCCTTAGGGCTATTTCTTTTGGCCTCGACACACACATAGTATATATTTTCACACTCACTTGTTTACATTTTTTTATTATATACTTGCTTGTCATTTGAATTATCATTAATGAAATTATATAATAACTTACATGTTTATCTTATTTTCCTCTTGTAGGAAATACTTAGTGCGAACAAGGTGAAGCCTTTTCTAGATTATGGAAGTGCAATGTTAGATAAGGGGGAGGTAATTGAACTCAAATTTGATTGAATTCAGATTTTTAAGATCTTATATTGATTATACATACATCGACATAGATTGGTAGTTTCATATGTACTTGTCATTTTTATGTACATGCAGTTATGAGCTATACGCCATTGTTGACAATTGCCACAATGCCTGAAGGAGTAGGTATTGGAACACTTCAAGGAGTAGGTGTTGAAACACCTCAAGGAGGAGGTGTCGAAACACCTAAAGGAGATAAAGAAACAGATCAGCCTAAAGAGGTATGTGTAACTTATTTTATTTTTTGTTTGGTATTTATATGTTCCTATTACCGAAAATTGTAGGCTAACTTGGATCAATTTTATTTTTTTGTTCACATATATAGATTGACATTACAAAAGTTGGTTTGGTTGGTTCTTTGAGAGGGGTATATTCTAGGACTCCTAACCCTTTAAAGAGACAAATATTTCAGGTAATCAAGATTTCAATTTTAGAGTTCAATTTTAATTCAATGTATATTGATTTTGATGTTAATTATTTGATTTTAAATCATATAGTATAACTAATCTCAATTGTGGTTTGAATTTTTCTTGTGCAGCTACCTTTAGAGCCAATGAGTGCTCCAAAGAGGCTCCATTTTGATGATCCACTAGTAGTTTAGGATGAGATAGACATTTTGGCATGTAAATTTTGAATAGACATTGAGATGGCATATGCCACATTTTGTAAAACTTTGTTTGAGTTGGCATTGATGCCATTTTTGTATATGGAGATACACTCAAGATTATTAGATAATTTGATATATAGAAGTTGACAATAAAAATGTAATGTCTTCCTCATGTGCATTATTAAACTCTTTGAAAATTTAATCAAGTGAGCAATGGTTAAATATCAATGTATAATAGCGTAAAAAATAATGGTTGTATTATGTAGTTTATATTCATATCATTGATTACATTGCATTGCACATCTTTCAAACTCAAAGCATTACTTCACATTGCATAACTAACAACTAGATGTTGGGCAGGTGCATGAAGTTGGGTTACACTTTTGTGGCCAATTCCAAAAAAAATTGAAAATGACATAACATGAGCGTGTTATAACACGCTTGCATTATGTCATTTTAAAAGAAAAAAAAAAGTGAAAGTGCTTCATTTTCTGTTGTCTATTTCTCTGCTTTTCCCATGGCCAAAAACCCTCATTTTCGCACTCGCATTCTAGGAGGAGGCATTCTACAAAATTCATCAACAATAGTTGTTTTTCCTTTGCAAAGATGGCACCATGATGACAAAGAGGTGCGGGAGGTAAATATTGTTTTCTATTTGTTTTGAATTTCTTAGTTTCAAGTTGATTTTGTTTGTTTTAGGTTAGATTTAATTTTTATTTTTTTTAATTTGTAGGAGATGCAAATGATCCTTAAAATCCTAAAAATCCTTAACAAGAAGAGTAGGAAAATCCTCAACAACAAAATCCTCAACAAAATCAACCTCCCCCACCAATCACTCAACACCCTCCTGGCACTCAACAAAATTTGAGGAGTGAAATTGAGAACAACAAAAAACAAATTGAGGATTTTATCAGTAGGTTGAGTGATCCAAATGCTTCAACCACAAAAAGAATGACCCTAGAAAATTCATTGAAAGAGATGTTAAAAAATGTAGATTCAATTACCCAACAAATAACTGGATGGCAAGATAGGAAGCAGGCAGCTAGGGCATATTATTCAGACAAACTATCATATAAACAAGTAAAAGATTTAAAAATTACTAAAGGTTATTTGTGCTCTTTATTCACTGACCCTAGAACACATCAAAATCTTAGCCTCAATGCAAAGAGGTTTCTTATTCATTGGTGCCACCACCAAGAGATTAGGAACCATTTTTATGATAGGTGGTAATTGGTCTTTGATTACCCACCGTGCAACAATTGTGAAGTCCCCCAGTATTTTCTTAGGAAACTATATAGTGAATTTGTATTGAACCAAATCCCAAATTATTTTGATATGAGGGAGTTCCAGGGGAGAGGTGGGAGCTTAGCTCAAGATAGGCTCGGTGCACAGTCATATCCTACATGGCAAGGGAGACAACCTCTCGCTAGGCCACCTCATGAGCACATTGTTATTCTTGTCATTGCGAAGGAGAGGGTTGACGTAGAAACACTGCAGGAAATCAACAATTTGACCCAGAGTGTCATCCATCATACTAGCCCTATTATACAATGCCATCTAGGAGAGTCTTCGGGTGGTGGACTTCAAACCCATGTGTGTCAATCTTGCGAGGCGACTTGTTCATATGACCCCACTGACACTCAGGAGGATGCTACACAAGATCTGTATGTTTCTACGTAGGATCTGTATGCATCTACGGGGATGGAGAGGATGGCTGAAATTTTGCATGATTCATATGGTATTAATACTTAGGTAAAAGTCAGCATGCTCATTGAATTTAATTTATTAAATTTCAATTCTAAAATGCAAGATTAACTAATTTAGTTTTATTATTTTAATAAAAGTGCAGGGTCAAAATGTTGAGACTGGATACACCAGTCCTCCACCTACTTATTTCTATAGTACACCTATCAGTGGGGTATGTAACTAGTAAACAATTATAAATTTATTACATGTTACTAACATTTTTTTACGAATGGTATTTTAATATGTGATTTTGGATGTTGAACAGGCTAATATTGGAAGCTTCAAGCAAACACCTCCTAGTGCCAGTGGACTTACTCAAACATACACGGAGGTAATAGAATAAAGAGAACTTAACTAATGAATTCTACTTAATAGATTTGTGTACTTTATATTCATATTGTTGGTTACATTGCATTACACATCATTCAAACTCAAAGCATTACTTCAAATCCCATAACTAATAACTAGATGTTGATAGATGACAAAATTTTGACTGTACAATATAGTCGTTTAGAAAGTCAACATAAGCAGCACAATGTAATTACTTCACATGGAGGCATGTGCTTGAAAAGGTGCACTAGCATGACAAACTATGGATGCTTGGAAAAAAATATATGAAACCATAATAGTAAGCAATAGCATAGACAAGGCAATTAGTAGTTTGAAAAAATGTCTCGAAGAAATGTGGTCTCATGGTGATGGAATTCCATTCCATCACCACATGAGACCACATTTCTTCGAGGCATTTCTTCAATCTACTCACCTCCTTTCCTATGATACCACATTTTTCATACATGTTCACCAGAGAATTTTATCAAACTACTCACTTCCTTGTAGTTGTTGCTATGGCTAAAAGCCTAAAATAGGTGCTTTCCAACAAACTATATGGATGCTTGGAAAATATCTATCAAAGCATAATAGTAAGCAATAATACCATAGAGAAGGAAATGAAATTTCTGAAAAAGTGCCTAGAAGAAATGCGATCTTATGGTGATGGAATGCCATGACGTGCATTTTTTTGTAATGACATGCCATCACCATGAGACCCCATTTCTTTTGAGGCATTTTTACAAACAATTCACTTTCTTCTCTATGCCACCATAGTTATCGTACATGTCTATGCAAGCATGTAATCAAATGGTTCAGTGACTTGTTGCTATGGGTAAAAGCCTAAAAGCATGTCCTTTCGAACAAGATATGGATAGGGAAAATAGTAAGCATGATAATCATAAGTATATAGTTTAATACTTGTACTCAAAATTGTGTTCATTAGATCTCATTCATTATAAGTCATGACGTGGATCGCTATTGTAACTTTTTTGTGATTGAATAATTTGTTATTTTATTTTCAGATGCTGGTGACAGAAACACCTCCAAATGTTACGAGGGCAATGGATATCAGTGTTTCATCTGCTATGCAATCCTCAATGGCTTTGATAGGGGAGGTATGATGCAAATTACTAAATTTCAATTTACATTCATTGTTATAGATGTTAGTTCTAGTGAAAAATCAAACCATTATTGATTTGTAATTTAATTCCTATTTGGATGGTTTATATAGGGCTTGAGCATGCCTCAGCATTGGCGTGCAATTATTTCCATCGTGGAGAGTGATTGTGAAATGGTCATAAGTGATTATTTTGTTCAATATATCATTTTTTATAACATTGTAATTTTTATATATTAATGTCTTTACTTCTTATTGTAGCAGTTACAACTTCACCAGGAGCTAAACTCTAGGAGGAGGAGCAACAACACTCCTCGAGCACAACAAAAATGAGTGATGGAATTATTGCCATCAGATCACCAAACAAAGGGAAATAATTTATTTCCAGAGCATGGAGAGAAATGAATTTTGATTCCAGAGCCCTTTGTTGTATGCCTAGACATGGCAATTTTGTACATATTTTGTATTGGATATATTTGACATTGTATGCCTATATGGCATTCTCATAAGCCTATATGGCTATTTTGTAACTATATTTTATACCTATATCGACATATATTGGTGTATACGTACATGGCTATTTGGTTAATACAAATCTTTTTTATCGATGGTGTCCATATTTGCATTATAAATTCATGGTTCAATAGATATGAGTTACGTGTATTCAAGTGTATACTTTACAACTTACGTGTATACTTTTTGACTTACGTTTGTTCCAATGTATACTTTGTGACTTACGCATTTTCATGTGTATACCTTGTATTCGTGCATATACTTTGTATTAAGTTGTGTATACTATGTATTCATGTGTATACTTCAAGGCTTATGTGTTTGTGACTACTTGTGCTTCCCTTATACATGTACATGCTTGACTTATTCACGTGTATACTTATTAATTGGTTAGCCCTAGCATTGATCATTATTTTCCTTCATGGTTTGTCTTGAATAAATTAATTGATTAATAGTAAACAACTAAGTATCTA
This sequence comes from Sequoia sempervirens, assembly GCA_007258455.2. Taxonomy (NCBI): domain Eukaryota; kingdom Viridiplantae; phylum Streptophyta; class Pinopsida; order Cupressales; family Cupressaceae; genus Sequoia; species Sequoia sempervirens. The sequence goes on from VDFB02373365.1 coordinate 43,057,309, forward strand.
AAAGAAAAAAAAATGTTTTCAATTGGTATTCCATGAAATGATTGATAAAAAGATTCCAATTTATATTTAATCCTTTGATTGGAACAATTGAATTAAGCAAAGGATACATAATCTTCATGTAACACTTGCAAAACATAATATTCAAAGTAGATGAAGTAGTCAACTTCTTGACACATTATCTATGTTACCAGGTTCTTCTATTTTAGCCCTCGTTCTAGTTCTAGTTCGCTTAGGTGGTGCGGGTCCTTATTTGGTTTTCCTATGGGTTCAACCAAGGTCCTTCATTTTTGGGTATGGTTCGCACAAGCAGAACCCAAGAGAACTTGGGAAAAACCTAGATAGAACCTAGGCAAACCAAGACAAAACCCGTGTGCCTAGGCATCCAAAAAAGTCTTTTTTTGAACATTTTTTTAATGTTTTATGGAGCTTTACTTTGACCCACACCCAAGGGAACCCTAAAATTGACGTCTAAATCACTTCAAACACCTTAACTACCTCATTCTTATTCATTTATTTTGCAAAAAATCATTTTAATAAGAGGCTAAGCTTTCATTTTTTCTTGCTAGATTGAAAGCAGATTGTGACACAAATTTCTTTTTTCAAAAATTGTTTTGCATCATTGAACTGAGAATTTATCACGCATCTATATAGAAACAGGGGAATACTACAAACTAAAACACATTACACTTTTTTTCTCACTGACTTCATGTACTCTCCAACATCTCTCTTCTCTCATGTGAAGAGTTAGAACTGCTTGGCCATGCATTTGCATCATTCATGAAGTTTTTCTCTTTTTGACAATGTCAAAAGCATGGCTGCATACAGATTAGGCAAAAGACTTTTTCTTTTAGATTAACAATGCATGGAAGTTTCAAAAAGTATCCTTGATATTACAAAAAGATATGTGTTTATACCATAGCAGCAAAAATCTTTTGGGGAAAAAATCGACAAACCAAAAGTATAAGATTTTTTGAAAAAATCAGAAAAAAAAATCAAATTTAAAATAAAAGGTAAAAAAAAGTAGAACAAGAGATAAAAACTTTTTTTTAAAAGTTGAAAGGCATTTCCATAGCATAAAGATATAGAGAGCAAATAAAATAAAGAGTTTAACTAATAAATTGTAAAAAATAGATTTTTGTAGTTTATATTCATATCGTTGATTACATTGCATTGCACATCTTTCAAACTCAAAGCATTGCTTCACATTGCATAACTAATAACCAAATACTGATAGATGAAAAAATTTCAATTACAATATAGTTTTTACAAAGTCAACCTAGAAGTTATGCTATTACTTCACATTGCATAACTAATAACTAGGAGCAGCTGCCAATTGCATTTTCTTGTCATGGCATCCTATGAGACCACATTTCTTTGAGGCATTTTTTCAAACAGTTCACTGCCTTGTCTATACTACCACATTTTTGATACATGTCTACCAAAGCATTTTCTCAAATAGTTCACTGCCTTGTTGCTATGGCTGAAAGCCTAAAACAAGTGCTTTCGAACAAGCTATGGATGCTTGGAAAAATATATCAAAAGCATAATAGTAAGCAATATCATAGACAAGGCAGAACTATTTGAAAAAATGCCTCAAAGAAATGAGGTCTCATGGTGATGGAATGCCATGACAATCAATGCTTTTGATTGTCATGGAATTTTGTCACCATGAGACCTCATTTCTTTGAGGCATTTTTTCAAAGAGTTCATTGCCTTCTCTATGCTAACACATTTTTCATACATGTCTATCAAAGCATTTATCCAAATAGTTCATTGCCTTGTTGCTATGGCTAAAATCCTAAAATAGGTGCTTTCGAACAAGCTATGGATGCTTGGAAAAAATATATCATAGCATAATAGTAAGCAATAACATAGACAAGGCAATGAACTGTTTTAAAAAAATGCCTCAAAGAAATGTGGTCTCATGGTGATGGAATGCCATGACAAGCAAATTGTTATGGATTGTCATGGCATTCCATCACCATGAGACTTTCTTTGAGGCATTTTCAAATAGTTCTTGCCTTGTCTATGCTACCACATTTTTCATACATGTTTACCAAAGCATTTTATCAAACAGTTCACTTCCTTGCTGCTATGGCTAAAAGCCTAAAATAGGTGCTTCCAAACAAGCTATGGATGCTTGGAAAAAATATATCAAAGCATAATAATAAGCAATAGCATAGAAAAGGCAACGAACTGTTTGAAAAAAAGCCTCAAAGAAATGTGGTATTAATGGCGATGGAATGCCATGACAATCCAATGCAATTTGCTTGTCATGGAATTTGCCATGCCATTCCATAACCATGAAACCACATTTCTTTGAGGCATTTTTTCAAACAGTTCACTACCTTGTCTATGCTACCACATTTTTCATACATGTCTACCAAAGCATTTTATCAAACAATTCACTACCTTGCTGCTATGGCTAAAAGCCTAAAAAAAGTACTTTCAAACAAGCTATGGATGCTTGGGAAAGATATATCAAAGCATAATAGTAAGCAACAAGCTATGGTCTCATGTTTTCTTTTCATGCAAAAATCAACATGATTTTATTCACATTTTTTTGCAGGTTATAAACACAACTTTTTGGCAATTTTGTTGTTTGAAATGGGAAAAAATCGTCCAGCCTGCAATTTTTTTAAAAATAGGGATTCATCTGGATTTTTTGTATATTTTTGCTTCTATGGTTTATACATTTCAATTGTGGAGCCACCCTTTGGTTCTTTGAAAGAAAAATCTACCTATGCCATTGTTACACTACAGAGGTGAACCATATTTTGTATTATGGAGCTATATTAAGCTGCCACTCTGAAGACCAATGTAACAATGATATAAAATAATGTTTGAGACTACAAGAAGACATCAAAATGGCTAGTGTACTAATTAAATTCTTATGATTCACAAATAATGTTGATAACTCTACTCAATTGGATTCTTTTTTCAAAATCATACAAATTGAACCCTAGCATCGATAGACTCTGTTTATCAAGCTACCACAATTCAAGTTTCAATGATGAATATTTATCATGCATGTTTTAAATGAAATTCAAGTTTATGGTGGTTTTTTTGTTTATATGATGATATGTGATATTCTAATCCTAGTTCATGGTTCTAGGTTGCATAGATATATATTTTGTTTTTACATGTTTTTTGTACCAACGAACCCAAAACAAACTGAACCCCCCTCAAAAAAAAATTTCCAAACTGGCGAACTAAACCCTTGAACTTAAACCTTAAAACCTATTCCAACACTCTTCATTTTTCCTGCACAAACTTAATTGACCACCAAATTATGTTTCCCCTTGACTTTACCCACGTTTACTCCCTCAAACCTCTCTTTTTCATTCAAAACCCCTATTTTCCCAACTAGGGCATGTCATGCCATAACATACTTTTGACCTCCGCTATCCTTACAGACCTCTCGAACACATCAAACTCTACAATCTCACCCTATTTCCAACCTATTCTAACCTATTTTCAAGCAATTTCTTCTTTTCACCGCTTCTAGCCTTGCTTTTAAGGGGCCTCAATTTTGAATTTTCAACAGGGGCAGCGTTAGTAATCTCTTCCAATGCCCTTACTAATGCTATTTTCTTATTCCTACTCCCTATAATACTTACATTAGGCCCATATCACTGAGACACAACTTGAACAATATGTGGAATGGCCTATTTCAACATATTACACTCAAACCCTTAAGGGATTGATCTGGTTGAATGTAGCCCAGAGTGATTCCACGTGTTTGGGTGAGAAAGAGGACCATTCCTAGTGTAAACATGCCTATTCAGACACAGTGGAATAGTCCATTTGGTCACATGAGTTATAGAATGAAAGTCTCACCACTTTGCAACTTTCCACTACTTCCATTTGACACTTTTTCCATCAACTAAAAATTGGACACCACGAGAAAACCACTTTGAGATAACAAAAACTAAGAGAGGTTATTGTAGAGGGGCCTAACATGATTCCATGGGATCAGATGAGAAGTTTTTAAGCATCACGGTGTCCAAGTAACCTCATGCTAAATTTTGCATCTATTTTTCCCTTTGAACCCTTAACGGATCGATACAGTTGAACATAGCTCAGAGCAATTCCACGTGTTTGGGTGAAAAATAGGAGCATGCCTAGTGTAAATAGGCCTATTTGAATGTGTTGAAATAGTCTGTTTGGTTACACGAATTGCAAAACGAAAGTTGCACCACTTTGCAACTTTCCACTACTTGCATTTGACACTTTTTCCATCAACTGAAAAATGGACACCACAGGAAAACCACTCTAAGAGAACAAAAACCAAGAGAGGCTATTGTAGAGGGGTCCAACATGGTCCCATAGGATTAGACAAAAAATTTCTAAGTATCATAGTGTCCTAGTAACCTCATGCTAAAGTTTGCAGCCATTTTTTCCTTTAGACCCTTAAGGGATCGATTTAGTTGAATGTAGCTCAGAGTGATTCCACGTGTTTGGGTGTGAAAGAGGACCATTCCTAGTGTAAAAATGCCTATTCAGACGTGTTTGAACAGTCCGTTTGGTCACACGAGTTGCAGAACAAAAGTTGCACCACCTTACAACTTTCCACTACTTGCATTTAACACTTTTTCTATTAACTAAAAAATGGACACCACGGGAAAACCACTCTAAGATAACAAAAATCGAGAGAGGTTATTGTAGAGGGGATCAACATGATCCCATAGGATTAGGTGATAAGTTTCTAAGTGTCACAGTTTCTGAGTAACCTCATGCTGAAGTTTGCATCTATTTTTCCCTTTGGACCCTTAAGGGATCGATCCAGTTGAACATAGCTCGAAGCGATTCCACATGTTTGGGTGAGAAAGAGGACCATGCCTAGCATAAAAATTCCTATTCAAACATGTTGGAACAGTCCATTTGGTCACATGAGTTGTAGAACGAAAGTTGCACCACCTTGCAAGTTTCCATTGCTTGCATTTGACAGTTTTTCCATCAACTGAAAATTGGACACCACAGGAAAACCACTCTGAGATAATGAAAACTGAGAGATTTATTTTAGAGGGGCCCATTGCAATCCCATAGGATTAGACAAGAATTTTTTAAGCATCACGATGTCTAATTAACCTCATGCTAAAGTTTGCATCCATTTTTCCCTTTGGACCCTTAAGGGATTGATCCAATTGAACGTAGCTCAGAGTGATTCCGCGTGTTTGGATATGAAAGAGGACCATGCCTAGTGTAAACATACATATTCAGATGCATTGGAATAGTCTGTTTGGTCACACGAGTTGCAAAACGAAAGTTGCACCACTTTGCAACTTTTCACTGCTTGCATTTGACACTTTTTCCATCAATTGAAAATTGGAAACCACAAGAAAACCACTCTAAGATAACAAAAACCAAGAGAGGTTATTGTAGATGGGCCCAACATGATCCCTTAGGTTCAGAAAGAGATTTCGTAGTGCCATGGTATCTGAGTAATACCCCGTTAAATATTGCTACCCTTTTGCACTTTGGGATTTGATGTTTCATTGAACTGTACAGTTCCGTACAGGGTGATTGTGCTTTGTTTTCGATGGAATTTTGTGGGAAAAATAATTAACTCCATTTTAGTTTTGGTTTGGTTGGATTTTAAGTGATTTTGTGCATTTTAGAAGCCAATTACTGAAGGTTGGTTTCTATACCCTATTTTAAGGGTTTTGAGTGCATCAAAATGTCATATTAAGCCTTTCACCGACTATATGCTTCTATAACTCAATGGAAAGGCTTAGTTATGGTTATAAAACATGTTTTCATAGTTTTGTGCGCAAGGGAGGTGAATATAGGATTTTTAGGTGATGTCATCGATGTCAAATGGTGCATTTTTTAGTGGAAAATGGTGGTTTAGTGCTAGGGTTTGAAGAAATATTTGGGGTCAGCGATATCTCTTGAACTTTTAAGGTTGTGCAAACCTTTTTGAATGTGTTTTAGGCTTTGGTTGGCTATGGGAAGTTTCGAGTATGGGTTTTCAACAAACCCTTGCCTAACTTATAGTCTCCAAATCTCATCAAATAGACTTATCTTTTAGAGAAGGTCATTCAATGGCCAACCAAACATAAATCAAGCTTTAACATAGACCCTAATACAAATTACCAAGAGATCATACCATGTTTCTTTGTACCATCATTAAGATCCAATAGACCACCTTGCATAAAGGCTACTAAATTAGCTCTATTTACAAAGAGACAATTTTTTAAATACTAGATCTTCACTCAAACTCCTAAAACAATAGTATGTTGTGTGTCAAAACCTCCAATTCCATTATTTGTTTCTAGGTCCAAGACCTCTACACCCCTAATACACCAAACCCTCTATTTTAAGCAAAATACTTGGGGTTTTAATGAAACTCATATCTCCTGCACCTTCCATTCCCAAAAAAAGCACCAAACACACTTACCAGACCCTGCACATGGTGAATAATACATTACATGGACAGTCCTTCCCACATTTTGTCAAAACACCACTTGAAACCCTCATTTTCATCATGAAAATACCCTGTTACAGCCCTAGAACCTCATCCCAAACACCCAACCTTGACTCCACAACATTATAATTAGGTTAGGCATGTATTTTACAAGTTAGAGGACCCATTCCACAAATTACAATAGGCACAAAAAGTGGAATGGGTCGAATTACATCATGAAACCCTTCAATCCAAGAACACTATGAAAGTAGGTATCAGCAATAAAAACAAGATAACCTTCTTGCCCTTCCTAAAGTTTGTACCACATCCATTACCTCCACATAAAACTCAACATCCTTGGTCTTCTTGGTTCCCATGCCTTGATATGGTTATGCAAATGAAAATGAAGAAAAATAATCATCTCCTTCTCTGTTGGCTGGAAGAATACATGCTTAATGTTTTGAGACATGATATGAACTCCCTCTTTTGCTCTCATGGTTGAATATCGAAATCTAGTATGGTGGGCCTCCAGAGTTCTAGTCATCTTTATTCCTCTTCCACCAAATGTTGGCTTGATCCACACGTCTTCGAGCCTAATTGGCTTTGTTTTTGAAAGCTAAAATTTCTCCTGAGTCACCAATGTAGCTCTCTTTTCCTTTTCAGGCTCTTTCATTACTACAGATCATCTCTAGAATTTAATCATCTATACCACATGGTTGATGTGCTTTGAATCCTTGCATCTAATTAAATTTACTTTACATAAATACTGCTCGTAAATTTCAATGTTTCCAATGTAGTTGGTATTAAAGCCGGTACCTGCAACATGAAGAGTGATTCTCATTCCTCTTCTACATTAGAGGGTTCATATCCTTGATCTGACTCTTCCGAATTATCAAAATAAAAATCACTAGCAGAGGCTTTGAAAGGAACTCCATGAAAACCAATCTCTCTAAATGGTATAGAAAACTCTAGTTCAAAATCTTTTAGATGAGGTTTCTCCCATAGCTCTCTTACTCGCTTGACAAATCCTTGAAACTCTGTATTGATTTTATTTTTCATGTCCCTCTCTTGTTGTTCTTCCTCAATTTCATCAAGATCATTGATGCAATTGGGGGAGGTCCTGCAATACAACTAATCACAAATTCAACAACCAACCAAGTAATAGATCATCAAGTTCTCCATTTCACTCTTTCTCAACCAAATCACACTATTCCCTTGTAGTATAGGAAACCCACTAAATCAGGTACAAATTCTCAACCACACACTTCCAATTCACAACCTAACTCAATTCAGGGACCCATTATTGATATTTTTAACATATCAACACAGCTCCATAAGTTTCTTTGTAGCAACTCCTTAAAAACTTGAAATTTCACTCTTTTTAGGCCTCAATTAGGCCACTTTTACAAACGGTCTAAACTCTAAACTTATTCAAACCTTACCAAATATTGGGGAAAAAATTCTAAGGTTTCAAAACTTCAAAATCCACAATCAAATCTTACTTATACCACTGTACAATGGGTAAACCCCAAAACCCTCTATTGTATCCTAAGGGTAAAAGCATAAACCTGTGTCACACTTTATAAAGGAATCGGCCAACAGCAAAAAAAATTCTAAACTTCGACCACATAAAAGTGGTCTTCATGTTTTGAATTTAAAAATGGTGTAAACTAATGAAATGTAGAACTTTTGATGTAGTTTATTCTTATAATTTTTAAATTTTAAAAAAAAAATGTTTTCATTATGTTTTTATCAATTTAAGGACATTTTGGAATGCTGAAAATTTCAGAAAAGAGTGACTTCACAGACCGTCAAGAAGCAAATTGAAAAAAAATTCATTTCTCCCTATTGTTTTTTTCTCCAAATAGGTAACTTCAATATCTTGTGCATGGAAAAAAAAAAATCAAATTTGGATGTATATTTTTCTCGTAATAACGTTTCAAAGTCAAACATGTCCAAATTTGATAGTTTTCACGGACCGTCAACTATTTTCAATTTTTTTAATCATTTTCAAAAAAAAAAATATACCCTTTTGAAGAAGACTCTCTCCTATTTTGTCCCATATAAGATTTAAAAAAATTTAATAATTTTTACTATCTTTTTTTTTTATTTGTAATCAACCTCTTTTTTTATTTTTAAAACCTACTTGCATTATTTTAAAAATAAAATATATTAAAACTAATCAAAATATAAAAAATATATATATTTGGATTCTTCACTCTGAGCTCTACAAAAGGGTATTTTTATTTTTTGCAGAAAGGTCATTCTGACTAGAGAAATACTCTACCAAAGTTGAATGTTTCAGAAAATTCTAAAAAATGATGAGTTGGCTGCCATGTAGGATGCCAAATAGACATTCTCGGCTGAGAGGGTTTCGGCCGAGCAAGTTTCGGCCGAAAATGTCTTAATATTTTGCAAGCCATAAATACCTAATCTGCTCACTTTTTCCATGTTTTTGGCCAACCGTATTTGGCCGAGAGGGTTTTGGCTGAAACCCTCTTGGCTGAAAACGTGCATGCCACGTCGGCGCCACAATGTTTCGACCGAAAGTGACTCGGCCTAATGTCTTCCGGTCGAAAATTGTTCGCTTGGAACCATAAATTAGGCCAAAAGTGTGACACACTATTATGCTTTTACCCCTAAACCCTAGGGGTTTATTGAAAATGATACTTACAAATCTAACCACAACCTAAAAGTTACTCAAACAATTTTTTGATACCCTACACAAGCTCAAACAATCATAACATAATGTTGAACTACACAAAAACATAATTTGACTCTTCAAACCCACCATTTTTCTTAAAGAAAATTCACTTTTACACTCATGGGTTTCACACCCATCTCACTTTCAGACCTCCCCAACACTAACACATCATTACCACACCTTAATAATGTTATTTCAGACCCATTCCTCAAGTTACAGAGGCTACAAAAAGAGGAATGGGTCAAAAAGCCATTTTTATTGACTCAAAACCTTCAAATGTACAAGTTCAGGCCAATTTTAGTAAATTGATGATAAAATACATAAAACATTATGGAAAACCTTCTAAATGGATTCAAAAGAAAGGTAACTCCATATAATATTAAAATATCAACAAATGTGGATCAAATAATTGAAATACAAGCCGTACAATCTGCTACTACAGCTGAAAATACAAAAAAAATTGGAAAATTCTGAGTTTTTATTATTTTTGCTTCTTCAAATCACAAAATCCAACATTCAATTCAAGTTATCCATGTTTTTAAACTCTTTCCAACCAATTAAAAATTGATTAACCTTCCTAAATAACCTTTGAATTGGTTTGACTCTTCACATTCCCTCCATAATGCAAATTTTGCAATTTTACAACGTTTGAGTTTGCACATTTTTGCAGTTTTTAAACATTTTGCACTTTTTCAAAAACCCAAACTCCTAAACACCTAATACAGCTCAAATATGACTAAATACATAATATAATGGTCTCATAGACCTTATTTTAATACAAAACTAAAAATCCTATATTCTACTCCTTATTTGCCTTGATGAACAAAACCTACTAAATGGTGCTCCTGCACCAATCATACATTGACCTTCTTGGCCCTCCTATAGTTTCGACCACATCCATTACCTCCACATAAAACTAGAAATCCTTGGTATTCTTGGTTCCCATGCCTTGATATGGTTATGAAAATGAAAATGAAGCAAATTAATCATCTCCTCCGCTGGTTGGAAGAATGCATGCTTAATGTTTTGATACATGATATCATCTCTCTCATCTACTCTCATGGTTGAATATCGAAATCTATTATGGTGGGCCTCCAAAGTTCCAGTCATCTTTCTTCTTCTGCCACCAAATGATGGCTCAATCCACACATCTGCCAGCCTAATTGACTTTTTTTTTGAAAGCTGAAGTTTCTCCTGAGTCACTAGTGTAGCTCACTCTCCCTTTTCAGACTCTTTCATTGCTACAAATTGTCTCTAGGGTTTAATCATTTGTACCACATGGTTGATGTGCTTTGAATCCTTACATCTAAAAGAAATATTCTCAATATAAATAATGCTAGGGAATTTCAATGTTTCCATTGTAGTTGGTATTAAAGCGAGTACCTGCAACATTGAAAATTATCCTTATATAAGAATTCCCTCCATCTTGTTGGATTGTAACACTCTTGATGGTGGCTACATGAAATCTGATTCTGATTTGTCTTCTAAATTAGAGGGAACTCATATATCCTTGTTCTGACTCCTCTAAATTATCAAAATCAGAATCACTAACTTCCATATTCAAAAATTCCCAACCACCATCTTCAATAAATCGACCACCAGTTCAAGTTCATTATGTTTCATAATACTTTATATCCATGGAGTTCAGCCATTCCTTCATGCCATCAAGTGAAGATTGATGAATGGTGCCAATGAAAAGTACATCCTACTTGAATTCTTTCAAAATAATAGCCATATCAAATTCCTTTTGCCCAAGTCATACTCTCTCAAGGTTAACAATCTCAATCTTGAACTAATAGTGATTACTAAGAAAGGTAATTCCACCAACTCTATCAATCAGTTTACCGTAGGAAAAATAAAAGCAGAGGCTTTGAAAGGAACTATATGAAAACCAAGCTCTCTAAATGGTATATCAAAATCTTAGACCTCATTCTTGCACATTTACAACCAAATTCAAATATTTGCTTTCAAAAGGATACAAATTCAAATATTGACAATTTTGTAGCAAGAATGCATTTTTTTTTCACATTTGACCACCGAGACTCAAAAACTCACCCTAATACCCCTTAAATGGTCTTGATTGACCTTATTTAGCATAACTAAACACAAAAATACCTTAATCTAATCTATTGACCACCTATCAACCTTCAAAAAGTGAAATTTTGCAACTAGGAGACTAGGTGCTCCTGCGCGAAAATTACATTGTGTCTGAGCCTTTAAGAGGCTTTAAGTCTAGCCTTTACAAATGATTTTACATCTTTCTAATCATGCCTAATTGTTGAGCTTGTAAGTAACATGACTTATTACATTATAAATCAATTGATCATATAATGTGACCTTATTCAATTGAAAATTTACTCAAAACACAATTTACTAACTTAAAATGATTCCATGAACCAAATTTTCTCAATAACCTTAGTGCCCTTGCACCAAAATTTCAATATTTCAATAAATGCCATTACAAGTACAAATCTCATTACAATGCCTTAGGTACTATGTTCTCATAGATATTTTACAATATCACTCATACATTCGAGATTTTCTTATAATGTCTACATCATAGGTTCTCATTTAGAGGTTAACATCAAATGAGTAACTTGAGATTCCCTTGCAAAACTTCACACACTCTTTTATAATGGCTTCAAATCAGAATTGAGATTTGTCAAGATCATCAAAATAAGGATGTTGCATTTATTTTTTGGCTGTGATTCTCTTCAATGGCTCAAAAATCAACATTTTATGCAAGGAGAGACCAATCAATTTTTACTAGTTTAGTTACAAATGTACACAAAGTAAAAGAATAAAAAGAAATAGCTCATCCAAAATGGAAATGAAATGAAAATAGATGGAAGGCACTTATAAATAGGCATGGCAGTCTCTCAACTTAGTCACTGCAAGTTCTAAGATACCTATTGCACACAACACCTCTCATGAATCTAGAATATCTTGAAATTCGAGATGCTCCTATAATGTTTACATCATAGGTGCTCATGATAAGGTTAAATTCAAATGAATAAATTGAAATTCCCTCACCAAGCTTCGCACGCACTCTTGTAATGGATGAAAATATTAAGTGATATTTGTCAAGATCATCAA